>OX596251.1:1616589-2317673 GCA_951394255.1 Polyploca ridens
ATGTGCTGGAATTTTTCAGAAGATCCAGTCATGTGCGATGTGCACCCACTGTCCAGACACCATACGTTATCTGCAGTAGCATGAACCATGTTAGCTGATTGCTCTGAAATGAAGAAATTTCTGTATGAACTATTCTTTTTATCATTAAAAGAACTTGAACTTTGGTTCTTGTTCCGAGACCAGCACTTGGACGCTTGATGTCCTATTTTATTACACACTGTGCACTTTTGCTTCTTTTTAGAATAATATGCGCTTTCAGTTGGTGCATTATTTTTAGTATCTCGTGTTCTTGCTTGGCTTTCTTCTATGATTTTTATTTTAAGCTCTTCCGGTGAAGGTAATTTATCCCGTGTTTCAATGGCTATCCTGAAATTTTCATATGACATTGGTAGGCTGTAGAGAATGATGATGCTAAGCAACTCATTGTTTACATTCACCTCCATATTTTGTAGCCTGTCGACACAGTCGAAAATGGCTGACATGTGATCCAGAATATCATCTCCATCGGACATTTTCTTTAGGATCAATTGTTTTAACAATGCCGCCTTTCTGGCGGGACCTTCACTCTGATATATTGTTTTTAATTTTTTCCATATTTCGGATGCTGATGTGCAACATTTTACTTGCCGTAATTCCGTAGGCGATATCAAAAGGAAGAGCTCCGAGCGCGCAAGCATGTCCTTTTCTTTATCCGGACTTGTTTCATGTATCGTTGCCCATAATCCATTTTTAACTAAAACAGCCTGGGCTTGTATGACCCATGTGTCGTAATTATGGCGGCTGAGCAATTCGATACGATATTGTGAAGTAACCGAGGTCATAGTGATAACCACGCTCTGCTACCAATTGTTGGATCTTGAATTATCATTAGCGGGCTTTAATGAGTAATCGGTTACTTTACTGTTACACACTTTATTTTGGTAAAACAATGAGATACAAATTGAATACATAAAATATACTAGGAGCAAAGCACTGCACATTCACTGAGGTTAGAAAAAGTAATGTCACCGGCACAGACCGGAAACAGTGTTTTATTCGGGGTTCGCACTAGGACGTCTTCACTTCCTGTTAGCTAGTGTGGGGCTCGTGCCATTCCAACACTAACACATATAACAGCTCCCGGTCAATAATAATAAATAAATAATAATAAATATCCTGGGACATTCCTCACACACGGTCATCTGATCCCAAACTAAGCAGAGCTTGTACTATGGAAACCAGATAACTGATATAATACATATACTACTTTTTGTTTGTAAATACATACTTAATATACATAATTACACCCAGACTCAGGACATACAGACATGTTCATGCACACAAATGCATGTCCTGTGTGGGAATCGAACCCACGACCTGCGGCGCGTAAGGTGAACCTTAACCAACTGCGCCAACTGGCCCGTCAGATATTATATCAGATATCTAGTGTATTCTACATCTATGTTTCCAAGGAACTTATAACGATGTGTCACGGTACGTCGGTCCGTCTGTACGCGTGCCGGTGAACCGTTTAGAAACGTAGTTAGTCTGTGTACTCATGTGTAACTCACAGACTTGTTATCTGATTGCTATACCGTTTGATCTAGAATCATAGAATATGTGCGGAGGTATATGTTTTAGCATTTAGAGATATTATTGTGGTGATCTAGTTGGATTTATGTTGGTGAATTACTTTTTATGGAAGAGTTTTTTTGTCGAAATTATTGAATTTGTGGCAAATACTTAATTTTGATTTTTTAAGCGAGGATAAGCGAATATCTATACGAAGATCTCTTCGTGAAATACTTTATACCGCCTGGGAGACAGGTCTTTCCTTATTCAAGTTTTTTTATTTATGTTTTTATGCTTATGAATTTTACTTTGTAAAACAAAAACGTATACTTTGGAAATAAATTAAATTATTAAAAGAAACAAAAAACCCGACTGCGTAAAACAAGAATAAACTGAAAAGAGAAAAACAAGCTCTTAAATCTATAGAATTTTGAATATAACTTGAATTTTATAAGGTATTGCAATCGGGGACAACCAATAACCTAAGTATGTATTTTTTTGTAATATTTATTTGTTGACCAATAACCTAAGTATGTATTTTTTTGTAATATTTATTTGTTGACCAATAACCTAAGTATGTATTTTTTTGTAATATTTGTTTATCCCCGATAAAGATAAAGATAAAGATAAAGATAAAGATAATTTATTTGCTTGAAACACGGTGAATACATAGATCTTAATATAAGTTTTTAGTTCTACATGTTTCGCCATAACGGCGTGCAAAATTAAGTAGGTATTTATATCATTTTATTATAATCAAATTATCCAATAATCAAAGTATATAAAACATAATAATAAATCAAAGAGAAATAAATATAATCAAAAATATAAATACCAAATGTCGTTAAAATGAAATTAAAATTAAATACAAAAAAATAAATTAAAAATACACACAACACAATAAAAATCATTAAAAACAACAAATTCCTTACTTGGTCTTAAATGTCATAAATTCTGCTATGTTATAAAAAGAATGTTCTACCAACCATTTTCTCAATTTAATTACAAACAATGTCAAAGGCAATTCTCTAATAGTTTTTGGTATTTTATTATAAATATTTATCGCCATTATATAGCAATTCCTTTTATTAAGCATACCAAAGCATGTTGGTATGTTTAACTTAGTAGGATCCCGCGACAAAAATCTTTTGTTTTCATTTGCCTTTCTGAAAATGTGGGGATGCTTTCTAACAAAGGTTCCAGCTTCTAGAATATAGAGTTTTTTAAAAAGCGGCCTGCAAGATTCATATGGTCCTACACTACAGATCGCTCTTATACACTTTTTTTGGGAGATAAAGACCTTTTCAATATCTGTGGAATTTCCCCACAATAGTATCCCGTACCTTAGAACTGACCCAATATAGCCATGATAAGCGGTAATAGCTGTCTTTTCGTCTGTAATTTGCTTTATTCTCCTTAATGGAAAGACAAATCTATTTATTCTCATGCATATACTTTTTACTTGTGCTTTCCAGTTGCAATGTTTGTCGAGTACTATACCTAAGAACTTTGTATCGTCAACTTCTTCAATTTTTTCCCCACGACAACTTATATTTAGATCGTAGTGCTTGTTTCTATAATTTTCAAACTGGATTATTTTAGTTTTAGATATATTAGCAGTCAAGTTATTTTCTTTTAACCAGTCTGTTACAGATTGTACAGTAGAGTTGAGAGATAGCTCATAATCAATATTTTTGTTTTTGGGTACAATTACAGAAATGTCATCAGCAAAAAGTATGCATTGGTGTTCAGTTATTTTAGGGATATCGTTTATATATAATAAGAAGAGAAGTGGACCTAGTACACTTCCCTGGGGAACACCGGTTTTAATTGTTTGATATTCAGATCTCACAGTGGTGGAAACTAGTTCTGTGTCTATGTGATTAACTTCAACGCACTGGCTACGATTTTTAAGATAGCTACCAATCCACTGAAGAGCTTTTCCCCTGATTCCATAACGTTCACATTTACTGAGTAGGATCCTATGGCAAACAAAATCAAAGGCTTTGCTCATATCAAAAAATATTGCAGAGACCTTATTTCTTTTGTCTATATTATAAGTTATATTTTTGATTAACGAGAAAGCAGCAAGTGTAGTTGACTTGTCTTTTTGGAACCCGTTCTGCTCATCAATTATAACATTAAATTTATTCAAAAAACTCATAATGCGATGATACATAAGTTTTTCAAAGATCTTTGAAAATATTGGTATCAACGTGATAGGTCTATAGTTATTAAGATTGCTTTTACAATCTTTTTTATGAATCGGTTTCACAATAGAAAATTTTAATTTTTCAGGGAAAGTTCCTTGGCTGAACGACAGGTTTATTATGTAGCTAAGTATTTCTGCAAGTTCATTACTACACTTTTTTATGATACCTGTTGATATGGAGTCGTATCCTACCGCATTGGTCCTATTCAACGATTTTATCGTTTTTATAATTTCATCAGGTGTGGTTGGTATTAAAAATAAAGTTGAGTCAACAGAGTCTAGTCGGGTGTAATTAGGATTTACCATATGTTCATTATCTGTAATAGATACAAAATAATCATTAAAAGAATTTGCAATTTTAATTGGGCTAGTTATAATTTCTCCATTTACTTCAATGTTTTTAATGTTGTTTTGAGATTTTACATCGTCTGCCTTGTCCTTGATTATATCCCAAGAGGCTTTGCATTTATTTTTAGCATTTTTAATAAAGTTATTGTTAACATTAATTTTTGAGTTTTTTATACATTTCTTTAGTAACTTGTCATATTTTATAAAAGATTTTTGGTGTTTCTCGGTATTGTGTTTGTAATATTTATATCTTAGTTTTCTTTTTTTTAAGGATGATACTTTTATTCCCTTTGTAATCCATTTTGGTTTAGTGTTGTTCGAGTTTATCTTAATTATATTTGTAGGAAAGCAAAGATTATAAAACAATGAAAATGTTTCATGGAATTTGTTAAAAGATTCATTGCAATCTGGTTCTGATTCCGTAAGGATCTCACACCAGGATAAACTTGAAAGTGCTTCTTTGAGTTTAGTCACATTTTCACTACTATAATCCCGTTTCATTTCAAACCAGTGAGTCAATATTTTTTGTTGCTTTGCTGGGAAGGATATAGTTTGGCCAGTATTATGATCAGAGAGATATAGCTGATGCACTTCGCCAGTTGCATTGTTTATATTGCTTATTATGTGATCGATACAGGACGTCTTTCGGGTAGGCTCGTTAATATGCAATTTTAGGTTATAGTTTAATACAATATTTTTTAAGTATTCTGAGATAGCGTTAGTTTTAAGTGTGTCAATATTCAAATCTCCCGTAAGTATAATCTTTTGCTTCCTTGAAGATAATTTGTGTAATAATAATTCTAATTTATTAAAAAATAAGTTTATGTTTGAGTTTGGTACTCTGTATACACAAACAATAATGCATTGCAATGATGGTATATCGACACCACAGCATTCAAATATTTTTTCAGTTGATAAATCTTTGCATAATTTACTCTGAACAGATAAAATTGACTTTTGAACCAAAATACAGACGCCCCCCCTCTTTTCTGTGGACCTTGAGAATGAGTTGGCTAGGATAAAACCTTTTAATCGAATATTTCTCTCATCACCATATTTTACGAATGTCTCCGAAAGGCAAACAATATCTACAGGCAGATTTTTTTCCGAGAATTCATTTAAGCAGATTTCTAACTGATCTTGCTTGTTTATTAGGCCTGCAATATTTTGGTGTAATAAAGTTACTACTGTTGTTTGCTTACGATTCTCGAAAAAACTGTCGAGGCTTGTTATTCTCTATAATCGGAAAATAGTAGGGAATTGTACCTTTTTGTGGCGCAATTATTTGCGTCCTACATTTTGACTTAGACATGGCAATAATATTTTTACAATGCAAATAATTTTTATCATAATATGCTATATCAAGAATACTATTAATTTTTTTGCATACATCGATTTGATACTGTTTTCTATTGTAATAATGCATTCCCATATCAACAAAAGTGCAATTGATGAAATTTTGACATATATTTTTAATAAGTGCATTTAATAATGGTTCATTTAAAGATCTGTTTTGATAAACACTCAAAATAAGTACCTTAGTATTTTTTATGGATTTCAAAGTAGTAGCTAATTCAATCAGTAATTTATTCGGATTGACATCATTTTCACCTACACATAGAATTAAATAATTTTCTTCAGAGTCTGGTAGGTCTTGGCACGATTTTAATATTTCCTCCGATGTGGCTTGTGGCTTAGTAATGGAGGAGATGATATAATTTTCATATTTTGAGTTAATTCTCGACTGAATAAGCCTTAAAGATAAGCCAGAGCATTGTTGTCCACCTAAAATCAATATTTGTGGTTTTCCAAGTAGATCGCCTGAGTCGTACGTAGTGCCATCTAGTGTTGATTCGGTCGGAACGCTATCAGCGCTGCCTTTTGTAGTACCGGCCGCCTCAGCGGTTGGCACTGACTTTGTCGTAACGCCATCTGTTGAGCATTCTATATCTGGCTTTAATCCCAAATCAACGGTACTATCATCTAAGTTTTTATCATTCAATGATTTTCTAAGCATTCTTTTACGTGTTTTATTCGTAGACGAAGATCTATTAATGTTGCCATGTGTTGGCCTTGTACATACCGTTTTTAATTGACTTATATTGTTTTGCTGTTGTATTGTCTGGCTTTTTAGGGTTTTGTTTTCTAAAATTAAGTTGTCAATTTCGTTGTGCGCGGTTTCCAGTTGACTTTTTAATTGTTGTATCTGATTTTTTAGTGACTCGATTTCCTCACAAGAAATATTTCCTGCAGTTGATAGGTCTGGCAAACTTCTGATCATATAATCATCTGCCGAGTGTGTTGATGATGCAAATGATGAATCAAATGCACTTTTATTCATTCTTATTCTATTTTTACGCATTGTAACATTTTGATTTTGATTATCATATTCCATTGTTTCTATTTGTAACTTGATTTCATTTAGACAAACGATCAAAAACAAAAACTGTTTAGTGAGATTTGAACTCCGGACTCACGCGTCAACGTAATACTGAGCGTTACACTGCCAAATTGTATGTTCTAGGGGTTGCGAAATTTTGCTTCTAGTTCGACGCGTCAGTGGACACGAATGGTTTCGTTGATTCACTGATTGTCGTGTTCACCAACCCTCCAATATTTGATAAACTTATTATTTCACCTTCTTCACACTTTTGTTAAAGTTATCCAGTACTGTATCCAACAAGTTATTGTGCAGAAAATATTGGTTGTATTGTTTCAAGATCTTGTTATTATTAAGTTGTTAATTCACTGTTGACTTCAGCGTTGCTGGTGTGATTGTTTTGATGTAAATGTGGTGCTGTTTGTTTCACTGTAAGTACCTATCCTTGTTTGTATGCACCTTTTTCACTTGTGATATTAACGTATTGTTTATGAATATAATTCAGCTAAAACACTTGCACTGATAGACATAGGTGTTACAATTATAATTTTAACATCACGTCCGCGGAATATTAGCTTAATATATTGTTTTTAATAATTATTCGTGAACTCAGACGTTACGCTTACGGCGAGTTTTTTTTTTTTTTTTTTTTTTTTTTTTTTTTTTCCGACTGCAATACCTTATAAAATTCAAGTTATATTCAAAATTCTATAGATTTAAGAGCTTGTTTTTCTCTTTTCAGTTTATTTTTGTTTTACGCAGTCGGGTTTTTTATTTCTTTTAATAATTTAATTTATTTCAGACTTTTTAGTTTTATACAGAAAGAGTTGTATGTATAAGTAAGTAAATGAGCGGTACGGAAAAGGAACGCTAACAACTATCGCAACTCTGTGATTTACGTATGGTAACGGCTCAGTACCTAAGTACTGTCCTTGCATTAAACGTGGTTTTTTGCAGTTTACGTCAAAATGGTAGCATAAAAGTAGTACAATATATACATATATGGAATGGTCTATTTACAAGCTTTCATTTGATACCCATATTGTTATAATAACGAAACTTTTATTTTTAATACCCCCCCTATTTTTTTATTCTTAGGCGCCATTTAAAAATAATATACCCTATGACACTCCCCCAGTCAAGACAAATCTAACGACACCTCATATGCTTAAATCCATCAAGCCGTTTAGGCTGCAGAGCGGCACAAAGAAATAGACATACATACATACATACATACATACATACATACATACATACACTCGAAAAACATAACCCTCCTTTGTTATAATAACGAAACTTTTATTTTTAATACCCCCCCTATTTTTTTATTCTTAGGCGCCATTTAAAAATAATATACCCTATGACACTCCCCCAGTCAAGACGAATCTAACGACACCTCATATGCTTAAATCCATCAAGCCGTTTAGGCTGCAGAGCGGCACAAAGAAATAGACATACATACATACATACATACATACACTCGAAAAACATAACCCTCCTTCCGGGTCAGTCGGGTAAAAATAGCCAATACAGTCAGATTGTTCAAAAAATATTTTAAAAGCGTAACCTTGGTGAGTTTCTTGCCTGTTCTGGCCGATTTACGAAATTATGGTAAATTCAGTAGCTCTAAACTTCATAAGTAGCCCTACTAGGGCCTAATTTGAATAAATGGCTTTGACTTTCACATTGATAATTTAAATAATAATAATATATTTATTATAGATGCAATTTTATCTTATCCTACATACTGGGATAATATTATAAATGCAAAAAGTTTGTCCTTCTTTCATGCAACAATGAAACAAATGACGACGTGATTTTGTAGAGTGTTGGAAAATGACATACGCTTATCCCGTGAACGCAAGTGGAAAAGTAGAAGCTGGTATCCCACAAACAGAAGTTCACATCACCTCCACGTTTCATAGCTTATATACATGGTATAGATTGGTCGACCCTTCAGCAGTCTTCAGACCGTTGACAGTTGGAGCGGAAACATCGCCGGGACATATGCTGCGTTCCCATACAGTCGGGATATAAACAAGAAAGCTGTGGAAATTAGATGTGTCGATTCATTCACTATGTAGGTGAAGTGGATTCATACAAACACTAATAAAACTATCGGGGTTGGATCATTGAGCTATTATTACTACGTATGGAGAAGCTATCATAAGCAAAGATTATGTCCTATTTTTTAGAGTCATTTTTTTTTAGCGCTGAAACAATAATTACCCAAGTAGCAAAATAGTCCTACAGCAATCGACCTATAAGACTTAACATCTTTTAAGAGTCTAATAGACGCTTTGAGTAAGATCACTGTTCTCACAACAACATCTTATACGACGATTTGCACTACAAGTACTTTAGATCCTTTTACATAAGATATAAACGTTTACAGGATAATGTTATAAGATAGTTACTAGAACTTGTAATTATTACAATCTTGTAAGCGCATGCTATAAAACTAATAAGCAAAGTGTGGCTTTTGATCCTATAAGCGTAATTAATAAGATTAGTTACTCTTGTTAGCGTCTTGTTTCATTATTCTATAAGACATGAGTTTCTATAAATGTCCTCGGTGTAGCTGCTATAGGTAAAGGTATTATAGGATTAATTTGTCATAGTCGTGACTTCAAATAGATTATTAGCACCAAACTAGCATGCCCAGCGATTTTTATATGTAAGTTTCTACTTATATGTGTCCTATATTTGCTATTACTAGAGTAATCGGCCATTTTGTTAAAAAGAACCCTAAAACCAATATGGTGGCGAAGTAGGTATGTCCTGTAGTAGTTAAATTAGACTAAATAGTATTATAAAGGTTTTGATAAATGCAGCAATCGGACATGATCCGATCCTATATGGCGGTCTCAGTATTTGTTAATATTATCGAATAAAAATATATCGAAGATATAATAAATATGTTTAGTTGTGAAGGGGCATGAAGATATGTTTATTATCATCGAACACTTTATCAATAAAATTATTTTCGCAAGATGAGTAGGCCTTCTTTATACAACAGTCAAAAGACAAAAGTTACGTATGTTATGCTTCGTGATCTGCTTACTACCCTTTGAAAATATTATATTTTTTGTCGAAACACTAGAATGGCACCGTAACAATAAGAATGAAAAGTGAATGCTCCAGTAATAGCATCACGCTGATCACTGTTGGATTAATTACACCAGTAGCGGCGCTCTCCAGATCTATAGAGGACTAATCGCGCGTATTCAGGGCGTTTACCGGATCTTTATAGGACATGTTATCTTATAACTGCACCTAATAAGATAATTATAAAATTGTATTGCACTTTACCGGACTGTTACAAAACGACTAAAGGGCGTAATAATCTTATAACCTGCGCCCAAATCCAGCTTTATAAGCGTTTTCAAGAGTTCTATAGGACAAAAAAAACATGCTCCTAGGACACTTAAAGGACCAAATTTTGCTACTTGGGTAGTCATCTAAGCAGACAGTAGAAATACGTAGCACTATCAGAACGCTTTTAGGAGTATTTTTCTCGCAAACACCGTGATTTTCACAGCGCTTACGCGTTTCATTCATGGTTCTACAACAACAAGCGTGGCCGGATGGCCTCACTTGGACGGGACATAGTTCTGATGTGTGGCGTCTTCTCTATACGAGTAATAATAGCTCAATGATCGGATTTTTTTTCAGTAAGCTAAATTACCCCTGAGTGTTATAGGCTAGTGGAAAGCTAGTATAGTTATATGAGTAAAGTGTTCAAAGTGGACATACTAAATGGGAGAAGACTAAATAACTGTATAAATCATGAAGAGGTTTACCTCTTCATAACTTTAGTTTGTAACTTTAGATGTACGAAGTTATCTCCTAAAATACGGACCCGATTCAGAAAATTGTTTCACTAATAGAAAGAAAGAAAGAAATAGTATATTACTCACCTAGGGCAGGAAAGTAAGAAATGTCTCAGATCACACGTAATTGTTGTCCGAGGCGAAGCCGAGGTCGGAATACACTTAAACTGAGAAGACTCCGGCAAGAAACTCAGCAAGGTTTTTATTTTGTGGAAGATCTTTTAATATTACAGCTTTTTTTCCAAATACTTATACAATATATACATTATTATTTTATGCTTATTCGTACAATTGTCACTTAGCCAGGGGGATGCAAGTGCAGAGAGAAGCTACTACCTTAAAATTAACTGCTGTGACAGTCAGCACACAGCATTGATTCTCAGCCAGCGTCAGTGGGACGTTTTGGTCATACGTCCGGGCAAGTGATAGTAACCAAAGTAATTTGAAATTATATAAATAAATAGGAAGCTACATGACACAGGACATTATCTCCAAGTGCACAGAAACGCGGGTGAAACCGCAGGGGATAGCTATTTATTAATAAGTAACCTACACCATGTCAACAATATCTATTTCCAAAATAACAATTTCCCTGAAAGCAGGTAAATAATATCCACGATAACTCATAACACCCAAAACCCTGATGCAATTATATATAAATTGATAGAAACATGCATCGAAAACACAACAACAATTAATACTGTAGGGTGACCGATCACGTTGGTGACAGCAAATCAATAGGCGAGTGTTAAGAGGACTCAATTCGTCATACTTTTCATACAAAACCTCTGTACTTATTATGGCGTTGTTAAACATTTTTCGTTAGATGTTTTGAACAAATTAGTATCTTGTGCACTATATCTAGCCGTGTATCTAGGCGTAATTTAAAAAAAGTGTGAAACAAATTCAGTCAAAGCCTCCGAAAAACAGCGTTTTTGCCTGAACTTTGGCCATATCTAATGTACCTATAAATTGTAAAAATAAAGAAAACATTTAGATACCAGGCTTGCAAATGTATTGGAGATTCTAAATAACTAAGTTTTTTTTCACAAACTTGTAAGATTTTTTCACAAGAAGTATTTGCTAATTACCCTGGGACAAGTTTTATGAATGCGAAATCATGAATGATGACCTAGCGAAGCGGCCGCGAGTGATCAGCGGAATTTACCGACTGATAACCGACGGCTCTGATGCTGCCTCTCTTATTTTGCAGTCAAACATTACGTTGGATGAAACAACAAGCTTTTAGACTATGCTTGCGTTGAAGTTGCGCCGGCCACAGAGGGCCACCTTAATGATAACGCTTGGCTACTGTGGTGTGGACGCAGCGTTAATTAAACGCGTCGCCAATGCTCAATGAATAAACTAAAGAACTATATTTAGTTTATTCATATTCAATTAAGGTTACCTAGTTATCAGTAAGTATATTTTTTCTGATGCTCCTTTAGAGAACAGTTTTGGTGCTCTTCGGATTGATGCTCTTACGGGAATTTTATTCAGTCAAAGTCAATGCCATTTATTCAATTTAGGCTCCAGAAGGGCACTTATGAAGGTCACATTTGATGAAGATACCACCGGTTTGGAACTCGGCCTTCAACTGAGAATAATCAAGTAAGAAACTCGGCAAGGTTACATTTTTAAATATTTTTTGGACATAGATTATGTTTAACTTTTTTTTATTCGAAATAACTATAAAAAAACATATACCTAAGCATAGTTACAGACAAAAAAGGTCAAGAAAATAAATAAAAAATAATAACCTAAAACACAATTATTGACCTACTGGCTTTTGTATAAGCATGAGCAAGGTGCACTTGTGCAGAGTGCAGCTACCTACTTACAAACATCTTTATTTTTAATATAATCAGCTTTTTTGTAAAATAAAACTGTTGATTTTAATCCATATGTTATTAAACACCCCAAGACTGGAAGCTACCGTACCGTAGGTACTCTAAGGGGAATCATTTCGAATTTAATTGTTGTTCTTATTCGAGCACCAAACATTGATGTGCTCTAAGCATTGGTGCTCTAACAGGAATATCATATTTTTATCTGTGCTTTTATTCACTTCCATTCACTTAATTAGACCGACCAACTCGAGACTGAACAAAATGGACAACCCTTTCGAAAAATCGCACCGTAGCACCGTCGAGTGGGAAATCCCTGAAATTCATTTAATCACCATTATCTTACCAAAAACTAAGCTGGGGCCACATCTACCCCGTCATTCGTCCCCACATAATCCGCATTAAGAGCCGCAAGCCGGTATAATACCGGTTTTGTCCTGTTTCTTTCTTATCTCACTGCAAAATTTGTCTAGGCGATGCTGTAAAATAGTCTAAAAGTGGTCGCTTGTTACACCGTGATGCATTGTGAGTAGGGATTGCAAAATCCGGATTTTTTTCAAATCCGGATTTCAAGTTTATCATCACATATAAATCCGGATTATCCGGATTTTTCGAATTTTGGTAAAATTTTATTGCAATCTTTTGTAATTTTAAATTGTACGCGTAGTTTTATGCTAAACTATTAGTAGTTTGAAGATGGGTGTTCTATTTTATTGTTTTCCATTGTTTTTGAATAAAAATTAAATAAAATTGGAAATATTCTAAAAAAATAAAATATGGACTTGCGTTTGGCCACTGAGCCTTCATTAACGATAATGACGAAACCTAAGTTGGAGCACGCTTACCCAGATGAAACCTATTCACCATGGCCTTGAAAGTGCCTAGATTGTAAGAGTCAGGTAACACAGACGCCGGCCGGAAGCAAGTTCCACTCCCTTGCTCCGCATGACAGGTATGTCAACAACGTACGGGTGAAAATTTTCCCGGCTTGTGGTTCGGAGTAAAAATGGGGATGGTGGTTGGAATAAGGTTGAACAATTCCTGCACACACTCTCCAAATATATCTTTTAGAAAACCGATTAGGCAAGCAACCTTTCTTCGATCGTCGAGGCTCGTGAGTTACATCCTAATTAAAGTCTCATCTCCGATGAGTGAGATGAGATGATCTCTTGGTGGCATTAAAAGTGACCAGATTGGCATTGCCCCAATCGGAGACTGCCTGTAAGGTCACGTTTACCTCTACCATGGTTTTTTGCAACAATTCGCTCCACCCTCGCGCGCTGGAAATATAGACAACGATGCTATCTTCTGCGTAACCAAAAAAATTTTTTGTTGAAAAAATGAACTCACTATCGTATTATTCAGGTGCGAAAGGGCTATGACCACATGAATAAACCGTTCGCTCAGGAAATTGGAAACCCAAGCGTACAGACCACCAGAGACTCCATATCAAGGAAGCTTACATAGAATAGAAGGCTGGTGTGCCAGACACGAAATAAAAAAAAAATAGATCAGCCGATGTACAAAATGCGTTCAGCGGTAACCCATCTAGAACTATACAGAGTTGTTACTCGCGTCGCCTCCATCTAAGACTCGCTGGCGGACTTAGCTACTAGCTAGATGGATGAGCGGGAGCAACTAGCAGCGTGTGAGCCGAGCGGTTTATAGATTTTATTATAGACCTTATAGGCACCATGAACAGACACGGCAACGCAAATGCACGAACTAAAACGCAGGAGTTTTAAATATTATGCGGATTTGTGTGTCAGAGTAATACTGACCTACATCTACTGGATATTCAATGATGAGAATTGCAAATTATCAGTTACGAGGTGGGAAATTTGATTTTTTTTGATTTTTTTTACCTTCGTAGAACAATATGGATAGATGTTTCAGTGATTAGCGACAGTAGAAGTTCATTTGGTACATTGTGTTATGAATGTTTTTTGTATAATATGAGCCATATTTGAACATTTCTCACGGTTTCTCTAAAAACCGTAAAACTTAATATTTTGGGAAATGTACAAAAATAGTTAATCTTAAACAAAAAGTATCAATTCTACAATATGCTAAATGAACTACTGGTCGCGAATCACTGACATATCTATCCATATTGTTCTATGAAGGTAAAAAAAAAACTCGAAAAAAATCAAATTTCCCGCCTCGTAACCGATGATAACCTTAAATTCGAAAAAACCGGATTTGATTCTGAATATTCGGATTTATAAATAGGCCCAAAAATCCGGATTTTTCAGTCATTTTCGTATTTCGAAGTATCCGGATTGCAATCCCTAATTGTGAGATTTTTTGAAAAATATTGTATCTTATAAGGATTTATGGTCGTTCTTGCATCTTGCTCAATCGGCTAGATAGCGGTATTAGAAATAATATTATTTTTGAACATACTACCTAACAGTAGATGGAAAAAAATATAATGGATCAAGAAAAGGTAAAAAAAATACAAAATTATTCAACCGGTTCGAGGATCGAACCCGTCAGAATTATCGCTTTCTCCACTGAACCTTATGTACATGCTGTAGTAAATTTACCAATATTACCTTTACAGTTACAGAGCTTTGCTCGAAAATTCGGAAAACCGCATTTCCCATAGTTGAGACCTAGCTTAATCAATTTCTTGATTGAGAGAATGACCATCAAAAAGGAAATAAACAAATGATAAAATCATACTATGCTTTCTTAGATCTCTGCTTTTACAGCTGCCATCAGATTCCTATACTCAACACAACTGTAAAACGAGACATTTGACTATACATTGCAACTAACAAGCACCAATAAAACCACATTACAGTACGTTGTAACAGTAGGTCACTTTAAGTGGCAGATACCTACGAGGGGTCTGCTCCAGCCACGATTTATTTTAGCCTGAGCTGCACTAGCCTTTATTGCTGTGCTTGTTAAAATGGCTACAATTTTTTTCTACATTTTATGGAAATGTTAATATAGGAACGATATACATGCATTATATTGAAAAATCCTCAAACGAATCAGCAATAAAGTTTTTTTGAACAAGAAAGAATTTCCACCCACTCGTTGTTGATATCCCGCTTTGATACAACGCTTTTCTTCGTTTTTTAGGCTAACAGAAAAAGGAGTATAACTCAATTCAGAGGGCGAACCACAAGCTCTTAAAACAATATTATTATAACCTTATTTGACTTTTGTCTTTCTTTGACATCCGGCGTCAAAACGGGACAAAAGAGCTTGTGGTAGGCCCCCAGGGGTATGTGTTTCCTGACACCTATAACCATAGAGTATTATTATAGAGTGATCATTGTGATGATTGTGAGTATGACGGGCCAGTTGGCGCAGTTGGTTAAGATTCCACCTATCGGGCCGAAGATCGTGGGTTCGATTCCCCACACAGGACATGCATTTGTGTGCATGACCATGTCTGTATGTTCTGAGTCTGGGTGTAATTATGTATATTAAGTATGTATTTATGAACAAAAATGTAGTATATGTATCAGTTATGGTTTCCATAATACAAGCTCTGGTTAGTTTGGGATTAGATGACCGTGTGTGAGGAATGTCCCAGGATATTATTTTGCGAAACGTGAGCAATTTCTATATAGATGCATTCACAGATATATCATACATTAGTAATTGATTTACAGTAAGACATGTCGATATGGCTTTCTGGTAATTTTTTTTCTGTACAATCGATAAAAAACGACAAATTGGCATTCATATATGTAATTTAGTCGTTCAAACTACGTACGCGCACTTCATTTCAAGGTCCGTACCGGTGCTCAGGGACCCTTATCTAGTAGACTCGCTCTATTTGTATTTTAACTCTATGCCTAGATCTCTTCCAGGCCAGAAGACATCCTCAGGCTTGTGATATCTCTTTATGAGGTCAGTCCATAGTTAAACAGAAGCCAACAATATTTTACATTAATATTACCTTGCAAAAAATATATCAAACTAGCTATCCCCCGCGGTTTCACCTGCGTTTCCAGGGTAAAAATTAGCCTATGTCCTTCTCCATAGGCTATCTGCATGCCAATTTGAAGGCGTAACAAACAAACAAACTCACTTTATATTTAGGATGCTCAAAAATGATATTCTTCACTAAATATAGCGCAGCATTACAAGTAAAAAATATATGTTTTATAAGGGACCATAAGTATTTAGCCAGCGATCACATTTGGGGTTCTATTTTTTATTATGAAGCGAAAGCAAAGCGGAAAATGCTACGGACTAATTGAATTGCAATGGGATGTTCAATTTTGTAATAAATGTTTCATGAGCGTGAGCGTTGAATATTACTCACCGTACTCTAAAAAGTTCTCTGAAAAAGGGGTGCGGTGTGTAAATGGATTAAAACTTTGTGTACGAAGATATTAGACTAAGACACAACTGCGCACAAGTCCTATAAAAAGTCTACGTTTTTACAGAAGTGACATATTCCTGAGCACTCCTTTCCATATTAGCAAGAAAGAAAGAAGTAAATATCCTAAACTAATCAGAGCTTGTATTTTTTTTTGAAGGGACTTGAAGATAAATAGAACTTGAAAATAGACTTGAAGAAATACTAGAAATCCAGATAGGCTGGTATTAAAACAAAATATTTCAACAGCTTTGTTCCAAAAAAGCTGTTACATGATGTGCATAAATATTTTTAATAGTTTGCCTGTAAATATTAAAACATTACCCTCAAATAAATTCCGCATTGATCTCCGTAAATGGCTTCTTGTTCATAATTTCTATTCGACTAATGATTATTTCCATGTTGTGAGAAAAAATAATCGAATTAATTTATGATTTTAAGTACTAATCTAATATATGTTAATTTCTTGTAACTAATAATGTATTTTGTGTGATAATGGGATTATTATAATATTGATTAATATATAAATGATAAATGCAAATTTTTTGAAATTCTAGAATATAATGTCCTTTTTTTGTTTACTTAGTGATAATTATGTTGTATTTGTACGCCCTGGTGGCAAAATTTGCTTGTCCGAACATTAATTTAAGACCTGTATGTAATAATAAGTGCAAATTTTTACAAATAAATTGAATTGAATTGAATTGAATTGATACGGACCTAAAATTTGGCCTTAGCACCCTTACGCGGACAAATTCGGCGAGCAAGCTCTCAACCGGTTTAATTTTAGGTAACATGGTGCCCCAGTTGGGGCCGAGCCTCGGCTCAGGGCTGTTACCGAGGGGAGGGGACGGACTTCTTTCTTAGTACGAGTTACGACGAGCGGAGTAGAGCTTGTATGGAAACCAGATTACTGATATAATAATTTTTGTTTGTAAATTACACCCAGTTCATGCACACATATGTCCTGGGCGGGAATTGAACCAACGACTTGAGGCGTGATAGGTGGAATCTTCAACTACGCCATCTGGCCTAACAAAGCCAATGGAAATCCCTTATCAAAGCCCGTGGAAGTGTGTTTAAAAGTTCCAAATAGTAAGAATACTATTTCTAGCATACACTCGGCCACATCATCTCTGATGATGGTGATTGTGGTAAGTCCTATACATACATTTACAATTTGTATAATTTCTAAAAGATATGCGATTACAACATTCGATAACATCATCTATGTTACGATAATGGTGACATGCAATATTTTTAATAGTCTGCTATGTAAGTACTTTTCTTTTTTTTCTACTTTTCGTGACATAAAACAAAATTCTTATCTCACTCAATAAAATTTTTACTACCTACTTAAGCTCAAAAAATTGTTCTTTGAAGTCAATTGATCAAGAATCAAGATACGTTCGAATCAATCAAAACGTCATACGGAATCCTAAAAAGAAACAAGATTAAACCGGTAAATATGTTTACGTCGTGCCGCGAGTCCATAGAACAAGTACAAATCGCCTGTAAACATCTGTGGTTGAGGCGTTGATTATTTTTTGTGAATGTTTTTACCATTCCTTCTCATACCGGCGTTCAATTAGCATACAATTCGATTGCATTGAAAAATTTGTAATTGGAATTCTTATTTTTTAAAGAATAATTGGAAATTCGTTGGATAATTTAATATTATGATTAACAATTTTTATGAATATTTTCCATTAGGCTTGCGATATTATTAAATGCATGGTCCACCTAAAAAATAAAAATATATTAACGAAACTTTCGGTCTTGAGATGTGTCTTTTTTCGAATAGTAAAAATAGCTTCGAAACTTAAATTCATAATTCGAAATACAGCCAGGGACGAACTGCGAAATATCTTTTTCTTTTTTATCTTTCTCGGTCCGGTTTCATGCCGGTGCCTTTGGTTTAATGAGGACATAATGATGAAAAATATGGCATTGCAGTCGCGCCCCTTCGCCGATATTAATCGCAGCGATTTTTCTGTGCGACTTTATCGCACAGAACGATATATAGTTCTTTAGTGCTTTCTAGTGTTGTTGTTAGCGCAATTTCCTTGTGCGTCAATATGTTATGAGTTTGTATTTGTTTTGTGAGTGTGTGAGTGTGTGTTTTAGTTTTGTTTGAGGATTTTTTGTACAAGGCAGGATTGTGATATATTTTTACATAGACGTTAAACTCACTATGGTAAGTAATTATTTTTTTTTTATGTCAAAAGGTTGACAAACAGGCAGACGGTCCACCTGATGGTAAGTGGTCACCGCCGCCTATGGACATTTGCAATACCAGGGGGATTGCCGATGTGTTGCCGACCTTGAAGAGCTCTTTTTACGCCCCTTTTGAAGAACCCCATATCGTAGCGCTGAGGGAAAACCGTAATGGGGAGCTCATTCCACATCCTAATGGTCCGCAGTAGGAACGTCCGACTGAACCGTTGTGTGGACGATCGAGGCGGCTCGAGGATATGAGGATGAACTCCACATCGCCGGCGAGCGGTGCGGTGGTAAAAAGGTGATGATGGCACCAGGTCAAAAAGTTCTTGAGAACATTCCCCATTATACAGACGGTAGAACCCACAGAGAGAGCCAATATCTCTCCGAAGGCTGAGAGGTTCCAAACCGCCAGTGAGTTCGGGATCGCCAACTATACGAGTGGCCCGCCTTTGCACCGAAGCAACATATTATAACAACATATGTATCTGAATGTGGTGAGTGAGCATTCAGAGCTTAGATTAATTCTGCTTCTCACATATGGTCGTTGAAACACACTCCGAAGTATTCAGCAACACAATCTTTATCTCAAGGGGTACTTTTAGTCTTGAATAACTCAACAAATTTTAAATACAATTTACCGTAATCTTTTATTTCTTTACCTGTAATATCAACAAAGAAATCTACAATATAGTCATTTGGTCAACAAAATGGAAGTTTGAACTCAACTAAAATAGTTTCGGAGCGCACGGTGCTCTTCACGAAAATTACCGTCTTGATTGCTCCTGAGATAAATTATACGAGTCTGTAGTCGTTTTAACAAAGATGTATAGAAGCTAGAGTAGTTAACTTCTGATAAGAATCTGTTAAATGGTGCACTAAGTTCTCTAGTGACCACACTTGTCCATATAAGTCGTCGGTATAGTAAAATTTTGTTTCATTAAGCTTGTCTTTGGGATGTGGGATATAAAGGTCTTCGATCAGTATAACAGCACGGCTACGCCTCGGCATTTACCATGCAAGTGAGGCCTTTAAATCGTATGATTTTAAGTAAATTTTACATTGACTAGTTAAAATAGTCGATGCGCTACAAGCCACTACTCCTGCTGACCACACGCTTCTAGCGAGCGGCCCGCTCCCTTGCTGCGTGACGCCAGCAAAGCGGTATCTTGACACCATGTAGGCGGCGCGCTGGCAGCTAGTGGTTGGATTGATTTGAGGCGGTGCCGGGCCGGTGTGCTGCGGTAGAACGGTGCTGATATAGTGACCTTAACATGGAAGAAAACTTTAACAATTAATAATTGAGGAATAGGTACCCACTAGCCAGTTATTTAGATGATAGAAAAGTTTGTTTAAAAAACCTTGTTAATATTTTACAAATCATCATATTCCGTTTAAAATCTTTTTAGGTTTCTTACAAAGGCTTCAATTAAAAACTTACCAATTTTTACTCCAGAAGGTTGAAAGTGCACTCTTACCCCATCCAGTTACACTCTATTCCCATAAACCCCCGTTATAAATGTTGGGTGACTAAAAAGGTGTCGTCTTGGATCCAGCGCGCGTCTGCGACCAGCTGATAAATGTACTCGTAAGCCGGTGGTCCCGGCTCAATTTATATTAATATTTATAAATTATGTTCACTGCATAACACTTCATAGATAATAAGTTTTGAGGTGGTGCCAACTCGTGTTTGTTGGGGTATTTTCGTATCAGATTTTCTTTGTTTTGATGTGGAAATAGTGTAGGCAATTTGGCGTTTATTTTGGCTTACAGGATTTCTCCTTTTTTTTGGATATTCATCCCTTTTTATTTAGGATGTAAGATTTTCATAGTATAATAATTTTATACGACAAACAATGTTATAAAGATTATAAATAAGTAGCCAAATTACCTATATAAAAGCTATAGGGTGATTAAAAAAGCAATTTTTTGTTATTATTATTTTTATAGGTATAGATTTTACATATTTTGGAATATTATTTTGAGCATAATTTTAGAACATTTAGAACCTATAAGGAAACATTATAAAGCTCAAGTTCCTCCAAGCGTATAACAGGGGCTTATATCACAAGTTTCATAAGCTACAAGGGAGCACAAGCACCAATACTGTCCTTTGTCGCGTATCTTATGCAACCTTATGTGATATTGAAGCGATATATGAACGGGATAAGAATAGGCTTGCAAATTGAAAAGGCGATATTAGCACTTATATCTTTATTTTAAAAACCACTGTTTTTATTTTTTGAATTTGCGATATGTCTCTAAATTAAAATACATAATTTATCCACATTTGAGAATTTATTCATAACGAAACTCAATACGAGCATTTACCTTGCAGTTTTGCTTGCAAAATGGATGATAAGTAAATACCATAAATGTTAGTTAATTCGGGTATCATATATCAACTTTTTATTTGAATCTGTAGTTAACTAAAATCCATAGAAGAATATTAGTTACAATACAAGCAATATCATCCACGTTCCCTCTGTAAAAAGTAGCCCATTTCATACTTTATCCTGCCACCTTTTATGAATATGCTCAGATTACAGAAAAAAAGGCAGATAGAGCGCGCGAAACATGGGAGTGAGGCCAAAAAAGCAAATACAAATTGAAAAACATATACCTCGTATTTGCTTTTTTGGCTTCACTTTCGTGTTCCGCTCGCTCTATCCGCCTTTTATTCTGTAATCCGTGTGAATATGTATTTTATTATTAAAATTATAATTTATAACACAATTTAATGTCTCACACACCAAATATTCGCAAACATCAAACTCAAATCGAGTTCCATTGAAGCGATTAAATATCGATATTATTACGACACGAGCATGCATATGCTATGTGAGTTTGTACAGGAACTGTCGCATCATGAAATGCAAATTGCATGCATGCATATAGACGCGTGAATTCTGCTTCGCACATTGTAAATTGCTGTAGCCCCAATCTAAATATTGACTGGGATATCCCTTGAGGATGCTTTAAGTTTATATTGTTGATATAGTGTTGTTGCGGATTATGTATATTATTTGAAAGAATAGAATATAATATAGTATAGTACTCACCTAGGACAGGAAAGTAAGAAATTTCTCAGAACACATGTTTGTCATTACATTCGGCTTTCTTATTTCCTGCCCAAGGTGTGTATACTATTTTTCTCCTCGACGGAGGTGGAAAACGGCATTTTCGTTTAGCGCAGCGGGACAAAAGTTGACGCTTTCCGCCCGGAGGGGAGAAAAATTACTTACATTCTACTAGCTGTCCCCTGCGGTTTCACCCGCGTTCCTGGGATAAAAACAGCCTATATCCTTCTACATACCGTAGGCTATCTGTATGCTAAATTTCATGGTGATCCGTTGATTAGTTCAGGCGTGAAGGCGTAACAAACAAACTTACTTTCACATTTATAATAGTTATGATAGGATATAATACATATACTAGCTGTACCCCGCGGTTTCACTAGCGTTCCTGGGATAAAAAGTAGCCTATTTCCTTCTACATATCTTAGACTATCTGCACGCCAAGTTTCATGATGATCCGTTGAGTAGTTGAGACGTGAAGGCGTAACAAACAAACAAACAAACTCACTTTCTCAGTTAGCAATCCGTCATATACTGTTTTGTACAAAACCTCTCCATCCAAAGGTTGGCTGGTAGAGATTCATGATAAGGCCACCAATTGTGATACTATCATTAATTTATATACTGGTATTATGTTTTTCTTTTCTCATGTGGTGTACCAACAAGCTATCTTTTGTGTAAAAATATACATAAAAATATGTATTTTGTTGCCTGAATAAATGGCTTTGTCTTTGAAAGGCCAGAGAAGAATACTTTTGTTCAAATATTTTTCTTTCTTTTTATTCAAAGTAGTCCGTAAACAAGCGTACGGTCCGCCTGATAGTAAGCGGTTACCGTAGTCATATGGACGCTTGCAACAGACGAGGCATCACTCACGCGTTACCCACCTTTCCCCCTCCCCAAATGAGTGAGCGACCTATCTCACTCGCAGGAACACAAAATTTTGTAATTTGGCTGTGGTATTCTTTATCCTTTGATTGTTAAATAGATTGTTAATTCTTATTAGGCAATCCATACTCTATTTCGACTATTGTAGAGTTTAGCATTTTTATGCCTATCAAAATGATTAGGAAAAACAAGGAAAACATCGTGAGGAAACCATAAAGAACCATGGTGGTATCATCCTAAAGTTCAAAATCAATTAGCAGGTACATGCCGATATTATGTGGGAACTACACTCGAGAGAGAGTCATAGTTCTTCTAAGCTTTGTGTGTTTACCAATTTAAAGCACATCATCAATTAACATGGAGAATTATTGTCAAACAAAAACGTACCTTTTTTAATACATTAAACGTTGTATTTTGCTACACACCTAAAGTAGCACTAAGGAGTAAATACTTATAATAATGACGACTCAAATAAAACAACACCTTTGATACACAATCTAATAATGACAATTTAAACATTAGTAAAAAATTACAAACAAAACAAACTCAACTTTAAGTAGAGCTATTTTAATAACTAATTTGAATGTAATAATTTTATACATAATAACTATTAATACCAATAATTTAATTTAATTAAGTGTAGCTTAATGTTAGGACGTCCGCACACGACACAATGAACAGGCTATTTGAACACGAGAGGCATTTGTTCGCGGTTTCAAGCCGCTTTGTCTAAGCCACACGTAAACATGTAGGTGAATTAAAATGTTTAATTTATGCTACACCTTCCTATATCAATATTATTTCAAGGTAAAGTGTAAAGAATTACGTAATTAGTATAAATATGATAAATGGGAGTATTATAATTTGCATTACCTAAATATATTATCATATCCAATAGTATCCATTAACATTTATTTTATTTTATTACATAATTTTTCAGACTACAGAACAAAAGGCAGATGGAGCGTGCGGAACACGGAAGTGAGGCCAAAAAAGCAAATATACAGGTCGTTTTGGTCAGCGACGAGCGGCTCAGGGTCGATAATACAAATGATACGCGTGATAATTAAAAAAAAATTATATTAATTGGAAAATCATGTAATAAGCTAAAGTGTAGACGTAATACTCAACGAGAGTGCGAGGGAGTAAAGGAATGGGGCGAAGGCGGCTTGCGCCTAGCTCTAGTCTGTGTACGTGCCGAGTGACCATACGTTGCGGTTATTTTATTTCAAATTGAATAAAGTAGTTCTCAACGCATTTACAATATGTAATGGAATTAAGTCAATTTTTGGAAAATGTATTGTTTGTACTACATGGGTCGCTCGTCGCTAACCAAAAAAACATCCTGGATATACAAATTCATAAACCTATTACATTACATTATTATTTGCTTTTTCGGCCTCACTTTCGTGTTCTGCGCGCTCCATCTGCCTTTTGTTCTCCAATATGAGCATAATTTTAATAAAATTTTCATCCGAAAAATATTAACTAGGTGCTAATAAAAAATATCAAGTGAAAAATTCACAATCACAAAACAATGAGATTCGACATTTGCGCCGTTTGTGAAACGTAAAAATCACAAAACGTCCACATATACAATAAATTTTCCCCTAAACAAATATCCCAATAAGAATAGATGACAATACTAAAACTAAATAACAATAATATAATCTAAAATAATCAGCAACTTAACGTTGAAATGGATAATAACCAATATTGTTCCATGTGCCAACAGCTTATAAAATAAATAATTGAAAACTAATTCAGCACACAAGACTCGTATGTCGGTACCATGTACTTTATGTTGATGAAGGCATCAGGTCCTCCGTATCTTTCCAGGATCTGTAGAGTGTCCTCAATCAGATCAGCGGCATTCTCTCCTCGGGTTGTCGTGTGGTCAATACCGGAGCCGATGTTACCTGTTGATGATAATAAATATTGTAATTTATTTATTTATTTATTTATTTATTTATTTATTTAACATGATATTACACAGCATTTAACAAAAAATTATAAAAAATAGAAACTTATATTACTAATACATTTGCCAATAATGAATATCTACTTTGTAACTTAAAATTATTTAACAAAATTATTGGTGGGTAGGAAACTATAAACTACAAACTAATAAAGAAAACGGTCGTCGCATCATGTGGGTGTGTGTGTGTGTGTGTGTGTGAGTGTGTGTGTGAGTGTGTGTGAGAAGCGTTGTGTGACGAGTACCTGCCTGAGCACGACATAGTAGGTTGTTTGTTCACAATAATAATAATAAATTAAAAGGGATCAAAATGTTGAGAGCATTCGCTGATCTGTCTGCTTAAGGGTGAGGAAGCCATCTGAGGTCATCACCTTCAGGTACTGCATGTGGGGGCTGGCCTGGACTTTTTTTTTATTTTTTTATACCACTAAGGTGGCAAACAAGCATACTGCCCGCCTGATGGTAAGCGGTTACCGTAGCCTATGGACTTGCAACACCAGGGGTATCACTCGCGCATTGCCGACCCTGAACAAATCTCTTCACACCATTCTTGAAGAACCCCACGCTGTACTCCTTAACTGTACTGCTTAAGTTTGCTATTTATTAAAATATCAATTGAATCTTCTGTGTAGTTTTTGCCGTCAGGACACGCAATTGTTGTCAGTGAGATCGGAATGAATCTAAGCTTCTTTTGAAAAGAGTAATTGCTGAGTTTATTACAGGCTCTTCTCAGCAAATGTAATCTTTTGAACCAGTATGAGAGTCAGACTATCCATAAGAGCCTACAAAGGTGTGTCCATAAAAAAAGTATTTACACAAAAATTATAGAATCAATTCTATATTTGACAGTCATATTTTGTTCTTTTATAAAACCATCTGATAAGTAAACAGATAAAATTAGCTAGGCCGACATAATTTGGTTTCAACATTCTTTTAAGTTTCAACTTTCACCCTCAAACACAACTTAAACGAAACAAGCACACGTAACAACCTCACGAAGCACACGAGCGATTTGTAACTCAACGCTTGCGACTCGATTGACTGCCATCAATCATACTCACTGATATAATTGACACGCGGAGAACACCAGCCGAGATATTGTTTTCAACCTAATAGACTTGTCAGGGCATCCGAGTAGATTAATTACATGTGGCGTTGGCGTGGCGTGGCGTGGCGTGGCGTGAGGTGGCGAATTTCGGGCGCGTCACACGGCGGCGCCGCGCTCACCGCGGCTTGACACCCGACCGCATTGTTACGGGAATTCTACGCGCGCCACTCGTCTCGGCGCTTTTTGTTTTGTTGTTGAGCAGACTTGCGACTTTATTGTTGCACAGGGATTGTTTACATGTGAAAAGCGTGGATGTTGGAATTTTATTTTGTTGTTGTCTTTTGAGATTTATGTTAAAAGAGATGTTGTTTGTGGACAACTAAAAAAAATGTGTTCTTTTCTGATCGCTCAGACTATTTTACGATTATTCAATATGCAGATAAAAAAAGGAATGTTATATTTTATGGGACATTTTACAGGTTGTATTAAAAACAAATCATACAAAGAAATAAGAAGAATATAAGTAGTAAAATATGACTATAAATTAGAGTAAGCAACGGGCTTGAAACTAATCAAAGCATGTATAATGGTGACCCATCACAATGAAACTGATAAAGAGTTTGTAATATAGCTAGCACGGGATAAGAAGAGTTATAAACTCACTGCAAAATAAAATTTATCTTTGAAGATATATTCAAATTCAAACTATTTATCATTATGGTATAAAATTAAATCGAACCGTAAGTCGCAATAAATTAGTCGCTCGTCTATCCTACCTATCCACACCTCATTTTCTCGCGTTGTAAAATAGTTGCGGCTGAGGTTCACAATGTCGTTTTTGTTCCTATCTCTGGTTTGTTTACTTGCAGCTAATGTTTTGTAAATTGCTCGTCATTATCCAAGCCGAAACATTTAACTCGGATATATGCGCTCTGTAAAAAGGATATTAGGGTTTTATGATCTCGGTACATAGTAATTAGGTAGAAAGTAGTACGGTCTTGTTACAGAGGTTTTATTTTATGACAAGGTTCAGATTTAAGTTAGTTAACGTTTCTTGTTTTTGTGTAGGTTTGGTTTACTTCAAAATTTCTTGCTAACACAATTTCTATCATGAAGTTAATTTGAGTCTTTTGACTCTTTGATAGTATCTATTAATTTTGCTTATTTCCTACCAAAAATGCAGATTGAACACTACGCTAATTTCCAGTTTCTAGAAACTGGATCAATATTAATATCGCATTAATAGTATATATGTCACTATCTACGACGTATAGAGTGACAAAGATGGCAGTAGCTGTAGCATTCATGTAACAGTCCTTTCACTCTTTGAAACTGGCAAACCAAGTTCTATGTAAATGAATACACTACTAAACATACATAAAGCAACTTACGGTTCTTGTCTTTGAACAGGTTGAAAATGGGTAGTATCTGCCTATAGTAGGGTACTAGAGCTTCCCCAACTCGGTCACTTCCAGTCACCAACATTTGAATGCATTTGAGAGCATGGCAGATGACAGAGGGTCGTTTTGTTGAAAGGGCATCTGTGGTGAGAGAGACTTTTGTTAGAAAGGGTATTGCTGCAGATGTGTACCTACGTTGTTTCAAGGTGATAACTCAGTGATGTGACGAAGGTCGTGAGTTCGAATCCTGCAATGAGCTCAAGCTCAAGCTTTCGGTCCAGGAAAACATGGTGAGGACACCATATAATGGTTAAATAGTTAAAAACCTGTCAGAATCATTGGATCATAAATAAATAAAGTGCGCTATGTTTTGCCTAAAAGGCATACAAAAATTATAAATCGTCAAGCACCTATCGGCACGTTCCTCCAGAAGCAAGCAATTGATTGAATTTGTGTTACTCATTCAAGTTTCACAAAGATGGATTATAATTTAGAATAAATCAAAAATACTATAGTATCACGGAAAAGCATAAGATCCCTCGGGACAGCACGGAAGCTAGTGAGATAATTAGGATAAACTGTTCCGGTAGAAACTAGGTCATCAATAAGGCGATGATAGCTCAGTGGTAGTGACGTCGGATACCGAGACGAAGGTCCCGGGTTCGAATCCAACAATGAGCTTGAGATTTCAGTGAAGGGAAACATCGTGAGGAAACCATAGCACGATGGTAGGGTACTTTGTAGTACCCGCCCGGCTGGCTACCACCCTCATGTTGAAAATCTGTCGCCAAGCACCTTTTGGTGTGTTCCGATAGCTGCAATTGAGAGCCAGTCCTTCTAGGCTTTGTGTGCTTACCACCTTCGGCCACATTATCACTTACCATGGTGAGATTGCGGTCAAACACAGGCTTATAAACAGTAAAAGTCCAACTTACTTTTGATAGGTATGATCAACTGTGGCACAACTGGCAGGATTTTATAGGAGCCTTTTGTGACGAGGTCGTGGATCCCTTTCTCCACAATGAAGTTGAACGGGTAGGCAGCTTCCGAGAGGCCATCGAAGAACATCGGCAGGTAGTGATGGAAGTCCAGCTTTTCTATCGGCACCTTAGTTTAAGTACTTATTAGCTTTATTATGGTCTTTTCTTCAGAAGTTTAACCCAAAATGATAAAAGAGAACGTTCATAATATTGATATTCTTAACAATATTGATTTTAAATTGCAGGGATATGAGTTTTCTGTCGGTATATGGACCTAAGAGAACACGCCCTTCCTAAACTAAATGACGTAAAATGCTATGGCAAAGGTCTTACAATGGACTTGGAACTTTCAGTGAAAGGAAACATCGCAAGGAAACCATAGCAAGGTGTACTTTATAGTACCCGCCTCGCTGGCCACCTCTCTAAAATGGAACATGTTGCGAAGTACCGGATTTGGGGTGATATCTTTTCAGTATCTTAATTTCATATACCCTCTGTATATTTGCTCTTTGAGATTACTGAGGATTCTCTGTATGGGGTTTGAGTAAACGTGAGTGGAGCATTGTAACCTAATTATAGCTACGTGGAATATTACAAAGCTGATTGTGTTATGGTTTTGGTTGATTGATTTATACATAGCTGAAAGAGGGTGTCTACCCTTGAGCGTGAACAAATATGCTTTAGATAGACCATTTGCCTGTATATCTACTAATATACAATAAAAAACTGTTTGTCATCAGACATGTTATGAAGAGAGATGCAATTCGAATCAAAAAGAGGAGAAATGAAGGTTGATGGATATATGCAAAGAGAAAGAAGAAAGATGGATGGATTGTGGAGTATGAAAGCAATGGATGATACTGATATAAATTCTGAGATGTCTGTATGAGAAGAAGCCCCAAATTATATAGAAAAAGATAAGTAGATGATATGCATAGAGATAGATACGCCATCAGATTTAATAGTTAAGTGAGTAGAATACGTATACTTAATATTGATATTAAAAAAGAAGCTATAAGTACCTTCCAAGCAAGCTGCTTCCCAAATGTAGTGAATTCTATAGAGACAGGAAACTCTCCCCTCTGATAGCTGTTCCTAAATGTACTTGGTTTCACTGGTTGAGGATCGAGGACGCCGCATTTTGGAGGTGGTATTACGCGAGTGTTCTTTTGCATTGCTGTTAAAAGGGATTTTTTGGTAAATTTAACTAATAAAGATGGACTAACTCACTTCAGTTTGTTTTCTAAGAAATACAGAAAGTTTGAAACATACCGAATAATAATAGGGAACCTAATCCGCTGAATTTTTATTTATTTTTATAATTTCTCGAAAATCGGTAATTCCAGTGAATTGGTTAAATCTCTACAAGAAAGCTTTATAAGATCAACAAGTAACTCATTATAGGTTTCATGGTAGTTTCATGTAGTTCAGAGTCAGAGCATAGATAATGAAAAATAATAAATAATGTTAGGCGCCGATCCCACAAAGAGAGTTCTAGAGTTTCGAGTTCCGAGTTCTGCATTCCGTGTTGACTATTGTGCACACAGCAAGCAGTCTAGAGTTCTAGAGTTCTGCAATATTCGCTACTGATCGCACATCATACACTTTTTTTACTTTCAAAGGCCCCACATAGCTTCCAGTCAACGCGGAATGCAGAACTCGGAACGCAAAACTCTATAACTCTTCTCTGTGGGATCGGCGCCTTAATATTTACATAAAAATTATTAATTGGTTATGGTTAGTCACTTTCATGAAAAAAAGGACTTTACCTTTCTTCCACTTGAACCAAATAATACAGCTTTTTTAAAGCTCTGGTGCTTTTTACCAAACCGTGCAAATAATTATCAATCCCAATACCTTGTATAGTAAAAGCGGGAACAGCCCGCAATTTCTTCTTGTATCCATGAGGGTAATTAGGACTCGGTTTCCTCAGAGTCTGTCGAAAATCCTTCCCACACAATTCCGGTACGCACGGCGGTAGCAACACCATCTTAAACCAATGTTACGTCAAAGTAAAGAATCAAAAAAACATGATACACGATGTACGGGCGCTGTGTAAATAATCTAATAATATCGATCTAAAATGTTGACACAAGTAATAAAATAAGAAAGTAAATTTGCTCTCGGCCGGGCCCCGATTCTGATTGTTTATTTTGCAACGTGATCGTTGCTTGGCAACCGGCCGTGTATCGATTGATCGCCGACGGTGGCGCCGCGCGTGGCTTCTGTGCGAGTTTGCGGGTACACACGGGAGCTTGTTGCGTTTGGACTCGCGAGGCGTTTCACCGTTACGGATAGGATACACAGACTTGATTTTTACTAACTGTAATCAGACCTACCATAAATCACTGTTGTGGGTCGCGTATGTAGTTTTTCACTCGACAAATTTGGTTCAGATGTTAAGAAATTATTTGAAATTTACATAACAGCTTTCTTTTAGGTACTTTATCTTTTTTATTGGATTTGGTATATTAAGTATATTGTCGCAGATTCTGTTGTAAATCGCACTAAACTATTTTTTGTCACATCACATCTCTTTCTTACGAACATTATTGAAAAAGGAGAGAAAATATATAAAGCTGTCAAATTAGTCTTTGCCGTCTTCATTAGCGGGTATTTAGAAGTAACCGCGATAGATGGCAACTAAATTTATAATGAAAACAGGCATTGGACGAGTTTGACAAGACTAAATTTCTTACATCCTTTTCTTATGTTCTTTGTTAGAAAGAGACATAGTGAGACTAAAAATAGTTTAGTTGTAAACAACAGAATCAGGGCCATTGTATACTGGTTTACAATATTAAAAATAAGAAGGGTTTGACAGTTTTTTTTTTAAGGAAAACTATTAAACTGTCATACTGATTGTAAACAGGATGAATGAAACTCTCACAAAAACTTTTGACGATGCAATAATCTTCGCGTTTAATTCATAAAAACATAGAGAACCAGCCTCAATAGGTGCGAGTCTGCGAGCGTGTGTGTCAACAGCCTTAGGCTCGTTCCACAGTATAATAAAAGAGATAGGAGGTTGTATTACTTTTTAATAAATGGTGTACGTACACATATTTTAATTCTGAGAAAAAACCCTTTTAATTGTGATAAAAATAGTAATTTAAAAATAAAAAATCCTATTCATTTATTGAAAAACTTTACGGGATTCCCTCAATATTAGTCTATTCATTTCATGAATTTTTCAATATATAAATATTTAATGTGCCTTAAATTTAAAATAACTTTAAATTAACATATTCGTCTTATATTTTCAAGCAGTCTTGCAAACAACCGCATTTAAAAAGAAGCAACAAAGCTACCAAATAAAACTCAACCCAATTTTGCATAGCACACACGTTCCGGCTCCGCAATAAACATTTTAAAGTAGCTACATTATAATCGTGAGACGTTCAAAATGATCTCTTAAACCGTCCCGGCGCGGCCCCGCCCGCTCGGTTCCGAAACGGTTATTTTATTGACGTGTATGTACGCCTTTTAAAACTCACTGAACAGAGATTTCGCGGCAAATTGAATGCCGGTCGGCGACAGGGGTGGTCGATATTTAAAATTTAATATTGCATCTGCTGCCGTTCGCATTATGAATTTTTTTATATCTTCTCATCGTGACGAAGAGTTTAGAATGAACCGCTTTCATACTCGTTGGTGTGGGGTGTTCCTCCTACTTAAAATTTTTGTTCAATTTATTATTTTTTATATTTTTGCACTCTACACCGATATAATGAGAATTCAAATTGTACCCCCAATTAGACTAGGGGATGGAAGTTTGTATGACACTTCTGCAAATTTTGATGCTAGAGGTCTGAAAATTGATATAAAATAATAAAATAAATATTTCAGGGTTTTTAGTAAATCACTCTCACCCTTGTATTTAGGAGATGAAAGTTTGTATGGGTTTTCCCATACATTAATAAAAAAATATTTTCATACACAACTTACAAAAAGAAGTGAGATCCCACCAAAAACATGTTAATGTAAAATGTTGCCAAGACAAGACTATGGCTCGCACTGTCAATAAGTTATCAGATCTCATCTAGAGCCAAGCTAATTCTACACGCCCTATCTCTACAAGTTTACAAACTCTACACCTTAGTCAAAATATGTGGCTTGGCCGTTTCGGTACCGTCACATGGGCGTAAGATGAAAAATGTATTCACTTTTTCATTTTTTCTTATTGAATAGTTCTTGTAGTAGCGAAACTGCCCGTTAACACTTTGTATTCCAAATAATTTTATTACTGAGTGAATAATAAGCGAGTATTTATGTATAATTCTGTAATGCTGTATGTCGATTATTTATTTTCTATCCTTACTTACTTAATCCTAACTAATATTATAAATATGAAAGCGAGTTTGTTTTGTTTGTTACGCCTTAACGCCTCAACTACTCAACGGATCATCATGAAATTTGGCATGCAGATAGCCTATCTTTTTATCCCGGAAAGGCGGGTGAAACTGCGGGGCACAGCCAGTTTTCTTATAAACTCCACAGACCATCTTTGTTAGAAGTACTCCGTCTTAAAAGGCGTCATTACCTTGACATGCATTTAACCATCCAAGCATAACACACCCACCCCAGAGACACAGTACTACTTAAATATCTTAATTTAACAATTAAGGAAATGGACATTCAGCCAACATCTAGCACTCTTACTAATTCAGCCTTTCTAATTGTTTATTTGATCCCAAGGGAAGGACTGAGTGAAATTGAGACTTTGCAATTGAAACTTAAACTTCAAAATGCCTAAACTTAATGAAACATGAAGCTAAGCAACAAATCGAGATTAATTCTTATGATAATTTTATGTAGTTTATTAAATTATAAATGTTCTAAATATCTTGTGACATTGGCCCTGATTCTGTTGTTTACAACTAAACTAATTTTAATCTCACTATGTCTCTTTCTAACAAAGAACATAAGAAAAGGATGATAAGAAATTTAGTCCTGTCAAATTAGTCCAATGCTTGTTTTCATAGTCGCCATCTATCGCGGTTATGCCTAAATACACGCAAAATAAGGCGGAAAAGATTAATTTGACAGCTTTAAATATATACTATCCTTTTTCAATAATGTTCGTAAGAAAGAGATGAGATGTGACTAAAATAGTTTAGTGTGATTTACAACAGAATCGGCACCATTCTCTACTAATACTCTACAAACGGTATTCTCCCAAACTAAGCAAAACTTAAGGACACCAGATCACTGATATACTACTTATATGGATATTTACACCAAGGCTTGGAACAAATATACATCCACAAGAATACAGGCAGCACAGTACCTACATGTTATAAACATGTTCAAATAAAAGAAACCTGCAATATGTAACTGTAGTCAATAGTTTTGAACAGGGAAACAAAAAAAGGGTATGAAAGAGAAACGGTCGGCTTTTGCCCGATACCTCATTTTTTGTCTATCGAGTTTCCCAGCGCCCTGATTCAGTGCATGGTAGGCAGAACGGCGCAATTTTAAACTCTGCTCAATTTTATATTGGCGAGGTCAATTTATTTCTGAATGACTCGCGGGTGGAAATATCTCAATACCTACTTTGAATAAAACAATAGTCTTGCTTCGTTTTAGTTTTGTAAACTGTTTTATTCTGATTTCATGGTATTTTTAGATGGATCTATGACTAGTTTAAGAGACGTAGAGTTATTAATCTGGTATTTTATTGAGTTCATCCAACACGCATATTTTTTATTCTACGTCGCATTTATATCACAAGATATTTATGCATACCTACTTTTCAATACTTTACCGTACAATTATAGTATTGTAGACAGTAAATTAGTTAATTTTTATATCTCTTTATGTCGATATAGTAAGGCGCCGATCCCACAGAGAAGAGTTCTAGAGTTCCGCGTTCCGAGTTCTGTATTCCGCGTTGACTGTAAGCTATGTGGGGCCTTTGAAAGTAAAAACAATTTATGATATGCGATCATTAGCGAATATTGCAGAACTCTAGAACTCTAGACTGCATGCTGTGTGCACAATAGTCACGGAATGCAGAACTCGGAACTCGGAACTCTAGAACTCTCTCTGTGGGATCGGCGCCTAACTGATATGTGGCATTGTCTTGGAAAACTGGCAGTCTTTCCCAATCATTACAGGCAAGTACAATGTGTCTGATATTAAATAAATTTTATTTGATATTTTAATGATTATGGATTGTACTTGATGAAAATAGCTTGAATTATTAATATAATTATAATAGCCTTGGTTTGAGTCTTTTTTCTCTTAGCTGTCTTTGTTACATCTAGATGCACACGCCTAATAAGGCTACAAGTATACAGTGTAACAAATTTATTTATTACAAACTTCTGTACTTTCATTTAAAAAGCCTAATTAAGCCTATTGGTCTGCTTAAGTTTTCTATTTACTTATTAAATATAGATTCAGTCTAATTTGTAGTATTGCCGTCGCGCCAGGGCACGCAATTGTTGTCAGTGCGATTACAATGTAAATATTATGTAATAAATCTATGCTTGTTTTGAAATAAGTAATTGCTGAGTTTATTGCCGGCTCTTCTCAGCCAGTGCAACCTTCCGAACCTGTATAAGAGTATTAGAGTCAGACTTTTCATAAGTGCCTGCGAAGGTCTATCCTAATAATATCCTACTAATATTTGTAAGATGAGTATGTTTGTTACTCTTTGACGCAAAAGCTACTGAACGGATTTGGATGAAAGGATCATGGCGAGATTTGTACAAAAAAAATAAAGATTTTTAGAGACGTTGGAATGACATTATAATTGATCCTTGGTGCCTAAGGAACAACTTGAGCCATTTAAAATAATTTTTAGAACCCCGGTATAAAATAGACAATTTCTATGCCATGCCGGCGAATCGCGACTATTCGCGACCACAACCGTTATGTCGTTGTTAGGTTTTGCGGGGTTTATAAAATATTTCATGTTGCTGGTAATGTAATCTCAACATTGGAAGTGATTCAAAACCCTCTAAAATGTCTTATTTTTTGTACAAATCAATGTATGGAGCTCGCCATGATTCTTTGGGACACAGATAGAATATGTTCTGGATTAACATATAAGATACTTTTTATACCGGAAAAACATACGATCCCTCGGGAATGCAAGTGAAACCACGCGGGACAGCTAGTATGAAATAAATTATTTGAATTTAAAAAAGCATATAAATTAATTGGATTAAATTCATCTCTTCTAACTGCTTTGAAATTTTCCTTGAACACTACTCAACAATTCAAGACAATACATTTAATCAAAGTATTTAATTCGAAAACGTATTTACGTCTCGTACTCAAGGCTGTCGTTAAAACCGGAACGCACATAATAAATAACATAGTTTAGGTATACGAGGTATGTATAGTTGTCTAGATTTACGATCGGCTAAGTACTGGGTCTGGTCTCACGTTTCGGCTATAAAACAGATTCAGGCTTCAACGACGTTACGAATAAAATGGGGGCGATACACTATACATCTCACTTCCGTACGCTGACGTATCGTTTTGAGTCATTTGCTGGGTTTTAAACTTTTAACGGGGTTGGATTTGGTCTCCTTTTTCGGTTTGGTCACTTATCACATTTAAAAAGACTGTAAAATTAGGTCTAACTTACTTCAAGATTCTGTAAATGATTTTCTTACAGACTGATTATTTTGGGTACTTTTGTCTGTTTGAAACATGATACAAAACTTCTGTACATCATCATCATCATCATATCAGCCCATGGATGTCCACTGCTGAACATAGGCCTCCCCCATTGATTTCCACTTCGAACGGTTCTGTGTCGCTTGCATCCAGTGGTGCCGAGCGACTCTGACTAGGTCGTCGATCCACCTGGTGTGAGGTCGTCCCGCTCGGCGCTTTCCAGTACATGGTCGCCACTCGAGAACCTTTCTTCCCCATCGGTTATCGGCTCTGTACATATTATGATAAAAAAGCAAATTAGAGACAATTTTGAGATGGTCGAACTACAAATGATCCAATCATACATTTTCTTTATAAAAATTTTGGATCGCTCCATTTAAGATAATGATCAGCAGTCAATACCTACCCAGGGGATCTCCCAGCGGTGGTCCAATGACCAAAACATCGTAATGAACCTCTTTATTTGTCGTTAGCTTCATAAATAACATCAGTTCAAAGCGCACTAACGACGCTCTAACTTATCCCTATTCGCTCGTGATGGTTGATACTTACAGCAGTGTGGGATGAACGATAGGTTCAATCAGGTGCTGCTTGTGGGGGTTTATTTATTTACTTATTAAATATAGATTCAGTCTACTTTGTAGTTTTGCCGCCGCGCCGGGGCACGCAATTGTTGTCAGTGCGATTAGAATGTCAATCTAAGCTTGTTTTGAAAAGAGTAATTGCTGAGTTTATTACCGCTCTTCGCTCTTCTCCGCAAATGCAACCTTCCGAACTGGTATTAGAGTATTAGAGCCAGACTTTTCATAAGTGCCTGCGAAGATCTATTTGAATAAATGATTTTGAATTTGAATCAGATTTGTTGGTATTATTTCAAAGATTTTTCGGAGACTAACAGTAACGTGCGAATAACACACGAGCTTGACTAAATACCTAAAGCCTTTATTTTGGATTCATAGACAGACACTACAATTTTATTTATATGTATGGATAGATAGGTGCTTAAATTGTAGTTTGCAAAACTATAGCTTGTAACAGCAGTCAGAGAAATAAATATAAAGATTTATCTGTTTAATATTTTTTTTATTACTCTGATTAACTGTCATAAGTACCAAGCTATATTTTATGAACTACAGCAACAAATTAATTCCTACTCAAAAGTTCGCTTAAAAGTTAGCAGACCTTCAAGACAATGTGTCACTAAAGACTCCCGCGGTATCCGAATTACACGAGCAAGACATGTAGCTCGGACATAAATCCACTATAACTGTACCACCGCGAGTATATCATCAGAACGATGCAAACAAATTGAATACACCTCCACCTTCTACTGTAGTGTAAGATTTATCATTACATTTAGATTCGGTGGAGTTATTCTTACAATGGTTTTTGGGAAATTGAATTTGGAAGGTCGTTTGGATTTAAAATACACTTTTATTTATTACTTGCTGTGCCCTGCGGTTATATGTTACCTTCTTAGGGGTTGAATATTGAAAACCCTACCCCCAGGGTACTCAAGGAATACCTACAAATGTCTTCCAAATTACTATTCTTTAGGCTTTTTTGATGTTTTTTTAGACGGTAAGCGAAGATGAAGTCTAGGGTTGACCCCATGTAGCCATAAGATGCCTGTTTACTTATGAATAAACCTATATTGTGTGACCCATTACCCGGGACAGAATTCCACTGCCTGGCCATGCGTATAAGGAATATGGAAGCACAACGCTTACTATGGCATGAAGGAATGTCGACAACAAAGCCATGGAGACCATCCCGACGCTATTAGAGGGGCAGGATTATGGAGTTCTTGATCGCATTCTCCGTGGAACAATCTGTAGATAAGCGACAAACTTGCAATCTGACGCCGATGATCCAGGTTTTGCAGCTCTTGCTCGTTAGGTTGCTATCGTCAATTGTCCTTCGAGCACGTCTATCTGGCGAGTCCAAAGTGGGAAGTTGATATTTGGCTGAGTCATCCCACAGATGAGAACAGTACCTATTTCATACATGGTCAAACTTGAGCTTTGTATAGACTCAGAAGTTGTTTCTTTATGAAATATCGTCTCACCTTATTCAGGATACCATTGCAGGGTTTTATGGCAACAGTCTTAGCCTTTAGTCCGTCGGTTTAAACTATGCGTTGTCTTTCAGTCAGTGATGAGCATTAATAAGTAGATGATAAAGATCAAATTACATTAAAATTTGGTTATATAATCACAAACTTAAATGCTAATAACTCTTCACAATAATCAACATTAACATTTCAAATTGAGTCTACAAACCATGTGAATAGACTAGAATTTAAGTCATACGCTACATAAAGAAAACAGCAATTTGAAATTAGAATGAGCAACGTTCCAACGCACATAGACAAATCAACTGTAGATTAGGTAATTGAAGACGGCCTGTTTGTATACGAGTCTGCGAGGATCCATCTCAACCAATTACAACGATGCAAACTGCTCACAATCACGGGAGCGTAATTTAAAATCTTTACAATGATGTTAATCTGCTAGAAGAGATACTGAAATAGCGGCACGTTATGGTAGTTTTGATTGAGGTTAGACAAAGAGGTCTGCATGTACTTTTTGGCTTAGGTATCAAAACATTCACTATAGTGTACCGCGAATTTGAAAAAATCAGACAGCCGTTACTAAAAATTCGAAATGCTTGATTTTTATAAAAATGAAATATTGTGCATTGAGCTTAGCTTAGCTTATTACTACGTATACAGAAGACGCCACACATCACAACTATGCCCCGTTCATGTGACGCCATCCGGCCACACTTGTTGTTGTCGAACGAAGAACGAAACGCGTAAGCGCCGTGAAAATCACGGTGTTTGCGAGAAAAATACTCCTAAAAGCGTTCTGATAGCGCTACGTATTTCTACTGTCTGCTTAGACGATCGCTAAAGAGAACTTTGGTTGACTCTAAAAAAATGGGACACAACCTTTGCTTATGATAGCTTCTCTATACGTAGTAACAATAGATATTGTGATCATATTTTTCTATTAACTTTTTGACAGTCATTTCATGTGACCCAGGATGAAATAAGGAATCCAAAGTTATCCTAACTAATAGAGTTTGTCTGTTTGTTTGTTACGCCTTCACGCCTCAACTACTCAATGGATCATCATGAAATTTGGCGTGCAGATAGCCTATGGTATGGAGAAGGCTAAGCATAGGCTTACTTATACTATTTATCTCGGGAACGCGGGTGAAACCTCGCTGGATAACTAGTATTGAAAACGATAAACATACATACATGATACCTTAAAACACTCTTTTTTCGGACAGTCCTGTAACAATCATATCATCAGATAATCAATTCAAAGGTCACTCAATTCAACAATTTTAATGTATTCAATGCTTTTAAATGATACAGAATGATGATGGCATATCTAGCATAATTTTATGTCTATCAGGTTTCCTAGACAACCTATCTTGAGCTCTCCCCTAGAGGGCGCCACTAATAAGCTCGTAATAAATGACTCGCCTCTGCAAAATATTCAGTGTGTGAGCGGTGGATTGTTGTAATTATAATAATTTTCAGTTTGAATTATATTATAATTTGTTATTTATGCAACTTCATTCATTGAAACTAAAACCTCATCTATCCATATAAATGAAGATTATAACTGACTGACGGACCGACTGACAGACAATTTACAAACCATATTAGTGGACCTACAGATTTGAATTTGGGAGAAAATATTTCTGGAGTAGCCTAGGGATGCACTGAGGAAGGGTTGAGGGGTTTTAAAAATTTCAATTTAAAGATGGTAAAATGGATGATCGCATAAAGTTTAATGGGACATTTTATAGATAACTAACAGTATTCAAAATGATTAATATCTATTATCTATATATTATATAATATAATTCAAAGTCCTGACAGACTGACTGACTGATATATCAACGCACAGCCTAAACCACTGGTCCTAGAGACATGAAATTTAGAGGGTATATTCTTTGTGAAGACTAGGTATCCACTAAGAAAAGATTTTTAGAAATTCCACTCCTAAGGGGGTAAAATAGGGGATGAAAGTTTGTATGAAAGTCCGTCAGGTTCGAAGTTAGGATCTTCAAATTTTGTGTTTAGGCTAAAGATTGAAAATTAATGTATACGTATCATAGCGTTTTTAATAATTCCACCCTCGAAGAGGGATGAAGTTGTTTTGTTTTGTTTTATTGTTGTAGAAAAATATGTCATTTGTTTCCTGTAGGCCACGCGGGCGAAGCCGCGAGCAGAAGCTAGTTTACTTATATTACAGTTAATATCCAAATACAAACCCTCTCCAGCAAGCTCATTTTTTATTACCAACATAATAACAATGTAATAATCTCATGTTTCAAATCCTCAGTAAATATAAAGAGGGTGCAGAGTGCCGATGAAAAAGCAACCAGTGCTCGAGAAAAAATAATAATTAGGGTAATACCGTGTAATACCTTCCAAGTGTTTTGTTCTCATTTTAGAAAGATGTTTCTGAGCGTTATTATGTATTATTAACGTGTTTTTGTTTGTCTGTTACAGGTAAGTTAAGAAAATTTTCGTTTGGCGAACGTATTTATGAAGATGTTTTAAGCAGTAAGGAGTGGCAAGTATTATAAACATAATTTGAAGTCAGATTATAAGAATATGATTACTAATGACTTTCATACAAACTTTTACCCACTATTTTACCCCCTTAGGGGTGTAATTTCGAAAAACCCTTTCTTAGTGGATACCTACTCTTCAAAAAGAATATATCCTCTAAATTTCATGTCTCTAGGACCAGTGGTTAAGGCTGTGTGTTGATATATCAGTATATCAGTTAATCAGTCAGTCAGGACTTTGAATTTTATATATATAAATAATCTAAAACAAATCGTAATGTGTACGAAGGTTTTTTTAAATTACATAATAGATTTTGATGCAGATTTTTCCATAATTTAGAGAATTCAAGCGGGTTCAAAATCGGCGCTGGAATCTCAATGTTCCTGAGAATCATATACTGCAATACGTATTAGAATATGCAACAAGACGCTTGTTATGACGTACGTAAACCACATAATATCCACAATGATGGATAGCCAAATGTATTTCTGATGCAATTCTACCGGATGCTATAGAAAGCATCACAAAGCTTCTTGGGTATACAAGTCTGTGGAATATTGTATAGTTATTGTGCAAAGACGCCTAAGTAATGGTAGAAATTGCTATTGATTTGAAAGATAAATTATGTAAATTAAACTTAGAATCCACCACAAAGTGATGATGAAACCGAGAGAAATAAACTTGCAAAACTATTCTTTAATTTTACAAGCTTTTATTTAACTTGCAATGTATGTATGTAACTATGTTCGGGTGGAATCTTACAAGTCGAATTTCACTCACTTGAAGTGGTTGGATTGACTTGATATTTGATATAAATTACTGTCTCTCTAAAAAAAATTGTATTTTTTTTTTTTAACAAAAACTCGTTAAAAAGTTTCGTCCTTCAGTTGGCTGTAGCTCATGAACCGTACGTAATAGTTGTACGTAGTATTTATATACTCTGAGGTAATAGGTAGACATTTAAAATTGTGTCATAATGGTGCCGATTCTGTTGTAAATCGCACTAAACTAATTTTAGTCACATCTCATCTCTTTCTTAAGAACATTATTGAAAAAGGATAGAACATATTTTAAGTTGTCAAATTAATCTTTGCCGTCTTATTTTGCGTGTATTTAGGCGTAACCGCGATAGATGGCGACTAAATTTATATTGAAAACAAGCATTGGACTAATTTGACAGGACTAAATTTCTTACATCCTTTTCTTATGTCCTTTGTTAGAAAGAGACATAGTGACATTAAAATTAGTTTAGTTGTGAACAACAGAATCAGGGCCAATGTCTATTTCTATTACCGCTATAACAAAAAACAATAAAAATGAATTATAATTCAAAATTAAAGGGGTCTCCAGTCCCCATACATGAAAAGTCTTTACGGAGTCCAACTCGCACTACAACTTTTTTCGTTTTACCGCCCGGGCTACGAGTTGTCAGTGCGACTAGAATGTAAAATGTAATGTAATGAATCTAAGCTTGTTTTGAAAAGAGTAATTGCTATCTGTCACTTCCAAAACCTGAGTTAGGTATTACTATAGGATTAACTTCGTAATAGCGTAGAAAATAATATTTCTGTGGTACAAATCTGGCTTGAATCAAAATGTATGTTCTTTTGCGATTTTTCTGTATAGATATCATTATAAAGGCAGCTTAATAAAATAAATACTAGAAATAAAATATAAAAAATAAAAAAGTAATTTAAAAAAATTTAATCGACTTCAGACACTGATTTGAATTTTAGTTATTTCATACTTTTTAGTGGATTCTGAAGTCGATTTATTTTTAAATTCTTTTTTATTTCGTCATTTTTAGTTTTTCTTAAATCATAGAGTAAAGTGTCTAGAGTGACAAGCCCCATACATTTGAGCGTGTCTCGGAACTTTGCCGAAATTTCGTATTAAACCTAGATGGCGCTTAATTTTGAGTATGATATAAGTCGCCAAAAAAAGACACGGGAGCGCTAATATCGTCTTACTGTAAAATCCATGCATTACATGATAACACTATAAATAGATGGCGTTGTTTAGCAATACGATAGATGGATTTGTTGACGACAGATACGGAATATGTGTAGATATAAGTAGAATTGTATAGATTGGATGACCGCGCTCACAATTTGTATTTTACTTGATCGAGCGAGACTTGTAGCTGTGCTTGTCGCCACACAAGTAGGTAGGTACAGAACGCATTAGCACAGCTTACTATAAGTAGGTTGGGTAGGTACACTATTTTAGATTATAATGGTATTATTTTAAGGATAAATTTTGATTAAAATGTTAGTCAATTTAATTAATTTTAAAATCACAGTTGAAGGGATTCTTTTTTCTTTTATTTACTTTCATTTGTTAGTTGTTAGGTTCTGGGTAGGTTCAGGACAACTAAGGCCCGGTTTCAATAATTTACCGACCGGTATCAGTTAAGATTTGTTAAAATTAAGACTCTTATATCTTTACTAAAAATGAAGCAAAGACCTCAAAGCTTTGCATATCAGACCCTCCCATATGGAAGTAGCTATCACAGGTAAAATTAGCTTATGAAATGATCTATATGCCCAGTTTGGCAATAAAAAAACCTACCATTGGTAAGCAAAACGATTCGTTTTTGTTTATTGAAACCGGGCCTAAATCAAATTTTGAACCAACTTTCCATAGTCCTCTAACTGACGATGCATCATTTACTTACGGACTTTCTTTTTGAACGAGAAAATGAACAACACAACTAAAAAAAAAATACGGGAAAATACGGGAAAGAATGGAAAAATACGGGTAAATTCCCGAACGGCGGGAAAATACTCAAGTGGCTAGTTGTACCTAAAAAAATATTTTTAGATGCTTTTGATTGTTATTTTAATCATACTCGCTGTTGTATGTACCTACATTACCTACGCGCGGACCCACGCGGACCTTGCGCGGACTGAACCGAGTATCACACTTCCCGACTTCGAGTCGCACGAGTACCTATGTACTACCATGGCGTGGTAATTGTGTGGGACCGCCGCCTGTCCACTACAACACGTCACTTTTTTAAAAACAATGCACTCCTTCATCACAAAAAAAAATATATTTTTTATTGTATGATATATGTGTATGACCGTGGTATAACCCTAATAGAAATCTTGTTAAATGTTATTCAAACGATTTTGTTAAGGTGTCTCTCGCTATACCTACGCAAAATCTAGTAACTGTGACCATTTGAGTATTTTCCCAGCCAATGGGAAAATTCCCGGGTTTTTCCCACCAAATTGGAAATTACTCGAAGTTGGGTTTATTCCCGGGAACAAACCCAACCGTAAACACAACTACTAAATACACCGTGACTTTTTATTCGTCTTAGAAACGCAGCCCACATTATGTACCCAATGAATAGGTACTAATCATTAAGAAAAAAAATTGTTTTGGTCATTTGTATATTAAAAAAAATATATTATAATTTATTAGAGATTTTTATCTATAATTTGGTTTTATTTAATCATCTTACGTAGGGTGATTATACCAGTTCACGACCACTTAGTGGACTTACAATTTTTATACCTAGGTAGTAACATTACTCTTGGAAATGTAGTTTTACTAACCGATTTAAAAAAAGGAGGAGAACCTCCTCCTTTTTTCATATATATACAGGGTGTATTTTGCATGGTAACGCAAACTTCGCGAAAAGACTACACCTAATGCCACTAATCAAATTGTGAAAGGCATTCACCTCGCTAATGATCGGTTATAGAAATTGTCATTTTCGAGCGCGCAATGTATTGTGAACACCGCGATTTAAACGCGCGATAACGTTGTGCCTACGTAGTATGTCGCTGACTGCAGGCGAATATCGCCATAAGACACCGTTTCTAGTTTTATTTACATTGCTACTTTTAGTGAAAGTAATGAATTAATAACTTATTTATTTTAAATCTCTTTGGGTTAGGTAAGAATAACGATTATGAACAGTCTAAAGTAAAAAAAACTTTTTTTTTTTTTTAAATTTGGGAAAAACCGACGAAAAATTCCAACATGGGGGAGTCCAGAATCATGTCCTGGACCCATGGTATCCGTTTGTGCGGCGATGTCCCTTACACCCTGTATATAGTCGATGCGTATGTACTTTTTATTTATGTACATACGTTCACCGATTACTCGGTAACGGCTTATGCGATTTGGTTTTTTTTTTATACCACTAAGGTGGCAAACAAGCATACGGCCCGCCTGATGGTAAGCAGTTACCGTAGCCTATGGACGCTTGCAACACCAGGGGCATCACTCGCGCGTTGCCGACCCTAAAGAAATCTCTTCACACTCTTTTTGAAGAACCCCATGATGTACTCCAATGGGAAAACCACGGCGGGGAGCTCATTCCACAATCTGAGCCCGCGCAATTCGAAACAATTCTGGTTTCAATATGTGAGGATGAACTCCCCTTCGATGGCGAGAGTTGCGATGGTGGAAAGTAGCTGTGGGCATCAAGTCGAACAATTCTTTAGAACACTCTCCGTTATACAAGCGGTAGAACACACATAAGGAGGCAAAGTCTCTCCTCAGACTAAGGGGCCAACGGTGCGTGAGATACACAAGTAGGTCACCAGTTGAGCGACTGTGGCGGAAGCCATATTGTCGGTCGCTCAACAACTCGTGATCCTCCAGGTATCTCAAAAGCTGCGTGTTGATCACACGTTCCATGACTTTTCAGAGAAGGGAGGTGATGGCGATATGCCTGTTCCAGTTCGTCGGGTCTGATCTGTCGCCCTTTTTGGGTGCACGTGGGCAGTCTTCCACGAAGACGGGACTTCCGTTTTGGTGTAGGAAAGTGCGAAAAGACGCATCAATACTAGACACAATTCAGGAGCACACCGCTTCAGAACCACTGCTGGTATGCCGTCTGGCCCACTTGACTTATGGATGTCCAGAGAAAGCAGTTCCCGCCGGACCTCCCGTTGGGTAATGCTTATCTCCGGCATGGAGCTAGCACACTACGCGATGGTAGGCGGTGTGGCGCCCCTGTCATCCAAAGTCGAGTTCGAGGCAAAGAGAGAGCCCAAAAGGTCAGCTTTCTCCTTTGCACTATGGGCCAAGTTTCCGTCCGGCTTACGGAGTGGTGGCAAGGACGACTGGCAAAAGTTTCCTTCAGCAGCTTTGGCAAGAGACCAGAAAGCGTGACTTCCAGAGGGAAGGCCAGTCAGCCTCTCACCAAACCTACCGACGAAATCGAACTTAGCCCTAGCAGTCATTCATTTGGATGGTTTAAACTTTAAAATGTTTGCTGTTTTTTTTTATTGAAAAAGTTGAATTTTATTTGGATCAAAAATGATCTAACCGCCAAATTATTTTCACCTGTAAACAACTAAATTAAGTATACTAAAATAATAATAATAATAAACACTACTCTAAACTATACCTAATCTTTAAAAATTTACTGGTTTCGGAGGATCCTGGGGTTCTACCGCGTAACTTTGGTGGTAATTGTAACAAACACCATTTATGAATTTCATCCAATCAGAGCTCACGAATGGTCATCGTCATGCCACGCACGTCATTGGATAAAATCAATAAATGGTGTTCGTTATGGTTACCACCAAAGATACGCAATAGCCCGGCTGGTGTGCTGCTACATTTCTACCATATTCCCAAAACTTAAAAAAAAATGTGAAGATTAGGTCACGACTGAGTTCCAACCCAGAATTCGGAGTGGTAAAAATAAAATGAAAAATAGTATATTTTCTTGTGTTCTTTTTAGTGAATCACAATTGCAAGTTTAAATGTATTATAATCGAAATTGCGGTGAAATCAAACCTGCTTGTCTTGAAAGTAAACAATTAATATTTTTGGAAAAAAAATGTCGATATAAAACGTCGTCCTATCAAACTAGACAGATCTCAAACGCAATGTGACACGATATACGCCTCTTTAATAAATCATTTATTGAAGAGGAAATAAAACAGGACTATTGGTCAAAGCTAACTGACCAAGCTGAAGACCGATACCGGCAACATCATTACGTCAAAGCCAGAGATCGAGAAGTTCTATGGACAGCTGTACACCTCGTCACCGAAACCAGATACATTACCGGTCAGTGACGCAAGAGCCAAGTTGACCCGATATTACACCGAAGATATCCCGGACGTCAGCCTGTACGAGATTAGAATGGCTCTGAAACAGCTTAAAAACAACAAGGCGGCGGGTGAAGACGGAATTACAACAGAGCTTTAGAAAGCGGGTGGTAAACCGGTACTTGTAGTCCTTCAGAAGCTATTTTATTCCGTCATACACGAAGGTACAACGCCAAAGGTATGGAGTGGAAGCATGGTGGTGCTCTTCTTTAAGAAAGGCGATAAGGCTCTATTGAAGAACTACCGCCCGATATCCCTCCTAATCCACGTTTATAATCTGTTTTTGAGAGTCATTACGAATCGTCTCGCTCGTAGGTTTGACGACTTCCAGCCGGCCGAACAAGCCGGTTTCCGTAAAGGCTTTAGTACCATAGACCACATACATACACTCCGCCAGATTATACAGAAGACTGAGGAGTATAATCGGCCATTATGCCTGGCGTATGTGGACTATGAGAAAGCCTTCGATTCAGTCGAGACATGGGCGGTGTTACAGAGTCTACAGCGATGCCAAATCGACTATCGCTATATCGAAGTGTTGAAGTGTTTGTACAGCAAAGCCACCATGTCGATCTGAGTCCAGGAGGTGAGTACGGTACCAATCCAGTTGCAGAAAGGTGTAAGACTCCCCGCCGTGTTTTTCCCATTGGAGTACAGCATGGGGTTCTTAAAAAAGGGTGTGAAGAGATTTCTTCAGGGTCGGCAACGCGCGAGTGATGCCCCTGGTGTTGCAAGCATCAATAGGCTACGGTAACTGCTTACCATCAGGCGGGCCGTATGCTTGTTTGCCACCTTAGTGGTATAAAAAAAAAAAAAAAAACCCGAAACTCTTCGCCACTGTAATGGAGGATGTATTCAAGCTCTTGGGCTGGAAGGGATATGGCATCAACTTCAATGGCGAACACATCACTCACCTTCGATTTGCCAATGCTATAGTCATAATGGCGGAATCGCTGGAAGCTTTGAACATCATGCTCAATGATCTCAACAGAGTTCCCAACAGGTAGGCCTCAAAATAAATATGGACAAGACAAAAATTATGTCTAATGTTCATATTCCGCCAATGCCGATGATTGTTGGGAGCACTGTTCTCGAAGTTGTAGACGAGTATGTTTACCTAAGATAAATTATAATAATATAATAATATCCTGGGACATTCCTCACACACGGTCATCTGATCCCAAACTAAGCAGAGCTTGTACTATGGAAACCAGATAACTGATATAATACGCGTCATACTTGTGAACAGGTGCTGCTTGTGGGGGTTGGTCTGCTTAAGTTTGCCATTTATTTATTTACTTATTAAATATAGATTCAGTCTACTTTGTAGTTTTGCCGCCGCGCCGGGGCACGCAATTGTTGTCAGTGCGATTAGAATGTAAATATTATGTAATGAATCTAAGCTTGTTTTGAAAAGAGTAATTGCTGAGTTTATTGCCGGCTCTTCTCAGCAAATGCAACCTTCCGAACCGGTATTAGAGTATTAGAGTCAGACTTTTCATAAGTGCCTGCGAAGGTCTATTTGAATAAATGATTTTGAATTTTGAATTTTGAATTTTGAAATACATATACTACTTTTTGTTTGTAAATACATACTTAATATACATATAATATACATATCATATTTTAATAGACTAAAATGTCAATCTACAAATAGTTAATCGTAAACAGGTCTTCACGATACAGGCATGGTGCCTAGTGTGAAGGCCATAGATATAACGGAAATTTTAATGATTCTCCCAGCGCTTTGCATGGTTTTAAGAGCAACATAATTTTGTTTGTTTATAATTACACCCAGACTCAGGACATACAGACATGTTCATGCACACAAATGCATGTCCTGTGTGGGAATCGAACCCACGACCTGCGGCGCGTAAGGCGAACCTTAACCAACTGCGCCAACTGGGTCGTCAATTGTCCAACTAGGTAGGTCCAACTTCGACAAAGAGGTCAATCGAAGAATCCAACTTGGCTGGACAGCGTTCGGGAAGCTCCGGCACATCTTCACGTCTAAAATACCTCAGAGTCTGAAGACAAATGTCTTCAAGTGCGTGTTACCAGTGATGACATATGGAACAGAGACGTGGTCTTTTACTGCTGGCCGAATAAATAAGCTCAGAGTCACTCAGCGCGCTATGGAACGAGCTATGCTCAGAATCTCTCTACGTGACAGGGTCCGAATAAGGGGAGAACGAAAACTACCGATATAGCTCGTAGAGTTAGTAAGCTGAAGCGGCAATGGGCCGGCCACGGCTCGAAGAACCGATAGCCGATGGGGAATGAAGGTTCTCGAATGGCGACCACGTACTGGAATGCGCCGAGTGGGACGACCTCCCACCAGGTGGACCGACGATCTGGTCAAAATCGCTGGGCACCGCTGGATGCAAGTGGCCCAAAACCGTTCGAAGTGGAAGTTAATGGAAGGGAGGCCTATGTTCAGCAGTGGACATCCCTAGGTTGATATGATTATATATGCATATCGCCGAGAAAACTTCGTAAGCGCGATGCAGGATGTTGGAGCTGCATCTATCTATCGGCGTGTGAACTCCATTATGTAGGTGGTTGCTACATTACTCCCTTCCTAGACCAGAGGTCGGTCTATTGTTGCGTCATTGTGTATAGCTTGCAAGTGCCTGTGCTTCTAGGAAGTCTGTAGCATGTCGAGGCTGAGCAGTATTCTGTTGCGTCGGTGCTGTGACGGGTTGAGCCATGGGAGTCCACGTAGTGCCGAGACTGCCACTCCGGCGAGGGTGAGCCAGTCGAAGAGATGCAGACGTATGCTGCGGTGGACAGTGCGGGCGATGAGTGCTGTCGCAGATGTGTGCCTTGCAGGACCAGGAAGCACAGTGAATCGGCTGCGTTGGAACTGGTTAAGGCGAAGCTGGATTGCTGTGTGACTGCTTGTCGGTGGGGAGTGATGAGCTTGGTAGCTGCTCAGAAGTGCTACTGCATGTTCTGTGATTGGAAGGTTGTGAATTTTCCCATCCAATACGTCGGGATCACCAATATGGATGTGCAAGGTTAAAAATGACATCTTCATTAAAAAGGGAAAATCTTCCGCCAGGCTGGGTCGTCGTGCCTGGGTACCGCGGTCCAACTATACATGTTGGACAAATGTATATACTGTGTTTGGTCTCGGAATAACGATATTTTAATGGCGTGTAGTGTAATACAACAAAATGTATCGACAAAACCATCTTCAAATAATGTCCATACCCTCTCCTGTTGGAATGGCCGCAATTTTAATTTTCTTATTTTTATTTAGATAGCTGTGCAGAAAAAATGCGATTGCTTTGCCTCTAAATGCCGTAAAGATACTGAAAAGGATTCATTTGAAAGGCAGTTACATCACCTATAAGAATTTTCAGTAAATTAGTAACTGTACTTTGTACAAGCGGTAGAACACACATAAGGAGCTAAAGTCTCTCCTCAGACTGACAGGTCTTAAGAAATATCTTAGCTGTCTGGAAATTATTGAGAAATTTATGGAAAGATCTCCGCCCGTATTTCCGTCTGTCTGTCTATCTGTCTGCCACGAGCAAATATCTCAGTGGTCAGGAAATGGTTGAGGAACTTGTGGATAGATCTCATAGCGTAATTTAAGACAAATAATCCCGACCACGACACCACACAAAAAACGATACTACACCGTTTTTTCAACAGTTCGGGAAATAAAAAAATAATTCACCTCCACATACATAGACCCCTAACGGCTGATCGAACAATGAATGCATGTATGTTTCTGCCGATAAATTTTCAGATATTCTTTTTCGAATCTGAAACGGAAACTTTCCACAAATAGATGGGCTGATTCAAATACCAGATGAGTTATGCGGAACTTAGAGATACAATTTATTCTGATGTTAAAAATATTAAACATAAACCATGGAGTGGTTATGCGAGAGAGCCATTTGGACTCCCAAAACCGACAAAGCCGCTGCTATCAAAGAAATGTTGATAAAAGAAAGAAAGAAAGTTGTAGAAATAATTTATAATTCTGTTGCCACCATGGTCGATATTGATGAGTCGGAAATTATCCTGTAATTTTTTTTACTCCCTCAATCCACCGGGTCTTATGTGTCCTTATGTAGCGTGTAGGTGCTCCTATCATATATGCGTGTAGGTTTGGTTTATTTTCACTTTTGCTTTTCGTTATTATATCAAAACGATGATTTGTATAGTTTAAAAAGAAGGAAACTGTAATTGGCAATGTTTTAAAAGTATGTTTCAAACTGTACCTTTAATTTTAAGTGCTGTTGTTTCCATGATAATAAAATAAATAAATAAATAAATCATATTGATTAGAATTATACGGCCTCCAAAATTGAGCAATTGAATTAGACTACAAGTAGCAGCTTTTATTCCATTCTTATAACTTAAAAATAATATAATGATAGGTATGATGATTAAGTGCCGATAACTATCCTGTTTACCCTACTTACATTATCGTGCTATAATAACCACAGCAACGCAAGCGCGTGCGATGTTTTAGTGCGAGGGTAGGGGTTTGGATGGCGGAGCGGGAAGCAAGGTCACACCCCAGGTCATTGGCGACTCCACGCGCCGCCGGTCCTCATCTCTGGTGGACATGCAGCCTTATGCGAGTTCTCTGTCCGCGCGAAACAGTTTCAAAAGAAAAACATTGTGCCCATTTCTGCACAGATTTTGTCACTCGAAGTACCTACCTAACTCGCGTCTGTGCTCGCATCATCTATTTAGATGTATAGGTATCTGTAATACTGCTTTTTAGTTTAAAAACTTAAAGATCCGAGGTTCGATCCTCCGTGTAGGTATTCGTTTTTTTTTTCATGTATAATGGATATACTTAATAAAAGAAAAACGATTTAGACACAATCTTTTTAAAATTAACAATATTCTTTTGAAATTCGTTCAATAACGGTATTTGAAAATAGTTTTGACATTAAGGTGGCCCTCTGTGGCCGGCGCAACTTCAACGCAAGCATAGTCTAAAAGCTTGTTGTTTCATCCAACGTAATGTTTGACTGCGAAAAAATAGAGACAGTATCAGGGCCGTCGGTTATCAGTCGGTAAATTCCGCTGATCACTCGCGGCCGCTTCGCTAGGTCGTCATTCATGATTTCGCATTCATAAAACTTGTTCCAGGAGTATACTTCTTGTGAAAAAATCTTACAAGTTTGTGAAAAAAAAGTTAGTTATTTAGAATCTCAAATACATTTGCAAGCCTGGTATCTATATGTTTTCTTTACTTTTACAATTTATAGGTACATTAGATATGGCCAAAGTTCAAGCAAAAACGCTGTTTTTCGGAGGCTTTGACTGAATTTGTTTAAGACTTTTTTTAAATTACGCCTAGATACACGGCTAGATATAGCGCACAAGATACTAATTTGTTCAAAACATCGAACGAAAAATGTTTAACAACGCCATAATAAGTACAGAGGTTTTGTATGAAAAGTATGACGAATTGAGTCCTCTTAAATCATTTTTGCGTTCGAAGACATACCTACCTACCTAGATTATTTCGTGTTCGCGCTGTTAGCAAGCTTACGAATTCGCCTACCGCCATCGACATAATAATAATATATCTCAATGGCCTACCGCATCAAGTCGTTGAGCGTTTAAAAGCTAGGACCAATTGAAAGCCTAACTAAAATAATAGTTTTTTTTTAATGTTAACACATATCTAGTTTTTGATCATTAGCATTATTATTATCATGGACGAATAGATAAGGACGAGCAAGCCCATACAAAAAAGCGTAGCACCGTTGCTTAGTTCTCGTAGGCTATGTAGATGTCACTACGGGTAGTGAATCCACGATTTTTAAACGATTTAAAAGTGAAAACGCATTCTGAAGAAAACCTTATCATTGAATCTCATTTGCGATCTTAATAACGCAAAGACAACCGTTAGATGGCGTTGTAATATCAGACAGTACGTATATAGTAGATAGTAGTAATTAGAAAATAAATACAAAATAATAATGCTAATAATCAAAAACTAATTATGTGTTAACATTAAAAAAAATACTATTATTTTAGTTAGACTTTCAATTGGTCCTAGCTTTTAAACGCTCAACGACTTGATGCGGTAGCCGAATTTGTAAGCTTGCGCAAGAGCCGGCAAGAGCTAACAGCGCGAACACGAAATAACCTAGGTAGGTAGGTATGTCTTCGAACGCAAAAATGATTTCATGTCAAAACTATTTTCAAATACCGTTATTGAACGAATTTCAAAAGAATATTGTTAATTTTAAATAGATTGTGTCTAAATCGTTTTTCTTTTATTAAGTATATCCATTATACATGAAAAAAAACGATAAAAACGAATACCTACACGGAGGATCGAACCTCGGACCTTTAAGTTTATAAAACTAAAAAGCAGTATTACAGATACCTATACATCTAAATAGATGATGCGAGCACAGACGCGAGTTAGGTAGGTACTTCGCGTGACAAAATCTGTGCAGAAATGGGCTCAATGTTTTTCTTTTGAAACTGTTTCGCGCGGACAGGGAACTCGCATAAGGCTGCATGTCCACCAGAGATGAGGACCGGCGGCGCGTGGAGTCGCCAATGACCTGGGGTGTGACCTTGCTTCCCGCTCCGCCATCCAAACCCCTACCCTCGCACTAAAACAACGCACGCGCTTGCGTTGCTGTGGTTATTATAGCACGATAATGTAAGTAGGGTAAACAGGATAGTTATCGGCACTTAATCATCACACCTATCATTATATTATTTTTATGATATAAGAATGGAATAAAAGCTGCTACTTGTAGTCTAATTCAATTGCACAATTTTGGAGGCCGTATAATTCTAATCAATATGATTTATTTATTTATTTATTTTATCATCATGGAAACAACAGCACTTAAAATTAAAGGTACAGTTTGAAACATACTTTTAAAACATTGCCAATTACAGTTTCATTCTTTTTAAACTATACAAATAAGTTTTGATATAATAACGAAAAGCAAAAGTGAAAATAAACCAAACCTACACGCATATATGATAGGAGCACCTACACGCTACATAAGGACACGTAAGACCCGGTGGATTGAGAGAGTAAAAAAAATTACAGGATAATTTCCGACTCATCAATATCGACCATGGTGGCAACAGAATTATAAATTATTTCTATACCTATGAATGTTTTTATCAACATTTCTTTGATAGCAGCGGCTTTGTCGGTTTTGGGAGTCCAAATGGCTCTCTCGCATAACTACTCCATGGTTTATGTTTAATATTTTTAACATCAAGATAAATTGTATCTGTAAGTTCCGCATAACTCATCTGGTATTTGAATCAGCCCATCTATTTTTGGAAAGTTTCCGTTTCCGATTCGAAAAAGAATATCTGAAAATTTACCGGCAGAAACATACATGCATTGATTGTTCGATCAGCCGTTAGGGGTCTATGTATGTGGAGGTAAATTATTTTTTTTATTTCCCGAACTGTTGAAAAAGCGGTGTAGTATCGTTTTTTGTGTGGTGTCGTGGTCGGGATTATTTGTCTTAAATTACGCTATGAGATCTATCCACAAGTTCCTCAACCATTTCCTGACCACTGAGATATTTGCTCGTGGCAGACAGATAGACAGACCGAAATACGGGCGGAGATCTTTCCATAAATTTCTCAATAATTTCCAGACAGCTAAGATATTTCTTAAGACCTGTCAGTCTGAGGAGAGACTTTAGCTCCTTATGTGTGTTCTACCGCTTGTACAAAGTACAGTTAATAATTTACTGAAAATTCTTATAGGTGATGTAACTGCCTTTCAAATGAATCCTTTTCAGTATCTTTACGGCATTTAGAGGCAAAGCAATCGCATTTTTTCTGCACAGCTATCTAAATAAAAATAAGAAAATTAAAATTGCGGCCATTCCAACAGGAGAGGGTATGGACATTATTTGAAGATGGTTTTGTCGATACATTTTGTTGTATTACACTACACGCCATTAAAATATCGTTATTCCGAGACCAAACACAGTATATACATTTGTCCAACATGTATAGTTGGACCGCGGTACCCAGGCACGACGACCCAGCCTGGCGGAAGATTTTCCCTTTTTAATGAAGATGTCATTTTTAACCTTGCACATCCATATTGGTGATCCCGACGTATTGGATGGGAAAATTCACAACCCTCCAATCACAGAACATGCAGTAGCACTTCTGAGCAGCTACCAAGCTCATCACTCCCCACCGACAAGCAGTCACACAGCAATCCAGCTTCGCCTTAACCAGTTCCAACGCAGCCGATTCACTGTGCTTCCTGGTCCTGCAAGGCACACATCTGCGACAGCACTCATCGCCCGCACTGTCCACCGCAGCATACGTCTGCATCTCTTCGACTGGCTCACCCTCGCCGGAGTGGCAGTCTCAGCACTACGTGGACTCCCATGGCTCAACCCGTCACAGCACCGACGCAACAGAATACTGCTCAGCCTCGACATGCTACAGACTTCCTAGAAGCACAGGCACTTGCAAGCTATACACAATGACGCAACAATAGACCGACCTCTGGTCTAGGAAGGGAGTAATGTAGCAACCACCTACATAATGGAGTTCACACGTCGATAGATAGATGCAGCTCCAACATCCTGCATCGCGCTTACGAAGTTTTCTCGGCGATATGCATATATAATCATATCAACCTAGGGATGTCCACTGCTGAACATAGGCCTCCCTTCCATTAACTTCCACTTCGAACGGTTTTGGGCCACTTGCATCCAGCGGTGCCCAGCGATTTTGACCAGATCGTCGGTCCACCTGGTGGGAGGTCGTCCCACTCGGCGCATTCCAGTACCGCCATTATGACTATAGCATTGGCAAATCGAAGGTGAGTGATGTGTTCGCCATTGAAGTTGATGCCATATCCCTTCCAGTCCAAGAGCTTGAATACATCCTCCATTACAGTGGTGAAGAGTTTCGGGTTTTTTTTTTTATACCACTAAGGTGGCAAACAAGCATACGGCCCGCCTGATGGTAAGCAGTTACCGTAGCCTATTGATGCTTGCAACACCAGAGGCATCACTCGCGCGTTGCCGACCCTGAAGAAATCTCTTCACACCCTTTTTTAAGAACCCCATGCTGTACTCCAATGGGAAAAACACGGCGGGGAGTCTTACACCCTTCTGCAACTGGATTGGTACCGTACTCACCTCCTAGACTCAGATCGACATGGTGGCTTTGCTGTACAAACACTTCATCACTTCGATATAGCGATAGTCGATTTGGCATCGCTGTAGACTCTGTAACACCGCCCATGTCTCGACTGAATCGAAGGCTTTCTCATAGTCCACATACGCCAGGCATAATGGCCGATTATACTCCTCAGTCTTCTGTATAATCTGGCGGAGTGTATGTATGTGGTCTATGGTACTAAAGCCTTTACGGAAACCGGCTTGTTCGGCCGGCTGGAAGTCGTCAAACCTACGAGCGAGACTATTCGTAATGACTCTCAAAAACAGATTATAAACGTGGATTAGGAGGGATATCGGGCGGTAGTTCTTCAATAGAGCCTTATCGCCTTTCTTAAAGAAGAGCACCACCATGCTTCCACTCCATACCTTTGGCGTTGTACCTTCTTGTATGACGGAATAAAATAGCTTCTGAAGGACTACAAGTACCGGTTTACCACCCGCTTTCTAAAGCTCTGTTGTAATTCCGTCTTCACCCGCCGCCTTGTTGTTTTTAAGCTGTTTCAGAGCCATTCTAATCTCGTACAGGCTGACGTCCGGGATATCTTCGGTGTAATATCGGGTCAACTTGGCTCTTGCGTCACTGACCGGTAATGTATCTGGTTTCGGTGACGAGGTGTACAGCTGTCCATAGAACTTCTCGATCTCTGGCTTTGACGTAATGATGTTGCCGGTATCGGTCTTCAGCTTGGTCAGTTAGCTTTGACCAATAGTCCTGTTTTATTTCCTCTTCAATAAATGACTTATTAAAGAGGCGTATATCGTGTCACATTGCGTTTGAGATCTGTCTATTTAGCTGCCGATATTCGGCTGTATCAGCTGAAGACTGCAAACTCATTTCACGTCGTCGCTTCATGAATTTGAAAGTTTCATCTGAGAGTTTTTGGGTTCTATTCGTACGGCGGGTTATATGTTTTTAAATAATTGTGTATATGGATTTTATATCTGAAATAAATGTATTATTATTATTAAAGAATTTAGATCCTACCGCATGGACAGTTTCCACGAGCCTGTTGTTTGTATCGTCCGCTGTCAGGCAATCATCCAGGCATTGAAAGCGATTCTGAAGTTCGAGCTGAAAGCTTTCAGGGTCCTGGATATAGGCAGTTTGGAGTTGGAGCGTAGACTTTACCAGACATCTCCACCTGGATGTTCAGGTTCAGTGTGCCTCTTACTAATTGGTAGTCGCTGCCGGTCTTAACCCTATTGATCACAGAAACAACACTGAAGATTTGCCACTTTGTCGTCAAGATAAAGTATATCTCGTTTTTGGTGGATCCATCGGGGCAGGTTCATTTCCTGTGTGACCGCTTTTTGAAAAAGGAGTTCATCATAAAGAGTCCCTCCAACTCTATGAAGTCAGCCAACCGTTGGCTCCTAGGATTCCTCTGCCCAATTCCAAACTGCCCTCAGCTCATCGTCATTTCTTATGCCTAGCTTCGCGTTAAAGTCCCCCATCAATACCATATAGTGAGTTTTAGAAGCATGTATGGCTCGTGAGATATCATTGTATGACAATGTCTCTATCTCGTCATCTGGGTGTGATGAGGTCGAAGCATATACCTGGATGACCTTCAGCGAATACCGTTTGGTAATACTGAGTATCAGGTATGCGACTCTCGGTGAGACACTCTCTATCCTCACTATATTTTTGATGAGGGGCTTGCGGACATTAAACCCGACACAACCCTGTGACAGACAGGTGATCACCCTCCCGGTAGAAGAACAGGTTGCCGGATTTAAGGATTATCGTGTGCTCCCCCTCTTCGGACTTCTGATAAACCCATTATATCCTATCGCAACCTGTCCACTTCTTCCTCCAGCTCAATGAGCTTCTCGTCGGTCCTCAGAGTCCGTACATTGTATGTTACCAGGTCAAGTCGTCGTTGCTGGTAGTCGGATCTCTGCCGAAGACTCTTAGCACCCTCTGCCCCGCCGTTACCGTGATCGCTACCGTAGCCCGGGGACTAGGGGCCGTGACTGTGTGTTGTGTACCATATTAAGGGGTTTTGCCGTAATCACCACGCTTGGCAGGCGGGTTGGTGATCGCAGTGGTGATGACGTTACTCAGGTAGACGCTGCTTTCCGTCCCCTGGTGTATTCCCTTAGTCGCCTTTTACGACACTCAGGATTGGAAGGGTTAGCCCTATTCTATGCCGGGAGCCACACGGCCACATGTATATATAGAACTGTCCAACATGTACAGTTGAACCGCGATGCTTAAAGAAAGAGTCCCGTGTATCCAGACTCTTCTGGCTCATTGAGTTCATGGTTAACAGTAGGCCCCTGACTTATGTACCGCTTGACCATGTAAACAATTTACCCCTAATACCGACTTTCTTCTGACTAAGTCACTTGGACAGTTTTCTGAGCACAACTTCTATGACGAGGCTAGCAAGATACAGGTGCTGGCTGACTTAATGTGGTGGAGATGGGTTAACCTGCCGACACTAACACGACATGACAAGTGGTTTAGAGTAAAAGAACCCCTTGCTGAATCCCCTTCAGCAAGGGGTTCTTTTACTGGTGATAATTGCTGAATACCAGATGCCACGTAACATGTGGTTTGGTTACGTGGTATTGTTTGCAAAACGTACCCTGGTAGTGTTGGTCAGGTGCTGGTTGTGGATGTTATGACAGGACCTGATGTGACTGGACAGCGACGACTCTACAGATGACTTGCGACAAAGCTGTGCAAGTCAGACGTCTGCCGCTCCTCATCTTAAGTATTTATTTATTTTATTTTTACGATTTGAACACCATGATAGGGTTTGATAGGACGACGTTTTATATCGACATTTTTTTTCCAAAAATATTAATTGTTTACTTTCAAGACAAGCAGGTTTGATTTCACCGCAATTTCGATTATAATACATTTAAACTTGCAATTGTGATTCACTAAAAAGAACACAAGAAAATATACTATTTTTCATTTTATTTTTACCACTCCGAATTCTGGGTTGGAACTCAGTCGTGACCTAATCTTCACATTTTTTTTTTTCAAGTTTTGGGAATATGGTAGAAATGTAGCAGCACACCAGCCGGGCTATTGCGTATCTTTGGTGGTAACCATAACGAACACCATTTATTGATTTTATCCAATGACGTGCGTGGCATGACGATGACCATTCGTGAGCCCTGATTGGATGAAATTCATAAATGGTGTTTGTTACAATTACCACCAAAGTTACGCAGTAGAACCCCAGGATCCTCCGAAACCAGTCAATTTTGAAAGATTAGGTATAGTTTAGAGTAGTGTTTATTATTATTATTATTTTAGTATACTTAATTTAGTTGTTTACAGGTGAAAATAATTTGGCGGTTAGATCATTTTTGATCCAAATAAAATTCAACTTTTTCAATAAAAAAAAACAGCTAAAATTTTAAAGTTTAAACCATCCATATGAATGACTGCTAGGGCTAAGTTCGATTTCGTCGGTAGGTTTGGTGAGAGGCTGACTGGCCTTCCCTCTGGAAGTCACGCTTTCTGGTCTCTTGCCAAAGCTGCTGAAGGAAACTTTTGCCAGTCGTCCTTGCCACCACTCCGTAAGCCGGACGGAAACTTGGCCCATAGTGCAAAGGAGAAAGCTGACCTTTTGGGCTCTCTCTTTGCCTCGAACTCGACTTTGGATGACAGGGGCGCCACACCGCCTACCATCGCGTAGTGTGCTAGCTCTATGCCGGAGATAAGCATTACCCAACGGGAGGTCCGGCGGGAACTGCTTTCTCTGGACATCCATAAGTCAAGTGGGCCAGACGGCATACCGGCAGTGGTTCTGAAGCGGTGTGCTCCTGAATTGTGTCTAGTATTGATGCGTCTTTTCGCACTTTCCTACACCAAAAAGGAAGTCCCGTCTTCGTGGAAGACTGCCCACGTGCACCCAAAAAGGGCGACAGATCAGACCCGACGAACTGGAACAGGCCTATCGCCATCACCTCCCTTCTCTCAAAAGTCATGGAGCGTGTGATCAACACGCAGCTTTTGAGATACCTGGAGGATCACGAGTTGTTGAGCGACCGACAATATGGCTTCCGCCACAGTCGCTCAACTGGTGACCTACTTGTGTATCTCACGCACCGTTGGCCCCTTAGTCTGAGGAGAGACTTTGCCTCCTTATGTGTGTTCTACCGCTTGTATAACGGAGAGTGTTCTAAAGAATTGTTCGACTTGATGCCCACAGCTACTTTCCACCATCGCAACTCTCGCCATCGACGGGGAGTTCATCCTCACATATTGAAACCAGAATTGTTTCGAATAGCGCGGGCTCAGATTGTGGAATGAGCTCCCCGCCGTGGTTTTCCCATTGGAGTACATCATGGGGTTCTTCAAAAAGAGTGTGAAGAGATTTCTTTAGGGTCGGCAACGCGCGAGTGATGCCCCTGGTGTTGCAAGCGTCCATAGGCTACGGTAACTGCTTACCATCAGGCGGGCCGTATGCTTGTTTGCCACCTTAGTGGTATAAAAAAAAACCAAATCGCATAAGCCGTTACCGAGTAATCGGTGAACGTACATAAATAAAAATTACAAACGCATCGACTATATACAGGGTGTAAGGGACATCGCCGCACAAACGGATACCATGGGTCCAGGACATGATTCTTACCTAACCCAAAGAGATTTAAAATAAATAAGTTATTAATTCATTACTTTCACTAAAAGTAGCAATGTAAATAAAACTAGAAACGGTGTCTTATGGCGATATTCGCCTGCAGTCAGCGACATACTACGTAGGCACAACGTTATCGCGCGTTTAAATCGCGGTGTTCACAATACATTGCGCGCTCGAAAATGACAATTTCTATAACCGATCATTAGCGAGGTGAATGCCTTTCACAATTTGATTAGTGGCATTAGGTGTAGCCTTTTCGCGAAGTTTGCGTTACCATGCAAAATACACCCTGTATATATATGAAAAAAGGAGGAGGTTCTCCTCCTTTTTTTAAATCGGTTAGTAAAACTACATTTCCAAGAGTAATGTTACTACCTAGGTATAAAAATTGTAAGTCCACTAAGTGGTCGTGAACTGGTATAATCACCCTACGTAAGATGATTAAATAAAACCAAATTATGGATAAAAATCTCTAATAAATTATAATATATTTTTTTTAATATACAAATGACCAAAACAATTTTTTTTCTTAATGATTAGTACCTATTCATTGGGTACATAATGTGGGCTGCGTTTCTAAGACGAATAAAAAGTCACGGTGTATTTAGTAGTTGTGTTTACGGTTGGGTTTGTTCCCGGGAATAAACCCAACTTCGAGTAAATTTCCAATTTGGTGGGAAAAACCCGGGAATTTTCCCATTGGCTGGGAAAATACTCAAATGGTCACAGTTACTAGATTTTGCGTAGGTATAGCGAGAGACACCTTAACAAAATCGTTTGAATAACATTTAACAAGATTTCTATTAGGGTTATACCACGGTCATACACATATATCATACAATAAAAAATATATTTTTTTTGTGATGAAGGAGTGCATTGTTTTTAAAAAAGTGACGTGTTGTAGTGGACAGGCGGCGGTCCCACACAATTACCACGCCATGGTAGTACATAGGTACTCGTCCGACTCGAAGTCGGGAAGTGTGATACTCGGTTCAGTCCGCGCAAGGTCCGCGTGGGTCCGCCCGTAGGTAATGTAGGTACATACAACAGCGAGTATGATTAAAATAACAATCAAAAGCATCTAAAAATATTTTTTTAGGTACAACTAGCCACTTGAGTATTTTCCCGCCGTTCGGGAATTTACCCGTATTTTTCCATTCTTTCCCGTATTTTCCCGTATTTTTTTTTTAGTTGTGTTGTTCATTTTACGTTCAAAAAGAAAGTCCGTAAGTAAATGATGCATCGTCAGTTAGAGGACTATGGAAAGTTGGTTCAAAATTTGATTTAGGCCCGGTTTCAATAAACAAAAACGAATCGTTTTGCTTACCAATGGTAGGTTTTTTTATTGCCAAACTGGGCATATAGATCATTTCATAAGCTAATTTTACCTGTGATAGCTACTTCCATATGGGAGGGTCTGATATGCAAAGCTTTGAGGTCTTTGCTTCATTTTTAGTAAAGATATAAGAGTCTTAATTTTAACAAATCTTAACTGATACCGGTCGGTAAATTATTGAAACCGGGCCTTAGTTGTCCTGAACCTACCCAGAACCTAACAACTAACAAATGAAAGTAAATAAAAGAAAAAAGAATCCCTTCAACTGTGATTTTAAAATTAATTAACTAACATTTTAATCAAAATTTATCCTTAAAATAATACCATTATAATCTAAAATAGTGTACCTACCCAACCTACTTATAGTAAGCTGTGCTAATGCGTTCTGTACCTACCTACTTGTGTGGCGACAAGCACAGCTACAAGTCTCGCTCGATCAAGTAAAATACAAATTGTGAGCGCGGTCATCCAATCTATACAATTCTACTTATATCTACACATATTCCGTATCTGTCGTCAACAAATCCATCTATCGTATTGCTAAACAACGCCATCTATTTATAGTGTTATCATGTAATGCATGGATTTTACAGTAAGACGATATTAGCGCTCCCGTGTCTTTTTTTGGCGACTTATATCATACTCAAAATTAAGCGCCATCTAGGTTTAATACGAAATTTCGGCAAAGTTCCGAGACACGCTCAAATGTATGGGGCTTGTCACTCTAGACACTTTACTCTATGTTATTATTCATTTTCTAATTACTACTATCTACTATGTACGTACTGTCTAATATTACAACGCCATCTAACGGTTGTCTTTGCGTTATTAAGATCGCAAATGAGATTCAATGATAAGGTTTTCTTCAGAATGCGTTTTCACTTTTAAATCGTTTAAAAATCGTGGATTCAATACCCGTAGTGACATCTACATAGCCTACGAGAACTAAGCAACGGTGCTACGCTTTTTTGTATGGGCTTGCTTGTCCTTATCTATTCGTCCATGCTTAAATGCACTAGAATTTGACCATGATTTTGAGATGTTTTTCCTTTGACATCACCCCCGTAGCTCGGATCAATAAGCTAGGCCGTCACACATGTTTGTCCATATCTTGAAAATTACTGAACCGATTTCGATGAAACTTGCACTGTTCACTAAGTTGAAGTAAATGTAAACGAATAAAAAAAGAATGGTTACACCTATGCCATTTTGTATATTTGTTTGGAATCCCTAACATATTATCATATGTGAATATATTGCAGTTCTAATAATATTACATATATACGTGTCCTTTCCTCCTTTTTTTTTAAGTCGATTAAAAACATCATACAAAACCAAATAACGTTAATGCGCATTAGTTTTCCATGTCATTGGAAAGTATCGTTTGGCACCAACACTTGAGTGGAACGTAAAAAGCTGGTTGAAGCAATGAATGGCTTTCACTGCATCCATTACAGAGATGAAACTATGAACTCTAGGATTATCCACTTAATGCAACTGAACCTTACGGAGCGTCCAAGTTATAAGCGTTTGTATAAGATGTGCTTGGCAACTATTTTTCTGCTTGAGGGTAATTTTCAGCCTTCTAGGTGGTTACTAAAAAGCAAACGCAGTGTAATGGTTTTTAGACCTTTATTCTTCTCTCGTAAATCTATACATTAATAGCCAGTTTTGTATAATTTTATTTAAGAATCCTAGTAATATATCGGTACCGCTTGACGCTTCAGTAGACCATACAATCATGACGATTTTTTGCACGTGGGTAGATTATAGCTGTGGCACGTTATAGCCTGGAATTACATAATGCTTATAAAATGTATAAATATCCTGGAAAACATAGTTCTTTGGGAATGCCGGTGAAGCCATGGGCTTAAACTGATCATGACAACTATCGCAACAAAAATAACACTGCTATATAGCTTTTATAGAACTCAATCATTACAAATACCAAAACTGCTTCGCTCCTCACTCAGACTCAACACATGAAAGTTTAGTCGTATGTTCTCGTGAGCTGTAAAAGTGACTCGGTAATTTATCGGCCATGAAGGAACTTGCGCCAATGGGTTCAGGGCTCACCGCAATCTTACCTCTTACTTCTCCGTCAGATGTAACCCCGGGTAATGATACCTTAAAAACAACTTTGTGGGGTTTTAAACTCCTCTGGACTGCTAGTTTTTGTTTTGATTTAAAATATGGGCTAGATTAGCTGTATAAATGAGAATGTTTTTACTTTTATAAAGGTAAATATGTAATTTTATTATGAGACCATTAAAAACATTACTTTTTATTAGTATTATGGTATGAACGATATGAGTAGACACTGCGTCGATTCCATATAAAATCATTAAATAAGTGAATTCAGGCACGATATTATTTTTATAATCTGTAGACCAGTTTTTTTTATCTGGACATGAGAATAGTAAACGAAATCAGTATTATAAATAAAAATGCTACATTCGGTTGAAAAATATTAACTGAATAGCCGCAAATGAATACCAAACCAGACATAAAAAAATATGATACTTTAAAACCAGAAATCTAATTGTCCTAACTCTCCAACCAACTTCAAGACACGCGACACTCAAAAGGTTACGATACAAGTTGCGTGATAAAACCCACTACTGCCACCAGCAGTCGAGTAGTAGCATCGCCCGTAGCCGTTATAGCGCAATGCACTTGTTACCATCTTAATGAACAGTAAAACGTTTGATGAAACAAGTTTTTATTGCTGTTTCGCGGGTACATTTTTTGTCTTTTAAAGCGTTTGTGGAATTACTTTATTCATAACACAAAAGGGGATTTATTTGTGTGTAGCTGAGATTATTGAAGTACTGCTTCAAAGCATATTTTTTTAGATTTAAATAATCATTTCTAACAATCGGAAATCTTTAAAAAATTACGCCATGTAATCCGCTTTTTCTTGGTTATTATAGTATATTTATTGATAGGTTTTGTGTTTTACCACAATCTCTCTATGGTAAATAATGATGTGTCCGAAGGTGTTAAGCATACAAATCCTATATTTGAGAATTGAAAATTGGCTCTTATGTGCTTGAAACTGCCAGAATACACCAAAGTGCTTGGCTTGGAACCTGTCGTTATCAACTTGAATCAACCATTTACTAAAAAGTACGCTACCACTGTACAGCTTATAGCTTCAACTCCGCTTCTCATATATGAATATCATGGTATATCTAATTCCCAGCAGCCGTATAACAAGCTACTTTCTTGCCAAATTATCATCAAAATCGACTAGGTAGTTCAGGGGTGAAAATATAACTGACACAGACACTAATAACAATGAATTTACAGTATTATGAATATGAATCTTAATGAATAAAAATTGTTAATCAAAATTAGCAACAATGAGCTCTGGCAACCTTACTCACCCGCAGGAACACAACATAAAGTTATTTGGCTGTGGTATTCTGTAAAGTGGAGGTACTTCCCCAGTCAAGCTGCTCTTTGAGCGAATAAACGCTATGCTCTACCTCTCTGAAAACCTACCTTTTATCGCATCTACTAAAACATACATCCCTCATCGTATCCACTCAAATATACATATCTTGTTCTCATCTCAAAAATAAATCAGTCATGTATAGACGCGTCAAGCACATCGCCGTTCGAAAACAACTCAAACCTATACGATTTTAATTGATAGGAAAGGGGAAGCTCAGGTAAAAAGGCACCCGTTGTTTTTGTAATCCGAGATAGGATTAACGGTACTAATTAATCAGTGCCAAGCGATACGACATCAAACAACGGCTTTTTCCATTATCTAAACCCACAAAGTATTATACCTTGTATTTTTGTTTATTTATATAGGGATTAAAGGCTGGAAAAAGAATTTAGTAATTGATACGGGCAATAACTAGATTTTGCCTGGAGCGTTGCTTTTGTTGATTATCATGGCATGTGTCCATATAATTTTGTCTGTATTTTATTTTATTAATAAATCATTAGCTTTCAAATGAAAATAAAATAACAGTTTCAATTAGATTATATTTTATGTAGATTTATTTATACATTTTTATTTTATTAGTTTTAGGGATTATATTGTTCACTTCAGTCAGTGTATTGAATATGACTGTTTGGATTATTTATGTATTTTCATTTTTGTTAGATTATTAAATAATTATAGTTTTCCGAATAAAATCAAGAAATTTAAATAAATGGAGTGCACACAATTTTTAGTAAAAAAAAGTGTAAATTTTGTTCCTACGCTAAAATGTTTACAACTGTTTTAACTGTGTATGTCTTCTTTTTTCTTTTTATTCATTCCAATACTAAAAATTTTCACAAAAAATAAATACACCATTCCAAACCCTGTCCGTTTGACCCCACGCTACTTCGTAGGTACATCATCGTCCATATCCATAAGGGAACTATCCACGGCTCTCACTCAGAGTGAAACAAAACTTTATGGCTCGATGCTCTTAGTTCTGAGCACTCTGTATACGTATATAGAGTGTGCAGGTAATCTCGTTCACTTTCATTGTGACATTGACCCGAATTTTTTTTCAGTGGTGAAATTGTGGAAAGGGTCTCTGTAGGCGGTTGATGATATGTGTATATGATGTATTTTTTTACCTCAATTTATACAGGGGTATTATTTAACCATTAGATAAACTTTCAAGGGTTAAGAATAAAAAAACCTGGTCAAAAGTACCCCAAAAACTGTCAATGAAGCTACATAATATAAGGAGTCTATCGTAGTATATGATGACTTCGTTACCACTTCTGGCATTTTGTTAATGACCGAAACCATCAATCAAAATGTTAAGACAACTCGTCTCGTTATATACTGAAATTTCTCTCTCATTAATGAAGTAGCATAGTGTGAAAGTTCAAGTTACAAGAAAACAATCAGTATTAACAAACGTGCCGACAACCATTGAAAACGCCGCAACTTAAAACCCTTCAAGTGCCTACATAAAAAGCTGGCCAACATCCAAACACAATTATTGAACATTACGCGTCAATCACAAATGAAAGTTTCCTTTTAAACCTTTCTGGGTGTATCGCGTAATCACAAACATTCGTAGGAGGCGTTGTCATAGTAACGGACAGTATTATACGCAAGCGCGCAAGCAACACGCTCCGCCCACTCGACCGCCTGTTGCTACCGATGTTGCCGCACGCCAGTCATCTCTCGGCCTTCATGGACCCACATTCAAAACAATCTCATTTTAACAAGCATTAATAACCATATGCATAGAGCTGAAATTTGCATGGCAAAAATAATGATCGGTTAAATCAATTAAATTACCAGTCAATTTTTTTGATGTGTTGTTGAGAGACTTTTGTTTATGGACTGTATGTACTTGACGTGTTATTACAGCATCACCATCTCGTTTCAACGCACGTGGCGGCGCGGTTGCATCTCGCTCGCGCAAGTTCATGAAGGCTTGGGAAATCAGGTATCCAAATGACATTATGTTGAAAATGAAAATCCCTTAAAATGGGGGGGATTGGTAACAAGATCGGCTTACCGTTCGAGAAAATCGGTAATGTTATTTACGAAAGCTGTCGTTTCTCCCTTTTTGTATAACGTTGGGATACTATGGGCGTTGTATTTTACATTTTTCAACTCATCTCCTATAATCTATACGAACATTTGAATATACGAAAAACCATAGACTATAGACAATCGTAGGTACTAAAAATTATATAAACAGCTTTGAAATTACTGATTGTGTGCATTATTCATAACGTATATAATCTTAAAGCACAAACTAAAGCATAACACCATTTAAATACATTACATTTTCTGTAGTACGAAGATGAGTTTCAATATTTCGCCGCAGTGTGGCGGTATGCGTATCAAATCTAGCGTTTGCTCTACATGTGACATGTTAGGAAATTCTTATCCTTATAATATTGTTATTATTATTAAATAACCTGACAATCTAATCTGTCTAAAAGTATTGTTTTATATTTTATGTAACTAATTTCATCGGATACTATATCTATCATTCTTTGGGTACAAATATTTATAACTTTGATCATGTTTTATTATGTTTCAAAACCTTTTTTGTAAAATAATTAAGAAAAACTATTGACTGATATCTTTACAATATAGGTACATAATCACATATATTAATCATTATTATTGTACTTAAATATTTCCATATATTCCTATCATTAGAACTTAATGTCCGCATAGCAATTATTAAAATTATTTAATTACAAAAAACTCACTCATCATTGACCAATTTCAAAATCATAAAGAAAGTGAATATAAATCCAATAAGACCAAAGCAGATGGTTCACAAGTTACATAAATATCTAAACATAGTTAAGACGGAGTAAGACAGGGAAAATTGCTCCATCCGTCTACTGCGTACCATGTAAATTAGATTGTTTGCGGCTATATATAAATTGACACTGTATGTAGGTGCTCTTAAGGATAATTTTCAGCTACATATAAACTTACTTGTACATATGTATTATAGGGAAGGTCTTAATGGGATGAGACTACGGTCAATGTAAGCGCGTTTATTGTAACATACTAGTTGATCGTGCCTGGCATCGCCCGGGTAAAATTTCCGACTATTCCGGACAATTACGGACACAAAAAAAACTTATTATGGAATTAACTTCCTACCGAGGTTATCCTACAGGAGTAGTAAGATCACCAAGATAGGTGTGAGAACGTTTCTGTAGAGTTGGCAACACACTAACTGTATCGAATAACAGAAGTAGATTTTTAATAAACTTCTCAAATCATTTTCATGTATTGAAAATTGCATCTTATTTATTCTGGAGCCTTTACTGAGTCTAATTCAGACAAGTAGCTTTATGTAGGTCAAAGCAATGCTATCAGTTCGAAACTCATATTTCAACTGAGTCAAAGAATAATAACAGTAGGCCCTCTATTGGTTTTAATTTTTTGTTTGAATCTCCCTTAGATTTAGCTTCAAAAACTTGAAAGAATCACTAAACATAGTATCGTACAGTATTACCCAACTTATATGGCGCGTTGTGAATCTTCGTTCGCACAGAAAAGAAAGTATGGCCCCGAAGATTAACGAAAGAATACTTAAAACTTACAATCAACCTTAGATCACTACCATTAGGTTCATAATACACTGCAGCTGTTAGTTCCGTCACTCGCAAGTCACGCCCCTCCGCACGGCGCGCGATAACATGGCGGCAGCTGCCGCCCAATAACGTTTCCCGTGCATTGAAAATGTATCTTCTGCGCAGGTACATCGGTAAGCCATATTAATTGGGTACAAGGGTTACTTTTGCGTGTCAAACCTATTTGGTATCCAGGCCCCCAATTCTCGCACTTTCGAAATCGATCTCGAATAGACATTTGGCGAAAAACATGGCGGTCTTCTGTCAAAACGTATAGATTTTTTTAAGATATCCGCCATGTTTTTTGGTAAATGTCTATGCGACATTTAATGTCAAAGATGCGAGAATTGGGGGCCTGGACTTTGTTACACGATAGTCCTTTAACAGTTTGAGTTTGTCAGATAGTTTGTAAATGATTTAGTGTTCTCGATACTACAATTTCTAATTAATATTTGTTAGGTGTTGATTTCACAAACAAATTGTTTGAGCATTGAATATGAGAAACATTTACTAGTCACCTCCAAGTGTGAATTGAGGAGAATTAGTTTAGATAATGTCACTGCTAACCGCTAGATGTAAGCAAGTAAGGATTGTTTTTGTAAAACCTAGTGGAGAAGGCAAATTATCATTTTTTTCCTTTGGCTAATATTATGTTGTTTACCTATTACTCGGAAACGGCTTATCAGATTCTAAATTGTATTACAGTTGAAGATTTGATAGAATTCCTCATCAGAAATTAGCACAAACATCGTAATTGAAGTATTTTATTCTATATTGTCGACAATTTATAATAATTATAATACCAATATGGTTCAGTGACAAATGTTGAAAACGCATATTATGATGAAACACAAATTTGAAAAGCTTTTTCAAAAATATTAAACCGCTATTAATTTAAATAAGGTACACAAAAAAACATGAAATAACGATGACGTGGGAACTTTAATCTGATACAAATTTAAAGTTATTTTCTTTGCAAAAAAGTGTTTTATACAAGATCATTAAATTTGTGAAATAGTTTATCCAATAGCATTAATTCTCATGGGATTTCAATCGATATGATTTTTTTTATTGCCAAATTGATCAAAAATATTAATCCCCTTATTCATAATCGCTTTTTAACTAAATCAGTGTAATAGTGTGCCCCGTCTCACTCTTTCGATCACTAAATGTGACCTGTCAGATAAAGACTTCGGAATTTTAGCTAATCAACGTTTGATAACTTTATTATGAATAATAATTAGAGTCCTCTTTTTAATATGTTGGCTAGCAAGTAGGCTGCATTCGCTCTTTGTTGTCATGTTTCATTTAGTTTGAATTATTAAGTAGCAATTAAATTCAGTACTTTCAAAAAACTTTCTTAATTTAATCGTTTTACGTATACTGCGTTATATTTAAGACGGAATGGATTTTGATTAATCCAAAATATTTCTAAGACGGCTGTAATCCGAATAGACAAGGTTTGTTCACGAAACCTGTCCAAACAATATCAAACAAGTTTCCAGAGTGTTTCAATCAAACGCTTCACAATTCCTAACAATTAATTAAAATCTGAATGGGACTTTAACAAATTACAATAGGCATGGTATTGATTTACCTGAGTTCTGTTCGTCTGTTACGAAGTTAGTTTGTATCAGGGGAGTATAGCTGACTCATTTTTTATATGTCTATCACTCATCGTGAACTTTTACCTTAGATATTTTCCGTGTGGACATTCTCGCATGAAAAGTTTTGGCGATGGTGGTTTACCTTTATTGCAAAAAGTTTTTGTCCATCTACCTTTATTGCATCAATAATAAAAGTGCTTGATGTCTGCCATACATGCCTACTTACATAAATAGATAAACATACCTTCATAATATAGTTCATTTTTAACCGACTTCAAAAAAAGGAGGAGATTCTCAATTCGGTTGTATTTTTTTTATGTTTGTTACCTCATAACTCCGTCATTTATTAACCGATTTGGAAAATTCTTTTTTTATTTGAAAGGGTACACTTCCCGTTTGGTCCCATTGTCATCAGATCAGGATTTGATTACTTCTTAGTGTACTTTCAAGTCGGTTTAAGTTTTTTGTAAAATAATCCAATAATGTAATACAGCTATTTACAAGCAGCTATCTTTTAAAAATAATTCGAGCGCATTCTATCTCTTAGTTCATCTACATAGTCTACACTTTCCACTTTCCATCCAGTATACAATTAAAATTCCCCAAGCTCCGCGAAACAAATAATACGTAGTTCAAGTGTCGAAATATTATCCGACATCTTGAAGACAACAATTGTCAGAGGCACGGCGGCACTACGTCTCGTTGCTGTGTAATCTGGCAACTTTAATTTGAGAAGGACTCAGCATAAAAGCCGTTGCCATCCGCACAATGCGGAATGGCAAAAGTTAGCTTGTTTATTCCCACTTTGGAGGTGCGAAAGCACGCAAATGGGAGGTGTGAAATACCGCCTGACTTATTGCTTTAAAGCGGTACATTTTGAATGGGATATTGTGTGCACTCAACTTTAAACGTGGCGTATTTTTTGTTTGATTGCATGGTGCTTACGTGTTATTGTTGTGATATTATACACCGTGACTTTTTATTCGTCTTAGAAACGCAGCTCACATAATGTACCCAATGAATAGGTACTAATTATTAAAAAAAAAAAATTACGTATTTATATCTCGTTAATTATGAATGAAAAATAGCCTACCAATGAAAGAATATGCATACTTTTTTGCTCATCAATTGACAATAATCCTCAAACTAACAATAGGGTTGTCAGACAATATGGTTGCAGGTTCATGCAATCAAACTAATGAGAAGAGTTGACGGCAAATCCCTATTAGAACCCCCATTGACCGCTCCAATCCCGAAACTTGCTGGCTTTACGTTCACTACGATCACTATAGAGGTATAGTTAGATTCAATCGTTCAAAGGGATTTAGGGAAGAAAGTATGGCATGTAATTCCGGTTTAAAAGAAATCCACTTGAGTTGTTGAGCTATGGGTTTCGTTTCGAACTTTGCTTTATATTTGTGTTAAACTTTGCTCTAATAACTCTGATTTTTTAAGACAGTTGAAATTTGACATTTAGTAACTAAATTCCTAAATTATAAAATCATGTAGATCTTGCAACATAACTGATTAATTACAATATATTTGCTTAAATCACCGAAAAATTTGCCCAAAGAATTTTGTATAAAATCTATTTCGCCATTTCACCACGACAATGAGCTCTAATTTGCACAGTCAAGGACAGACTAAACACGTGATTGTTCGGTACTTTTATTAATCAGTGCATCGGCACTTACTAGTTGCGGAATTGGATTACTCGGTATAACTTCTCTGAAACCATTTTACCTCGATGGTTTAAACTGACAATTATATGTTGCAATACTACTCATATACTTTTAAATCTAAATACTACCCGTGAATGTATTCTCGTAGTTCAACATCAAATTTATATTCGGCTAGTTATAGGTATCGCTCCCTTAAAGGGTTTAGAACGATTCCTCTCACAAGGCAGCGGATGTGCGGTCTTTAAACTTAATTTCCTAGGAAAGGGTATTAAGGATTAAAAGTTACCTACGCCCTAATCCGTAGAGACAGCCGGTTCGCTTGTACGGTCAAAATTAGACGAGAGGAACTCTGTGCCAATCGTGGTTAAAGATTTTTTGCAGTTTTGTTAAACGACTATGTTTTTTCGTAATAATATATTAGGTAAAGTAAAATACGGGTCATTAAACATTTTGTTTCAGAAGTTTATACAGAATTTTAATGGAAATAAAAAACCTAAATCAAATTCTTACAAATTAGCAAGCATTGCTGAAAATTAATTAAACAAAAATGAATAGCAATGGAATAAACGAGATAATTTCAAAGATTTGCAATTTCACGCCACTCAAAAATCAGTCGGACAAAATTACAATGCCGTCAAAAGAAACGAAATTAAAAAACTCAGGTAACAGGTAACCGATTACGCAATAACAAAAGGCAAAATTAATTCCGGTAAACGAGATAAATTGAAGTTTTATTTTAAACAAAACTCTCGAACAAATTTTGGAAATTGGCGGTGCGATTAAGATTCATTATGCTTGTAAAGTTTTATCTCTAGCGTAGAGAGCCAGCTTGAGAACTTGTTCACGAGAGCAATAAAGCATTTTGGCAGATTTTGAAGTGGTTGGGAGATTAAATGTGCATTACGGCTCGTCTGCGACAGATGTAACGGAGCTCGCAAGGGGACCGTCTGGGCCCGCTACCCTTCATTCGCTACACAGGAAGGTTTTGTTCTGACGCTTTCTGTGTGTTGTCGCCGCACCGTCGAGCTCTATTGAGACATTTGAAGATTATTGACTTTTACAACGACAAAACTTTTATAAATGTCGTAAACACACAAATTGTACTTTGTATTCCCACATATAAATATTTTTTAACAAAACTAAAAAGACAGCGATAGGATTTGATTCATTTGGAAGCTTTATGAAAACGTATCATTCAAAAGCGTGTATCATATTCATATCGCACAACCATTTAAAAAATCCCAATTGATAGATCTGTACATGAAATATTATTTTATTCCATATCAATTAATATAAGTCGATAACATTCCAATTCAATTTTAAAACAGCCTAGGTACCTGTGTTCAAAATTAAATTCTCGGCAAAATTAATTATGCATTTAGTGATTTCTGCGATTGACTGTCCAAATAAATTGATATTAAACATTAATAACGTCATGGTGGAATTTACCGATGCGTTAACACAAACCTATAATGAAATGGGGTACTGATGAAGCTACTACGCGGATACCGTAATAAAAATGAAAACGATACCCTTCAGTCTGAAGCCAGCAATCATTCAGCGAACAGTAAACTCAACGTAAATTTTAATTAACGTAACCGATCTGAATCAAAACGAGTATTTAATTACACGGGAGCTCACAGTTTTGTATATAACATGACTGGGTTTTGTTGTAATAGACAATGAGATTGGCAGCTGACAGTTTTTCAATATAGACGGTAGTTTTAACATGAAATCTGACAAAAGCACACGTGATGCTGCATCCGCGGGCGTAATTAATACATTTTTGTTGTGGTTTTAATTATATGATGGGCAGTGGTTTGATATTGAAGGCAGCGCAGCGTATCAAATATTTAAAATTTGTGTGAAAAATATTGAACGTTTTGTTTGACTCATTGGCTATATTGAAATGATATGAGTGGATAAAGTATATGCATGTAGTATTGGAAACAACAATAACTTTGAATAATTTTTAGAATATACTATATACAAATTATGTATATTAACACATATCGTTTTGTGGAATGAAATCGTCTATCATAGGGCCTTCCTAATAAGTCAATTTTGTCAGCCCATATAAATCCATGTGTCAAAAAGAGAAACATAGTGCGTTAAGGAGAGACACCCTCTTGTCAAATATGACTTCTTAGCATGGCCTAATATTAGTTCTTGTTATTTCAGTGACGTTATTTGAATGTTTAATTATCTGGTATTTCATTATGACTCTTTTTATTTAGGATATAGAGATCTACTTTGAGTGCTATTGTAAATGCATTTCTTGGCCTACGTCAATGACATGCATGGCATATTACGCTTCTGTACCTCGTACCAATTTGCTGATGACACTTGCTTGCTTGTTGCAGATCGTAATGTAAACGATGCTATGACGAAAATTCAGTTTGACTTTGACAACCTTAACAAGTGGTGTCACGATTCGGGACTAGTGCTCAATGCGCAAAAGACTAAACTGCTTCATATCAATTCACCATATAAACGCGACAACCTACATACAGGTCTCGTTTGCCACAGTCACTCTTGTCTACATAAGCAACCGCCACCCCAAGCATGCAATAGTGATTGTAAACTTATCGAAGTTGTTGGGAAACATACTTACCTAGGTCTTATCATCGATAGTAGCTTCAACTGGCAACCACATATTGATCGCGTTTGTGATAGACTGAGGGCCTTTCTGGCCTCTATAGCCGTCATCAAAAAGCGTATTCCATATCAAACTCGGCTAATGATTTACAATGCTTTCGTTGAATCTGTGGTATGCTACGGACTAAGTAGCTACGGCCGTACATACCAAACTTATCTTAATAGTATCTACCGACTGCAAATTAGAATATTAAAACACATAGTATCACCAAATGTAAAACTTAACTGTTCTAACAATGATATTCTCTTATTTAAACATTGCAATACTCTTCCTGTCCATATCAAAGTAAATTACAACCTTCTTAAAGAACAATTTTTCAACACAAAATTACAAATAAATATAGAACACAAAAACACAACACGACAAATAACACAAAAGAAACTAAAAATTATATCTGCTAATAACACCTATGGGCAACGTACCAACTCCTACTTGATTCCTCGTTTAATGAACAACCTCGATTTTGAAATTAAACAAAATATTACTCCCATTAACATAAAAAGAAAACTTAAACAACACCTTGTATCGAATCTTTGACATTTTTTGCCATCTGTAGGTATTTCAAGTGAGTACCGTCCCATTGAATTATAATTATGTTCACCTACTTCTTTATTTATTTATTTTTAGGACTACCTACTTATGAAATTGTTATTTATTGGCCCACTGGTCTCTTTATACTTTGGAATGTGGTCATAGTTATGGCTGGTCCCAATGATATTATAATAAAAAGAGGTAGATATCGCATTAACGCACGCTAATTGTTGCAGACAAATTCAGACAATTGTCGTAATTTTGCTTAGCGGCTACATATAGCTATCTCTTTCTGTACCATACGTTCCGTATTATCTATCGCATTCACCTAATTCAACAATAACTGAACGCCGCTTAGTATGAGGGTAGCATATCTCTATTATAATATCATTGGCTGGTCCGGTGTATACGGAGATGAGTGCGGCCCTACTATATGTGTAAGTTGAGTATGTAAATGACGAATGTCGATGTAAGTCATTCCATTTTTTATAAACCTTTGTGGTTTTATTGTGAATGATTTTTTACTAATCCCAATGTATGATGTTTTTGGTATGATAATAAATAAAAAAAAAAAAAAAAAAAAAAATAACAATGGAACAGTTTAATGGTATAAATATCAAACAGTAGTCTAACTTTACAGTATTTAGTGACTTGTTTTATTAATCAATTAGTCAATTATGATAACTTTTCACAGGTGTGTCTTTGAGAGCCAGATCTTTTATAAGCATTACGTGTTTACCAATTCTAATTGGATCATTACTTACTATGATAATATATAATTAAAAAAAACAAGCTTATAATAATATAAGGATTGTGTCAATATCAAAACAAAATACAAAAAAGTAAACGCAAAAAAATCTCGACAAGATGGTGATAAAACAAAATGTGTAGCAGCCACATCTTTTACCGTAAAATTTATTTACCGAGCCGACATTTTCAGCCTCGACAATACCATAAATCTCTTAAAACATCCGTATATACACATGACAAATGCAACCGGCCTCGTCCCTTTTTCATTTGCACGGTATATACACAACGAAATAGAAAACTAAACTAAATAAAGTCAGTCCAATACAAGCGTCCACGTCAGTTTTAGACAAATAAGGAAGGAAGGAGCGTTTTCCGTTACTTGAGAACCTTGTGAAACTACTTGGCAAGCGGGGAAAAAATTTAACGTGAACATTTTGCTTGTGTGATATGCGGTCCCGTAGAAATATTAAGGTTTTTGTAACATCATACTCGATCATCTTATAGAATGCAATAATTATAAAATCGCTTGGCTCGCGGTTAAAAATATAACAATGACATCAATTGTTATAATAGGACGCGCGTCTCTCGCGAGAACCAACGGGGTAATACCGGTAAAGTTTGGCACTCAAAGTTATGAATTATGTATGACTGATAAAAAGAGCATCTTAATATAGCATACATTCGAATAAACGTATTTCGAACTCATGAACATACGTACTATAGTCAATCGGCGTTTCGAATTTCGAAGTAATGAAATACAGTCACCTAAGGTCGACACAAGAGATACATCTTATCTAGTATATTCGTAGTCTATATCAGCAGTAAGTTTAAAATTGTAGTTATAGATACCACAAGTTAATATCAATACTATTATGAACCAAAATAATCGATAGCATGTAATAACGAAATCGTAATATTCCGAATTATGAATTCCGTCGAAACAAACATGCATATTCCACTGCACATATTTTTGCAAATTAAATTCATAGCTTGATTAAATTATTTCAAATATTTTCGTGATAATTATGATGCAACGATTTTAACTTTAAAATTAAGCATAGAATTGTGAAAATACTCGCATATATTTATAATAAAAATATTTAAATTATTTGTATGTGCAATGAAAATAATATTTGTATATAATGATATAGTAGTCACTTGAATAGCAGCTCCTAGGATACCTTTTATCATATTATCATCAGCTTAAAATGTCCCACTGCTGAGTACAGGCCTCCTTTCACAATGTAGGATGAAAGGGAATGAGTAGATACTCCACCACGTGTGCCCACTGCGCATCGGTGGAGGTAAGCTAGTGTTCAACCTACTGTTGGAGTTTTCAAGCCGCCTAGTAGGCCTCCAACTAGCTTAAGTATCAAAATTAAGTGATAATCGGGACCAACGGGTTTACGTGCCTTCCGAAACGCTTGATTTGAAATACCACTAGAGTTCACTAGACCCATCCAGGTGGTGAGTACCACGACAGTAGCTTAACTTTGCGGATCAGTTAAGAACTGCTAATTATGCTACACCACAAGCACTTCATAATTATGTTTTATGTTTTTTTCTTATAATATGTATAGTTATAGACGCGCGTCCCATCAGGTTAAAATGACAAATATTCCAAAGAAAACCTCATCTCCGGAATGGCTAAATGTAATTTTAGAAAAGGAGGAATTCGAGATCTTTCCTTCTTAACCTTTCCTATCACTGTCTTATTATATTAAACTAGCTGTATCGCGCGGTTTCACCCGCGTTCCCGTGCTAAAAGAGTATTATAGTATAATGTAGCTTCCTATTAGTCAAAGAATTTTTCGAATCCGACTGGTAGTTCCAGAGATTAGCCCGTTTAAACAAACAAACAAAAAACTCTTCCGCTTTATTATAGTAGTATAGATTACAATTGAACACCACATGACAATTTTTTTCTCCCAAATAACTAAACATTCATGAAAAATAAAAAATGGCGCGACAGAACCCCAAATACGAGACGTCACAGCCACCGAAGAGGTTTTATTATTAAGTTAGACCGGTCAAGGAGACGGCACTCCAGACGGTTGAATGCAGTGCATTGCAACCTTCCATCGCTATGTATAAACGTACTGTATATTCGAGCGAGCATTGTACAATGTACAAAGCAGAGCGCCCTTTGCCCGGTATAATAACATTATGTAAGCTGGTTTTTTGCAAAGAATAGTCGCAAAAATCGCGCGCTGAATTTCGGATTTCACTTTGAATTACGTCATGTCTTTTAGGAATGACTGTATTACCCGTAGCATGAAGAATTACGTAATGGTGCGTCCACGCTATGCGAACCGAGCACGAGCCGGGCCTCTATTCGTTCGTTGCTCGCGATGTCAAGTGTGGACTCACAAAACGTGCTCCACTTTGATCTGTAAATCACCAAAGAAAATTTATTGACTCGTAAAATGTCATAATAGGCTTAAAACACCTTGATTTACTCTCATCCATAAATAAACGAGAAAATCTGATTGAACATAGATATCTCCTTTAGAAAACGTCTCTAAAATCCCCGTATCCAATTACGATGTCAAAATTACCTTTAGCACTATATTTGTAAATTAAAGCCGGTCAATACAAGCAGCAATCACGGGTCACAATGTCCGCTTCCAATCTGATTAATTCATCTAACGAACTCTATTATTTATCGCTAAGCATTCATTAAATTCGACACGGACCGATGGAAGGTGAATCAGGCTGTCGACGGTATATTGGGATTTATATGGGTGCTGCATATTATGTACGATCTAGCTTTTCGCTCCATGATCTCTTTTTTACCCCGTCAGGGTTTGAATTTTGACAAAACCCATTGTTGTAACCTTGCTGAGTTTCTTGCCGGATTTTTCTCAGTTGAAGGCCGAGTTCCGAACCGGTGGTAACTTCAGTAAATGTGACCATCATAAGTGCCCTTCTGGGCCTAAATTGAATAAATGGCTTTGACTTTACTTTGACTTTGACATGGAATCTGTGTGCAAAAAGTCAATTTTCTAGACTGCGGTTTTAACTGTGCGACCTATCAGTCAATCAGTTTCCGTTTTTGTATATAAAATAAAATAAGTAGAATATAGACATACATAAATAAAATATAATTAGCCTCATAACCTTATTGTGAATATTTTTATTCTTGATCAGGTTGTCCTCTGATTTAGGCTACCTCCAGATTTTGCCATGGTCTAAACATGATCTATGCGACTATTTGTACAAATCTTCGTACTCTGGGATACAAGGATATAGGAGATTACTATAGTTGGACCACTTGCAGGTCTTTGACCTCATCATATGCCCATTCTATCTCTATTTAAGTCTGCGGGTTTTAGATGGTATTGTTGTCTTGATCATTTAATATATACCTATCAATAACCTTTACTTGTTATTCTTAAAAATATAGTATCAATATTATAATGAAACTTATGACTGCTATTTATCTCTTATGGTGGGAAACAATAGTGGTATCGGCCATTTTAATGTTTGAAATATCTATGTGATTAACTCAACATTGTTCCGATACCTTTACATAACTCTACATCCAGTTACATATTTACCAACGACACAACATAAAATAATTAATTCAAATTCTTCTCATTGTTTTTGTTGGAATGTATACCTAAACATAAATTTAATTAAGTCAAATTTTCTGTTCAGGTTGTTGATTTCAAACGTCGTGTTTGTAATCACAGTCGGGAAGTAGGTATTGTTTATCTTAGATTGGCAAGATTTCTACGTATTTGTACAAAAACAATATTATGTAAATCCTTTTGCGTTGCTCGGAGTTTCGGCGATAAGTAAATGGAATATTCTTGAAATTATCGGGTAAAGGTAAATACATTTTGTTTTGATATAATAATATATGTTTATATGTTCATATACAGTAGGATTTTTAAGAACTAATGAATGATTTAGAGTTGTCAACTCCAAAATACTCAAATGAACTAAAATGCATCAGTGCCCCGAGTGTAGAATTTTTATATGAACACTAAAAAACGCAACCCGATAGTTAGCTTTACACTTGGTATACAGAACACTTCTAAAATACATAAATCAATTGAAAACAAAAATTAACGGCAAAACACTAAAACGTATTACAGTGTTTTTACAGTAATATTTACAATAAACGTTATCCATCTGCCCTGGCCCTAAAGTAAAGGCACTCGGTCACGAGACGTTAAAGTGTCCCTTTACCAAGTGTCATTCAAGATAAGTTGTTATTTTTTCTTTTAAACACAAAAAAAATATTGTTATTTTTCTCGTTCGTCCATTTGCTACACTTGAAACGTTTTTACAAGCTTCTTTGATGTGATGGTGGATTTTAATCTTTCTATTTGTACATGTTGAATGCTGTATATTGGGATAAAGGTGTTGCGAATTCTTTGAACTATGTTTTCTGGTAAAGACATTGGTAAAGTTTTATTTATTTACTAGGCTTTCGTTTAGATTTTTCTATGTTAATGGAAATTTCTTTATATTTCTATAAATTATAAATAAACATGTTTTCAGACCTATCTAATGGATAGTGCGTGGTTTTATGGACCACCCACTGCCCATGCTACTATACCTATTTCACAAAAAAAAGTGTGTTGAGAACCATACAAAAATCTAAATGAAATTGTCTTTTTGATCTTTGATGCTATTTTTATCTTTATCATTTAATACTATGGTATAAATTCACATGTATACATCATTACCTAATTTTGATTTACGTGGAATAGAAACTTATTACAGTAAATACAACCACAGGATTTTTTCCCGACATAATAAAACTAAATCAAAATTATCTTGACGTTACTCATCACAAACAGCACCGATGGGACACCAGAAACCTTAACAAACAAGTTCTATAAGAAAACTTCTCAAATTATTATATAGTTTGCTCTATATTCCCGCAAAATATTATACACATTTATTTTTGAGAATGATTTGGTATTTACAAAGATTTATTATATAAAGCTATTAGAACGAATAGATATGAATAATAGAAAATACTAATGTTTTATAATATCCATAACTTTAAAAAAAACCGGCCAAGTGCACTCACACACGGACAAGTTGCATTCACACACGGAGGGTTCCGTACAATACTTTGCTGTGAAAAAACAAACGCCAAAAAAGACGTTTCTTGTATAGGCGCCTCCTTTAATTTTTAATTTTATTTCATTTGCTTTTATAGCGGCAATAGAAATACATATTTTCTGAAAATTTCAGCTGTCTAACATTCATGAGATACAGTCCAATGACAGATGGACGGACGGATGGGCAGCGGAGTCTTAGTAATAGGGTCCCGTTTGGCATCCTTCGGGTGCAGAACCCTTTTTTTATCTATTTTATTATTTGGGATTTTTGTCCACACGGACATGTCAATCCCATCGTATCATGCACATAGTTTCTCAGTACACAGTATAAAGAAATAAACAAATTAAATAATTATATTATGTAAAAGAGTAAAGAGAGCGTCACTGGTGAAGGAGAGTTACCAGAGTAAAAAATTTTTTTGAGAGTTCTGTTTTTGCAAAAAAAGCATGTGTACAGTGCAGCAAGAGGAGACACCTCTTGTCAAACCTCAGCTTCAGATAAATAAAAGAGTGTCTCTTTTAAAGCACAAGTCTTTCTTTTTGGGTCAAAATTGTATCAAGGGATACAATTTTGACCCAAAAAGTCGTGTCATATTCAGTCAAGTTCTGTCCAATTCTAAACTTCTATTAAGCCTCTAGGCATCTTGTATCTAGCAACATTCAGTGACCCTGACCAATTCTCGGTCAAACTGTTGCACTTGAAATCCTGTGTTTCTGTCTCGATTAAACCTTGAACAATGTGGCTTTCTTATTACCACAGCATCCATTACCTAATCGACTTATGCCCGGTTTCAATAAACATCAACGAATCGTTTTGCTTACCAATGGTAGGTTTTTTTATTGCCAAACTGGGTATATAGATCATTTCGTAAGCTAATTTTACCTGTGATAGCTACTTCCATATGGGAGGGTCTGCTATACAAAGCTTTGGGGTATTTGCTTCATTATTAGTAAAGATATAAGAGTCTTAATTTTAGTAAATCTTAACCGATACCGGTCCGTAAATTATTGAAACTGGGCATTATAATGTTATTGTTACGTTGATAATACGAATACCATCTTTATTTCTTCCAAATAGTCGTAAGATAGTTCAAAACATGTGAAGCACTAACATGAAACTTCAACACATAATCACATAACAACATTACAGTGGAGTCGCAAAGGCCCGCGCTCACCGCACAAAATACCGTAAGTCACAGTGCCGACACCTGCTACAGTCAGAACCAATTACAGTAACACTGCTTCACTAACGCGTGTCACATAGGGGCATTATGTTTAGTGAACTTGTATGTATTGGCAGATTTATGTCAAAAAATCTGTTTACGAATTTGTTTTTGTAAAATATAGGTCCAATATTATTTTTTTAAGTGTTCTATAAAATCCCATTCAATGCCTATGATTTAAAGTAATTTTTTGTCGTTCTAATAATGTAAATGTGCATATTATTGGATATATGTAACCTACGGACTATTTACCTACGTACTCTAAACTAGTATTCTAAGGATATTGTTTCCAAAGAATCCCCTCTTATCATATTTGACTTTGACCCATCTGGATAATTCTAACTTTTTTCGACCATCTCTTTTTATTCTCAAACCGGTAAACAGCTTTTTACCAAATCAAAATAAATCAACCATGACTGACGCTGAGGACATGTCATTAATGCCCGGTTTCAATATACAAAAACGAATCGTTTTGCTTACCAATGGTAGGATTTTTTATTGCCAAACTGGGCATATAGATCATTTAATAAGCTAATTTTAGCAGTGATAGCTACTTCCATATGGGAGGGTCTGCTATGCAAAGCTTTGAGTCTTTGCTTCATTATTAGTAAAGATATAAGAGACTTAATTTTAATAAATCTTAACCGATATCGGTCTGTAAATGATTGAAACCGGGCCTAAGTCATCTTCCAGGAATGTATCCACTCATAAATATCTTTTTTTGTTAAATAATTATGTTTTATTATTATCTTTTAAACAACTTAACAAAACGTTCCAAATCCAAATCCAAAAACGTTTAATAGTTATGTAGGTAATCTATACTGACTATAGTTATTAGGTTACTGGTTTGCGTTTAAAAATCTAAATAAACATTACCCTAATACCCTATTACTAATCATGCATCAAGCTCGCTAACCTATACAACCGTATGTCCCACCCGTAATCCGGTGCGCGTAAATCATCACACAACTTAAAACATACAAATAACAACTTTGATACAGCTCTCCGAGTCTGCGCTCCCAAGTTAAAGGTAATTTGCATACATTATCATCTCAGGTGTGCCGTCTGTGATGCTCGAACGTTCTTGCTGTACGAACTATATGTCTGTATGTGTTAGGTTGAGAATCTCAAGGAGTTAAGACCTAGAGATTTGGAAGTTTATACTGTGTCTTGCAGTTGTTTCAATTTATTGATAAGAAGAGGAGTAATAGGTCGCCAGAGCTCATTGGGGAGGGGGTAAGGATGGGTAACGCGTGAGTGATGCCTCGTGTATTGCAAGCGTCCATAGGGTTAAGGTTGTAATGATGCGACCTCTCCTATTTCAATGAATGCTTCTGATCACAAACACTTTCAAAATTTTCATAATATTATTCAATTTTCAAATGATCAAATTTTCAAACATTCTAATATTAAAATTGTTGAATTGTAATATAAAAAAATGCTGGTTTTCGACGCTATTGAATTAGTGGACTACCAAAACGATCAAATCTACCTATTAATGTTGACACCACTTATAGTTCATTGGAACACAACTGTAATAGCAGACTTGGCCCCTGATGGACCGCCTGTAAGCAGTATTCAGAATTCTGACATTAAAATAAATAAATAAATATCTTGGGACATTCCTCACACACGGTCATCTGATCCCAAACTAAGCAGAGCTTGTACTATGGAAACCAGATAACTGATATAATACATATACTACTTTTTTGTTTGTAAATACATACTTAATATACATAATTATACCCAGACTCAGGACATACAGACATGTTCATGCACACAAATGTATGTCCTGTGTGGGAATCGAATCCACGACCTGCGGCGCGTAATGTGAACCTTAACCAACTGCGCCAACTGGCCCGTCATAGATAATACGATTAAAATAGTTAATGTATTGTTGCCTACACTAGTACTCACGCAGTATTACAATCCACCTCTACGATAAAAATACGCTCGTAGCACAGACATAAATCTACTACTAATCTACTCCACCAGGCGTGCCCACTGCATATCGGTGGAGGTAAGCTAGTGGTCAACATACTGTTGGAGTTTTCAAGCCACCTAGGAGGTCTCAACGATCACAATTAAGTGATAACCGGGACCAACGACTTTACGTACCTGCCGAAGCACGGACATTCTTGATTTGAAATACCACTAGGCTGTCACCCATCCAGGTACCGACCACGATGGTGGTAGCTTAATTTTTCCCATCACTTAAGAATGGCTAATCCTGCTACAGCACGAGCGCTTTGTACTTTACATATAGCTCTCTTTATTCCGTCGGTAGGTATCATATAACAAACAATAATTTACCGTACGGTGATTTGGATATATTTTTGTGGGTAAAATAATATAATTTTGAACAGATTTTCGTATTTCGTGTACCCATGTCCTATGCTATTACAGTCCATCTAAAGGTCTTATTACATTAGAAACCCAAAACCCATGTTGTTTACCAGAAAACACGACCTTTTTCGTAAACCAAATTAAGGGCCTGCACTAGAAGGGGTAAGCGTTGGAATATTTGAAATCAAACAATTATTTTACGTAAATTGCATTCCCTTTGCGCTAACAATTCTAAATTAAAGCCAAAGATACACTGGCGGGGAGGCACCCCGGGGGGTGCGGGGGGAATAAAATGGAGGGAGAGGTCGCAATTTCCACGAATCTTCAGATCAATTAATTAGAACGCCCTCTTAATTGAACTGGCCATTTTTAAATTAAGAATGCGGACGCCTCCGCGGTGCTGGCATACTTTGGAAGTGTACCCCGATACTTCAAAGTTTTGTAGGTTTTATTATCTACTTTTAAAATAACGATGGTAGTTGTTATTTTTGTTTACTGTATTTTTTTTTTAAATATACGCAGTAGACATTTTCTCATATCTAAAAGCCACCATAAAACAGAACTATTATAGAACAGTCCAAATTTTTAGGCTGGTATCCATGATAGCTACGTTTTACGAGTTTAATATATGAATAATAAATAAAAATTAATAATTATTTCACGACTAATTAAATCAAGTCGCAATTAATCAAGCAAGGAACAGATAAACCTTTAAGTGATGTATTACACGCTTACACAGTTTCTTACAAAATGAACGAGCCCCATTGATATATTGCCGTGAAGTGATCAAACGGTCTTACCCCCCACCTGTCCGGCTATACGTTAACGGTATCGAGCGCCGGACAGGGTCGGACAACACCGGACAAATGTACAGAATGTTACTTACTAACGGATTACGTTGGGTTTGAAATATGGTCGTAGAATTTTGTCAAGTTAGTTGTATAATCTGGGAATGTTTGAAGTAATGGCAAGTAATCCTGTTAAACCTCAGATTAAGTATAGTAAAAAATGATATATCTGTGTGTATTTGATTAACGCCCTGTTGCTGAGCAGCAAAATTATCGACACATAGAGAGACATGACAGGCTGTCAATATACATTCAATCGTGTTTCGAGTTGCTGAACGTATTTTTTTTTTATTGTTTATAAGCCTGTGTTTGACCGCAATCTCACCATGGTAAGTGATGATGCGGCCGAAGGTGGTAAGCACACAAAGCCTAGAAGGTACTGGCTCTCAAGTGCAGCTATCGGAACACACCGAAAGGTGCTTGGCGACAGATTTTCAGCTTGAGGGTGGTAGCCAGCCAGGCGGGTACTACAAAGTACCCTACCACCGTGCTATGGTTTCCTCACGATGTTTTCCTTCACCGAAAGCTCAAGCTCATTGTAGGATTCGAACCCGGGACCTTCCTCTCGGTATCCGACGTCACTACCACTGAGCTATCATTGCCTTAGCTAGGTGATAATCAGTTATCAGCTTGTTTTTCCAAGTGTCAAATCTTCAATTATTCGACAATTATAGAAGTTTTGGGTTTCTATTAATTATATTTGCATTATAATTGCAGAGAATTTACCATTTATTATTTTTCAAAACGTTTATATACTGGGTGGAGATTTCGAGATGGCATATTTTCGAAACCTATGTTAGGTTAGTCATGCTGAACAACTTTTACTATGGAACCAACACCGAATTATCATTTTTTTTCACTTTTCATACATTATGATCGAGCAACGTTGACATTTCGTAAGAAAAGTTTTAAAAAAATGAGAATATTCTGTTGGTCCCATAGTAAAAGTTGTTCAGCATGACTAACCTAACATAGGTTTCGAAAATATGCCATCTCGAAATCTCCACCTGTTATATAGGGTGACTGATAATTAGTAAACGACACTTAGACACATTATTGTACTCATGATAACTTACTTTCCCAAAATTTTTTTTTTTTTTATTTACTATCACTTGACCCTCATATATTTAGTAACTAACAAGAATAGGAATACACCATCAGCTTTTATTTATTTTAGTTACTTGTCCGTATTTGTTGTTTAAGTTCTGGCCACATATTCTCGAGAGATCATTATCAAACAGAATATTCATAAAACTAATATAAATAATATAAGTTCATTAAAGCATTTTAAAGGGAACATACCAATGAGGTTAGTAAAATATCTGAGAAGTATGGAAAAACATCTAAGGTAGAGCAATATGTATAAGTTAGTAGATATATTCCATATTCTCATCTTTCAAACTACGTAATGCATAATATAGTTTGTGCTTTTGTTGATTTTTCATCTGACATGCAAACAAACTTGATGCAGTATATCAGGAGCGCTCAATCTCTACAAGACAAATTGGGTATAGCGTGCAAATATGACTGCAGCATTTTAGTTATGTTATCAACTTATAAATATTTAAAAACAAGCTTGTTTGTTTTAACTGCTTAGTTTGGGATTAAAAAGCTCTATGTCAAGAATGTATCAGGATATTAGTAAATCATATTGGTAAATGTTTGAGGTCGCCTGCGATACAGGTTTATTTGTGTTAATATTTTCTGAAAATAATAAATGATTTGATTTGATTTGATATTTATAGGATGAATTATTGTTCATTTATTTTAGAAAACTATCGCTTATTACGTATAAATACTTTATAACATGATATTATATTTCATAATTTTAATAATTAGGTATTAGTAAGATAAATTAGTAGGTAGCGATTGGACACAGTGATTGATGATTTTAGCAATATATTTATATTTAAAATTGTCCACCCAAAAAGGAAAATATATTAAAATTCATCAACATTTTTAAATTTTAAGGGCAATAATCTCGTGTGTTGCTCTTAGAGGTCGACTCGGGAAACTTGGGCCGTGTTTCTGCCTCGTTCCAACTTGTAATTTGTTGCGAAATGCAATTATAACGGAGCGCTGGTGGCTAATAGCCGGGCGGTGGAATTTCGTCAGTCGAAGTCGACTCGGTATGAGTCGGTGTCTACTGCGCCTAAATATGGGGTGTTGTCGTTTTGTACATCGTTATTTTGGTGATGAATTTATATGATTTTAAAACATCAATCCATCACATTATGGGACATTCTATATTTGACGGGCCAGTTGGTGATTCCACCTATCGCGCCACAGGCCGTGGGTTCGATTCCCACATAGGACATACATTTGTGTGCATGTACATATCTGTATGTCCTGAGTCTGGGTGTAATTATGTCCCATTGGTTCTCGCGAGGGACGCGCGTCCTATTATAACAATTGATGTCATTGTTATATTTTTAACCGCGAGCCAAGCGATTATGTATGTATTTATAAAGAAAAGTAGTATATGTATTATATCAGTTATCTGGTTTCCATAGTACAAGCTCTGCTTAGTTTGGGAACAGATGACCGTGTGTGAGGAATGTCCCAGAATATTTATTTATTTATTATTTGGCTCTAGGAGGACGAACGTCTACACGAAGGTCTAAGCTATTGAAATTACCACCAGTTCTAAAACTTTCATAATTTTTTAGACAATCAAACTTTAATCACATCAATGTAAAAGATAAACCTCCTAAACAAACACTCACAAATAACCATTCAATGCTCACTGCAGGGTATTTACGGGAACAGTACGTACAGTTAAGTTAACCCTGCAGGTAATTAATAATCCCAACGTGACAATGCACGGATCTCTGTTTACAATGGCCCAGTAACAACCGTATTAATCCACCAGCTGTCCTTAACTCGCTCTGATGACGTCATTGTACACGACTGCCCCAATTTCGGGGCATGATGAATTGTGCATTTAAAAATGGAATCGATTTGGTAAATAGGCTTTTGGAAAGGAATGATTCGAAGCTGACATTAGGATCTTTTGACTGATTGGGAGATTTGATCATGCATAATAAGGGTGGGTAGATTGACTGTTTTTTTTTAATGAGCACGCATAATTCACGTTATAAGTTGAAAAAATAAAGTAATTTTTCTTTTATTAAAAAATAACACTGGTTATCGAGTAATGAGAATAGTAAATGCATTATAATTGACTAGATACAAATAAAATATTTTTATAATACTGAAATAAAAAACAGTATTTCAAAGTAAACAAATTATTGAGTTCAAGCTCTCTAAACTGGATTTTGCCATGATTCTTTTTCTAAAATGTTACTTATTATTTTTGTAAAACAAAAAATACGACAACAAATTAAGGAACCAGCAAGCTTATTAAATGGAATATCAATAATTGAAGAGAAAAATGGTAAGTTTAGTCATTTGTTTTCTGTATCCTTATCAAAAACTCAATACGTCCCCACCTCTCCTTACAACGAGATAAGTTAAAACCACCACCTTAACTCTTTATATTAATAATTATCAATCCAATAAATAATATACCAAAACTTTACTGTAATCTCATTTTAAAACTCTACGTCACATAAAATTAAGATACATTTTACCTAAACTCCAACAGAATATACCTACAAGCCTATAGCTATCAAGCAAACCTAACACCCTTTTATTAAGTATATGAGTACCACATTAAGACCTTTGTTGCCTCATCACACCTTCGTCATTACAAATGTAACATGATGCTCGTACCTCAGACAGGTGAAACAATGTAGTATACTTGAAAGCTGTGAGACTTTGATGTGACATGGTGTTAGGACAATATACCAATACTTTTTTTGATATAGTACATTATGATATTATTTGTGTTGGTAATTACACCGTAGGTGAATGCGATAAGGGAGCCGAGAGTGTAATGAACAATGCACACGCGTATCATATGACATTTTTCATCACACTTGCGAGGAAAAAAACAGGCTTGTATTTTTTTAAGTAGATTTTTTGATAATAATCAATGAGAACGTCAACAAATATGGCGCGTAAGTTTTTTTTTTAATTGAAATCGTTCCGCTGTCTGTTTTACCCGTTTAAATTAAGAATGCTTCGTCTAAACACATATCAATTACATTGAGGTACAAACTTATCATAATCTGGATTATACCTATCATAAAACTGTGCGGTAATGTAAAGTAAAAAGTACTAGTGCGTTAGCTACATTATGATACTAAAAACGGCGCAATAAATATCACTTTATTGCAGTAGGTATAACTAGTACCATTCGGCTAATAGTACACAAAATTTACCATCTAAGAACATTATTCTCATAAAAATCAATAGTTTTTGAAGAAATTGCCAAGGAAAATACACACACACAAATTATTATTCATGTACTTATACACCCCAAACGTATAAAACGTCTATATTCCATCGTAAACCTGCCTAAAAATATTCATTCATTACATAAAATATACCTTGTTTTCTTACCAAGACTATGGGTTCCGTAGTTCAACGAAAAAACCGCACCCATAAAGACAAACGGACTGTTCTAGACGGACATAAAGGTAGATTAAATCAGTTCACACGCCATTAACGATGCTGTTCGTTGTTACAAACTTTGTGCAAACGAAAATGACCCTTATGCTCTATATTTCTTATGTTATAGTTTGGGGTCACTATGATAATATATGATAAAATTGTATGTTGAGTATTTATTAGATTTTGTTTTTCTTTTATGTTTGATTTAACAAATTATGTTTAATCAATACTTATTTTACAATATCTTGGTAATCAGTATATATCGGGTGACTGGTAATTAGTAAACGATACTTAGACACATGATTGTACTCATGATAACAAACTGTAGCGACATCTATGAGCCATCTATCAGTAACACTAAGATAGTTCACACACTGAAAGATAGATGGCGCGGCGCCACATTATCCTACATCCTGCATCGCGCTTAAGAAGTTTTCTCGAGAATCTGCATATATACAACTGTCCGACATGTACAGTTGGACCGCGGTCCCCAGGCACAATGACCCTATACTACTAAGTATCGTTTACTAATGACCAGTCACTCTATATACATCTTTTGAATGTTCGTTACTAGAGAGTTCTAGTCTCGGAAATTCACTTTCCAAACAAAGGTTAATGAATGAATAACGATTTACATTAGAGCATGGATATACCGTTTGCTTTTCTTTAGATTAAAATATTTGTTCCATAGAAGCTAAACTCTCCCGGATTTATTAATTGAGCTTTCAAGCACGTACCCGCACTAACAGTTAAACCGACATTTTTAATTACAAACCTAACTGGTATATTCAGAGAAAAAAGTTTTTTTTGTACCATTTGAAACGTTCGTGACTAATAAGTTAGAACGTTTATATTCCAAACCTTGTTCACCACCGCGCTCCAAAATGGAGATGTTTGAAGATAAAGCAATGTATTTTGCTTTAATAGTATCCGAGTTACGGTTAGTTAAATGACATTCTTGCAAATGTACGTGGAACAATTCGAAAATAGAACGCAAATTGATTTTGGAATTGTATCTTGATACCGTCAGTTGTTTTTCCGTCTTTTGATAATAATAAATGTGAAAGTGACAGTCAGCGTATTAGGCTAAGCTTTAGTGATTACGAATATTGGCGCAATTCTTTTTCTGGTTAAATAACTTTCTATTATAAGCATGATTTTAGTCCGTTATTTTTAGTTTTCTTTAAGGTTTATTATGAAAGGGTACTAAAATGTCAATCTACTTTTGACGCTGACCTTACTTTTTGACACCTCAATTACAAAACCATCGTGTTGAAATACAGGTAGATTATAATCTTTAAGACGATGATATCTCAGTGATAGTGACGTCGGATACTGAGACGAAGGTCCCGGGCTCGAATCCTACACTGAGCTTGAGCTTTCGGTGAAGGAAAACATCGTGAGGAAACCATAGCACGGTGGTATGATACTTTGTAGTAACCATCTGGCTGGCTCCCACCCTCAAGTTGAAAATCTGTTTCCAAGCACCTTTCGGTGTGTTCCGACAGCTGCACTCGAGAGTCAGTTCCTTCTAGGCTTTGTGTGCTTGCCACCTTCGGCCACATCACTGATAATGGTGAGATTACAGGCCTATAAACAGTAAAAAAAACTAGTAAACCGTATAAGATACTTTTTTTATCCAGAAAAAACATAAGATTCCCCTCGAAGGCGGGTGAAATCGCGGGACAAAACTAGTTAGGACAGCTAAGATAAGTAGGACTTACTATACCTACCTCCACAGCTACACTCTTCATTCTAACACAAACGCCAAACCACACAATATCCCGTTGCTTCAAATCGAAGGCGACAACCACATAACCTCACCGTTGATTGTATATCAACCACTTGCTACCACAACCAATCCTTCGGCAACCACACGCCCCCGTCAACCACAACTGTTTTATCCCTCACTTATAATAATTATATTCTGGTTATCGCCGTTATTAACATTTTGATGTCATATAAATATGATTATATGGGACGGGACACGTTATTATTATATCGTATAGTATATGCTATAAACAGTTTGACTGGATTTAATATCTGTTTGATTATTGTTTCAAATTTTCTGATATTACTCGTCAATTAGATAAATTTCGGGGCTATTTTCATTAAATTAATTGTATTTTACTTAGTTGTACGTTGTTTTTGCTTGGTAAAGGTATTTTTGTTTGTTTTTGTTCCAACATGTTTTCACTTCGTATTTTTTTACGTTCCCGGGATACAGAATCTATATGCCTCTACATTGGCTACTTGCGTTCTAAACATCATATTGGAGGCATCAGTATTAGCGAACAAAACAGATACTCAATTTCGCATTAATGATTATTATAAACAAAGCCAAACTTTTTAATCCATTGATGAGTAGTCAAAGATTTTACGATAGGTTGGTTGGATAAAGTAAGAAACGAGTGACGACTGATGATTATATATATAGGGTGACTGGTAATTAGTAAACGATACTTAGACACACGATTGTACTCATGATAACAAACAACTTTCCCAAAGAAACAAATAGGGATAAATAACTAAATTAAATAAAAGCTGATGATGTATTCTTATTCTTGTTAGGTACTAAATATTATGGGCTCATGTACTAAGTAAATTAGAAAATAATGTTTCTTTGGAAAAGTTGTTTGTTATCATGAGTACACTCACGTGTCTAAGTATCTTTTACTAATTACCAGTCACCCTATACAGCGTGTAAGGGACATCGCCGCACAAACGGATACCATGTTGGAATTTTTGTCGGTTTTTTCCAATTTTTTTTTTTTTTGAGTTTTTTTACTTTAGACTTATCATAATCGTTATTCTTACCTAACCCAAAGAGTATAAAATAAATAAGTTATTAATTCATTACTTTCACTAAAAGTAGCAATGTAAATAAAACTAGATACGGTGTCTTATGGCGATATTCGCCTGCAGTCAGCGACATACTACGTAGGCACAACGTTTTCGCGCGTTTAAATCGCGGTGTTCACAATACATTGCGCGCTCGAAAATGACAATTTCTATAACTGATCATAAGCGAGGTGAATGACTTTCACAATTTGATTAGTGGCATTAGGTGTAGCCTTTTCGCGAAGTTTGTGTTACCATGCGAAATACACCCTGTATATGTACGTGTAATGAGTTGTTGAATAAAATTGACAAAATTAATAGTAAAACTGTGTTTAACATTTTTAAAATGATAAGTTTTGCAAATTGTAAGCTCGCGTATATACAATATATCACCTCAGTATATAAATCTCTGCTAGTCACAGTAAGTAAGACATTATCAAAAACCCGACGAGACCCGCTGACCTATCAGATGTGACCTATCAATATCAGAGACACCTACCGTAGAGTCATATTTCGCACGCGCTACATTTACTGCCGCAAGTTTTAAGCTGTAGCGGGAATGTGTTTTTTTGTCGTAACGCTATTGCGTCATGAATACGACATGGTATACAAGTACTTATAAAAGTTACAGTTATAAAATTATTCTTCCTACTAATATTATAAATGCGAAAGTTTGTGAGTATGTTTATTACTCATTCACGCAAAAACTACTGAATGGATTTTAATGAAATTTGGCACGCTGATGGAATATATTCTGAATTAAAACATAGGGTACTTTTTTATCCCGGGAAAGCAATATCTCCCCCGGGTCCTCGGGTGAAACCGCGGGGCGAAACTAGTAAAATATATGTAATAAAAATATATTCAGGTTATATCTACATCCATCAATGCGATTTGGACTTGGACTGATCAGTAGAACGTTACGGCATACGTGTGTAAGGCGCCGATCCCACAGTGAGCGGTCTAGAGTTCTGCGGTCAAGTTCTGCGTTCTGCGTTCACTGTTATCTATGCGGCGCGTTTGATCGATCATTATACACAGTGACTGCGATGGTCAACGTAGAACTCTGACCGCAGAACTCTAGACCAATCGCTATGGGATCGTCTCCTTAATGACGTGCTGACATCGCGTCTACTAAACCCAGTTAATATAGAACTTTAAATCTACTTGTTAATGTTGATTTCGCGTCGATATGTGCGCGAATTATTTTACATACTCTGGTGACTACCACACTCGCTACAATCTTTAAACTTATCCACCATCATTTCATAGGACACGTTCTGATGCGATACATCAGCGTACTATTGGCACGGTCGCACCCCCCCCCCCCTCGTGCACCCCACCGCACCCCGCCTGCCCTCTGCCCACCCCATTTGCATGTAAATTGAATAACGACGACGTGGCAGAGCTTTGGTTGTCGAGATCCGCTCAACGCTTCCAGTTTGTCCATTCAAGATGTTACCATGTACGGTTTTACGTCATCTGTTTCACGAAATGGTTACTGAATCATCGTCATATTTGGTATTTTCAGTTTTTCAGTGCCTTATTAGGGCCTTAATTGAATAAATACTTTTTGAATTTCAATTTCAAATTATGCCCAAATAAGGCAAAGGTTTTACTGCTAGCCGCATAAATAAGCTCAGACTCACTCAGCGAGCTATGGAACGAGGTATGCTCGGAATTTCTGTACGTGACAAGGTCCGCAATGAGGACATTCGTAGGAGACCGAAAATGACGGACATAGCTCGTAGAGTTAGTAAGCTGAAGTGGCAATGGGCAGGCCACATCGCTCGAAGAGCCGATAACCGCTAGGGAAGGAAGGTTCTCGAGTGGCGACCACGTACTAAAAAGCGCCGAGTGGGACGCCCTCCCACCCGTTAGACCGACGACCTGGTCAGAGTCGCTGGGCACCGCTGGATGCAAGCGGCCCAAAACCGTTCGAAGTGGAAGTCAATGAGGGAGGCCTATGTTTAGCAGTGGACATCCATAAGCTGATGTGATAATGATGAAGGCAAAGTCACCAGTGGTCGTAAATTTTGCGAAAAAAACCATTTAACAGTTATTTATGCAGTTATTTAATGCGGGTTTATCACACGAAGTGAAGCTGAGTGAGATAATAGTATCACACGAGTTGCATACAAGACTTTATCTACGCCCATGACCATTTTTGTAAAGAACAAAGTAATTTTCTGCAATTCTAATATCGAACCAAAATGGCGGGATACGACGTGAATTCGAATAACCGCAAAGTTTTTTTTTTTATTACGGTTCTATGGTCGTGAAGCGCGCCAGCATGAAAATGTTCGTTTTTTGAAATTCATAAGGATACCGAGGAGAATGTGGCTGTTTGATGAGTAAGGAATGGACAGAAAAAGCAAAAAAAAAAGAGTTGCATAATGATATTTTGGATGATATATGGTTACTATTGCCCGGTTTCAATAAACAAAAACGAATCGTTTTGCTTACCAATGGTAGGTTTTTTATTGCCAAACTGGGCATATAGATTATTTCGTAAGCTAATTTTACCTGTGATAGCTACTTCCATATGGGAGGGTCTGCTATGCAATGTTTTGAGATCTTGGCTTCGTTATTAGTAAAGATATAAGTCTTGGCAATAAGCAACTGTTTCAGGATTTATAGCATGGGTGTAGATAAACATATATAATGATTTGGATACATTTTTATATAACCACATAATATTAGTTTGTTAAAAAAGTATACATCTTCAAATCTGTCAAAAAAAATCTTACTGATATACATCATGTACCACAATTTACTGCTAGGTATATTAGGTAAATAACTAATATTATTGAAGTTTGAAAACAAAGTGGTATTCGAAGACACTTTGAAGAGAATATTTGAACAATTTCACACAATTTTCCAACGATAGTGAGAGTAAAATTGCTATTCGTAGAAGTGGTCTACGTGGGTGCTACGCCGTAGAGCGTCTACATCGTAGAGGAGCTACGACTCACATTGAATTTCAAATTATAATTACCGTCTTTTCTTATTATATTGAAGACTAAACGATTGAGTGGGAAATATATTAGTATATTTTCTTACTCATAGCTCAGAGTATATAAATACTACGTACAACTCATAGCTAGTATATTTAAAGTTTTTTTTTTTTTATTTTCAATGTAATATTTTGAGGATTGTTATGTAGGCACCGGGGTACGCAATTGTTATCAGTGCGATTAGAATGTAAATATTATGTAAAGAATCTAAGCTTGTTTTGAAAAGAGTAATTGCTGAGTTTATTGCCGGCTCTTCTCAGCAATTGAAACCTTCCGAACCGGTATTAGAGTCAGACTATAAGTGCCTGCGAAGGTTTTTTTGAATAAATAATGTTGAATTTGAATTTTCATCCTTTTATATGATATATTATCGAAAACAGATTGTATTTATTTTCAAATAATATGAGGTTTTATTTTGTATTGAAACCAATATGCTTGTGCAGTTTAATTAGTTCTAAACAACAGCCTCGCCTCACTTTCATTAGTTGACCTAATTAGCTAACAGACTGACAGTGATTTGGTTGATCGACGTATAGCTTTCGGTTTTAAATTACAGTAAAATACGAATAAACTTTGTTAACACCACATTAATTATATAAAGACTAGCTGCCCGGCGCAACTTCGTTCGTGTGGTGCTACCCTACTCTACCCTACCCTGTGGTGCTACTCTACCCTACCCTATCTAAACCATCCAGGGAGTTAATTCTACTGTACGTGTGAATGTCACTGAACTCCTCCTAAACGGCTGGACCGATTTGAATATCTATTGACAGATATCGCCATCTGTTAGAATCGTTTGGAGCTAACAGATAATTGTGACTGTCAAATAATAGACAAATAATTTGCAATTAAATAATATTGCGACTATAAATTGAGATGTAAGCTATCCTATCTTTCAAGTTGGATCAAATAACACACGGTGTGCAAGTCAAATTTAAAATCGGTTCAGTCCATCGCCGACAAACAACGTGACACGTAATTTATATGTATATAAAGATTTGATTCAGTATATTTAGTTTACAAAGGGTGGTGTACTGTGAAAGACTTACGAAGGAGTGATGTGGTAGATTCATACATAGAAAAGAAATCTTCTAGTTTGGTCATCGTGTCTGGAGACCGCGGTCCCAATATTGATAACTAGTATACAGTGCTCAGATAACTTCGATAGCGCCATACAGACATTTGTTTTATCATCTCGCGACTATCTTAGACATCTATCAGAATATGTTGTCCTGTCCAGAAAGGACGAATTTAAAATTTTAAGGCGATGATAGCTCAGTGGTAGTGACGTCGGATACCAAGACGAAGGTCCCGGGTTCGAATCCTACAATGAGCTTGAGCTTTCGGTGAAGGAAAACATCGTGAGGAAACCATAGCACGGTGGTAGGGTACTTTGTAGTACCCGTCTGGCTGGCTACCACCCTCAAGTAGAAAATCTGTCGCCAAGCACCTTTCGGTGTGTTCCGACAGCTGCACTTGAGAGCCAGCTCCTTCTAGGCTTTGTGTGCTTACCACCTTCGGCCGCATCATCACTTAGCATGGTGAGATTGCGGTCAAACACAGGCCTATAAAGAGTAAAAAAAATAAAAATACGCGCGTATTTTTTTCGCGCGATGCTTGTGTCCGCAATGTATTGGTGACCTGGGGGCCAAATCTGCTAAAATGTCATACTGACACGATACTATTGCAATTCCATTATCATTGAGCCTATATGCGCAGTCTACTAATGAATTAAAATAATTTTAGTACAAAAACTGTCAAAACTGACAACTAAAAGATCATTGTGGCACGATTGTAGTTTCAGTGGAAAATCATCGGAAAACTATGGCGCTACTACTATGGCGCCATTATGATGCCATTATGACGCCATTATGACGCAATCGTGTTAGTAGATTATCAAAACTGTAAAATGTGTGAATTTTGTCAACACTGATAGTTCATTGGAACACAACTGTAATAGCAGATCTGGGCCCCTGTACCTCACCGTACGCGCGAGAGATTCGCGTTGAATTCGTCTTTTCTGGACAGGACAACATATTCTGATAGATGTCACTATAGACAATTAGTCAAAATCACTTAATTTTAGATTTAACACTAAAAAAGTTGGTATATTCAACGAATAATTGTGCAACGTATAATTTAAATACTTACTCCCCGGGTTTCTACGCGCTGAAAACGTAACATAGCCGCAAACCCGTGGAAATACGTTGCTAATATTATTATAACACTTGCTAGTGCTAAGAGCATTAAGTGTAGCTCTCTAAATAATATATTGTATGGAAACGGAAGCTCAGCCTCGAGGCGAGGTGACCGTGTACACTTGCTATCATATAGAGCTTTGTTTATGAGAAATTAATTCGTCTTTACAAAAACTATAAGTATAAGATCCCCAGAGCATCTAGGGACTTTTATGTCACCCCTAATCCGTCTGATTTGCTCCTTACTCTGTGTTCATCAATTTAATCAATGTATTTTTGTTCCAGGTAAGTTTATAAACAAAAAAATGGATCTTCGAGTAATTTCTGAGTAAGAAATTTATATTTTCAGAGTGTTTATTTTATTTTAGAAGGGAAGGTAAGCTAAACCCTTCATTTTGTATTATTTACAGTTAAAATAATCCCATCAAAAACATTTTCATGTAAAATGTTGCCAAGACGAGACCATATGGCTTGCACTGTCAATAAGTTATCAGATCTCATGTAGAGCCAAGCTTATAACACTTCACGCCCTAACTTCACAAACTTTACACCTTAGTCAAAATATGAGGCTTGGCCGTTTCGCTAAAGTCACCTGGGTGTAAGGTAAAAAAAAAAGTCTTATTACGCTTCGAGAAAAGGTAGGTAGTGCCCTTGCGCTTCGCTTGGCTCGTCTTGGCGGGGGGCACTCCCATGCCCCCAAATAATATACATAATTTAAAATAAAACCATTAATTAAATTGTCCATATTATTACCATAAATATGAATCCCAATAATATTCTATAACCGGGCATTCACAACACTATACTCCAAAACATGAGTATTAAAATTTCAATAAAATTCACGTTATAAATACATAACGCGACCCGTAGAAAGCCGTGACAGACTGACAAAAACGCCTTTACACCGTATCCCATAATGAGTGTAAATCTCATCCTTTAATTTAATGAGCTCTAAAACACAGGCTCAGTGGAAAACAAAAGGGGGGAGGAGTGGGGTATCTTCACTTCATTACAGTCTTGCCAACAGCTTCAAAATGCGACTTGAGTTTTTGAGGAGGTTTACACTTTCATTACGTGTATTTTGTCTTCTTTATCTTTGAAATTAATAAATTTTGACCTTATTGAGTTTTCCAAAAATTTTCCTTATACAAAAAGAATTATAAAAAAATACCCTACACACATAGTATTAGAGATACTTATTGCTAACATAATACCTTAAGCAATACAACACATGTAACTAGTACAATACACTAATCAGATCAAAGGAAGCACAGACACAAATCTATTCGAAAGTGCACATGTCTGGTATAAATCAGGTACGATTTAGCTACTTGCATTTCAATCTGGCATTAAACGGTAATTTCTGAACGTGAGTTCAGGGTTTTCAACATTACTATTTTACTATATTTAGTTTGAGAGTCATCACCATCAGCCCATAATGTCCCACTACTGAGCACGGGTAATGAGCACAAATAAGGATGAAAGGGAATAGGCAGATACTCCACCACGGTTAGTGGTCAACCTACTGTTGGAGTTTTCAAGCCGCCTAGTAGGCCTCTAACTAGCTTAACGTGTGATAGCCGGCAACGGCTTACGTGCCTTCCGATGCAAAATGAGAAAGCAGGAATATTATGGATTTAGAAGTAGTTATTTCATCTTTATATATAAAATTCTACTGCATGTGTGTATGTCACTGAATTCCTCTTAAACGGCTGGACCGATTTGAATGAATTTTTTTGTATGCGTTTGAGAGCGCGGTGCATTTTTTTTTAATGCGATGAGTTAGGTGGCGCTGCAGTCGGTATCTAGGTTATATTATCGACTACAGCGCCATCTGCCGGACTGATTTGTGAATCTAAACCATCTAGGGCGCAAACCAAACGCATATAAAAAATCATTCAAATCGGCCCAGCCGTTTGTATGCGTTTGGGTGACGCCCTGGATGGTTTAGATAGGGTAGGGTAGGGTAGGGTAGCACCACGCGAACGAAGTCGCGCCGGGCAGCTAGTACCACATAAACTTCCAAATATCCAATTTTCATATCTTATCAAGCTAACTAATAATGACTATGTAATAACTGTCGTTAACTAATGGATAATGTGACAATAATTTGTGGTTACGGTTTCTTAAACATGGAAACCCTTTTGACAATGATATTGTTGAAATTATATTGATTTTATGTAATAAGCGAAGTGTACGTGAGCGCTCCAATCACCGATGTGGACGAAACCCGGATAGGTGGGCCTTTCTGTATTTCAACTCAAGTGCTTCGAAGGGCATGTAAAGTCATTGATCTCGGCTATCAATTAATTGTGATAGTCGTTAAGATTGTCCTAGGCGGCTTGAGAACTCCAACAGTAGGTTGACCACTAGCCTACTTCCGACCTCCACCGATCCGCTGTGGGCATGCGTGGTGCAGTATTCCACTTCACCCTCATTTGTGAAAGAAGGTACTCAGCAGTTGAACATTATGGGCTGATGATGATGATGATTGTAATAAACAAAAATTGATGATGTTTATTACCTATGTATTTTCAATGCTGAATGCTTTTATTACTCATGTATGTTATTGACACGTATGATCACACGTACTTATAAATGTGTGGTAAACATAAGCAAAAATAGCGCGTTCCTGAGAAAAAGGGTCTTGACAGATGGACAGACGGACAAAGTGATCCTATAAGGGTTCCTTTTTTATGTGGTATGGAACCCTAAAAACATGCGGTACTATCACTTCATCATCTTTTATTTGTCCAAATGTAAAAATATTTTCATAATTTCAAACACCTATCACAAATCAAACAGCCAAGTCCATTAGTAGGAGAAACAAATTAACTGTGTTTTTATTAGCGCCGAATAAAAAGGCACACCTAAGTTAATTTCAAAGCCGGCCACACACGACACTTCAATAAAATTAACGATGATGAATGGAAAAATTGTCTGCAGCTTTCATCAATCATAAAAGTTAGTTGTGAACTATGATCCCGCTTTTTAATAGCGACACGATAACGATACGACGATTTTTTTATCGACTCACTTTACAATGTCTTAAAAAGAAATCGAGTATTTTTTTTTTCAATTTCTCAAGTTTTAAAATATTTACTTTCTTAGGTCAGCTGATGTTTAACCGCAGATTGTTCTTGTATTAACTTATTTCTCATCTAACCGTTAATTTATACTAATATAATAAAGCTGAAGAGTTTTTTGTTTGATTATTTATTTGTAAACGAGCTAATCTTCAAATAGCCTATGGAATGGAGAATGGTATAGGCTACTTTTATCTCGGGAACGCGGGTGAAACGGTGGGGGACAGTTAGTTATCAATAAGAAAAAGTTAATGTGGAAAGGCATTATCTCTCAAGTGCAGTTAGATATTTAGCGCAGAACATCAGATTCATCATCATCATCATCAGCCTATAATGTTCCACTGCTGAGCACAGGTCTCCTTTCACAAATGAAGGTGAAAGGGAATGGGCAATACTCCACCACGCGTGCCCACTGCGGATCGGTAGAGGTAGGCTAATGGTCAACCTACTGTTGGAATTTTTCAAGCCGCCTAGTAGGCATCCAACTCACAATTAAGTGATAACCGGGACCAACTTTACGTGCCTTCCGAAGCACGGAAACGCTCGATTTGAAATATCATCCAGGATACCCATCCAGGTACCGACCACGACAGGCGTAGCTTAACTTTGCCGAACGATTAAGAACGGCTAATCATGCTACACCACGAGCGCTTCATCAGATTATGCTTAATTTACAGTTGAGTATAAAGGCCCTCACTAAACGTCTGCCACTAATGGCGTTGTTTTGTGATAAGCGTTGGTTTATTTATAATCATCTTCGTGGACACCACGTTTATTTGGAAACCTTTCCATTTCAGACTCAACTGGGCGTGCCTTAAATACATCAATAACTATACAAATGACAATGTTATTAATTGCTTGTTTTATTTGTTGTTTTGTGACATTGTAAGAGAAATATAAATAAATATCCTGGGACATTCCTAACACACGGTCATCTGATCCCAAACAAAGCAGAGCTTGTAATATGGATACCAAATAACTGTACAATATATATTACATACTCTACTTTTTGTTTGTAATACATACTTAATATATAATTACACCCAGATTCAGGACATACAGACATGTTCATGCACACAAATGCATGTCCTGTGTGGGAATCGAACCCACGACCTGCGACGCAATAGGTGGAATCTTAACCAACAGCGCCATAATGGTCGACAAAAAAGAAAAAAAATGTGTGAAAGGTGATCTAAGTAGAGGAAGTACAATAAAAAAAGTACGGTAGAAAAAGTATACAGTATAAAAAAGAAAGTAGAAAAAGTACATTAGAAAAAGTATACAGTATAAAAAAGAAAGTAGAAAGTGTATACAGTATAAAAAGAAAGTAGAAAAAGTATACAGTATAAAAAAGAAAGTAGAAAAAGTACAGTATAAAAAGAAAGTAGAAAAAGTACAGTATAAAAAAGACAGTAGAAAAAGTACAGTATAAAAAAGACAGTAGAAAAAGTACAGTGATAGTAATGCTGAATGTAAGATGTATACATTTTCCAACGAACGAAGTTGACGTTTTTGGAATCCTACTATTCCCTCATAGGCTATTATTATCATTGTGAGGACATTAAATGATGACCTGAATGTAAGCAAGATAATCCAACATTCGTGTTGCTAATTAAAAATATTTTAATTTATTAACTGGACTTAAGTTCCCTAGTTCTTAAACTAGGTCGAACCTATATCTTAAGATCTAGGCTGTTCTCCGTCTTCCTGAAAACATAATAAATACTCGAAACATAAGTTATTTTTTTTATTTTTTTTTATACCACTAAGTGGCAAACAAGCATACGGCCCGCCTGATGTTAAGCGGTTACCGTAGCCTATGGACGCTTGCAACACCAGGGCAACACTTGCGCGTTGCCGACCCTGCAGAAATCTCTTCACACCCTTTTTGAAGAACCCCATGCTGTACTCCATTGGGAAAACCACGGCGGGGAGCTCATTCCACAGTCCAAGCGTCCGCGGAAGAAAACTCCTTTTAGCCCGCACAGTTCGAAACAATTCTGGTTTCAGTGTGTGAGGATGGACTCCCCGTCGATGGTGAGAGTTGCGATGGTGGAAGGTAGCCGTTGGCATCAAGTCGAACAATTCCTTAGAACACTCTCCATTGTACAAGCGGTAGAACACACATAAGGAGGCAAAGTCTCTCCTTAGACTGAGGGGATCTAAACCGCTTGTGAGCTCGGGATCGTCAACGATTCTGACGGCACGCCGCTGAACCGAGTCTTAAGGCCCAAGCTGGTATCCAAATGCTCCCGCACATAGATGACAGCAGTACTCCATATGAGGCAGGACTTGCGACTTATAAAGTTGCAGCCTTTGCCCCGATGTGAAGTACTGCCTCGCTCGGTTGAGCACTCCAAGCTTTTTGGATGCCAGCTTAACCTTAAAATTTAAAATGGAGATACTTAATAATCTATAACGTATAATGTATACTATACTATTCAACTGCTGACCATAAATTAGTTCATTACCAATAGTAGAATTGATTTTCATTGAAATCATATCGCATATGTTTGCAATAAAACCGATCCAATAAAATATACAAGTATGTTACATTAAAATTCTAATGGTATGTAGTAAAAATTAACATGTTCGTAAAATATTCTCATACTAAAACTTATTAAAACATCGTTTATAGAAATTATGCATACAGTACACCCTTTTATCATATGAAAAGCAAGCAATAAGTCTTTCTATATTTCACGCGCATCTCCCCCCACATTCTTTCCGGCGAACACATCTCATGAAATGCAAAATTAATTTTAAATTCAACAAAGTGGTAGCCATATTTGCAACTCCGATATAATTGAAGGAGACTGCTCCGTATGTAAGTTGCATTGGTTTTATTTCAGTTCCCCTTTGCCGACAACTTATTTGCGTGGAATGTCCACTGTACATTTGCACAAACGCTTCTGTGCCCGACTGGACAGTCGCCGGCGGCATTGAGGGCCCTATTCTTAGTTTGCGCGATAACTTTATCGCTGGACAGAAATTACGGGTTATGTTTGTACTGTAGCTATGGAATTCAAAAGAAATTTTGATTTATGTATTTATTTATTAATAGGTTTATATTTGAAAATAATCTGTTTTGTTTTTTACCAATTTATTTCTCTGATATGTAGCCTGTTTGGACCATAGTAAACCATAACATTATGTAGCTTCAAATTGATAAGGTTCACTATCGAACTAACTCCCATAGGAGTCTCGATGCACTCTCAATTACACCAAAACAACTGCATTAACTTCCAAATTGACTTAGCAATCAAAACTCTATCTTCAAACACTGTAAATAAAGTCACAGAGCGACTATGAAAATAAACCCCTGTCTATCAGAACGCCTTTGCGACTGCTAATTATGCAGTGCGTCCGCCCCAATGATTTCCCATAGGAATGTCCTATCCTATGCACTGTTTTAATCATATACGAGACTGGAAGAGATTGCATCTGAACAAATAACTGGCGTGTTCCGGTTTGATCCGGATCACTGTGTAATTTACTGTTACGTTTGTTGTTCCCTGTTTGAATTCCGCGAGTTTGTTTTTCGGGGAATGGGTTGTGGGGGGACGTATTTAAAGTTGATTCCGTGGACTTCATTTCAGTTCGCAGACAGCGGTGTTTGCACAATGAACTTGTTCGATTCAGTTTAATCGTCTCGCCTCTGGGAATTGTTTTCTTTGGTGTTGGCGCACTTTTGAATCTAAAATGTCTATGTTAGTGACCCATTAACGCGAGATATAAAATTCATCCTTCCTCCTTCTTTAGTAAATGACGCAATCAGTTTATTGCAAGTCGTAACGTTAAATGTTTTTACATAACAAATAGCAATATTATCAAAATTTGGCTTTACTTTGGGATTACTTATAATTATATTATGTTATAAAAATGCTTTAATTAAAATACTAAGGCACATTATAATGTTTTTGTTGGATTCGTAAAAAACTCTTATGTCATGTATTATTGCTAATCACCAAAATTCCATAATTACATCAATAGAACTGGCACAAATGGGTACTAATCTAAAAACCCTTTTTGGCACACATAAATCATCCAACTTTTAATCTATCCATAACGTATCTCAAAGTTTTAAGGATCATCTTAAAGCTATCATTTCGCTTAAGTAAAAACCTTTTAAACTTATCAAAGTTAAGTAAGTACGTACCTACACAACTTTGTTAAATGAAATACGTCCGCCGCACTCTCTAAAAGGGCGAATTATTTTGGAAAAAAGAACTAAGTTAAATTATGCTAATGCCCTCTTTATCAAAGTTTGACGACACAGGTGTTTGCCGAGGCATCGAACCAATATACCTACCGATATTGGTCTTTGATATAAAGCTGCTTAGATATTGTACTGGATGTGGTAATTAACGAAATTCTCTTGTTCTTTATGGTATTATTTATTTTTTAAATAAAACCCTCCTTGGAAAATACTTAAAATTGAAATATACCAACATTTGAGAAGTGAAGAGACACAAATGATTGTTTTTCTTATTATGTTCTTTGTCCATAATATTTGTGTCTTTATAATTAATATTCATAATCAGCTCCCATCTGTCTAACATTATTTTTTTTCAGTAAATGTAGTTCTTTGCCAAAAGAGAGAGAGCGTAGCGTTTATTCACTGAAAGAGCGGCTCGACTGTGGAACTACCTCCACCTTACAGAATACCGCAGCCAAATAACTTTATGTTGTGTTCCTGTACGGGAGTAAGGAGATCGGTAACGCTTGAGCGATGCTTCGTGTGTTGCAAGCGTCCATATGGCTGCGGTAGTCGCTTACCATCAGGCGGACCGTATGCTTGTTTACCGACTTACATAGTTATATTATAGTTTCATCTCACTAACATTATATTTTGCGACCCGAAACTCACCATTTGAATGACATTTTGTGAACAGATACAAATTGGTCCCAGATTAACAAACGTTCAATAAATCAGATAATACATGACAATCATACATTTGAGATCGCGTAGTTCCCGAGAGACTAGTCTGTAGTAATTGATGTAAGGGGTATGCAATTCATAATGTTATTCTGATGAATGAGCTTCTTTGCTAGGGTTTGTGGTGTTTTAAAGTTACTGACCGGCCGGGCCATCGCATATATTTGGTAATCGTTACGACAAAGACCTAATTGGATGAAATACGATGACCACCAAAGATACTCGATAGAGTCCCAGGATGATCTCATCCTGGGTTCTACCGCGCTTGTGCTCAAGTAATTGTTAAAAGAATGAAAGTATAGGTAAAATGTTAGGTACTTTTTTACTGATACCAGTTACTCATTCCTCCAACTTTAGAATTCTAGACCTGTCTCTTTTAAAGTTTTGTCAGAGAAAAAAATCTTGACTTGTTGTTTCAGACTTTTGATCCGACGGTAAACAATTTACCTACTATTCAAAAAAGTCTAGACTCCGTTTATATATCACGAAACTTTGTCACATCTAGATTGTTTAAATCCCAGAATCACCTTCGGGTCACAAAAACCCTCCAAAATACTTTATAATACACTTTTTTCGCAAAGTTTGCGAAATAGATAAACTTGATGTGGAGTTTGTCCGTATGTTTATCTTGACAGCTGAAACTAATCTTGTCGAAGGGAATAGAGTTTTGACAGTATTTTATCTTAGGTATTTTTTGGAGACGTGAGAAGGATTTGATTTTTGTTTTCTTTAGTTCTAGTCTAGACAAAGTATAACTAGGTCGGACTATACACATATTATAGTTAGGGACTATAGCAGAAGTTTCAAACCAAAAATATATCAATATCTATATATATATATATATTAATATTCTCGCAAATAAATATCTTTATCTTTATCTTTATCAATAAAGCCAAAATGAGTCTAATATCCTTTCAAAACTACAATATTTCTTAAGCCCAAAACAGATAGTAGACATTATTAACTTAAATTATTACTTTCAACTTGTAATTTCAAACACCTAATTTGCATGCATCCATTCTCACATATGCTGAGAAGGATTACATCTTCAAAGATCCCTTTAATACGTAATAACACGTTCGAAACAGGTTATTATCGGCCCTATAGCTAATAAATAAGCAAATAAAGTGACATACATTAATATTCATGGGCGTATTACCAGGGTACGTGTCTGTCGGGGCTTGCCGACTCTCTAGATGGATCAGTAGGTACTGATTTTAACTGGATTTGGGATTATTTTCTTGGAAAATTGGCTTTGATTGTAATGATGAAGGTGGTTATTGATATGACTTATTGAAGAAAGTTTTTATCGTTATAAAGAACCTATTACCGTGGATACCCTGATTGACAGGCCACAGGTCTTGGGGTTGTTTGTTTGATGGTACCCTAAGACCAAATTATTATTTTTTGGTTGCTTGCCAACAGATTTTGAACTTTTTTTTTTTTTATTTTTTTTTTAAATGGACATGAAGTTACCGGCCCAAAATTTAGCCTTAGTACCCTTACGCGGACAAGTTCGGTGAGCAAGCTCTCAACCGGTTGATTTTCAACTTTAAGGTAACCCTTCGGGTAATATAGGGGGTATATACCCTACCAAAGATTTATAAACAAATAATTGTCATAAAGTTAATTATTACATACATCCCGTTTTACAGCAACAAACGCAATCATTTCCATGAATTTACAGAATCTCTATAAATGTATCCTCACATCGTGATATGCAAATAGGTCACGCCCAATGATATTATACTAGAGATATGCTACCCTCATACTAAGCGGCGTTCAGTTATTGTTGAATTAGGTGAATGCGATAGATAATACGGAACGTATGGTACAGAATGAGATAGCTATATGTAGCCGCTAAGCAAAATTACGACAATTGTCTGAATTTGTCTGCAACAATTTTCGTGCGTTAATGCGATATCTACCTCTTTTTATTATAATATCATTGGTCACGCCTAAAAAAGTCAACCCCAACTTCTCCGAGAGTCTATGAAAAACTCGCTACACAAATCTGGGCCAAAATTGTTTTTTTTTTCTAACCAAGTTAAGATATACCCTTGCCCCTGTGAATTGGGTAACGATGACTGATGTACTGGCATTAACCGGCTGTGGGTACACTTATGTTTCTTTTTTTGTCTTGTGTGTAGGAGGGTAGTTTTAGACTTTTGTTTTGGTATTGTGTATATGGAATGTTTCTCGGCCGTAGTTGCTATTTTGGCATGTAATTTGAAAGTAGTGTTTCATTTTCATACACATGGCGTTTCTGGATTTGAAAACGCATGATATCGGCCGAAGGTGGTAATTACATACCCTACAAGAGAATTGACTCCCGTTTTTTGTTATTGACGTTATTTAAGTTGCACATACTGGGAGAGTACGCTGGCTCCTGATTCACAGATAACTCTAGTTTAGAAGTCAGAGGCTTTACTTACTTTTGGGGGATTATTTTTAAGATAGTGTATATTTAGAGATCATTTTTAGCGATAAGGCCATTGTAACACTTTCGTTACCTATTATTTATATTTTTTTATAAATATCATATATGGTGTAACAATACAGTGATATCTATCTATCTATATATATTTCCAATTACAAATAATTTTATGTTAGTCAAATTTTGAGTCGGAATTAAAACAATCGAATTCTAAAGAACTTTTATTCCTAACATAAGGTATATATTAGATTAACACAAAATTCTTAAGAGTTAAGTTGATATACTTTACCGGTCTCACATAGACCACACACGAGCTCGGTAAAATACGTTCGTAACGCGGTAGTTTGTTAATAAATCTCTTTTCACAAATAAATCGTAAATCGTTTCATTGTAAGAGTTAGATAGCAAAAGAGCTTAGTTGTGACTTAGTGCACAAACACTAACTACTATGTTAGAGCCGGTAAAGTAGTCTAGCCAGTATCGTAGTGCCAAACCAACTGCAAAAGTTTATTCGCAAATTGACTTCACGTATACGCTTAAGGTGCACTTTCTTTCATCCCGGCTCTGGGCTTGTGTTGTGGTCTGAGTCAGGAGCTGAAGCGTTTTTCAATAATAAATGGAAGGGGCGGGTTGATGTGGAGGACTGACTGTCATGCAAAAGGTTGGCGGCCCGATTCCTAAGGCAAACATTTGTCACCATAAATATGTCTGATTGTTTCGAGTCTAGTATAAATATCTGCTTAATCGCTTGGCTCGCGGTTAAAAATATAACAATGACATCAATTGTTATAATCCGTCGTCCCTCGTGAGAACCAACGGGTTAAGTAAGTATATATTTATGTTTTAGTTATCTGTTTCTATAGTGTAAGCTTTGCTATATCTGAGATTACATAACCGTATGTGAATAATGTTTTAGGATATATTTTTGTTTTTAGTTTGATTCCAAAGCTCGCTTGTTACTTGAAGAACGGATTTCCAAGACGGAACTTACTAATATTTATAAGTGCGAAAGTTTGGATGTTCCAAATCGCTCAATCACGCGTAAACGGCTGACCGGATTTAGATGAAGTTTTGCACATAGATAGAATATAATCTGGATCAACATATATGATACTTTTTATCCCGGGAAAACAATAGGTCCCTCGAGAATTTGAGGTAGTACGATATAGATCGCAACTCATCATCGCAACTCTCGCCATCGACGGGGTCCCGTCCATCCTCACAAATTGAAACCAGAATTGTTTCGAACTGTGCGGGCTCAAAGGAGCTTTCTTCGGCGGATGCTCAGATTGTGGAATGAGCTCCCCGCCGTGGTTTTACCAATGGAGTACAGCATGGGGTTCTTCAAAAAGGGCGTGAAGAGATTTCTTCAGTGTCGGCAATGCGCGAGTGATATCCCTGGTGTTGTAAGCGTTCATAGGCTACGGTAACTGCTTACCATCAGGCGGGCCGTATGCTTGTTTGCCATATTAGTGGTATAAAAAAAAAATAGATACATCTAGTAATTGTGTTTAAATTATATTCATTTGACTTTCTTTTTAAAAACGCTTAAAGAAGTTAAATATATTTCATACCAAAAAAAATATACATATAGCTTAGCGCTTATGAATTGCAGCAAAACATTAGGTTATATTAAGAAATACGAAAACTAAGCAGAATAGCATTCTAAAGAGTTCTGCATCCAAACTTTGTTTTGCATGAGTTTACCAGCTATTTGCAGATTTTAAAATCTTTGTCAGACTTAAAAGGATTAAAATGTTTATCGAGTTTATTTTTTAGTTCATTGATAAAAAATAAACAGTCAATATTAATGAATCGTTAATATTGCTTTGGCTACTTAAGCTTTCATTTTTTATTTTATTCTGATTAATCTTAATCAATACCACATGATTTACGAACAGTATAATTACAAAAATAAATACTGAGCTCAGAAATGTCATAATACAATAGCAATCAACAATTTTTTGCAAAGGTATAGCTAATGATGTGGAAAAGGATAACGGGAACGTTTCGTAATGAAACCGCTGGCCCGCCACTAAGAAAATATAAACAAACATATAAGAAAGTATCACCACATATCTAAAATTCTAATAAAGCACCTAAAATGAGAAACCAAGCTGGCAATTAACGTCACCCATACACACAAGCCTCTTAATAAATAACAAGACGTCGCTCCACATTACGCGAAAGCGAAAACTTTTGTAACACACTCTCACGCACACGACATAAATTTGTTACAACTGATTACCAAGTTCGTTGGAAGTTGTCATCGCAACTCTTCCACCTTTGCGAGAGGAGAAATTTTTTTCATTGTTAACGCTATATCTCCCAGAGTTTGGCATCAGAGTTCATGAGCGCCCCGCACGCTCCCCGTACGTGATACGAATAATACCGGCCATAATATTCATCGCTTTAAAGCAACCAGATGGGTGCGAGAAGGACGCACCTATACGCGGGAGGGCGATAACACCTTTCAGCAAGATTTCGTGACCTCTCAGCGGCTTCAGTCCGCAGAAATATGGACGGTAATAACATAAATCCCTTTGGCATATAAAACACTAAACGCCCCCTGAAGTGTCCCATGGTTTTTACTGCTGGAATTCTCGAACGTTGTAAAATATAAGTGCGTTTATGAAAATTGTTTGCTGCTTCAGAATTTTGCCAGCACTCAACCTTTCTCTTTTGTAACATATTCCGGATTTTCTTAATTTTACTTTCATTGGCTCCATAAACATTCATCTACAGTGAATGAATACATTTTTTCTCAGTCTCCAGTTAATGCCTTTAATTCTTCTATGTATCGTGTATATTTGTTTTCTCCTTATATTTAAGCTAACCCATTGAACCATTTTATTTTTCTACTTATTAATTGTGTGTACTATGTTATGTAGTGCTATGTTTGATTTAAAGTATGCGAGACCAATAAACTTTATTATTATTATCCCCAAATTGATTATTATCTTGGTTCGACCAACATTACTGTTTTTACCAATTGTCATTTCATAACACACTATAAACAGTTATATATAATTTTCATCTAGTGATTTTAAACAATCTTCACTAGGCAAATCATTCTCTTCAGCTTCATTATCAACTTTAATATCTAATCAAAAACAAATAATCCTACAAAATATTTTCTGCTTCATTTCAAATCCCATGTCCCGCAACATGATTCTGTAATTCTGTTGTGTCTTGACTTCCGATGAGCGGCATTACACGAACATGAAGTGTGACGGATGACGTGTAAATGGAAAGGGGGAAGACTCATTGGTATGCGTGGAGCAATCACTGCCAGCCTAATCATAAATAGGACGCAGGGTGCCTTTTGTGGCTCTCTGTCCGTGTGTGCTCTTGCATTATTATTATTTTTGGTTTCCGAGTATTCAGAATGGACAGTAATGAAAATTCTATGAAAAATATGACCAAAAAGTATTAATAGACGGGCATGCTTTCATTGAAAGAGAATAAATTCGCTATTGTTCTGTTCTCTTATGTAAAGCATTTTGGGTGTGTTAAGATATTATTTGGAAGAAAGATACTTAATAACATATGGTAGGTGATTATAAAACCAGGTTATGTTTTCAAAAGCAACAAAACATCAGGATCCCTGTATTGAACCCGCTCAACCATCTCAATAACATTACATAGCAAAAGTTTCGTTGTTTGTACTATATTCTACATCAAATTATCAGATAGTCGTAACTTCACGCGAACAAATCACGAGTAAAAGCTGCCAGACTTTATACAAAAGACTCGTATTTTTCCATCACTGAAACATGTCACGTTGTCTAGTACCAGAATATTGTTTCAGGCTCTAATATAGCCCAAAACCGACCCAAGTTAGTTCTTTGTACCCAAAATTGAGCAGATTTTAGCTTCATGTACTACAAATGCTTGCTGATGGCCCATAAAGCTCCAGCCAGCTCGGGCGTCACATAAAATCTGAATAAGTAAATGATCAGAAGGGTAGTGGATCAGTGATTGATTCTCTTGACGGTTGGTACAAGTAATAAATATGTAGCGATATTGGTTAGATACGAAGAGTACACAAAAATACGGTAAAAAAAGATTACCTTAAAACTTACATTAATTTAAAAACGTAATATAGTTGTTAAAACTATTGCTTTCTTTCATTTCTCGCGTACCCGGACACAACGTTTCGGCGTTTCTTATACGAACAGCAACAGAGTGGAACTCTCTTCCGGGGTTTGTGTTTCCCGACACCTATAACCTAGATTTATTCAAGGCCAGAGTGAATAGGCTTTTTCTGGGTAAGCGTGCTACATCCTCGGCCTCGTCATAACTCCTCATGGGGTCAGTCGAAGGTCAAACGCAAGCCCATTTAACATTAAAAAAAAACCACTAAATTAGAAAGTTTTTTTTTAATATTATATTTTCCATCACTCTTTACCCTTTAATTTGCTTAAAGTATTAAAATTGTGATCTTCTTTGATAACCAATTTCATCTTCTTCAGGATTTTCTGTTTTGTAACGTACTTTTGCAATCCGTCACATTTCAAAATCTCTATCTTCTTATAACTTAATCTCTATGCTCCCGATGGTACTGTTTATGTGACGGACAAGTTACGACGTTTACGACTTGGGGAGAGCTGTATTTGCATTTTATAAGATACGATGTGCATGCAATTTTATACCCTGTAACAGCGGCTTAAAGAGAATATTGTAACAAAATGATTAGTCGATTTGGTTGAGTTATTTAACAGTAATTGACAAATGCTTACAAATTAATTTACTTTGAGCGGGTAGTGGTTAAATGCAGAGTAATTCCTGGAGACTACCTTTGAGTAATACATTGAGTTGATTTATGTAATAGTTACCTACATAATAACAACACTAACTAACAAGTTACTCATAGACTTTGTTTGGCTTACCAACTTCAACCACTTCACTTACCCCGTCAAGATTATGGTCAATCACAGGCCAATATGGTAAATAGGAATGTTAAATTTTATTAACTGTTTTACAATCTTCGCACGGCTCTCTGATTCTAAACTAAGCATAGCTTGTATGGAAACCAGACAGCTGATACAGCTTATGGACAGATTATACCCAGACTCATAATAAACATATATGTTCATATTACAAAAGTTTGTCCTTGGTGCGAATCGAACTTACGACCTGTTTCAAGTCAAGTAACTTTACCTCGAAGTTTATTATAAAAATGAAATAGGGACAATATTTTAGCTTCATGTTAAATGCACATTAAAAACGAGAATTTTAAAATTCTCGTTCAGAAAAATCTATACAAAGTTAGATCATTAAAGACTCCACTGAATACAGTCGTTAAACCTGGCAACATTTTCATTACTGCCACTCCCATTGGCATAATGATCGGACCTCTATTAAATGGCATTATCTGCCAGTCGAAAGCATAATCTTACTCTTTGAATGCATAAAGAACTATAAACGTCAGATATCATCTAATTGAAGATGGAGTAATGGCCTTGGGGCCGTTCTGGGACATTAAAACGCCTAAGGTAACGATCGGAGGCCCTTTTCCAAGAGTGAAATATTTAAATCCCTCCCGAAACAAATTAAGGTAGATACATGAAAGTATATCGGAGAATTTGTACAGATACAGTGACGTTTAATTAAAAAGGGCGTGATGCTTTCAAACGTTTTGGATTTGATTTTGAAAGGTCATAGCTTAAAATGCTTTCAAACCTTTTCTGAATCGGTCTTGATTGTGTAGTATTTTTAATGTTTAATTTTATATTGAACTTCGAAATTCACTTCTTCAAATGAATTAGAATTTTTGGTGTTTTTTTACAGAATATAGGTTATTTGCAATTTTCTGAAACCTAGTAAGTTCTTAGTAAGTATAACGATAATGACGATTAATATTATTCGATTTGTGACAAAATTATCGAAGCGCTCGTGGTGTAGCATGATTAGCCGTTCTTAATCGATCAGCAAAGTTAAGCTACCACTGCCGAAGTATGGGTGATCGCCTAGTGGTATTTCAAATCGATCTGTGCTTCGGATGGCACGTTAAGCCGTTGGTCCCGGTTATTACTTAATTGTCATAGTCGTTAAGCTAGTTGGAGAACCTCCTAGGCGGCTTGAGAACTCCAGCAGTAGGATGACAACTAGCCTACCTCCACCGAACCGCAGTGGGCACGCGTGGTGGAGTATCTGCCTATTCCCTATCACCCTTAATTGTGAAAGGAGGCCTGTGCTCAGCAGTGGCAATATAGGCTGATGATGATGATGAAAATTATAAGAATTCAAATTTAAAGGACATCTTTCGACACCAAAAGGCTCTACTGCACTCTATTTTATAAGTCACTAGTTCGAACACCATGAAACGAGTTATAATATAATTGTGAAAATCTGCCTGTTTGTCTGTTACCTTTTCATGCCTAAATTGCAAAGCCAATCGCGATGAAATTTGGCACGCAGATATCCTATGGTATCGAGAAGGACATAGGCTTATTTTTCTCCCGGGAACGCGGGACAACCCGCGGGAAGTAGTGATCTATATCATCCACTATTCAGATAGTACCAGTATTTATAAACTATGTTAGTTGCGTGGTGGTTGATGCTTGAATCGTTGTAAAGGACATGTGGTCGTTGTACTGGCTGAGTGTAGTGCTAATCATCATCATCATCATCAGCTTAGCCATTACAAGTTGCGTAAAAAACTTCCACCAAAACATACAAACTTACACATTTTGTAATATTAGTAGTCTACAAGATATATCTAGCTATAGTGGTTCGGTCACAAATTCTAATATACAAGTATTATTTACAACGGGACCAGAAATATACAAAATATATAAAAGGTTCTGTGCCCTCGCAAAGGAATCATTGAGCCTGCCCTTTGACCGGATGTGTACCTATAGGGTAAATAAAGGGCGTTTCCTGTGACAAATATTAAAGCCTTTTTACCCTTTAGGGCACCGGCACTCTCATTTGAGTATTAAAATGTATTTGTAAGAAAATATTGAGATAATCCGCCCTTTCGGGCCGTTCTGTTTGATGTTATGATTATTTCTCCTGTAATGATATTGTAAAGTTAAATACAGTTCAAGATTAAATTTGACTTTCCGGGCTGTTTACAGATTTTGTTAAAATACGTAATGGTGCGTCTATGCTACGCGAACCGAGCACTAGCCGAACCTCGAACGAACAGGATTCGATCGTTGTTCGCGTAGCTTAGCGGACATGCGAGCCTCGAACGAGCATTCGTCTTGCGCTCGACTGCGCTCCGCCCGATTGTCAGTTTTTTCACGAACACAGGGATTCGCATCGCGCTCGTTCGTGTCTCGGCTCATGCTAGCTTCGCGTAGCATGGATGCACCATAAGGTTTTGCTATGCTTTCACCCGCAATCCCGTGATAAAAAGTAACCTATCTACCTCCATACCAAATGCTACCTACGTGTCAAATTACAGTAGCAGACAGACATACAGAGTAACTTTCGCATTTATAATATCAATGTATGGATATTATAAATAGATGAAAGCAAGATGTAAAATGATCTCCAAACCCGACAAAACAAAAGAAAATGGAACACAAATACAAAACCGGTTTTTAATTAAAGCCCCCACTACACGACCCCGACAATTCAATTAATAAGACGTCCTTGATCACATTAACCGTATTTGCATTGCAATGTCTCTCACTGGCGCTGTGTGCAAACAACCCGTTTTCTATGTAACTTTAAATATTTACTCGCGTGTGCCACTATTCAAATAAATGTGCAAGTCTGTCTGTACTTTTACTCTACTTGCATTACTTGCTATGCTATTTGATGCTGTTTTTCCGTTTGCTCACTTATTCGGATACTTAGTATTGTGCTGAGTTGGTTTAATATTGCTAAATTAGTACCGAATTTTTCTATTTGAATAAAATTCACTTGCTAGGTTACCGTGATATTGAAGTATACAAACGAAACTAAATACTAGTTACAAGACGATTAGTTTTTTTTTTATTGTGTTTAATTCAATTATCAATAAAAAATAAAATAAAAACGATGAATATCGATAACTGATTAATTCAATTACCGATGAATATTGATAATTTATTTGTCATTATTACATCTACGCTAGGGGGCTGGACAGACAGACATACGAAAGCATTCTCGCCAAAGCTTTTTGTCGATTCAGTATTAGGTTTTTTTTTTTTTTTTTTTTCAAAATGGCTCAGCTCAGTGAATTCCATAAATAATTATCGAGACAGCTCATACCAGTATAATAGTTTTAAATGTTCTAAAATAGTTACCCCGATCCAACAGTCAAACCAAATTTACGGTCTCCTATCAAGGATTAAAATATTAAAACTGCTGAGCTGTTTTTGCAACAATTTTTATTTATGGCCTGAACAATTGCTGGGCTTGTACATTTAAAAAAATACCAACGACCATGATTTGTTACCTCGCGAAATAAATTGTGGAGTAATTTAGTGAAACATTTGAGTGGACGATGTGGCCTCTCGTTATTAAATCTATGGTTATGACTATTTTTTTCTAATTTGTTTATCAATATCTATTTAATTACCTAGTCTGTGAGACTGCTTACTATTATTTTTGTCTTTTTCCTGTATTTTTTCATATATTTCTCTCATACCTTCAATCTTACCTTCATTAGATTCTCATTCTGGACCTCTAATAATTGTAGACGCCACTACTTTACAAAGTACAATCTCATCACTTACCTCTACTTTTCTTATCCTGAATATAACCTTAGTTTATTAAGCAACTTCACCTTCCTTATCAACTACTAAATCAAGTGATTCATCAACTGTTCCAATTATCACCCTTATTGTTAACTTAGTAAATGTGGTATTTAGCATAATGTCACATGTAAATTTAATGGCGTGCTCGCTCGCCGTCGCCTCGTCGCCGTTATCGCCGCGTTGACGTGTGTGACGGACTGGTGACAGCTTATGCTTATACAGCGTAGACAGTTATACAGCGTCAAAAGTATATGATTACTCTAGTACCTCTCTAATCTATTGACATTCTCTTGACAGTTTATATGAAACTGTGTATTGCATATCTATTAATTACTGGAACTGAATTTTATCTCATATTGCGCTTCAAACTGTTGAGTCGAGATTAGAACAAATTAATTTAAAACCTGGACCAAATGAAGTAAAGTTTATTTTCTAATCAAACAATCTATTCGCCTATATCTATCGCCAAGCACCTTTCTATGGGTGTGAGCAGCAGCATTAGAAAGTCTTCTAAGATTTGTGTGTGGCCGTGGAACGTCATCGTTTATTATGGTGTGTGGTCAAATACAAAGCGAAAAACATACTTAATCTCCACGTTTGATTTACGTAGACGTTAACCTCTCGTCAGGTCGCCCCGCGACCACAGTTACCTTGTCAAGGCAAGGCGCGTTGTGAATTAATTTTCAACTTTGACGCAAAATAAATCACGCGCCTGGCATTTTGATTAGTTGCGGTGTTATGGTTTAAAATCGATTTATGTATTTTTTTGGGTTGATTTGGATTGTTGTTTACAGTCAAGTTGTTTAAATGTTGTTAAAATTGTAGATAAGTAATAGCACCTAAACAGTTTAACGCAAATGACATCACCAACCTACCAAGGTATGTTTAACACAATCTTATTTTGGGAAGTGATGATGTGGGTAAAGTTTGTATGCACAATAAGCCTAGAAGTGACCTGACTCTTAACTCAACAGATTTTCAACTTAAGGGTGGTACTACAAAGTACTTTAACACCATGGTTTCCTTTACCAATGGCTCAAACTCATATACCACTGAGCTATCATCGTCTTAAAGCCGTGCTGCACCTCCTGTCTTATCCAACTCATAAAAATAATCCCCTAATAGTATAATCGCACTACCACTATTTAACAATAGAAATTGATATCTTATTAGTTCGATCGTGGTGTTGTTGACACATTTCATACAGTTTGTGTGCACTCATTTCGTCCGTGTGTCCAGCGCGACCCGTGGGATTATTGTGATTGTGTTTGTATACAGTTAGATGTTATAATCGTTGACACGTTCTGATGTGTCTACGAGTTGTGTACCTTTGGTATTATCGCTACCAATCGGTTTGTTTGGGGAAGGACCTGATTTATATCTGGCGGTTTTTTGTATTCCGGTTTTTTTTATTCCGGTTTTTGACAGATTATCACTATTTGAATGTATTGATTGATACATTTACCGATGACCTCGAAAATATTGATGGCAAGAGACTAACGAGTGGTAGGTTTGCTTCGACAGCATTTTTCTTTGCAGTTAGATCCCTTGACTTGGTTGAAAAATGATTTCTATTGTTTTCCTCGCCCGCGCGGATAGCCAAACAGTCAAAGGATTAGATAGATCAATTTTGTTTTATTCTATCGAGAAATTTCAATAAAATTATAGTATCAAAATACACGTGAGTATTGCAGAGTCATCTAAAACGAGCCATTCAACGCCTTCAATAATAAAACATCGCGTCTACGTTTTCACAATAAAGCAAACGGAAACTGCAATATCACGTGATATAGTGAAACCCGATAACTTTATAGAGTTTATGGGAAAATAATCGGAATGTATATCTAGTACAGAACTTGGGCAATATGGACCTCGCAAACGAAGTTGGAAAGTCTCTTATGATTCTTTATGGCGATAAAGACTTATTGCTGGCGTTTGACGCTGATAGCAGTTCGACTCAAATATTTTATCAATACAATTTATAAATATGGGCGACTGACCCGCCTATTGAAGTAGCCTTGAAAATCCACAGGACTCAGAAAAAAATGCAAAATCTTCATAATTTTTTGATTGGTTCGTCATTGGTTTTCTGCCGGTCTCTCTTATTCAGATTGTTGATTTCAAATGGAAGCGCTCGTGGTGTGGCATGATTAGCCGTTCTTAATCGATCGGCAAAGTTAAACTACCACCGTCGTGATCGGTACTTGGGTGACCACCTAGTGGTATTTTAAATCGAGCATTTCCGTGCTTCGGAAGGCACGTAAAGCCGTTGGTCCCGGTTATCACTTAATTGTGATAGTCGTTAAGCTAGTTGGAGGCCTACTATTTATGGTATTTGAAAAATTCCAACAGTAGGTTGACCACTAGCCTACCTCCACCGATCCGCAGTGGGCACGCGTAGTGCATTATTGCCCATTCCCTTCACCCTTATTAGTGAAAGGAGGCCTGTGCTCAGCAGTGGGATATCATAGGCTGATGATGATCTTATTCAGTACTGATTAATTTCCTCAACCTATCAATAGCTTTTTATATCAAATTAGTTTCAATAATTATAGAATAGAATAGAATAGAATAGAAAGCATTTATTCAGCTCAAAATCTTAAAAAGAAAACACATAACACAAGAAAATAAAAAATAACAATATAAAACAACAATCGCTTAACCTATGTATTAATTAATCTATTGAGCTGAAACGGCCTCCCACTCAGCATAATGTCGCAGCGCAAGGGTACGGCTGGTTTTCAGTGGGATCAGTTTTCAGTTAATTCATGGAAAAATAATCATTGGATGGTAAATAAAAGTAGTAACAAGTCTATTGCTATCAAAATACGTAAATTCTCCACGGTTTGCAAGCACGGCCTTGCATCATACGAACGAAAAGGGAACAAAAAAAAACACTCGTTATTTATGAAAACGGCAGTGTTCTGTTTTCTTTTAAGTGCGAAAGTTTTTGCGCCGAAATTTCGTAAAAGCGAAATTGTTTTTACGTTTTCAACGGGCGCAGTCAGATATGAAACTTGGATTTCGGCGCGTTTATTTTTATTGGTCCTTTTGCGAAATTCCACGTCGATGTAATTCGAAATGTAAATACGAGTATTTGCTAAAGTATTTGTGTATATCTTAGTACGACTTTGAATTTCTTATCGATTCTCATTGCTATAAATTATACGAATCGATAAGAAAGTACTAAATAATAAAAAAAAAACATAAATAATTCTGTTACAAAATTAAATAAAAATTGCCAATTTTTTTTTATGAAGTTTGAATGATGTCATAATAACGCAGATAACATAGAAAACAAGGTCCCATAAAAAAAACAAGTATCTTTTTTATACTACTTATGTAGCAAACAAGCATACGGCCCACCTGATGGTAAGCGGTTACCGCAGCCTATGGACGCTTGTAACACCAGAGGTCTTACTCGCGCGTTGCCGACCCTGCAGAAATCTCTTCACACCCTTTTTGAAGAACCCCATCTTCTTTCTCCAGTCATAAATACATTATAAAATTGATTGTGTAATCGTTCTAATTGAATCCACAAAAAATATAAGAGACCATTTTCCTTCGCCATATCGACAAAAAAGACAAAGCACCCACTTCGCAATTTCTGTGTGTAAAAATCTAATACACTTAAAGCCGGTAGTCCATTTTAATATGTGTCACCGTGTCGGCATTCTAACGCGGCTGCCGGCGCCGCGCCCATACAATTGTTATTCAATACTACTTCATGAAATATGTATTTATTGTGTGCCCAGGGAAAACTGAGGAAATTCATACGCAATATTGGTATTACCAATGTGGAGGTGTGTGCCAAGCTTTAGACAATGTTTAAACTGTTTAATGGCATAGAGCGGAGGAGATAGCTATTCTTTACAACTCCGCGTTGATCGTGTTACCTGTATGATGCTTATTTCTGACTGTATTTCGGTATTTTAAAGTTCAGAATGACGAAATACGTATGTTCTTTTTTGGTTTATATAAATAAATAAAATTTCATGTATATAAAAAAGCAATATATTAAACAGTAACCGTTTATGCTTCTACAGTAACAAATAAAATATAGACTACATTTTATGTACTTCATTAATGGATAGGTTTTTAATATCAATCGTTAGCATTCCATTTCTACAAAAGCAAACTAAAATAAAAACACCAGATCGAATAAAATTCAACAATACCATAGTATCTAGTTTCTGTGATACAATACCTAGAATTATTTTAACTTGCATTGTTACTGCGATTCAAAGCTGCAAACGTGATCCATGTTCGTTTTAGATTCCGATTGAATTTTCGGTTATAGGAACAAGAAGCCTTACAATTACAGTACAATTTGATGTCTGGTTCCAAAATGCCTTTGTTATTGAACAAAATTGTTTTGCAGATTCTGATGAAATGAGAGGGAGTGGGATACCTTGCAAGTGCAGTTAATACATTGCGGTTCTGTGAAATATTATTGGTATTGACTGTATGAATATTGTTTTTTTTTATTACCTTTATGTAGCACTGTAGTATCCACGAAATAATAAATAGCTACATTCCTCTGCTATATTCCTCTGCTCTGTGGTAGTGTCTTCACAGAATGTTCTTTTCTGATGAGGTTTATTACTAGGTGGCTCCTTTATATTGGATTCAATGTTTCTATGAGAAAGTTTTTCTATGATATTTTACTTTATTTAACATCAACGCATATTGAAGACAAATAGGTAATACCTCAGAGTATAAATAGGTAATTATGTTATATTATATCATTAGTCATATTGATGGTGTTTTATGAACAACTATAAAAGTACCTAAGTCATAAAGTTATTTCTTCTTACCTACTCGTTCTTTAACACATTAAATTTATTATTATTTTGTGACAATTTGGTTTAATGCGTTATTATATACATTTCAAAGTTGCTTTTCACTTCAAGAAGCTATCTTACGTGGTTTAGGAAATATTTCACAAAAGTTTGTGGCTTTTTATATTGCTAACAGTGTATTTTATTTGATTGAATTTAATTTGAATTTCTAATTGGTTACTGTAACCATATTCACAGACAAAAGCATTCTGCTATTTATCTCACTATAAACCCAGAGCGTGCACTGTATAACATACTTACATTATAACAATATTTGTAAACACGAGCATATTCAAAGAACATTGCCCTCAAAATACAGCTCTAATTGGCAATACAGTCAATTCCACAGCTAGTCAAGTAATTTACCAAAGCAACCGCGACTCGTTAAGTAAAGCACCAATGCGGGGTATTGTTTAAAATAATTGCTTATGATTTATTATGCGTTCACCAGTTTCAATATATCACCGGCAGTGCGATCTTAATTCTTGGGACGCCCCCTTCTGTCCCCCGAGGTGTGGGATTGGGGGCAGGCGGTAGCGGGACAGGTGGTTCTTATTGTATGATACTTTAGGTCAGCTGTAGCTACTTTTAACTAATTCGCTGCAGGTCGTGGGATCGATTTCCACACAGGACATATATTTGTGTGCATGAATATGTCTGTATGTCCTAAGTCTGGGTGTAATTATGTATATTAAGTATGTATTTACAAACAAAAAAGTAAAAGTATATACATGTAGTATATCAGTTATCTGGTTTCCATAGTACAAGCTCTGCTTAGTTTGGGATCAGATGACCGTGTGTGAGGAATGTCCCAGGATATTTATTTATGTATTTATAATTCTATGACTTTTGTTCGCAGTTTGAAAATTACTGTATAAATGCTTCTCTGGTGTCATTGTTTTATTTATATACACTACAAAATGAAACAAAGATTCTGAAAAACTATTACCTACCGTTTACCCGGCGACCTTACTCACGCGCAGGAACACCTGCGGTATTCTGTAAGATGGAGGTACTTCCCCAGTCGAGCTGCTCTTTGAGCGAAATAACTCTATGCTCTACTTTTCTTACAAAATGCATTATAATATATATTTTCAACACACTTGCTCGTAAAGTGACATTTATTGCATCGTTTTTAGTATCTTAATGCAGCTTATTATGCACAAGTCCTTTTTACTTTACATTACCGCGCGATTTTATGATAGGTATAATCCCGATTATGTTAAGTTTGTACCTCAATGCAATTAATATAAACAACAGCGCTGTCAAAATGCTGTCAAAGCGCCATATTAAATACTCATTGTGTGGTTGATTATTATCAAAAAATCTAGTCCAATAAATACAAGTCTGTTTTTTTCTCACAAGTGTGTGGAAATACGATATATAACACGCGGGTGCATTGATCATTAAACTCTCGGCTCTCTAATCGCTTAATAGCTTAATACCGCCTCGTCATCGTATGTACTATTATTAACTTGATATTTGTTTTCTGTTTCAGGTAAGTTTTCATATTTCCATTATGACTATCAGTTGGCCTGGTAAGTTGAAGAAGTGATGAAACGACTCTTAATAAAACTATGTCAAAATGAACGCGTACTGGATTTGAAAATGTCATTATAGGATAACACGCAGTTGTTAAATACATCATGTTCATATTACGATCCGTCAGTGTCCGCTGGCGGCCGTCGCTCACACCGAAGCGTCAGGCTTCAAGCAAATGCTTATTTATGTTCGAGCTACAATGAACTTGTCCCGTTCTCAATTCGTTTCGCGGCATTAGTGTGTACGTGCTATTGTCGGGACACAATGGACGCTGCATTTTACTCTCGAGATTTAAATAGGCTTTAGCTGATGGCTTCGGGTTAATGCTATCGGGTTGTTTGCGTCTGCAATATTGATCTGTTTTTCAGTATCTGGTGTGATGCATCAGGTTTTTGTCGCTCCGCGATTCCCCTAATCGCTTAATTAGGGTTTACTGAGATGTAATGAAGTTTAAGTCATTATTTTTGTGAACTCCTGGTTCTGAAACTATGTAAACACTTATATTCTTACTAAAAACTGGATCTCAAATCTGGAAAACATTTGGCAATTGATTTTCAACATGAAAGTGTTATAGCTATAATAATATATAGGCAGTTACTACATAGTACCCTCATCATCATCATCATCATCAGCCTAAAATGTCCCACTGCTGAGCACAGGCCTCCTTTCACAAATGAGGGTGAAAGGGAATGGGCAATACTCCACCACGAGTGCCCACTGCGGATCGGTGGAGGTAGGCTAGTGGTCAACCCACTGTTGGAGTTTTTCAAGCCGCCTAGGAGGCATCCAACTAGCTTAACGACTATCACAATTGACCCCTACCCTCCTGCTGTGTTTTGCACCAAACACAGCTATTATGAGATATTGGACGTCACAATCACTGACTTTTTATCGTCTTATAACTGAAATATTAAGAAAATACTTTTACACTGTCATCTAAGTTATAACATTATTGGAACCTAATAATGATAACTTTAAAGTTCTATGTGAAGGTGACTTTAGGTCGTACACTACATAAAGAATGCTATTTAAAATCAAAATTATATTTTAAATTAAAATCCCAGTGATTCGTTTGATTTATCAAACAGTACTGCGAGAACTAAGCTTTTATTTGAAGCGTAATATTCCTTCTATAACAAATGAAGAATCAAATGAATCTTGAAGGTTTGAATTATGAAATTTAATTTAGCGTTCTATAAAAATAATATTTACCTTTTTTTATAAAGTTATTTGCCTCTTCACTATCCATATCGAACATGTCATCAAATTTAGTTTAATTTACTGATACCCTTATTAGTACTTAAATATTCATGTTATAAAAAATATTTATTTATTACAAATTATAACATCATTGCAGTCTTTATAGAGTACCTGAGAGACCAACCTTAGCTTAAAAACTCCGGAAACCGCATTTCCTAGATATGGGACCAAGCTAAGCCCAAGGAATCTTATATAGCAAATTTCTTCGAAATTGGCCATTAGAGTGACAGAAATACTAGTTCCCAAAAAATTGTGGCATAATTGTATTCGTTTGTGTATTCTTTCCTATACTATTAAACGAGCAATATATATTTGTATATGTTTTAAGATCTCGAAAACGACTCTAACAATTTCGAAGAAATTTGCTAGATAGGGGTTTTTTGGGCTTAGCTTGGTCTCATGAAATGCGTTTTCCCGAGTTTTCAAGCTAAGATTTGTCACTCAGGTACTCTTTAATTATACAAATAGACTATCATCTTTATAAAACAAAAGACACATAATTATAAAAGTCATTAAAAATAGCCTATAAACCATTATTAAAAGTCAAAGTCAAAGCCATTTATTCAATTTAGGCCCCAGAAGAGCACTTATGAAGGTCACGTTTACTGAAGTTACCACCGGTTCGGAACTCGGCCTTCAACTGAGAAGAATCCGGCAAGAAACTCAGCAAGTTTACATTTTTTAAATATTTTTTGGACAATCTGACTATATTTGGCATTTTTTTCATTTAATCCCAACAAAAAAAAACATTTCTATTTCTAATATCAGCCGTCAACCTCTACTTTGTCTCTGAGGCACCAATTACACCGTATACCGAATGCTGTGCGCTCGGCTAAATACGGAGTTATGTCGGGTAATTCGAGGAGACGGCTTTCATCGGGTGCACCGCGTGGAACATCGGCGTGCAATAGTCGCCTGCACTTCCATTAACCGTGAAAATGGTTGTGTATCACACCGTGGTGTAATGTGGTCTTGATTTGTTTGGGATGAATAATTCGATGTTTAATATTTTAGGGTTTTAGAAGGAAATGGATATCTTATTGGGTAAATATCAGAAGATGGGCGTAACTTGTGGTTTCTTTTAATTTTACTTCCTAATGCTTAGAGTTTTGTAATGGGATATAATTATTTTCATTTTATGGTCGATTATCCATACGAAAACTGCACCAGCGTCGAATTAAGTGTTTTTACCTTGTATTTATTGTTATTTATGTAAAACATATTTGTACTTAATTTCAGACTTCTACCCCCCTTAATTATGGAATAATCGGGGCGGCAACACTTAACGAAAAAAAATTTTTTTTTCGAATCTACTGGAGATATCTTAATGAAATTAAAACTATTTATAAATGTCTCTGAATTACACATTATAGATTTTTTCCAGAATATTTAAAAAACTTGTGTAACTACAACTGCTGATGAAAATAGTGTTGATAATTAAGCTCCGATTCTAAATAATTCTTATATTTCGTAGTTAATATATCTATAGTTTGTATGATTGCTTCTGTCAAATGACACTTCTTTATATGGATTATATTTTTTTAACTATGTTCCACCAATTCGATTCTTCTGTATTTTTTATATATGATAGCTAACTAAGAAATGAACAAACTGTATTTTTTTGGTAGGTGTCACTTCGGGGTTTGGTATAAAAAATTAAGCGCTGGTACAGTTTTCATATGGATAATCGGCTAGACCCTTTAACATAAGTTATGATACATGTCTCATAATAACTTGTACTTAATTTTAATGAAAAAGTTATTAAATTTCTTCTATTCTTCTGTGACGCATTTTACATCAGCATTCAATTATAGTTTTGCACTCAAAAAATACTATGCATATGCAATAATATAAATAGTTAATATCCATTTAATAAGTCAACATGGCTATATATGATGCTATGATAAACTACAAAAAATAACTTGTAAATATTTGAATTTAATATTTTTCTAAATTTGATTTGCCTTGTATTATTATAATAATTTAAGTGTTCTAAATATAGTATGGAATAGTCATAAAGCACCTAATTCGTGTTTAAATTTAAAGTGAGATATTATTTTAAGACTTAATGACTAAATTTAGTAGTAGATTTAAAGTTACATGTGTAATAACTTAATGCTTACTATTTTAATTAGGTTTATCTTTTTTATTGTTAATTATTTGGAAAAAAAAGCCAAACAGTCAGATTGTCCAAAGAATATTAAAAAAAAATAACTTTGCTGAGTTTCTTGCCGGATTCTTCTCAATTGAAGGCCGAGTTCCGAACCGGTGGTAACTTCAGTAAATGTGACTGGGGCAAATTGAATAAATGGCTTTGACTTTGACTTTGAATACACAATAGCTTATACACCCAACAAAACGAGCATTACAAAACAGTGTAACAGAATCCACTATTAACTGAAGAAGACACAATTTGCACCGAACGGGCGCACGAACACAAAGGCTCGCCTCAGGTGCCACCAATAGCCGATCTAATTAAACTGGAAAAGAAGGAACGTCCCTTTGCCGAACGAATGTCCCTTAACTGAATTAAAACCGTTTTCATTGCGTTCCTTCACGGTGTCAGCGAGATTTACGTTTGAAGAGACGGAACTGTAATTGTTTGGTTTTATCCCAGAGCTTTTAATTAATTAATTTACAACTGGAGTTAATTCACTAATGGATGCGTTTAATATGTTTACCGTTAATGTCGCGACTATAGTTACAGTTAATGGTTGTATAAAGTAATTTATGGGATCGGTTTTTTTACAATTCGACCCGATATTGCTGACATGGATAAAGATTTTACTAAAGATAATGTAACGGATGTTATAATGAAATAAAATATGCAATATATATGGGGCATAATATTAAATTAATGAGTACCTCACAGAGGGTGACAAATTTTTCTGACATTACATTTCTTGGTGTTGTTAATCTTATTTCATTGTAATTGTATTAATATTATTTTTTGTTTTGAATTGTTTTTCTAATAATTAATTTATATTTTAGTGTACCAATTTTATTGTCGGCAGCGACAACTTGCACGCCACACATGGCTAATGGCGCCGCACATGAAACCTACCTTCTAACTTGTACCACCTTTTATATGTACGTGTATTGCAAATAAAGAATTTGAATTTGAATATATTACCGATAGATAGACAGGCAGGAGAGAGACAGCAATAGGGATCCGTATTGCCTTTTGGGTTACGAAACTCTAATAATTGAAAACTGTTTTACAGAAAACTTGAACCGACTTCAAAGTACACTAAGAAGTAATCCTGACCTGATGACAGTGGGGCCAAACGGGAAGTGCCCTTCCAAACAAAACAAGAATTTTCCAAATCGGTTCATAAATGACGGAGTTATGAGGTAACAAACGTAAGAAACAACAACTAAATTGAGAACCTCCTCCTTTTTAACCGACTTCAAAAAAAGGAGGAGACTTTTTTATGTTTGTTATCTCATAACTCCGTCATTTATTAACCGATTTGCAAAATTCTTTTTTAATTTGAAAGGGTACACTTCCCGTTTGGTCCCATTGTCATCAGATCAGGATTTGATTACATCTTAGTGTACTTTGAAGTCGGTTTAAGTTTTTTGTAAAACATTTAAATTATTTTGAAGTCGGTTGAAAAGATGACTATAAATTTTTATTAACACCCCTTACAATTTCTCAAGTAAGACCCAGTGAACTGTGTACTGAAATAAACTAAGACAGAACATCTGTATAGTCCACAAAAGCAATTATTTAGAGCGGGAGGGTCCATCATGAATATTGATAGCCTGTTGTGTTTACGTATGAAATTGACGTGGAAACAATATTATACTCGGGTGGCTCTAGCGGCATAACATATTTACCCGAAGAGGGTCAATAATATCCCATAGCACTTGAGTTTTCTCGAGAAATTCTATATGGATGAATGATCATGATCATACATGTACGTGTATAGATAGTTTGTTATATATGTATACTATATTTAATGGTGAGGTCTATTTATGAAATGTGGTATCGCTTAACTATTAAGAAATATCAATCCCACCAAAAACATTTTTATGTAAAATGTTGCCGCCAAGACATATAGCTTGCACTGTCAAAACGTTATCAGATCTCATGTAGAGCCAAGCTTATAACTCTACTTGCCCTTACTCTACAAGCCCTAACTTCACAAACTCTACACCTTAGTCAAAATATGTGGCTGGGCCATTTCGCTACAGTCACATGGGCGTAAGGTGAAAAATGAATTCACTGTTACTTTTTTGTTATAGAATAGTTCTTGTAGTAGTGAAACGGCCAAGCCACATATTTTGACTACGGTGTGTAGAGTTTGTGAAGTTAGGGCTTGTAGAGTAAGGGCAAGTAGAGTTATAAGCTTGGCTCTACATGAGATCTGATAACGTTTTGACAGTGCAAGCTATATGTCTTGGCGGCAACATTTTACATAAAAATGTTTTTGGTGGGATTTCACTTCTTTTTGTAAGTTACGATTGTTTTTTTTTTTTTGAAATTTCCAAGTTTTATAATTTTTTTGTTGATTGTGTACTAATACAAGCTTACATACCAAATTTCAGCTTTCTAGGACTTCCGGAAGTACCCTATGAGTTTTGATGATCATCAGTGAGTCAGTGACGAAATCGGGGTTTTTTAGGTATCAATAAAATCTAAAGTATAGGAGCTATGTTATTGAAATTTAATATGTTTAATAAGTTCACTATTGACATCATATTCCGAAAATTTTGTTTATCTGGTATAATCCAAACCCAAGTTATGAGGCTTCAAAAAAACGACGAAGCGCTTCGAGAAAAGGTAGGTAGTGCCCTTGCGCTTCGCTTGGCTGTCTTGGCGGGGGGCACTCCCGTGCCCCCAGATATTTATTTTATTTTAAAATGTATTTATGAAGATTTATTTATCAAAGAATATAATCAATACTTGTATTAAGTTTCTCATTTTTTTTTACTGTGTATGCCTGCGTTTGACCATAATCTCACCATGATGTGATCAAGTGATGATGTGGCCAAAGATGGTAAGCACACAAACCCTAGAAGGAACTGGCTCTCAAGTGCAGCTGTCGGAACACACCGATAGGTGCTTGGCGACAGATTTTCAACTTGAGGGTGTTAGCCAGCCAGATAGGTACTATAAAATACCCTACCACCGTGCTATGGTTTCCTTACGATGTTTTCCTTCACCGAAAGCTCAAGCTCATTGTAGGATTCGAATCCGGGACCTTCGTCTGGATATCCGACGTCACTACCACTGAGCTATCTAATTTATAGTAAATTATAGACTTCTGGGCAAGCGTGTTAAATAATTGATGTTCTTGCTAGAGTCAGCCTAAAGTCAAACGTTATAAATTGTAGTCAGCTAATTAAAATAGAAAAGATTAAAGATTAAGATAAGGTGGAGACTGCAATAAATCATTTGAAATATTCATAACCCCCATTAAAAAAAAGAATTTCCTCTAAAAAGAAAAAAAAAACTTTTTTGTATTATTTTCAAACTCACAAAAGTTGCGTTACAATTCGATGAATGACGGACCAATATTGTTTTTTATCTTGTATAGAAATTCAGACGAATGTTGCTTAATTTCTCCAAAGTAGAGGTAATAGCATCCAGGTTATATTCTAACCCCTTTAATGTGTCTTGTAACTGAAGCTAAGATTCCACCATAAAGTCTGGGGATTTGTTACATAATAAAGCTGGGGCTGCTATAGGATTAACTTTACTTTTGTTTACTTTGGTAATCCTTTGCATTGCACTAGTGGGTCCAGTCTAGCCTAAGGCTGTAGGAGAGATGGTTTAAATCATAAGAGCTGAGAGAATATGAATTTATTTATTATAATCTACCCTTTGCCACAGATTACTAATAATAATAGTTATGACTTTGCGCCTTTCTACGGTTACTAACTTGTTTATTGGAAAATAATTGGACTGTTTTACAAAAACCTTAAACCGACTTCAAAGTACACTAAGAAGTAGTCAAATCCTGATCTGATGACAATGGGACCAAACGGGAAGTGTACCCTTTCAAATAAAAAAATAATTTTCCAAATCGGTCAATAAATGACGGAGTTATGCGGTAACAAACATAAAAAAAAAAAAAAAAAAATACATTCGAATTGAGAACCTCCTCCTTTTTTTGAAGTCGGTTAAAAAAAGACTTGTATTTGTAAAATATATCAAGTTTTAACTATTAAAATAGGCTTATAGCTTGTACCACACCGCAAAGAGCGTCCAGAAACGCGACTTTCCCTCTAATTAGAACACGAAGACCCCCTATGTTGCCGCCAGCGGTTTCCGAACGGATTTTTAATTTGATCAAAAGTTTGATGCAGGATGACCGTGATACACTTGTATGCAATTCAGGTTAGTTTATTATTAGAGCCGTTGAAACTACATCAAAAGATATAGTAAAATTTAGTTATCGAAGCTATGTTGGCTAGCGATGTTTTGTTACATCCCTGTCCTTTCATTATTATCATTGGCAAACACTCAAAACTAACTACTATGGTATCTACCCCAAGTGATTCAAGCAATGTTTTTTGGGCATAATTGTAATCTCCCATTCATATACAGGGTGTTGTTTTGGTCGGCGACAAGCGACCCAGGAGCGGTAGTACAAAATATATATTCCCCAAAAATGGACTTAATTCCATTAAATACTGTAAATATGTTGAGAAATACCTTATTCAATTTGAAATAAAATTACCGCAAAGTATGGTTACTAGGCACGTGCACAGTCTAGAGCTAGGCGCAAGCCGCCATCGGCCCACCCCTTTACTCCCTCGTACTCCCGTTGAGTATTATGTCTACACTTTAGCTTATTACATGATTTTCAAAATTATATTTTTTTTATTTTTATTATTAAAAAAAAATAAAGTATTTTTTTATATTTTTTTTAGCACCAGTATTATTTGTATTATCGACCCTGAGTCGCTCGTCGCTGACCAAAACAACGACCTGTATTTCACATTATTCCAGCATTGATAACACTACAAAGAAACTCCGTTCTACATTCAAACACATCCCAATACGCCAATCTCCCAATATTCCAACATCCAACACGCCAACTCGCTTTTCAAGTCCATTTACCCGTAACACCCGTTCGGCGTGTAATACTAACGGATCCCGAACATCAAAGACCTTGCGTAGGGCACAATTGTATTACAAACAGTTGGCAAACAGGCTCAGATGGTAATTAAGTCCAATCAAACGCACGCTGTCGCACCTATTATGGTGGGGTCATGGAACGGGGGTATAATGAATCGATTGGCTTAGTTTTGTTACTGTGGATGACAATTCAGTATTATCTGTGCGGTTTCAAAGGATCTTTCTGCCGTGGACGCTCAGGTGGTGGAATGAACTTACGATTGTGAATTTTCCAAGGCCAAAATCTCATTCTTCAAGAACGGTGTGAGTGAAGACATTGGAGCCAAGAACACCCAGTATGGCAAACTTCTATCATATCATCAATTGTTATTATAGGACGCGAATCCCTCGCGAGAACCAACGAGTTAAGAGGTTATTACTATTATTAGTGATACAATCAATAATAATAGTAATACTATTCTCAGACACAAGATTTATATGGATAAAGTCAGCACATATAACAAATCTAAACTAAAACGAAAAGGTGATCTAATGTTGGAAAATATTTTGGACAGCACACAAACAAACAGCATTAATTTACTTTCGAACATGAAATAAAATTAGTCCCACACTTTTTCCTACATTATCCCCTATTTACCTACATAGAAGTCCGAAGCTTCGTAAAAACTATAATAAATCCAATTTTTCCTGAAACGTGAATTGTTAGTAACAAGATTTTACCATTTAGCTTCCATCCGATGGACAGTATAATGGACGTGATTATTCCGAGCGAGCCATTGAAAAATTGAATTTGAATCTGACACGTCAAAGTATTTGGGTGCTGTAATTGGCTTGACGTTGATACCCCGAAATGGATGAATACGGATGGTCTGATCCGGTTCTCCCTGGATTACGTTGCACGCATACAGTACTCTCGTCCAACAGTGTCCAGGGACAATAATCCCATCATCAGCTAATTAACGTTCTGAACAGGAGCTCAAATCTTTCCTGACGTCGGCGTCGCCTCTCGCCTCTATGTAAACTGACCCTTAGACTTTAGGTTTCATGTGAAACAGACTTTAGTTGTTTTTCACAGATATGTACTTGTATACTTGCTCCTGTTCATTTTTCACTCTCACTCTCTGTAAAAGTCGGTAAGACATTAGGAGATAGAAGCCACTTACTATCACGTGTATTACCTGCCGACTTGTCAGTCTTCCGATGAAAAAAAACTCTTATGTCCATAGTAATCTTGATAAAACTTGCAAACGCAATAAAATTCCCCGTAATACCAAAGTCCAGCTAAATGCATTGTTTTCCCAGTGAAAACATCCATAAAAGTGCGACCTTTTCTGCGATACGTAGACACAACCCGTATTATTTGAGTGAAAGATCGATAAAAGCAAAACGTCGGCCGAACGGTGACCTGTTGGGAGATAATAAAAAGTTGAATCATACTGTGCCCGCCCTATCGGAAAATAGAAGTGGATCTTAGTTCGACTTGCCTATAACAATGTCGCTGGACTGTCGATAGCGAAAGTTCTTTTGATATTTTATTGGGCATTTAATTTTGTTTTATTGACTACATTTCTCTTAAGTGCCACAACTTTAGTATGTTTTTATTTTATAACATTTAACTCAATAACTTATTTGATTCTGGTACGTACTTTGCATTAGAATGTATGTGATAGTAATTTAAGCTATTGTACGTACAAACCTCACTACATACTACCCTCAAATAGAATTTTTGATGATCGTACTAACACTTTAGTCCAATACAATACGTCATAAAAAAAAACACAATCTTATCGCACCGCAGCTTATTACAAATTGATTATAAAAAACAAAGACAAGAAAGAAGGGGGTATCCCTTATTCATTATCGCTTTTAAACTAAATCAGTGTAATACTGTGCCCCGTCTCACTCTTTCGATTACTAAATGTCACATGTCAGATAAAGACTTCGGAATTCTAGCTAATCAACGTTTGATAACTTTATTATGAATAAGGGGGTTAATTTGTCGCAGTAAATTAATCAATCATTGGTTTTTTAATACTTTCACATATGACTGTACATTCAAGGGTCTCCTGTACCCAAGCGAAGTAAATCCGAACTCGGCCGAATTCCCGCGAGTGTTCGTTCAAGTTTTGGCAAACGAGAGATGCTTTGGCAGCATAAAGCTAGATGTCCTCTAAGTTTACTACAAATGTTTACTATTATTAATTGCTTTTAGGTTATAAAGTTCACGAACTCAAAATAGGCATTTCTTTTGATTGGTAGAGTTTTAAAACCTAATTTTGATAATAAAAATATGTATCTATGTAAGTATGACTCGATTCCCGTAATGAACGAACCATTTACATACCTACAAGTCTATACGGGACCCTCGGTGCACGAGTCCGACTCGCACTTGGCCAGTTTTTTATCTTAAAATAAACGACATATTAATAACTTCTACAAATTCTTTTTGACTAAAATTACAAGACACATAATTGAACTTCAATAAAACAATACAATACACGTTAATAAAACATTTAAGAATCACAATAACGGTAACGGTTATAACTACACCCGGTTCCCGCAGTGAATACCCGGCTTTACCCGACCCGGGCGGGGTGGATTATGTATTTTATACGGAATCTCTTACCGATGTTTCTGCGTAATTGTGGATTACATGCGCTCATGTTTTCATTTGTCCTATACGCCGTGAACACGGAAACTTTTGTGGAGGTTTTTTTTTTGTTGTGAGTTGTTAAATGGTGTTTTTATGAATTACATATGGTTTTGTTCTTCTGTATTAATTAAAAAAGTACTTCACACATATTTGATATATCGCATAGTAATCGAATTACTTTTCATTGATAAATTACATAAAAACTACAAAAAAACACTTAACTGCAAAAAAAAACACATTTTTTGTTTCAATAAACAATGATAAATAATAACTCGCAATGAAGTTGTTGTTGTAATCACAACAGGTAAAACCACAGATATAAATCTAATTAGATAACGCAAGTCCCTGCATCCGTATGAAAACCAAACGTGTAACTTTTTTTGTACCTACCATAATGTCACAAGATTGATTTAGTTAGGCTAGCATGAAAATGAAGCTATCCTTTTTGTCAGTTAAACATATCAATCTCTTACCGATGTCTCTGCGTAATTGTGGACTACATGCGCTCATGTTTTCATTTGTCCTATACGCCGTGAACACGGAAACTTTTGTGGAGGTTTTTTTTTTGTTGTGAGTTGTTAAATGGTGTTTTTATGAATTACATATGGTTTTGTTCTTTTGTATTAATTAAAAAAGTACTTCACACATATTTGATATATCGCATAGTAATCGAATTACTTTTCATTGATAAATTACATAAAAACTACAAAAAAACACTTAACTGCAAAAAAAAAACACATTTTTTGTTTCAATAAACAATGATAAATAATAACTCGCAATGAAGTTGTTGTTGTAATCACAACTGGTAAAACCACAGATATAAATCTAATTAGATAACGCAAGTCCCTGCATCCATATGAAAACCAAACGTGTACTTTTTTTGTACCTACCATAATGTCACAAGATTGATTTAGTTAGGCTAGCATACGATTTTTAACGTGAAAATGAAGCTATCCTTTTTGTCAGTTAAACATATCCCTCGCTACACATCTCTGGTGGACATGCAGCCTTATGCGAGTTCCCTGTCCGCGCGAAACAGTTTCAAAAGAAGAACATTGTGCCCCATTTTTGCACAGATTTTGACACGCGAAGTGCATGCTCTCGCGTCATCTATTTAAATGTATATCTGTGGGTAAAACGGATATCCGTAACCGCAAAATGACTATAGATTTCACGGCCTCATTGCGATTACATAATCACACTATTTTGTATTTCAATATCATAAGATCATCCTCATGAAATAACTCCGACTACCTAAGTTAAATTCAAGTGATAACCCAAACTAATTTGCTTATAGCTGTAACAAAGTTATCCACTATTTTGATCATTAAACATTATATACGTAGAAGCGCAAACTTCCGCTAGTACCACTGCTGAAATAATTCCAATTCAACTAACAAATATTTAAAGAGCTTACGTAATATGTGTGATACCAAAGTTGCTTACAAACCGCTGAGTACAACGGTGTTAGGATACTGACGCGGCAGCGTAGGCGTCAAACGCTATATATAAACGCTGACATCCTATAGGTACAGTTTTATAGGTTATAAGAGGTTCAGAAAAATTGTCCCAAACCTCTTTTTCCAGCTTTTATCCTTACTAGTAACATTTTTTATTTGTTTGTTACGCTTTCAAGCTTCAACTACTCAACCGATAACTATGAAATTTGGCATGCAGATAGCCTATGATGTGGAAAAGGATAGTCTTATTTTTACCCCGCGGGTGAAACCGGAGGGGGATAGATTAATTTGTTGAATTTAATTATAAATTTTGATTACAATAATATGTGTACAAATCTTCGGAATGTATTTTCATAGTTATACAGCTGTATTTCTTCAACTTATATATAGTTTTCGTTTTAACTTTGGCTTATGAGCAAAATCTAGAGCCCTTATTTTATTATTAAATAATCATATACCGATACATTTAAGTGTAATTAATAGCATTTTTTTATTTCATTCCGTAATAGTCTACTCTTCCATATTGTTTGAAATAATAAGCTACGCTCAATCTCCCGAACAAAAAAAAACCAACATAATCGTTACCGCTGTTACAATAACGCGGCGTCAGTGTACAACAGACATAAACAAAGTAACTTACACGACTGTAAAGAGAATTATTAACTTCCTCTGGCTGTGCTAGTTATAAAACACCCCAGTTTACCCTTTAAGTGTATAGGGAGATCGAAAGTGGTAATAACAGGTAAGTTTACAAACACTTGGTTTTATGTCTACTTATGACTTTTAATAATAAATAATAATAAATTCATTTATTTCGGACATAATAATTAATCATCCATATTATTTTGTTAGTAACAATCTGACTTAATATACTATATTAGTAAGCATGTCTATAATAATACCAAAAAATTACATTGAAAACTACTTACCACTTTTAAAAAAGTTAAAAAATGTTTCAAAAGGTTACCATACTTTTTATTCGGTAATTGTGTATTTATTGGGTGTGTTTCAGAAATTTACTCATGACGCGAATAATTGGTATTCTGTACTTAGTTACTTCTTACTCTTTCTGGGTAATTCTGTGTTTGGTTGGGTGCTATAACGAAGCAAAAAACATAAAAGTAATCTAGTAAGTAGTAAGTCATAGTACTTAAATTAATAAGTCATCATAAATCATTTTTCAACACACTTGCTCGTAAATTGACATTTATCGCACCGTTTGTAGTATCTTAATGAAGCTTATTACGCACTAGTCCTTTTTACTTTACATTACCGCACAGTTTTATGATAAGTATAATCCCGATTTCCGTCTGTAATTACCAACTTAGCACACATGTATCATAATGTAATATTCATAATACAGGTTGTTATTTTGGTCAGTGACGAGCGACTTAGGGTCGATAATACAACTGATACTGGTGCTAAAAAATATATTTAAAAAATACTTTATTTTTTTATATTAATAAAAATAAAATTAATATTTTTTTGAAAATCATGTAATAAGCTAAAATATAGACGTAATACTCAACGGGAGTGGAATTAAGTCCATTTTTGGAAAATGTATTTTTTGTACTACCGCTCCTGGGTCACTTTTTGCTGACCAAAAAACACTCTGTACACCCTACAAATTCGGCAACACATCGGCAATCCACCTGGTATTGCAAATGTCCATAGGCGGTGGTGACCACTTACCATCAGTTGGACCGTCTGCCTCTTTGTCAACCTATTGACATAAAAAACCTAATATAATTACAACTAATGTAACATTCAATATAATTATCTATCATTGATACTTAATCACAATCAACTTAATATCAGATAACATACGTACACGGTACTTAATATAATTCAATAGATATGTGGATTATATCGAATAGAAACGAAAAAGTTAATATGTGACCGTGGTACACTGATAGTTATGAGTGAAATTGATTAATTCCGCCAGGGGCCGTATTCAGTGCTAGGGGGTGGGGGTTCGGGAGTCAAGGGGGGTCGCTCGCACGCGACATTGGTCAAAGTCGAATAATGCCCCGGCACTGGAACTTTTTGATAGGGCAAATGCAGTGTAAAGGTGAACTGTTACATGATGTACCTGTTATTCGGTAGAGGTATTTTATAACAGTTATTTTTTAATGTGATATTTTTATTGGCTTTATGGATTTCATTATCATCGGCTCGAAAGCCTTATATAGCTGTCCCCCGTGGTTTTACCCGTGTTCCCGGGATAAAAAGTAACCTATGTCTTTCTTCATACCATAGGCTATCTGCATGCCAAATTTCATGGTGATCCGTTGAGTAGTTAAGGCGTGAAGGCGTAACAAACTCACTTTCACGTTTATAATATTTAGATAAAGCTGAGGCCCATTTTAATTCATATAATTTTTTGAGGCTCCACTTACTACGTTTTCCTTCACCTTAGCCAGTAATGGTCACTATACTGATGATTTTAACGTCCTGGTTTTTTTTAAAATAAATATATACGTTTTTTGTCGAATAAAAGCTGTTGAATATTCCCAATTACATAATTATTACAATAACTGAATACCTTATTAGCAGTGACCGGTACATATGACGTAACATAACTCGACTGCATTAGTGAGTCATCGTCCAGAACATAGTACCTCACATTCGGTAACAAGTGAATGGTCAAAGGGATCCTTTGATATCGAGCTTTGTCGCGTGGACTTATATAGGTACATATCTTTGAAACGTATTACGTAATAATGTTGAGTGATGTAATATTATTAAATTGATTTAATTTTTAATATTTCATGCACTCTTTGTAATAATTGGTTAATTTTTTTTATGGAAAGTCCTATCAGCAAAATGTTTGTTTCTTTTTTGACTACTTGGAAACATACCTTAATTACATTATGATACTAGTGTGTAAAGTTGAGTGTTACACACGAGTCGGTATTAAAAGCGCGAGCGGGAGCGGTGCTTTAAGGGAGCCGATAATGTAATCATCTATGCACACGCGCGTCATACGACGTTTTTCAACACACTTGCGAGGAAAAAAATAGTTGTTGGAGTTGATTTTTTGATAATAATCAAACACAACGAAAACGTTAATAAATATTTATGGAAAATGGCGCGCAAGTATTTTTTGACCGCGATGCGCTGTCAATCTGTTTTACCCGATTAAATTAAGAATGATCGCAGTGAAGTGCAAACTTAACATGATCGGGATTATATTTTTCATAAAACTATGGTAATGTAAAGTAAAATGCCCTAGTGCGTAATAAGCTGCATTATGGAACTAAAAGCGGCGCAATGAGAGTAATTTTACGAGCAAGTGTGTGGAAAATTAATTTAAACAGTGATCATTTTTGTATAGTCCTATGGTAGCATAGAGTAAGAATATTGTAGAGTGATAGCGTTAACAATGTCACCTTGTGCGAAACGTGAGAGGTGTTCATATAGATCAATAGATATATCGTACACTAGTGATTTACTGTCATAAAAAATACAATACGAGGTCCTTGTAATTTGTTCTCGGTAAAAGTATCGATAAAAATGAGAAATAGGCATTCATTAAGTATAATTATTTGGTCGTTAAAACTATGAACACGGAAAGTTCGTTTCAAGGCAGCGTTGCACATAACCGTGTTCACTGCTAGTCACTCTATTAATATTGTATCTCTATGGATGGTAAGGTATTTTGTAAAATATTTAGCCTGATTATTCTACGAAGGTAAAAATCAATAAAAACTTTCAAATTACTCGCCTCATCCTGAACATCCACCTTAAAATATAAAATCGGTCACCAAGCAAATAGTTAGGTATCTATAGGTGTTTTTCGGCAGTTACATTTGAGAGCCAGTTCTCTTCTGGGTCTCTTTTGGTGGATCGCTTTTTTTGTTATGTGACGTTAGAAAGCGACGGATATATTTAACGGAGTTTTTCTAGACTTGTTTTAAACCATCTCACTTAATAAAGGGGTATGTGTGTTTACAACTTTGACCATATCAAGTTGGTGCTGTTGGTTAAGATTCCACCTATGGCGCTGCAGGTGTGCATGAACATGTCTGTATGTCTTGAGTCTGGGTGTAATTATTTATATTAAGTATGCATTTACAAACAAAAAGTAGTATAATTATGTAGTATATCAGTTATCTCGTTTCCATAGTACAAGCTCTGCTTAGTTTGGGATCAAATGACCGTGTGTGAGGAATGTCCGTGTTTTTTTTTATGATCACTAACTATAAAGGTTTGTGGTAAAATACAAGCATACTTAAAAAAACTCCTTGCAACTTCCGTTTAATCTGAGCTCTTCTTTAACTTTATCAAAACCCTGAGTTCCTCAACGTCTGTTTCCGACGTAAAAACTACTAACAGAAATACGCAGATAATCAAAGAACACGGTTGTAAACTAAACTTGGAGTTACCGCAAATTGTGTTTTAACGGAAATTGATCCGTGTGTACAAACAAGAATTGGAAACCTAAAGAAAAATATACTAAATCAGCATCATTTGGTGATTACAAATTTTAAATAGTATTGATTTTTATCTATTGATTGTTTAAAGATTTTGTCACTATTTATTTTTAATTTTATTTATGATAAAAAATGCAAGTTTTTAGGCGCCGATCCCACAGAGAGAGTTCTAGAGTTCCGAGTTCCGAGTTCTGCATTCCCTTTTGACTATTGTGCACACAGCAAGCAGTCTAGAGTTCTGGATTTCTGCAATATTCGCTACTACACATCATACACTTTTTTTACTTTCAAAGGTCCCACATAGCTTACTGTCAACGCGGAATGCAGAACTCGGAACGCAGAACTCTAGAACTCTTTTCTGTGGGATCGGCGCCTTAGACCACAAAAATGAACATAGATTTTGACGTGTCAATTATATACCATACAATATTGAAATAAAGTCAACATTTTAATGCTAAAACCTATCCACGTGCTTTAACTAGTAAGATCTTTAATCAAACAAAAACCTTTCACACATGATTATGGCATAAAACAACTTACGTTAATAGGAACACGGTTTAAAATCTCACAGTTGTTAACGAAACTCGGAGTTGCCGCAAAGTGGGTTTTAGCGGAAATGAATCTGAACGTATTGTCAGGCGAGTGCTCGAGTCCGCCTATCACTGACAAAGCCTTATTTGCCGTTTTTCACAAATAGTTCGAGCAGCCTCCCTGAGGAGCGGAACGTACAGAACATCGGTAGGTGAGGCTGACTGGTGTGGCGGATAACTTGGTATTGACAACTTTTGATATTTTTCAGTATTTAATTTTTAATTAAGATTTTTGTTTACATAATAAGCAATATATTCAAGGCGCAACAGAAAAATCTTGTCATACAACTTATCTAAATGATTTTAGTATAATAATCTGGTAGAAATCGCGATTTTGTAGTGATAAAGCTTATTATGAAACTCTCAATATAAACATGTTCTAATTGTTTTTCTCATGTTTATTAAATAAGAGCTATTTATCTAATTGAACAACTTTTATTTTAATAAAATACTTAAGAAAAAATATCTATTTAGTTTATTTGCATGACTAATTATATTATTATTCAATTTTTAGAATAGTTATCATGTTTGTTATTTACTAGCTGTCCTCCGATAAAAAGCCTATATCCGTCTCCATACCATAGGCTATCTGCATGCCAAATTTAATTATGATCCGTTGAGTAGTTGAAGCGTGAAGGCGTAACAAACAAACTTACTTTCGCATTTATAATATTAGGAAGTTAGGATGAAAAGCTAGAAATGGTTCTTATAAAAAATAGTGAAACATGTCTTTTTATTTTATATCTATGATGTTTACCATCGTTTTCATAATTTTTCTTCGCATATGTTTCAGAAAATGGTTTTGATCAATTCTCATCTTACTTTAGCAACTCTGATTAAATATAAAAAATCAATAATTAATAAATTCATAGTTTTTATCCTAGCTACCAGGTTATAAAATTAAACAACCGACTATCACAGAGAGTGCCGAACAACTTGGGACTTTGAAGATTCGCCTTGTGTAAATAAGAGCGGAAGCCGAGAGCTTCAGGGCGCAGGGGCCGGAAAGGGAAGGGAACCAGTCGCGAGCAGAAGGCCTTAGAATAAAGCCTTCGAAAACTATTTAAAAAGGCTTTGTAGGCAATTGGCGCGGGAGCGAGATACCTGTATAAAAGGAAATCATAGTCTAATGAACATTGGAATTTATTTGATAAAATGTATAGTACGATGTTTTATTTATGCAGCGTGTTTTTATGTTCATTATAGTAGAAATTAGTTAAGTATGACATGTAGTATCTATCGTCATATGTTTTGTGTCATTTTATTTTCTGCCAAAACTGATTAAAATCAATCAACGGATCAATTGACGGACCAGCTGGCGCGGTTGGTTAAGACTCGACTGGTTAAGACTACACCTATCGCGTCGCAGGTCGTGGGTTCGATTCCCACACAGGACATGCATTTGTGCGCATGAACATGTCTGTATGTCCCGAGTCTGGGTGTAATTTATGTATATTATGTATGTATTTACAAACAAAAAGTAGTATATGTATTATATCAGTTATCTGGTTTCCATAGTACAAGCTCATCTTGCTCAGATGACCGTTTGTGAGGAATGTCCCAGGATATTTATAAAATCCGAAGTTTTTGTATGAGGAAAGGAGGAGTATTCATTTTGGAGAAAGAACGATTTGACCATTGAATTATTACACATAGAAACAAAGTACACGCGCGAAACACAATCCATTCAATTGGAGCCATAATGGCTCCAAATGACCGCCGCGCTGTCAGTGTACTGACTGGCGTTTTAATGAGTGGAGCTCTCAGAAAAATAATAAATATGACGGTTTGTGCAGTAAAATTGTGTCATAATTCATCAGGGAAGAAAGATTAGAATTCTGTTGTAATATTCCATAGATAAGCCACTAATTTTATTGCGTAATTCATCTAAAATAACAAAATTCAAAAATAAAAATTCTTCACTCGGATTTCGAGCAAAGTGTTGCCAGCTGTTTGTGTGCGAATTTGTGTTGTTTTACGTAATTGATACTGATTTGTGTAAGTGTTGAGTAAGTAATTGAGTCCGATAAGTTGTTTCTTTTACTTATAGCTATTATAACTGACTAGCTGTCCCCCGCGGTTTCACCCGCGTTCTTGGGATAAGTAGCCTATAATACTCGGGATAATGTAGCTTCATATTAGTGAAATAATTTCGAATCAGACTGGTTACACAGTATTATTGATTTACACAGTAGTAGTTTTACAGGTAGTTTTTTTTTTATAGAAATTGACCCGTTTAAACAAACAAACAAAAAACTCTTCCGGATTCTTGTATTATAAATATTAATATTTTATTAGTATAGATTCAGTTAGATATTATAAGAATGTATAGCTATTCGTCTTTTATACGATAATGATAATTAAATACCTACATACTTCTTAATCTTCTTTTTCTGTACAACCTATCATATATGAAACCTATCATTACCAACAATACCTACTACAAATTGTACGATCGTTCATAGCTTTGCACATTGTCTTGGTTTACTATGTTAAAATACCCAACATAAGTACTATGAAACATAACCATTCAACTAGTAATAAATAAATAACAGGCCTGTGTCTATGATAAGATAAATTATCTAAGACGCAGAACATTTTAAACTATTTAATTAATTTTATGAATACTTACTTCCAATTTCATTCACTAGTATCGGAAGGTTAATTTTACCGAAAAATTTCGTTTTGCTTGCAACATTACTCGTGCGCTTGTGTGCGTGTTAGCGAGTGTAATTATATGGTACTCACGCACACATTGGTTGTCAAGTGGCCTACGAGTCGCGAGGATTTTTGTTCGATACTTCGCTTCTAAGCGTAATAATTCAATGGATTTGACATAGTTTTATAATTTTAACCTGCCAATGAAAAGTGACCGTCCTTATGACTAAACAAGTCTATGAGTATATACGATTCATTAAAATTATCATACTTCTTTCACAAGTTGGAAAGTTAAAACTTCGTCCCTATATTAAGCGCTCAATTATTTCAACAACCCCTACAAGAGGGTTAATCGTTATATTGAAAATAATAACTCCATCAACGATGGATGCAATATTCAGCGTTCAGAGTAAACCGGCGGTGCTTCCGGTTTGTAGCGGAGTGCGGAAATTCAATTATCCGACGATAAAAGTGCGGGGACGGCTACGGGCTACGAGCTACGGACTACGAGCTACGAGCTACGAGTTTCGTAGTCCGAGACGTGCCCGCCTGATCTTGAAATGTCGCGATTTCACGCTCATATTATTTTTCAAAGCTTTTTATCGGAGTTTCAAAAGTGTTATTATTGCTTTGAGTACAAAAAGCAATCTTTTAGAAGAAGTAGTTTTAAGTGCGAGGGTAAATTTGTGCATATTTTTAAAAATTAATTGTATGCATAATTGTTTTGAAGTTAAGATTTTGTTGTTTGAAACATCATTTATATTCTTCTCAATACTATTAATCTATATATATAAAATTCAAAGTCCTGACTGACTGACTGACTGATATATCAACGTAGAGCCCAAACCGTTGGTCCTAGAGACATGAAATTTAGAGGGTATATTCTTTGTGATGAGTAAGTATCCACTAAGAAAGGGTTTTTTGAAATTCCACCCCTAAGGGGGTAAAATACGGGATGAAAGTTTATATGAAAGTCCGTCAGTTTCGAAGTTAGGATCTTCAAATTTTGTGTTTAGACTGAAGATTGAAAATTAATTTATACGTGTCTCAGCGTTTTTAATAATTCTACCCTCGAATCGGGATGAAGTTGTTTTGTTTTCTTTGTGTTGTAGAAAAATATGTCATTTGTTTCCTGTAGGCCACGCGGGCGAAGCCGCGAGCAGAAGCTAGAAGTCTATAATATGCATGAACTAAATAACGAATTATATGGTATTTTTTATTTATATTGCACACATGGCCGTGGTTTTCCCATTGGAGTACAGCATGGGGTTCTTCAAAAAGGGTGTGAAGAGATATCTTCAGGGTCGGCGCGAGTGATACCCCTAGTGTTGCAAGCGTCCATAGGCTACGGTAACTGCTTACCATCAGGCGGGCCGTATGCTTGTTTGCCACCTTAGTGGTATAAAAAAAAAACATTGTATCTAATATTTACGTTTTGATTTGGTTTGTGCGGTTTCAATTGAGTTTTCTACCGCGGATACTCAGGCTGTCTAATGGTCGGGACCAATGGCATTAGGTGCCTTCTGAATCACGGTCTAACATAGACAGAAATACAAACTTTCGCATTCAAAATACATAGTCTGACAGATAAATTCCCATTCCACTTATTAATACACCCAAAAGCCAAACAAATAGCATTATTTAGTCAAATAAGTAATAGATCAAGTTATATAACAGACACTTTACAACCTTTATACGATAAAAGTCAATATGAAAACTTTCATAGCGGTAGCAATTCGCTGTTTACTGTACATCGCTCGAATAAAGATGACGACTCGCGCCGTCGCTGTATATAATACGTCAATAAAACGCTCAATATAAAAACTTTATTTATATTTATACGTTATTGAATTACATGGCTTTAATGTAATTTTGTTTCTTGTATGCTTTCGTTTGTAGAAGTTGTTATTGTAGATATATGCTGTCTATTGACTATTTAAATATTGTCATACAATAAGATTACCTTTTTTTTACTGCGTATAGGCCCGTGTTTGTCCACAATCTCACCATAGTTTAAGTGATGATGCGGCCGAAGGTGGTAAGCACACAAAGCATAGAAGGAACTAGCTCTCAAGTGCTGGGGGGCCTACCACAAGCTCCTAAAACAAGGTTAAAATAACCTTATTTGTCTTTTGTTCCGTTTTGACGTCGGATGTCAAAGAAAGACAAAAGTCAAATAAGGTTATTTTAACCTTATTTGACTTTTGCTAGATGGGTACTATAAAGTACCAGTGCTATAGTTTCCTCACGATGTTATCCTTCACCGAAAGCTTAAGCTCATTGTAGGATTCGAACCCGGGACCTTCGTCTCGGTATCCGGCGTCACTACCACTGAGCTATCATCGCCTTAAAAAGCCTTAGATTAAATAACTTTTTTAGTAATGATTTCAAAATAATACGCTCTTTATTGGGCTTATATAGCCAAAGACTTCAAAAACTCTTTAAAATAGGCATTTATGTCATTGAAATAAAATTTAAAACCATTAACTCCTCAAATAGCTATATTTTCATATCCATCGTACAATACTACATCTTTTAAAAGCAATTATAGCCTCAACTGCGCCAGACATTATTTACCAAACGATAAAACCAAACCATGGTTGAAGAGTGCCGGGAGATGAGCACACCTCATCGGCGCGCCGCCCGCCCAATTTGCCCGAGGACCCTCAAGGGCATCGGAGGTAATGCCACTGACGTCCACCTAAGTACTATGAAATTTACGGGACGGGCAACACTGTAGTGAACTTGTCAAAAGTTTGTCTCCTGTATTTTAATTAATTTATAATTCTAATTTTAGTAAAATACATTATATTTCATTGTAATTAAATAGTATTTATGATTAATGTTCCTGAAAAATAAAAACATAAAGTGTCTTTACGAAAAATAACGAAAATCAGCTGTGATATTCACCGGCGAAGTGACAGCCAACGGAAGGAATTTGAAAACCAACAATAAACCTGGGGAGTATTGTGATAATAAGCCTTATTTTATACTTATAATATCAATAGTAGCTAAATCTTTTGAATCGGAATCATATCTTTATGATTCCTTGTCAATTTGAGTTACTTATATCATACAGATGCAAATGCATCAGCAGGGATTATCACAACTTATTTTGTCTGCCAAATTGTGTTAAGAGTTAAAAACTTAACATACTGAACACTGCAGTATCCTTGATGATATATAAACTCAATATTTTGGCAATCCCCTCACTTTAAACTTTTCATTTTAATGTTTAACATTTATGGCATTCCATTAGACACCCAATCCCAAGTAGTACTTATTACAGTAATCTTGAAAGAGAAACACTAAATTAAACATTATAATTTATTATATAGATATACCAAGTTCACAAAAACATAAGTAATACTAATAATTAAATATTTACACAATCCTTAGTAGTACCTCATCTTGTATTATTTGTGAATAATTCTCTTAATTACAACTCAATTTACTGTATAGACTGTGGTGTAGGTTCTCAAATATTAATCCTTATCTTCCCACTTGCTTAAACCGTCCTGTGTGTATTCCAGGTCCACTTCAATTAAAATGACAACTCGCAGAGCCACCGCTCGTGACATGGAGGAAAAACTTAAGAAGACCTTGCAAGAACTCAAGGTCTCCCAGGATGACTGCACTAAGTTGCTGCAGGAGCGAGAGGAAAGTGAGGAGGAAATTAAGAAAATCATAGACAAAAATAGTCAGTTGAAAAGTGAAATGGCTGAACTTCACCAACATTGTACGGAGGCTAATGATCGCCAAAGTAAATTGCAGGAAAAATTATTACAGTTCCAAGAATGTAGTGACAATCATGAAATGGCCTTGACTCGCATTTCTGAACTTGAACTCAGCTTGAGCCGGGCCAATGGCATTATAACTAAGTATGAACTTGAGAAAAGTTGTCATCAGGAAAAAAGTACACTTAGCCTATTTGATGAACTTGTTGTGAGTTGTCCTGGTCATTTACCTACTTCTAGGCTTATTGAGACCATTGATTTGACAAATGATGTATCAACCACTAATGAACCGATTTTGATGAATAGTCATAATAGAATCAAAAAGTACATCAAAATAAATAAATTCATTACCAAAACCAGGAAACTCATAAAATGTAAAGAAAGTTTCTGTAAAAATATAAAACTTAGGAAAGAACGTGTAGGACTAATTACTCAATTAAAAACATGTAATAGTAGTTTGCAAAATATGAGGTTATTATATGACACTGACATGCTGCAGTTACAAACAGATCTGAAGCACAAAGAGGATTTAATTAATGGTTTAGCATGCAGATATAACAGTGCTAAGAAAGAGATCAGCGAGCACATAGTTGCAGTCACAAAACTGGTGGACATGTGCAAAAATCATGAAGAACGGTTTGATTCCCTAACATTGAAAAAGATATGTAATTGTCATGTTACTAATCCATTACCATGTGTTGATCTCTCTTCTCCGGGCGCTCCGAGTGATCCGGGCGCTCCGAGTGCTCCGGGCGTTCCGGGTGCTCCGGGCACTCCGTGTGCTCCTGGCGCTCCGAGTGCTCTGGACACTCCGAGTGCTCCGGGCGCTCCGAGTGTTCCGGGTGCTCCGGGAGTTCCGAGTGCTCCGGGCGTTCCGAGTGCTCCGGGCGCTCCGTGTGCTCTGAGTGCTCTGGACGCTCCGAGTGCTCCGGGTGCTCCGAGTGCTCCGGGCGCTCCGGGCGTTCCGAGTGCTCCGGGCGTTCCGAGTGCTCCGGGCGCTCCGTGTGCTCTTGACGCTCCGAGTGCTCCGGGTGCTCCGAGTGCTCCGGGTGCTCCGGGCGTTCCGAGTGCTCCGGGCGTTCCGAGTGCTCCGGGCGCTCCGTGTGCTCCTGGCGCTCCGAGTGCTCTGGACGCTCCGAGTGCTCCGGGCGCTCCGAGTGTTCCGGGAGCTCCGGGCGTTCCGAGTGCTCCGGGCGTTCCGAGTGCTCCGGGCGCTCCGTGTGCTCTGAGTGCTCTGGACGCTCCGAGTGCTCCGGGTGCTCCGAGTGCTCCGGGCGCTCCGGGTGCTCCGGGCGTTCCGAGTGCTCCGGGCGTTCCGAGTGCTCCGGGCGCTCCGTGTGCTTCGAGTGCTCTGGACGCTCCGAGTGCTCCGGGCGCTCCGAGTGCTCCGAGTGTTCCGGGTGCTCCGGGTGCTCCGGGCGCTCCGAGTGCTCCGGGCGCTCCGGGTGCTCCAAGCACTGAACCACATGTCAGTGTCAATATTTCTGTGGGGAGCTCTGAGGCATCAATCATGAAAACTGTTGTGTTTTCTGACCACATTGGGGTCAATTTTGGACCAATTTTAAATAATCGTGTGGATCAGCCAGTTATTAATTATTGTATGCCGGGAGCTTCCTATACTGATATAATGAATAAAATTGTAAGTACTAAGTTTGACAAACAAACCACTGTTGTGATACTTATAGGAAATGGTTTGAACGTGAAATTCAAAGAATTAATTAATAGTTTTGAAACATTCCTCAAACTAAAGGTGATGAATGTTTTTCTATGTGCTTTGCCATACTCCGTCAACTATACGGATAAACAAAATAGGTATATATTGTTTTTGAACAATTTTATATATAGTTTGACATGTCGTCATAGTGACGTTTTTTCTTACTTCGACACTAATAAATTTGTTAGTGGACTAAAATTTACTGGGGACTCATTGTTTATGCCCAAAAAATGTAAAAACTTGATTGCTACACTGATAGCTTACAATATTAACACGGTTATAGCTAATATAACTAAATGTAGCCTTAGTGACAAAACGGTATTGTCTAGTAGTACTAATAATACTGTGATTAGTTGTTTAAACTTGTAACTCCGACAACAGAGAAGCATACTCATGGCATTACTTTACTACATCAGAATATTAATCGCTTCTCTGGCAAAATACTTGACGTTGAATTATTATGTGATGAAATCAGAATCGATATATTATGTTTTACAGAAACGTGGCTAAAACCAGACAGAATGCTTTTTAATGTAAATAACTTCACTGTTGCCAGTGCGTACAACAGAGTGACTGCTCAGGGTGGCGGCACCCTCATTTTGCTAAATAGTAATATTAAATATAAGAATCGTACTGATATTACTTGTCATTCTGTGGAACGCGTATGCGAGGTGGCATGTGCAGAGATTGAAAGCTCCATTATTTTATGTGTGTATAGACCTCCTGCGTCAAATTTTACTTTGTTTTGTTCCATAATGGAACAAATACTTAGTAAATTATCAAAGTGTAATAAGTCAGTAATTATTTGTGGTGATTTTAATATTGACATCCTAATACCCTCATTAGATAGAAATAACTTTATTACGTTATTTAAATCATTTAATATGTCTCATCTATTTAATGAGCCCACGAGAGTGACGGCTACTACTTCCTCTTGTATTGATAACATAATAACCAACAGTAACGTTTTAGAGAAGTCAATAATAAGTGGCGTCCGTTCGGATCATTTGGCCCAATTAGTAAAGTTTCCGTATAAAAAACTTAGTTCATCCGTAACGAAAACATTTAGGTCAGTTAATAAAACGAGATTAAATAATTTCAGCGTCAATATAGATTATAAAATTAGTAACACTACATATAATTCTGATGATCCAAATGTAAACTATGGAAAAATATTTAAAGATATTTGCAACGAATTTAATGTATCTTGTCCAATCAAAACTAAGAAGGTAAATAATAATAAACTTCAATTCTGTAACTGGGCAACTAAAGGAATCAGGAAGAGTAGGGATAACATGTATGATCTTTACCATCAGAGATCTTACAATAGTAATGAAAACTTTCATATATATGTTAGAAACTACTCCAAGATATTTAAACAGGTTTGTATTCGAGCAAAGGCCATCTACATAGGCAATAGGGTAAATAGTTCTAATAATAAAATTAAAACAGTGTGGCAGATTATTAATACAGAGACTGGTAAAAATAAAATCAAAGATAATACTTTTTCTCTTAAAATTAATGATAAATTAATCTCAGGTAAATTAGAAGTAGCATCTGCTTTTGAAACTTTTTTCTCAAATATACCTATGGAGGCTACTAAAAATCTTGCTTCGTCTTCCACGTTAGCAGAATCGATTTTACAGAATAATTTTCAACAAAACATTCCAGACTTCGCATTCACCCAGGTTAATGACTATGACATTATCACGGCTTTTAAGTCACTAAATATGAAAAATACAGAAGACTTATGGGGTTTGTCAGTTAAGGTTATACAGTCAATTATTTTCAATATTGCCCCTATTTTAGCCCTCATTTTTAACCAATGTCTCGAACAGGGCAACTTTCCTGACTTAATGAAATACAGCAAAATTGTTCCAATCTTTAAATCGGGATGTAAAAACAATCCCTCAGATTACAGACCTGTTTCAGTACTTCCTGCATTAAGTAAGATTTTTGAAAAGATTGTGCTAAACCAAATGTTAAGGCATTTTAATAACCACAAGATACTCCATGATGATCAGTTCGGTTTTACAAGAGGTAAGTCCACTACGGATGCGGGAGCTAAACTTATTAAGCATATTTTTCAGGCCTGGGAATGCTCACACGATGCTATTGGTATCTTTTGTGATCTCTCCAAGGCATTTGATTGCGTAGATCACCAAACGCTAGCTCTTAAACTTAAGTTATATGGAATTCGTGGAGTGGCCCTCGATCTTGTGGTTTCCTATCTTTCAGGGCGCCAACAAAAAGTAGGAATCAATGGTAGTGTGTCATCGGGCTCCTTAGTCAAATTAGGCGTACCTCAAGGCTCGATTTTAGGCCCATTTCTGTTTCTAGTTTATATAAATGACCTACCTTACATGGTGAAAGAACTATCAGATGTCGTTTTGTTTGCAGATGATACGTCTCTGATATTTAAAGTAGATAGAAAAGACAAAGACCTTTTAAAAGTTAACCACGCTCTGGAAACTGTGTCTCAATGGTTTGCTACCAACAATCTAATGCTAAATTCTAAAAAAACTAAATGTATAAGATTTTCATTACCAAATGTACCAAAAGTTGATACCAATGTTATTGTGGACGGTACTAAACTTAATGTAGTAGATAAGACTGTTTTTCTTGGTCTGACCATAGACTGTAGATTGCAGTGGGGTGCTCACCTGGAAGCCTTAGGTGGTAAACTGAGCTCCGCTGCTTTTGCAGTCAGCAAAATAAGGCAACTGACGGACATTAATACAGCCAGATTAATTTATTTTGCATATTTTCATAGCCTTATGTCTTACGGTATTTTGCTGTGGGGCTCTGCCGCAGACTTGGAATCAATTTTTGTATTGCAAAAAAGAGCAATTCGCGCCATCTACTGTTTGGGTTCTCGCGAATCTCTGCGAAAGGTATTTCCGGAAATTAATATATTAACTTTGCCCTCTCAGTACATTTTTGAAAATATTATGTATGTTCGTAAAAACATTAATTTGTTTCCAGTCAATAGTGATTATCACGATAGAAACACTAGAAACAAAGACAAAATAACTGTGCCTAGATTTAGATTAGCTAAAGTAAATAAGTCCTTTCTTGGGAATTGTATCCAATTTTACAATAAAATTCCTCATAGCGTGACCAGTATGTCCTTTTTTAAATTTAAGGAACATATCAAAAAGCGGTTATTGAGTAGGGCGTATTATAAAGTGTCTCATTATATTGACGACAAGGATGTATGGAAGTAGCTTCTCTCTGCACTTGCTTCACTTAGCAGCTAGTTCAAGGTCCATTTTAATTCAGAGTATGCTATTATTATTATATGTTATCTTTTTTTTTTGTTTAATTTACAGATTATTACTTATAGTAATTAATTCAATTTAATGTTTTTCATTACTTTTGACTTTTGATGGATAGTTCTCATAGGTGACTACTATATATATCTATCTAACTATATATTTCTAACTATACATATATATATTTAATATTACTTACCATGTCAGAGATTGTAGTCAAACTACCAAAAGAGGTCAATATCTGCGCGTGGGCAAAATGTATACATGTTTGAAAAATCATCGTTAAGATTATTATATAACACTATTCTACTATAATATTGTAATTTCGAATTTGAATTAGTTTATCTTTTAATTTATTATTACAAGCTTTTATTTAACTTGCAATGTATCTATAGTATGTATGTTTGTTCGGGTGGAATCTTGCAGGTCGAATTTCACCCACTTCCAGTGGTCGGATTGACTTGATATTTGGTATAAATTAGTATATTGGATGACAATGCAAGTATAGTCAGCAAAAAGTACAGTCACTCAAAAAAACTTGTATACAAAATGATTTTTTTAACGAAGAACTTATTATTTTAATTTTGACCTACTGTTGGAGTTTTCAAGCCACCTAAGAGGCTAACTATAGTCGGGACCAACGACTTTATCTTCCGAAGCACGAAACACGTGTACCCGGTATAAAATAGGAGCCTGTCACTCTTCAACCCATAAATTATCTACATACAAAACATCACATCGATCTTTTGCATGGATGAAGGACAAATCTACAAAACGCTTTCGCATTTATTCCAAAAATGGTGATATTGTTAGTTATTATTATTCTTTTTAAAACTATATTTTATTTTTGTTATTGTATGTATTTCTGCCGTTTATCTGTGTCGTGACGTGATGCACTGGTTACAACGGAAGACTAGCGCTGTTTTTTTTTATACCACTATGGTAGCAAACAAGCATACGGCCCGCCTGATGGTAAGCAGTTACCGTAGCCTATGGACGCTTGCAACACCAGGGGTATCACTCGCGCGTTGCTGACCCAATGCTGCTGGTTTGTCAACAACCAGCATTACGCTGAGTTTAGACTGTTTTGTGGCAATTTATATATTTTTTATATATTCATTAAAAAAAAAACTGTTTGGTTTTTTTATTTTTCTTAATGTTTGTATTTAGAATAGAATAGAATAATTCTTTATTTGTATCATAAATTGTCAATGTATACACATTAAAATACAATTTTTATAAATTTATTTGATTGTGTTAATTATTATATGTATCACTTGCCACGAATAAATTTTAGATTTTCCTTTCTAAAATCCGAATAATATTTAAATATCAGAATTAGCCCATATGCAAAATATGACACAAAGTTGTCCCTTTAAAATTACCTGTGAGACTTCCGAGTAATACTCGACATACGTGGAACAATCCTCACATGGTACTTAACGAATAGTTTTAGCAGTCAAAGGATCTGCAAGTTGGTACGTAACGCATACCTGCTGAAATTGGCTTAGCTTTAAGCGCTGTCAAGCGGCTTCAGAAGGTTTATATGATAGTTTTATTACAGACTTGATTATAATTAGCAAATGTCATTTTATTTACATTATGGTGTGTAAAAGAGCGTGAATTAAAGTTCTAATATGACGGTTGAAAGGAAAAAGCGTACTACGTTGAACAAAACGAAAAAGAGTTACAGTACTTCTGAAACGGTACAGTTAGGAAAAAAACGAATGTAAATTAAAGGAGTCAGCGTGGCTTGAACAACGTATACATGAACAACATGGCCTCTGCATAAAAACGCCTTTCCGGTCGCCGCGTCAAAACCAAAATAGTTCACGTCGCATTTACATAGCCATACATACATTTGAAATGTACACTACACTTACTGTGTGTGCTTGTGAATGTATGAACAGTTATTATGTATGCACGTAAGATTTTGCAAGGAATTGAAATAAACACCACGTAACAATTTGACAAGCATACAGCCTGACTGGTGGTAAGCGGTTACGCTATAGACGCTCGTAATGCCACTGGTATTGCTTCACAAAGGATCCTTGAAACACCCGGGGCATTACTCACGCGCTTCCCCTCTCCCCAATGAGTACATTGTTATTTCTCCCCAACCGAGCTGATCTTTGAGCAATAAACTGTTTTTTATTAGTTTTTGTCACAATATGGCATAAAATTCATGGTGATAGAATCTATCTATACTACAATAATAAAGTGGAAGAGTTTTTTTGTTTGTTTGTCTGTTTCTTTAAACGGGCTAATCTCTGGAAGTACCAGTCGGATTCGAAAAATTCTTTCACTAATAGGAAGCTACATTATCCCCGAGTATTATAGGCTACAATTCTAACTATCCTTAACTTATCCTAACTATATTATTATTATTATTCTCTTTATTTATTTAGTTTCTTAATTTTTTTTATATATAACATTAATTTATAAAATCAAAAATATTATAAAAATCCTATGTAAATATGATTATTTTTTTACAATATTTTTACAAAATCTAAAAATGTTATAAAAAAACCTAATCGTAGTGTGCCGCCGGCAGCGGGGTAAAAGTAATTTCTGAAATATAGTATACTAGCTGTCCCCCACGGTTTCACCCGCGTTATCGGGATAAAAAGTAGCCTATATCCTTCTCCATATCATAGGCTATCTGCATGCCAAATTTCATGATGATCCGTTGAGTAGTTGAGGCGTGAAGGCGTAACAAACAAACAAACTCACTTTCGCATTTATAATAGTTATTATTAGGACTAGCTGTCCCCCGCGGTTTCCCCGCGTTCCCGGGATAAAAAACCTCTATCCTTCTCCATACCATAGGCTATCTGCATGCCAAATTTCATGATGATCCGTTGAGTAGTTGAGGCGTAAAGCCGTAACAAACAAACAAACTCACTTTCAGATTTATAATATTTAGGATATTAATATATTAATAATATAGTCAGGATAAGTTAGGGATAGTTAGAATTGTAAAATATAGTATACCTATTAAATTGCTGTTATAATAAAAAAAGCTGCTAAGTTCACATGTAATATAGAACCTCAATAAAAACCTCCAATACGTTTCGCCCACGATTTCACAAAGGCGTCCAATAAACGAGTCCAGGGCTCCCTTATTTATATTGCTTTATTAGTGTTTCACGAATTCAGTGGATCGCTAAGTTAGTTGGGGGTCAAATTATGAATCTCAATATTGCAAAGAGCGGAGCGGGCTTTGCCGGGGGCGCGCTCTCAATCGAATATTTATGAGTGAAAATTCACAGCTGATAAAACCTGAGTCGGACCCAGCTTTGCTAGACTAATAAGCGGGTGTTTTCTGTTTGCTATGTCGATTCGGATTTTTGAAGTGTTTTGAGTTTTTGTGTAATTTTTTTCGATTTATTTTCGGAGAATATCGATTTATTTTTTGGAGTTCAATTTTACTTCGGTAAAAATTCTCTGCAAGTTTCATGATGATATAATAGAATACATATTTTTTTTACTGTTTTTAGACCGCAATCTTACCATAAGTAAGTGATGATGTGGCCAAAGGTGGTAAGCACACAAAGCCTAGAAGGAACTGGCTCTCAAGTGCAGCTGTCGGAACACACACCAATAAGTACCTGGCGATAGATTTTCAACTTGAGGGGGGTAGCCAGCCAGGTGAGTCCTACAAAGTACCCTATCACCATACTATGGTTTCCTCACGATGTTTTCCAGGGACCTTCGTCTCGGCATCCGACGTCACCACCACTGAGTTATCTTCGCCTTAAAAATCGCCTTTTTGGCCAAAACAAGCCATTTTTTATTTATTGGTTCTCACACATAACGATCCTTTCTTTTACGTGACTATGATCCATCCTGGACTGTATATGAATAATAAAAAAAAAATCTTCCTTAAATCTATCTTCTGCAATTTAAAGCATGTACATATTGTAGCATACCCACCACATACGCAAGACCCCTCCTAAAAACAAAATTGTTTACAGTCTCCTCACTAGTACCTAATAAACGGTTCAAATATGTGCCGTATCTACGCTGTGGATCATAAAAGTGCGAATAAATATCTGTATTGTCTCCCGCATGCCTATTCCTATTTACATAAAGGTGGGTACAGACGTGACGATTGTCTGAGTTGATATTGGTAGGAGAGGTACCTTGTTTATGTTTGTTATTGATAATGTGTCGATGGAAGCGACACAATTAAATTAGTTCTGTTTGTTCTGAAATTCTTATTTCACTAACATTAAATTTTGATGCTGCGGGAGATATCCTTGAGAACATACCCCCTCTTTTCTACTGAGATTTTCTATAGTGGCCACCTTCACCAACCTCTCGGTCATAAAAGACGGCACACTATACCAGGCAACCCCTTACGAGGCGTCTGGGACCATCTGCGGTAAGTCACGCCGCCAGAGTACTCGCCCCTGGTACTCAAGAGAAAATGTGAGTCGCACCGTGATCACTCACTACCATTTGTCCAGAATGGTACCGGAGCAGTCAAAGTCGCTCACCACACGCACCCCAGCACGCCAGCACTAGCATGAGCACTAACGTAAGAATACGCAGCGCAAACACCGGCACTAGCGCACCTTGTTGGTGCTAGCGGAACTCGGATATCCTTGAGAACAAAGAAACTACATTATATAACGACATAATGAAGCAATATAATAAAATCATGTACTAGAAAATGGTCTCAAAAATGCTCAAATGCTGGCTGACTGCCATCCGAATAATTATTTTAAAAGATTTTAACATCGATAATGAGCCCGCATAATTGTTAAGAGAGGCTCGTACGACAAAAAGAGATATTATTGAGCTGATGACAATAGTTGAGCGTAGTTTCAACTCCAACCTGATCTAGCACCAGAACTTTATATCATCATTTATTCACCTATTTCACGTGAACTAAAGGTTTCAGCGGTTTAGGTACTGGCCTTTCACTATGGCAATAATCATTTATTGGCCGGAATAGGCACGTGCCGCGCTTAGCTACTGCAGGTAAACGAAAGAATTGACTTTTACAGTTCCGCTGAAAGCCTACTTTTACGAGAGGTCTCTTTACTGCCTCGTTTTAGTGGTGGATCTTTCTGTCAGTGCTTTTTTTTAAAGCTTTGAATGAAGAATGCTGTAATGTTGATGCTTAGTTTAAACGCATGTTGTAAAGTTTAGAAAGAGTTTCTAATTGAAAGTTTTATTCTAGTAATGTGAAAATGAAAGCTACGCTGAAATATTTGGGGTTTTTTTTTCATTGTTCTTTCGGCAATGCAGTAACTTTGATATCGTTATTTATAGTTTGGGCAAAAATCGAACACCAGAAAAAACCATTAATACTGTATGTAATTTTAGAAGGTTTTTATTAACTTGCAATGTTCGGGTCAAATCTTGCGAGTCGAATTTCACCAACTTCCAGTGGTCGGATTAACTTGATATTTGGTATACATTAGTATATTAGAAGACAATGCAAGTACAGTCACAAAAAAGGTTGTATTAAAAATTTATTTAACAAAAACTTATTTTTTATCCTGAGTTTGCTAGTGAAATCGCAATACTATCAATAAATAAAATAAGATTCAACCGATACATCAAAATGTCAGCGGAGAAATTAAATGTAACATTGTAAAGTATAGATTACAAACCACAACACTTTGTTAACAAGAAGAAGTAGTGAAACAAAAAGTGTTTTAACGAAATCCCCCGCACTTTAATCACGGTCTGATCAAATTTCCTCCGAGTGAAGTTTCGAGCCGGATGGAGTAGCTACAGCTTACGTTGCTTACCTTGGCTACTTTACACTTACACACAGAGTTTGCTCTGTGGTGCGATTAGTCTACAACATTTTATGTTGGTTATTGCTATAGTCATATTGTAGGGAAACCTATGCTGAAATAATTCTTCTAAGATTATTCATATAGGCATGGACAGGCGTTTCACTTCACGGAGTGGGCCACTCGTATAGCTGGCGATCCCGAACTCACTGGCGTTTTAGAACCTCTCAGCCTTCGGAGAGATATTGGCTCTCTCTGTTTGATCTACCGTCTGTATAATGGGGAGTGTTCTCAAGAACTTTTTGACCTGGTGCCATCATCACCTTTTTACCACCGCACCGCTCGCCGGCGATGTGGAGTTCATCCTCATATCCTCGAGCCGCCTCGATCGTCCACACAACGGTTCAGACGGACGTTCCTACTACGGACTATTGGGATGTGGAATGAGCTCCCCATTACGGTTTTCCCTTTGCGCTACGATATGGGGTTCTTCAAAAGGGGCGTAAAAAGAGCTCTTCAAGGTCGGCAACACATCGGCAATCCCCCTGGTATTGCAAATGTCCATAGGCGGCGGTGACCACTTACCATCAGGTGGACCGTCTGTAAAAAAAAAAAAAGTTACATTTTTAGTATGAAGCCTACCTGCCAAATTTATAGTTTGAGCTCAGTAAACGAAACGTATTTCAAACTTTTTAGGGTTCCGTAGCCAAATGGCAAAAAACGGAACCCTTATAGATTCGTCATGTCTGTCAGTCTGTCCGTCCGTATATCACAGCCATATTTTTCCGAATCTATAAGAACCATACTGTTGAAACTTGGTAAGTAGATGTATTATGTGAACCGCATTAAGATTTTCACACAAAAATAGAAAAAAAAAACAATAAATTTAGGCGGTCCCCATACTTAGAACTGAATCTCAATTTTTTTTATTTCATCAAACCCATACGTCTATCGGCAGGTCTTCAAAAATGATATTGAGGTTCCTAATATCATTTTTTTCTAAACTTAATAGTTTGCGCGAGAGACACTTCCAAAGTGGTAAAATGTGTGTCCCCGCCCCTGTAACTTCTAAAATAAGAGGATGATAAAACTAAAAAAAAATATATGATGTACATTACCATGCAAACTTCCACCGAAAATTGGTTTGAACAAGATCTAGTAAGTAGTTTTTTTTAATACGTTTAAATCGTAAACCGCAATTTACCTTTCATTTAATATTTTTGGCGTTTTTTTTTTCATAGCAGTGTTAGTTAATATTACACGGAACCCTCCGTGTGCGAGTCCGACTTGCACTTGGCCGGTTTTTTTTTATACAACTAAGGTGGCAAACAAGCATACGGCCCACCTGATGGTAAGCGGTTGAGCGCACAATTTGTGTAACAACTGTTACACAAATAAATTAACTATAATACATATTGCTTTCTTTAATATTGACAGAGTAATTTAACACATATACATGGAATATTTGTGGTATTCGATTCCACGTGATCTGTATCTAGTAATCAATCTACACCTTCTCGTAAATAAATACATTGTATTATTTGTATAGAATAAAATCCAAATATCACGTAATATAAGTAGATTGGTTCATTACGCTGCGGGACACAACCTATTCAGACTTGCTGTCAGATACACTTATAATACCCTGACATAGATGTAGATATTATACTTATTTGTGAAATACTTAGCTGTAATTATAGGTAATAGAATTCGGATTTGTAGTGTAATTATTGTATTGAATGATTCTTATTTAGCTTAATCATAAGATGTGGAGCGTCCATGTTACGGGAATTGAGGCGAGCCACGATCGAACAGAATTCATTCGTTGCTCGCGATGTCAATTGTGGACGTTACGACGAGCCTACAATGAGCGCATTGCGAATCCCTTTTTCGTGAAAAAACTGTCAATCGGGCGGAGCGCAGTCGAGCGCGCGACGAATGCTCGTTCGAGGCTCGCAAGTCCGTCCATGCTACACGAACAACGAACGAGAGCTCTACCGCGTAACTTTGGTGGTAATCGTAACGAACACCATTATAAATTTCATCCGATCACAGCCCACGAAAGGTCATCGTTGCGTCATAACGTGTACGCATAATTGGATGAAATAATTAATGTTGTTCGTTACGATTACCACCAAAGATACGCAATAGCCCGGCAGATCTTGTTCGTTCGCGGCCCGGCTCGTGCTCGCTTCGCATAGCATGGACGCACCATGGTTAAGCCAATTAGCTAGATTATTATTAGATATATCTAATAATAATCTAGCTAATTGGCTTAACCATGGTGCGTCCATGCTATGCGAAAGTAAAGTAAAAAAAGCTATGCTATGCTAAAGTATTACTGTATGTCATTTATGTATACATAAATGACATACAGTAATACTTTCGATGAAATATAAGATGGAACTACAATGTTAATACAAATATTATACAGTTTTGAAGGTTATGGTGATAAATAAAATGAGCGACAGTTTTTTTTTTTGTGGCGAATGAAACTCCATGCCTGACTAAAATTACTAGTTTCTTATTAGTGATAATTACGTAAAACAGAGGAAAATGATTAAAAGAGTGTTTTTTATAACTCAACTGTTAACTTTTGGTAAGATTATGGCAAAGTCTTTCATCGTAAAACGACCATTTTCTGAACGTTTACAAGTTAAAAATGTTCACATCTATAAAACTTAATATACCCTTACTCTAAAAAGTATTACACAAACGTGTATACTCGTACCTCCAAACTTGTTACGAACAAGCATCTACAAAATAATTTACTCGTGAATAGAAGCTACGTACTCCATTCGCGGCGCCATGTATCGAGTTGGCGTGAGTTCGCGAAATGCCTCGCGCGAGTTCGCAAAACGCCTGGGCGAGTTCGCGAAACGCCCGGCGCGAGTTCGCAAAACGCCTGGCGCGCAAAGCATGTCGCACGTAACTTAATTAAATTCTATTATACGTTAGCAAAGATAAATAACTCGCGCCCGTTAGACGTACGGCTCCAAGTCGAGTTGAAATTTAGAAAGAATGAAGTAATTTCTTTTGTGGAGCGTCTTAAACGTTCGCCGAGATGTTAATGGGTTTTTGGAGACTTGACCTTTTTGGAAATTTGTTTTGCTGTTTACATTTGTTTATTGGTCAAAAGTGAGTATAATTATATACTTTCTAGTGAACAGAATTTTGGCGGAGTAACGATGATAAAATTTCATCCGGGGCTTTACAGAAATGTTAACCCAAAGGCAACATAGTTCACCCTATTCTTTTGTATAAAACAATTTCTGTACCAAAAAACACTCCCAAAATGTTAAAATCCACGAACATCGAAAACAAGAACAGAATTACAACTGGAAATAAAAATAACCGCAAAACTGTCCCGCTCGAGCGCTTTACTCCTATTTACACTTTTAAATAGTGTAAAGTGAGTTACGGAAGCGGCCGTCCCCATGTGTCCTGCAGTTAAATGCAATTATGTGTAATATACAGGAATGACGTCTGTCTTCACGTATACCGAAGTGCCACTTCATATCCAGCGAAATAGGCATGCAGAAATGACACCTATTCCAAAGAGTATAAGGACGGTGATAGAACACAATTAGTGTTAGTATCGTATATTGGAAGTTCTATTGGCAGTGTGCGAGCCAATTTTGATGATTGCAATTTGCCTTTGAGCAATTTATTGGTGATGATTTTTGTTAATTTGCTTTTAGTTATTAGTATTAGTGATCACTTCATAAAGGTACCAAAGATCGATATGACGGTTTAATTTATAAATCTCATATACAATTTTCCCAAAAAATCTGTAGACGTTCATAATTTAATGAATTTTCCTTACCTATTAGGTACTTACTATTTATCTTACGAAGAACTAAACTTTGAAACAATCAAAGGCGATGATAGCTCAGTGGTAGTGACGTCGGATACCGAGACGAAGGTCCCGGGTTCGAATCCTACAATGAGCTTGAGCTTTCGGTGAAGGAAAACATCGTGAGGAAACCATAGCACGGTGGTAGGGTACTTTGTAGTACCCGCCTGGCTGGGTACCACCCTCAAGTTGAAAATCTGTCGCCAAGCACCTTTCGGTGTGTTCCGATAGCTGCACTTGAGAGCCAGTTCCTTCTAGGCTTTGTGTGCTTACCACCTTCGGCCGCATCATCACTTACCATGGTGAGATTGCGGTCAAACACAGGCCTATAAATAGTAAAAAAAAAAAAAAAAAAAAAAAAAAAAAGAAACTTTATGAACACTAAACTTTTATTCAGATACCAAATCTTTTTCTTTACCTGATCCCTATCTAGCACAGAATAAACGGAGCGTAGCTTTAGGATTGTGCATTTTCTTTCGAAAATAAAGAAATTTCTTTCAAAACTAACTAGATTTTATCTTAGTCTCAATATTACCGTCTGGAAGTCAGTGTTAAATGTTTGTGACGGGAAAGGACATAAAAGGACACTGGCTTCGGCACGATATCAGCTGGAACTAAACTGTACTCTTTAAAAGTTATATTCTTGTATTGGAAGGTAGCATGTGATCCTTAGAATTTGGTGTCGGATATTCAGAGAATTTCACTTTCTGCTACGTTTAACACAAGGGCTTTTTTCTCTTGAAATTATTCTTTACATTTTAAGTCGTATTGAGATATGAATGAATGTACTAAGTCACTCAGCAATGAAATTTAGAATTGTGATTAAATTTTAATAACCAAAGCTTGTATTGGAATTAGAAAACCAAATTTGATTTAGCTCTGTGTCAATCTAATAAAATTGAGGAAAAAACTGATAAAACTCCCAAAAATAGTCCAATCTAATCGGTAATACACGGATCTAGAAGCATTTGTTAGTTCAAAATATACAGCCCTTACCAACCTTGATTGAATCAAATAAATCTATAATCTTATCCCTCTTACCAACCGCTACAAGGTTTTGTAGGAATATGAAATTTTACAGATCTCAACAAGAATCGGGATCAGAAATGCTTTTATCGTTCGAGTATTTGAATTTTTCTCGGAGCTTACGTTCTTCGATAAATTCCTTTTAAGATATCGGATGCAATTGTCCATGAGATGGGAGCCTATACTGACCCAGCCATGTATTCTCGTGTTATTAAATATTAAACTTAACGTTTATGTATTTAAATGTTTCGTTTCTACATCTGCTATTTCGCATATGAATTGTTTTATTTTCTTATATGTTGTAGATTTATCTTTTGCCCAGTGATTTTCACCCGCGTTTCAAGGGATTTCAAACACTGAAACTCATTTTTTGTGGTTTCCAACTAATAGGCTAAGGGCTAAGGCTAAGTAATAATGTTTTTAACTAAAAAAATATGGTTTATGGGATTATGGAACAAATCTAAAAAACCTATTGTAAAAATGTCTTGTTATTAGCTTTACGTATTTTGACTAGACGTCGATGACTCTGTCAGCTTTTTATGTTTAAAAAAAAAAGGTAATTAATGAACATAAAACTTAGAGTTTTGTGTTCATTAATTTCACGCGAGTAACAAAATATTCTTAAATAATCTTTAGTATTCATGTAGGAGCTTTTTAATTAATTAGGCCTACTAAATATTCAAACAAAAGCTTTTCTTCTTCTTCAGAAAATACCTATTTTACTGCGTAATTCGGTGTGAAAGTTATTAAATTTGGTGCAGAACTGCTTCGAATAGTTTTAGTACCTGTGGACACGTCCACAGGTACAAACGAAGCCCTGTCCCAAGGTACAAACAATACAACTTTTAAAAAAAACTTAAATAAATTGATTTTTAGGTTAGAAACTCTTTTCTTTACTTGTTGAATTGTAAATAGAACTAGCTATAGATAAATTACTGATATTAATTTGTAAAATATAAGCATGCATTATTCAAGTAAAAGTAATCAGAAAAATCATGTAAAACTTACTTTTTAACACAAAAATTTTCAAAACTACCTCACGCTACAAACAACACCGGTTGGGTCACGCCACTCACTGGTGTTACATACTAATAAAAACGCTACCCAAATGGTACGATGTTATATTTTTAATGCTGTCAGTTTTTTTATTATGATGAACGTCCAAAGGTAAAAGCGTCCATAGGTACGATACATGACCCTAATGAAGGACATTGAAAATTATTTCAACCCTTACATATTTTTGTATACGAGACTTTGCATCATATGTCTTCAATCAAATCACATATTCTGTCAGGTCCAATTGAATGATTACCACCTCGAGGCCTATTCATCTGACTTTTACACTCTCTTTTGTTTTCGACCAAAATTTCGGTAAGCATTGCAGGTGCTAACAACACTGGAAAGTATTTCCATGTAAAATAACATTTTGATGGATCGGTCCTGATTGAGTTATTTATAAAGTTTCCAAACTGTAGGGCGGAAAAAAACAAATACGCTGAGATTTGCATCGCGGAAGTTTCAGGTACAAATGTAAGGGATGTTTTTCTTCTCGTTTCCAGTGGCTCGTTTGCATAACGTGTAAAGTTCTTTTTTAATAGTTGAATGTTTGTTTGCAGCTTTTTTGTCGGAATATTACATATCCTTTTCTTATGGTGTTATGTTTTTTGTTTCAGGTAAGTCATCTGAATTATAGTGTGGGGAAGATTTTAAAATGCTGTGCATAACGTAAGTGTAATTGTTGACGCAAAATTAATGTTATTCAACCAAAAGTTTAACAATCAATAGAAGACAATTTTAATGCTCAAGACTTTAGAATAATTTATAATAAACTGCTGTAAATTATTATATATAGTACTAGCTGTTCCCCACGGTTTCACTCGCGTTCCCGGGATAAAAAGTAGCCTACGTCCTTCTCCATACCATAGGCTATCTGCATGGTATGATGATCCGTTAAGTAGTTGAGGCGTGAAAGCGTAACAAATATGGATTTAGCAAAATGAGTTTTTTGTTAAAAAAAAATCATTTTTAATATAAGCTTTTTTGTTGACTGTACTTTTTGTTGACTGTACTTGCATTGTCGTCCAATATACTAATGTATACCAAATATCAAGTCAATTCGACCACGGGAAGTGGGTGAAATTCGACTTGCAGGATTCCACCTGAACATAGTTACATAGATTGTTTTTGAAACTATTAAAATTAACCAAACGTAATTTTTTTTAATGAAATTTATGTACCAAAATTGAATTCAAGATACCCTGTTCGTTTCTCAAGAGGAAATACTTCAACTACAAACCCAAGACGTGCAATAATACACACACGGTCCGAACAAATCTCCGAGTAAAATTAAATACCGTCCGAGCAACAAAGAAGGGTGACAAGCATTCGAAATGGACCTCCTTTGCGAGCACTCTTTGGACCAGGACAAAGAGTGCAGTTGCTATTGATGGCTCCACCATTCACTCCAACTGGATTGTAGAGACAAAACACTCGGTAAAGGACTATTTGAAAGGAAAGATAAAAAATGCACGGTACTTTTTGTTTTGTCTCATTAATGATATTTTATATAATAAACCTATTGAATAGCAAGGTAAAAAAATAATTCTAGTTGTTTATTAGTGCTAATAAATGCATTAAATATTTCACGGCGAGTGCACCTAAATTCATATTTGATTATTAAATATTTTTCGGTAAATTATGCTGGTATTCAAATGCATAACCAGTCCAATGTTATGTTAATTTTAGCACGTTTATCGGCAACTGGTCTAAATGAACGTATATTTTTGTCATGTGTACTATAAAAGATTTTTGCAAAAGAAATATCAACTGCAACTCAACATAAATTGATAATGGTTCTAAGGATAATTTCAAAATGAATAATGTAGAATTCTATAAACATTTGAATAAAAGTATGTTTGAATTGAATGTCTAGATTCGAAATGAGACTAAATTAAGAATGAGCGCTATCGAACAAAAAGCTTTCCTTTTGACTTAAATTTCTAAAGAGCCAAATGTTTAAAGTGCGTTCAATTTAACTGTATTCATCTTGTAACGGCAATTTGAGCTGCTTCTGCTAAAATAATCAAGATGAAATTATAGAGAGAAATTGTGAAATTTCTACCAGTCGTAATTATACTGTTAATTATGTTCTGATTACAAGTTTTGATGTCTGGTGAGGTGAAAAATTAAGACTTAGTCCATTAACGTCGTAGAAAATTGCTTTCGTATCTATGTCTGTACGGCTTGTAAGTTCATTCATGTGATATAATTCATGTGATCCTTGGAGAGTTTATTAGTAGCACCTCTGTGTATGAAGTTATAATGAATGTTTTTGCCGCAGAAAAGTTTTTCGATTTCGCGAATCTGAATTTCATCACCTGACTCTTACATCAAAGGTTTGGGTTCTGAGAGGCGAGTTATTACTTCGATTAGGTATTACACCATCATCTTCCAATATTGAGTCACTGAGCATTTGGTATCGTGTTTCAAATTTCATAACATTCACATTTATTTTGCTCTCTGCAACATTTATTTAAGATGTTTTACGATTTTATCGAGAACTTCTACCTCGTTGTTTTTATGTAAAAAAAATTACCAACATGCAAATATGACAGTAAAACATTGGAATTTAAATCAGCCAGTTAATCAATCCTTAGATTCCGTTCTCTAAAATTATATATGCTCAAATCATTTCAACAATATAGATTCATAATATCTCAACAATGTATAGATAGGGAACAAAGAAGAACCAGTAGATACGTGTCGTGTCCAACGATATGTCTTCCCCAATTCGATAGTGACAAGAACAGGTGTCAGGCGTGAGCGGACCAGCGGCGCGGAACTGAGCACACCCATATAAACGATTTGTATGCCCCGGACTGGAATACGGAATGTTACAAGAATAGATGCCGCTTTATTTTTATTGCTTCCAACCATCCAACCTTTTTTAGTGTAGAAAGGAATATTTGAATTTGAGGAAATTAAGAATCTATTGGTAACCTTGTTTTTAAATCCACCTCATATTTTACAAAACTCTTCAGGTGTTTAAATAATGTGAAATAAATTAGATTTTATGTTACGCCTTTCATGTAGGACTGAAACACATGTGGTGTTATTAGCATCAACAAATTTTATTATGTCAAATGGGGCCTGTGTTTTGTCTTCAAATGAATGACGGAGTTATAAACAGGATGTAGCATACTTACCCAGAAAATTCGTATTCACTCTGGTCTTGAATACATCAGGTTTAAGGTGTCGGGAAACACAGACCCCGGAAGAGAGTTCCACTCCTTTGCTGTTTGCCTAAGAAACGAAGAAGCGAAGCGTTGAATATTATTACCATTTCCAGATTTAAATATGTGTATCTACTTTTAATCAGCAAACGGTAATCGGCATAGAACATAATCTTTCAGATATTGTACCGGGTCTCAAAAGGGCATAAAAAAAATTCTCATCTGTATGCTTCTCAGCGGAATAAAAACAAAATACATACCTAATAGATTATAACGCTCGATTCAATTTACAAACAGAATAATGAGAAAACTCATTACATTTCAATGTTTTTGAAGTCATATTTAACTGGGAAACAAGACCAAGTAAATATTATACTAGAAACATTATGAGAGTAGTTGATGCAGATTTCAAACGGCTCTAGGAACGGTCGGCAATTTCATGTCAAAAAGCTAAAATAGCAATTAATTTGTTCATAGAAATGCTGTATACAAATTCAAACTAAGTACTTCATCAAAGCAACTAACATTATGAGTTTTAGTTGCGGTTAATAATTTTAGTTTTGTGGTAGAGTAAAGCTTGATGAGAAAGTAGTTGAAACTAATTCCAGTTATAGTATTTCAGTAATTATTTTTTAAGTTTGTAGTAGTTATAGTTTTAGTTTTTAAGTTATCTTGTATCATTATTACATTATGTACCTTTATTTACTTATTAAACCTTGCTCGTAAAGTGACAGTAGTATATTATAAACTAAATTGCTTTACCTCTTTATAAGAACATTGTGATAATTCTCTCAAAATTACATGTAAGACGTACCTAATCAGCAGCTTATGGTTTTGACTGTACATGACTCTTGCTAAATAAGATTCAAAAGGTTGAGGACAATAGACGAGTCACTCGAAAATGAGCCCTAATCCATACGTTTAGGGCTTAAACTCAACTGTTCTAATCTTGACTCTAATAATACGGAGATAAATTAATATTATCTATGACCATCCAATTTTATCTCTCTTAACTACAGTAGCAAGTACCACAATAACATTATTTTCACATTATAATAACTTGTAGTAATTGTTTTCATGTTGTACGTGCTAGAATTGGTTGTAGTACAATTAAAACAGCTATTACTTGGTAAAGCAAACCTGTCGGACATTCGTGTCAAATCCACGGTTCAGCTCAATTAAAAACATAATTGAGTATTTGGGCGTTTGAAGGGGGCTGCGGGGTGCGGGGTGCGCGGCGTTAAGGGAGGGAAACAATTGAGCGTCTATAAAGCAAAATGACACTTGTATTCTTGAAGTTTAATTATTTTGCCTCCGATATTTTAGAACTTGTGGCCGTAATGAATTTGCTTCTGGGATTCTGATGTGACTTATCGCTTGCTTAATTTTGCTGTAAAAAGTTACTTAAGTGAAAACTCAGCTAACTAACATTCTACATTATCAGCAAAATTGTCTTTACTTCCATACAAAGTGCTATCATTTAATAAAAACTATTTTTTATAATTGTGCAGCTACATAATTCCTCCTCCCTTTACCCTCTCTTTCTCAGTTACATTTATTCTTATTCTGTACATATTATTTGTCTGTCTAGTCTTTTCTTTCTGCTACTCTCTTTATATTATTATTCCAGTGTGATAATCCTAAATCGTATCATAAGGTATTTTCATACGTTAAAATCACTAGCACATTTGTCATCCGATTCAACAACGCCACAGTCGAACAAAAATCGCACAAAGCAACAGTTTTAATCAAGAGCCAAGTAAATAACACCTCATTCACTATTGTTTCAAAGCAAACACGCCCGTAAATATCAGACACAAACGCGCAGTCCGTACACGGGTGGGTTCCTATGCAAATTTCATTTACTCGTAATCCACTCAGCGAGATTGGTCTTGATTGATAGACGCAAATTGGAAATAGGCTGCGTGGCGGTAACGTGTAGACCAGCCGCCGGCGACAAGCGACAACGCGACAATCCGTGTACTGTTAATGACAAAAACGCCCCGCCGCGCTATGGCTTCGTAAAGAGTGCTCCGTATAAATCGGTGGCTTGGTTTTTAAAAGTAGAATCTTAAAAATTACTTAAAATATTTTATATCAAACAAAACAATCCTAACACTGGCCCTGATTCTGTTGTTTACAAGTTAACTAATTTTAGTCTCACTATGTCTCTTTCTAACAAAGAACATAAGAAAAGGACGTAAGGAATTTAGTCCTGTCAAATTAGTCCAATACTTGTTCTCAATCGAAATTTAGTCGCCATCTATCGCGGTTACGCCTAAATACCCGCAAAATAAGACGGCAAAAATGTATTGACTGCTTTAAATATATTCTATCCTTTTTCAATAATGTTCGTAAGAAAGAGATGAGATGTGACTAAAATTAGTTTAGTGCGATTTACAACAGAATCGGCACCACTGACTGTCTTATGGAAGCACATGGGTTAAACTTAGATGAGCACTAAGGAAGGATTTCCAAAAATGCATCCCTGACAGAACCTGAAAACAGGAAATCTATTTTTTTACTAAATCACAATGTAACATAGTGAATAGGTAGAAAAGAAAATTACAAAACAAAATAGTAAAAGTGGTGTAGAGATTGCAGATTACATAATAACCAAATGGTTCCCAGAGACAATAGAGCTTGTTTTTTTTAACAAAAACACGTGAATGTGACAGTCTCCTGGTCGAACCGGAATAAACAGGGCGGAACAGCCGCGAGCAACGCGACTATGTTGCGTGGAACAGGGAATTATTTCACGCTTTTGCAATAAGACAATTGATGGTGTACATTAAAGTAAATGATTGGTGATAAAAGATAAAAAAAATGTGTCCGAAATCCTTATAATAGAGAATACGTTAGAATATCTATACATATAAAATTCAAAGTCCTGACTGATTGACTGACTGACTGATATATCAACGCACAGCCTAAACCACTGGTCCTAGAAACATGAAATTTAGAGGGTATATTCTTTGTAGGTATCCACTAAGAAAGGGTTTTTCGAAATTCCATCCCTAAGGTGGTAAAATAGGGGATGAAAGTTTGTATGAAAGTCCGTCAGTTTCGAAGTTAGGATTATAAAATTTTGTGTTTAGGCTGAAGATTGAAAATTAATGTATACGTGTTTCAGCGTTTTTAATAATTCCACCATTGTATATAAATATGTCATTTGATTCCTGTAGGCTACGCGGGCGAAGCCGCGAGCAGAAGCTAGTTGTTTATATAAATTGAAACCATTTAAAACAAACATTAATTCGATGGCGAAGTTTTTTCAATTTTGACCTAGTAGGTCAACATTGAAAAAACTTCGAATTAATGGCTTTGAATTTGAAGAAACTAAGGTTGTAGTGCACAATTTGGAAAAGGCTTCTAACAAAAAAGACGGATTACGAAACACGTTGGCTAGCAAAAAATTAAATAAAGTAATTTATGTCTCAGTGGTGCCGATTCTGTTGTAAATCGCACTGAACTAATTTTAGTCACATCTCATCTCTTTCTTACAAACATTATTGAAAAAGGATAGAATATATTTAAAGATATCAGATTAATCTTTGGCGTCTTATTTTGCGTATATTTAGGCATAACCACGATAGATGGCGACTAAATTGATATTGAAAACAAACATTGGACAACAAAGAACATAAGAAAAGGATGTAAGAAATTTAGTCCTGTCAAATAAGGACTAAATTTCTTACATCCTTTTCTTATGTTCTTTGTTAGAAAGAGACATAGTGAGACTAAAATTAGTTTAGTTGTAACAACAGAAACAGGGCCATGTCTCAGTATGGGGCGGTAAAGAATTTCTTCGTGTTTTTATTATTTTTTATCTTCGCAGAGCAATATGGCTAAATATTTCAGTGATTAGCGACCGTAGTAGTTCATTTGGCATTTGTAGAATTGATATTTTTTTGTTAAATATGAACTATTTTTGTATATTACTCAAAATAGACAGTTTTACGTGGTTTTACGGTTTTTCGAGAAACATTCAAATATGGCTCATATTATACAAAAAACATTCATAACACAATGTGCCATTTGAACTTCTATGGTCGCTAATCACAGAAATATGTAGTCATATTGTTCTACGAAGGTAAAAAATTATAAAAAAAAGAAAAAATCTAATATCCCGCACCCATACTGTTACATCACCTTAACAAGTTTAAACAAATATAGAATAATAAAATTTATAAAATAGCAATTACAGGAAAAGTTCGAGTTAATTTGAATATCTTACTTTGAACATTTCAAATATTCCTCGTATCAAATTTCATATTCCCAGAAATCGTTGGATTCCCATATAACTTCAAACAGCGCGGCGTTTATAATGAAATGGATTATACAAACGTTTAATCGTCTTTCCGTGTTATAATATGTTACGGTACCATTTACTTACAACTAATTTCAGTAAGAACCCTTGAATGATTAGCATCGTGTTTTACACGACCATTTCCATTCAAAGAAAATGTGACGTTAATGTTTACGACTATGGTGTTATTATTGCTTATCACAAACACTTTTCTTGGTGCTACATAGGTACTCGTATTAGGTTTTCGACACCGCATTGTTATTAGTTTTACGGTGTTTTTTATGACTTTAATTGAAGTTGACACCATTTCGTGTTTATGACGCGATTTTTATTTGTTCGGCCGGTGTTAAAAATGTAGTTTATTTTAGACGATGATTGCGTTTCATAAATTTTATATTGCGTATTCTATTCTCCCTTTTTAGTTTCGATTTTTATTTACAATGAAGCTGTGCTAATTATGATATGTTTTTGTACGGAACACTAATTGCTTTCTAAAATAAAAGTAGCTTAAGTTATTCCTTATAGCATCCGTAATTTTTTCGTCAAAATTGATCTATCCGTTTCGGAGATAACAGACAGATAAAAGTACCGTATATATTTTCATATTCATTTAGAAAAACGTTGTTATTTTGACATTACAAACAGATACTTAAATATTGATGATTTGTATAGATAATTCGGTTATATCAGTAGAGAAATACTAGCAAATTTCATCCAGGTTAGGTTATTTCCTACTCAATAAGCTTTTACAAAGGTTACCCTCTATAGGCGCCATTTCCTACGAGCTTTCACATCCGTTAGTACTCTGACTTCGTTTATTCAGTTTCCCGCATCCCGGACGATCTATTTTCCTTTAACATAATTACAATTAATTTCACTATCCAGGCTTTGAAGGTAATTTCAGTGTACGTTGTTGACTGGCATCCTGTTTAAGTTATAGTAGGTCATACTGTCTCTTGCATCATAGAAAATGGCAAAGGTAAAAAATCAAAATCATAATCAAAAAGTCATTTATTCAGTTTAGGCCCTAGTAAGGCACTTATGAACGTTACATTGGTATATACAGTTGAATTTACCACCGGTTCGGAATACACTTAACTGAGAAGACTCCGGCAAGAAACTCTAATTCTGATTAGAGTCGGATTCTAAGTCTGATAAATTCGTTCTTTTTAAATAATATTATGATGGTGCTATACATTAAAAAAGACCTTCGCTGACACTTATGAATAGTCTGACTCTAATACCGGTTCGGAACATTGCATTTGCTGAGAAGAGCCGGCAATAAACTCATCAAGTACTCTTTTCAAAAAGCTTAGATTAATCGCACTGACAACAATTGCGTGCCCCGCCACGGCGCAAAACTACAAAGCGCTATCTAAATATCTACTAATTGTAAATTAAATAAAAATTAAAAAATCATGATTTCAGTCACATGCGATACAATTTTATAACAAACTGTCCCCCGCGGTTTCACCCGCGTTCCCGGGATAAAATGTCCTTCTCCATACCATAGGCTATCTGCATGCCAAATTTCATGATGATCCGTTGAGTAGTTCAGGCGTGAAGGCGTAACAAACAAACACTTTCACATTTATAATAGGATAGGATAGAATTCAATTGCGTCTCATGTAAAATTTGACTTTGTGTAATTATAGTGCTTTGTTTCTCAGTTCCTAGACTAATACTCAAGATATACGTTCATCGAAAACAAATCAAAATTCATTGCATACACTATACAATTTCCAATACTTAAACAATATAGTAACTCTTGTTCAGTAATCAACGCAAAAATCTTAAACAATTTAAAACCCACTGTCTTTATCATTACTTTCAGCTGTAACTTGAGATCAGTTGTTAAAAAAAGTAATTTACCGCTTGAGTTCCTCGCTCCAACCAAGCTCAGAGGGTTGTGCAACTGAGTGCATCTCGAAGTGCATAGCAGGAGGTCAATGGGGCCGTCGACTCTACATCCGCGACGCGAATCACGACAGTCGCCAGATTACTGTCTTTATATACCCAGCTTTGTTTTGGACTTACGAGCAATACATGTAGTTGCTATTCAACGATTATTTGCTGTGGGATTACGATTATTGCTTTTTTGGTCGCGTGATTTGCATGATAATGGTGTAGAATGTCTGTTTCTGCAAAAACTATTGTCTGTAATGCCATACTTTTAACAATGTGGTTTTTGTATTTTTGTAATCAGATCATGGAAATAAGCAATTCTATTTCGTTACAACGGTTTGTACACTTCTGGTGTTTTCATTGTTCATTATTTTTATTAGGAGCTAATGCCCTGCGTGCTTTACAGCTATTTTTTTTCCTATCAGATGTATGGTATAGAAACACATAAGTTACAGAAAACATTGATTTTTATACAGGTCGTTGTTTTTATCAGCGACGAGCGACTCAGGGTCGATAATATAAATGATACTGGTGCTAAAAAAAATATAAAAAAATACTTTATTTTTCTTTAATAATAAAAATAAAAAAATAAAAAATTGAAAATCATGTAATAAGCTAAAGTGTAGACATAATACTCAACGGGAGTAAAGGGGTGGGGCGATGGCGGCTTGTGCCTAGCTCTAGTCTGTGCACGTGCCTAGTAACCATACTTTGCGGTAATTTTATTTCAAATTGAATAAGGTATTTCTCAACATATTTACAGTATTTAATGGAATTAAGTAAATTTTTGGGGAATATATATTTAGTACTACCGCTCCTGGGTCGCTTGTCGCCGACCAAAACAACACCCTATATGTATATGAGTATAGATAGAGAACTTTATTATCTCATACATTGAGCTATTGTTACTACGTATAGAGAAACTATCATAAGCAAAGGTTATGTCCCATTTTTTTGGAGTCAACTAAAGTTCACTTCAGCGCTGAAACAATAATTAGTCATCTAAGCAGACAGTAGAAACACGCAGCGCTATCAGAACGCTTTTAGGAGAATTTTCTCGCAAACACCCTGATTTTCACGGTGCCTACGCGTTTCGTTCATCGTTCTACAACAACAACATGGAACATAGTTGTGATGTGTGGCGTCTTCTCTATATATAGTAATAATAGCTCAATGATCTCATAAGAAATTACATGCATTTGTGAATGTTTACAATTTCTAAGCGATAACAGTTCATGCAAATGGTAAATTAGACCAAACCTCTTTTTGTCTCTATTAGCGACTATCACCATCGATTAACAGTTAATCTCAATTTGGTATCCGAGGACGCGATTAAGCTGTTTGAATTGGAGAAAATAAATGTCCAAGGAATGATCATCAGTCTTAGCAATAAGGAAAAACAATTGCTATTAAGCCACGCGAATGTTTTCAACCAAACATTTATGTTTAATTTTGGAACATAATGGATATTTGGTCCTATTAAAATCTCCGGTGAAATATTAAAGTAGACCAACATTAAAAGCCTTCGAACCGAAACTTTTCAAAACTCAAAATCAAAAAGTAATTTATTCAGTTTAGGCCCTGGTAAGGCACTTATGAACGTTACATACATTTGAATTTACTACCGGTTCGGAATACACTTAAACTGAGAAGACTCCGGCAAGAAACTCACCAAGGCTTTTTTTTGTTGTGGAAGATAAAATATACAAGATGAAGAGATACAATATACAATATACTCTACTACATACTCCTCCTCTACAACTCAACCTAATATTTAGAATTTTGAAGCGTAGTAGAATCTTAGCTGTATATTTACAGATAGCTTCATACGTAGTGTGATACCAGTCTAAATCACACACAATTAAACTCAGCAAAAGTTACTTCGCAGTACATACGCTTATGTTATATCGCTAAACCCCGGGTTAATTGAACAGGGTGGAAAATTATACAAAGTTTCACTATAACATTAATGCTAACAGACGTTTTGTAAGGCAAAACGTCCCATGCTTGCCTAGAGTCAATATTAATAGAGGAGCCGTCAATTATCGATGTTTAGTGATGCTTAAAATCGCGCTCTGTATCTATTAATTGTTGTTTAGGTAGAACAATATTGTTATTTGTATAACATTTTCTAGTTTTATGCAAACAAAGATATTATATCAAATAATATAACTTTATTTTATTCTGTACCAACAATATAAATAACTATATAAAAAAAGAGAAAGACAGAAAATAATACGTACCACACAACAGTGAACACAACATTTCTAAACTAACAATCACAAAGTCATATTATGTAGGAAGGACATAGATAATAAACTATAAAATTATGTAGAATAAAGTAAAATTACAATTAATTACAAAAGAGCAAATAAAAAAAAAATTACGGACTTAACAACTTGTTGTTTTAGTATGGTAAACACGGCTCTAAAAAATAAAATATTTGACTGATTTGATAATACACAATTTTAAGGCCTATACCGCTTTCCTGGCTGATTTCCTTGTTTACTGACTTAGATAAAAAATATATTATACAGGTCGTTGTTTTGGTCAGCGACGAGCGACTCAGGGTCGATCAAACAATAGATACTGGTGCTAAAAAAAATATTTATTTATTTCAAATTGAATAAGGTATTTCTCAACATATTTACAGTATTTAATGGAATTAAGTCCATTTTTTGGGGAATATATATTTTGTACTACCGCTCCTGGGTCGCTTGTCGCCGACCAAAACAACACCCTGTATAGATGTTTAAGTATAAACATTTATCAAAATAAAGGCAGACGATGCCTAAGCTGGTAAATTTTATCTTTGTCAGACTTCACGTGGGCAGTTGCGTCCTATGTAATTAAAATAATACAAACAGTAGCTGTCAATTTATTACAAATTTGAATATAGAACAACAATATTATTATATTCATTTATGAAGTATGATAGAATATTATACATTAATCCCTACTTTAATATGGTGTTCTTATTTCAAGTCACAACGAGTTGACGTGAATATTTGCAAAGGAATAAAATTTAAACTAAGAACATGGTTTCATCATGTAAACCTTTCTTATTAAAATCATGACTAATTAATATGCATAAAAAAATGGTGAAATCGGTGATTTTTATTATTAAAATTACCACCTTTGATGTCAACCCATAAATAAGGCATAGGGTACACATACGGATTATGTGATATCGGTCCAAAATACCCGTTTGTACGTTCAGGGCGTATTGTTTGCATTTACCTACGATACGTTCGTATGTAAACATTTAATATCGGCTGCAGGCGAGAGGGAGCAATCGACGCAACAGAGATAGACTTGTGTACACATAGCTTATGTATGTCTCTTCGGGGTCACACAACGTACCTATGAAGTAATCCTTTTTGGATATCTGTTTACTTTGAAAAAGATTTTTAAATGGTTCGTAAATCGGTTACTGGTATTTTTTATTCACACACGCTGTCATGTAAGCAAAACGTCGTCATAATGATATTAACACTGATTTCAAACTAAGGATAGCCCCACAGAAACATTTTGCGAAAAACTTCTACATACAAGTAAATAGTACAGTATTACCCAACTTATATGGCGCGTCGTGAATCTTCGTTCGTACAGAAAAGAAAGTATCGCCCCGAAGATTAACGAAAGAATGCTTAAAACTTACAATCAACCTTAGATCACTACTATAAGGTTCATAATACACTGCAGCTGTTAGTTCCATCTCACTCGCAAGACACGCCCCTCCGCACGGCACTCGCTAACATGACGGCAGCTGTCGTCCAATAGCGTTTCCCACGCTTTGAAAATGTATCTTCTGCGCAGGTACATCGGTAAGCCATATTAATTGGGTACTACTGTACCATCATTTGTTTAAAATCGATCGAACTACCAAGTGCCGCGTTGCATAAGCGTACGGTCTAATACGTATGTCCGTACCTTGCACATATACAAGAAAAAATTAAACAATAAAAGAACAATCTGTTCCGCGGACCACAGATGACCGAGTCTCGTTGGCCCTAAAATGGCCTTTTTAGGGCCAGCGCGTTAATGCCATTTCGTCGCGCAGTTGTCCTGTCCTTACACCAGTAATATATAAGTCAATGGATATTAAGGTTTTTCGTTTAAAGTATTCGATTAGGACAATAATTAATATAAATAAATGTACTACGTCCATTCATAATTATATGTTATCCATATACTTTTTCAACTAGGCTGGTACCTCCTTAAAGATTACGTTACAACAACTAAAGTTTACTTTTGATCAAAAGATTTTAGTTTCATTTGGAATTTGATCTCACAACCATCATTATGGCATTTTTATGACAGATATATTGCAAATTCTCTTCTTATGACGTTCCTCATTTTCACACACAAATCATCGATTGAACCACGCTCACTCGTTCTAAAATCACAATTCTAAAAGTTTATTGTGTAGAATTGAATGTGAAATTCCAGTGAATTTCTCCCATACGATGTTACATTTATTTTTGAAATCTGCGGCGAGGCGGGATCAAGTCAAGTGAATGGAGAATATTACGTGTGATACACCGCTTTGATGTATCTAAGTAAATTCTATTTCCGATGTACACCCGGGATCCTGGGTATTTTGTGTAATTACGCAGTTTTGTTTACGCGTTTGAATGATATACTTTATGTAACTTTATAAACGTATTATTGTTTTTTAGATGATTATACATTTATTAGAACAGTTTTGGTAAATGCACATGATAGTGATTGTTACATAAAACTATCCAAAATTTCCTGTCTACAAATTTCAGATATTGGTAGGTATAAAACAACAAAATTTTAGAACGTACAGGTTATTAACCTTCGCATCACATTCCAAACACGGGACCTATATCATCGCCGGCAAACACCAATATAGCATATTCTTTTGAGTGCAAACTTCGGCAAACGTTTGCGTTAGGATTGGAAGGTTTCAGGCAGTAGGTTTCAAATCCGGTGGTTTGATGCGGGGGCACGCGCCGCTGCGTATCGCCCGCGGGTGCGCGCCCGAACGATATTTTATGAGCTACACGCTTTTATGTGCAATCTTTTTTTTTTTAAGATGTTTTGTTTGCCGATGGGTTGTGTTTTGATGCTGTAAAATTGTATGGTTAGTTACTAAATGGTTTCACCTATAGGTACTATAGTTTGGTTTGTTTCAGGTGGATCGTTTGGCTTGCGAATACATTTTAATGTTAAAAAATGTAGTAAACAAAAAATTCAAAACATTTTAATTTCGATTGTAAAATGGGAACGGTAGCGAGGTTGAAATTGTTTTGCAAAATAAACATGTTGAGCTTTTATTTTACACACAATATCGATGCATTCCCGGAACGATCTCTCATATACAAATTGCATTGTGCACGTTGTATTTACATCCCGAAAAATACTGTGAAGCCGTGTCGTCATCACTGTAAATCTGAACCGAAAAGCCTTCGGGGCTGTATCCGCGTTGCATCGCATGCCGCACACGTAGTGAAATCGAATAAAGTTTTAACTCGTATGTCGGACACTATGAGGAAAGTTTGATTACACATAGCCAAGTCAACATCTATATCACTTTATGACCTTTCAGATTTCATGATTCTCCTACACCGCACGCGTTTTATGGTTATTTTTATTTTAGTGTTATTGCCCCAAAAATGTTATCCAACTCATGAAGAGTTCGAAATCTCGTATCAAGTGACCCCTATAATGGATGCGATTACGGCATCGTAAAATGGTGATCGAACCGTTTTTTCAATATTTCCAGCTCCGACGGGCTTACTTTGAGCAGTAAAGATTCAGAAATTAATTATAAAGTGGGATTTATTTTGTTACGTCGGTGTGGGGTCAGACAAAAGATTCTTTGAAGGGTTTAGTGACACTCGAGTGTGGCAGACATTTTTCATGTCTATAGTTTTATTGATGGTATGGAGTTGGGAACTTATATACTTAATCGTGTGATACTGAGACCATACTTCTTCTGGGTGATGCTTTTAATCAAAGTTATGTTCAGAGCTGAATTTAATTCTGATCTTCTTAAATTTTGTCGCCAAATCCTAGACCTAACTGTATTTTCACAGATTCTTGTTCTATATAGTTTATATTTGAGACTGATATTCACCCTGGTCTATATAATGAAAATGCAAAAGATCATTCGAATCTTTTTATTCCAATAATTTCGAATAGAAGTTGATATGATATCTTCATTCGGGACGTCATTAGGGGCGATGACGAAGCCTAAGATGGAACACGCTTACCCAAAAGAAATCTATTCACTCTGACCTTGAAAGTCCCTAGATTGTAAGAGTCGGGAAACAGACGCTGGAATCAAGTTACACTCCCTTGCTATACGCATTATAAATGAAGTCAACATAATAATAGTATTGTATATTATGCAACTATTGGGAACATCGAGGAAATATCCCTTTAGAGTAGTAATACAGAACAATCAAATTCCACAACTAGTCAGTGATTTGTCACTGAATTTGAACAGTAAGGACCACTCGCTGCATCGTGTGTTTTTGACTTGGCCAATCAGAGTGCATGCGTCCTTGTCTTAACCAATCAGCGCGCATTGTCGACGGTGGGAAATTGGCGGAATATATTTCAACCAAAATGAACGCCATTGCTTCAGGTTAATTGTTCGATGATTGGGAATACAGGATAGATTTAAAGCGAGGATCATAGATGAATCACGAGCAAGTGAAGGACTCTAATGATCGTGATTCATGGCTCTCGATATAAATCATCATGACTTCGAAAAAAGAAAGATTTAAGCGAAAATAGACATTTAATGAAGAAAAAAGGAAGGTAAATTAATTGAAATGCACATTAAAATTGGAACAATTACTAAAATTAAGAGTGATTGTCTTATTATGTCAACATGAAGGAGTTTGCACCTATGTCGAGTATTCTTGCACAAGGAGTTTGTATCGAGTTATTTTTTCGCAAGGAGGTCGAATTATTGGTGTGTTCTAAATTCAAACACCAAAATAGTGAATAAATGTGCTTTTTATTCACTGTTTTCAGTCAATAAAATAAGCGTTTTAGAGGGGTCATGGTATAAAATATATTTAATGTTGATGCGAAGTGAATGGGAAACGCGTAGGACTGAATATTGTGGCACATAATAAGGGAAAGCTTATGTCAAATAGCGAATCTGTGTGCGAATGATGATGACCTACGCAACAAAATATATCTCACTAAAACCATTCATCCAGTTCCCATAACAACCACATTTTAAACTGAAAACGTAATTAAGGTACATATAAATACCTTAACATTATCTTAAGGCGGAATGCTCCTATTACACAACTAGTGTTTGTCGGAACATTTCAATCTGACAACGTTTGTTTTAGCCGGCTGTGTGTTTAGTTACGGCCATGAAACAAGCGATTAAGCGATAATAAAGGGTGTAGAGGGTGTAACAAGGGTTATTATCGCTTAAATCCGATTTACATGGGGCTTGCGAATTATATTGTATCTCTGAGATAATCATACTGGTGATGTGAACGATGAGTTTAAGCTCCTTAAGGGGGTACGAGTGTGTGCTGCGAGGTTTTGACAGGAGATTGAATTTAATGACGTTTTTGATAGATTTTGGGTTTGACTATATTCTCCATGGTAAATGATGATGTCGCCGAAGGTGGTAAAAGTTCTTGCTAGGCTTTATGTGGTTGGCACTTACCATGGTGAGATGGTGAAGCAAACAGATGCCTACCCGTAATGTGTTGACAGTGAAACTAAATACCAAAACATACCCCACCGTACCGTTGTTAAAAATCACGATTTAAAAAGATGGTTAAAAATTACTTCAGTTAAATATTATCGAACAATCGTATAGTTAACAATATACTCATCGGTGTAGAGTTTAACTAAATAACTTTTTTTCTGACCAAGTTGGCAAACGACCCACCTGGTGGTAAGCGGTTACTTGTGATGGCACAGGTGTTGCATCACAAGGGAAACTTGCAACTCATGAAGCATCACTCACGCATTGCCGACCCTTCACCTCCTCAATGAGCTTGGCAACCTTACTCACACTTTCGTATATTTTGTTATAACATAACAAAAACTTTGTTAGTTTCTTTGCAGGACCGTTAGGCTACCACTCTTACGGTTTTTATGCTTACAACCATCGGCCATTTTCATTATTAAGATTGTGGTCAAACTCAGGCATATCCATAATAAAAATCAAACTTTACCTTCACCAACCTAACTCATGTATTCTAAATACTTTAGCTTTAAATCCCATAGAGTTAGAATATTACTAGAGCGACTGTAGTAGGGTACGGACCGTGAGCACGGGTAAGGGCAAAATGCCTTGAAACGAAGTGCGCGTAGATAATTTGAACGACTAAAATACATAATAGAGTGGGGACCACATACTGGATAGCGCCGTGTGGGATGACCATGTCGCTGGGCTCCGTTGAATGCAAGCGGCCCAAAACCGTTCGAAGTGGAAGCTAATGGGAGAGGCCTATGTTCAGCAGTAAACATCCTTAGGCTCAAATGATAATGATGACGAAAATACATATAATGAATGCCAATTTCTCATTTGTTTTGATACTTTTACCGAGAACAAATGACGAGGAATCTATATCGACATTTTGTCTGACTATAAAGCACTAGTGAACGATATATCTGTGAATGCATCTAAACTGCTCATGCTTCGCACAAGGTAACGTTGTTAACGCTATCACTCTATAATATTCTCTATGTTAAATACACTTAGGTCAAAAGTTAAGTCTTTAAAAATTAAAAATACCTGTAATAAAGCCATTTTACTGGCTCCAAACATATCAGAAGGCCCGTAGCTCTATTCGCAGTCGCTTTTATTTGCTTAATATTTTCGTAAAAGGGCGCACTCCGCGGTTCCCTCGTACATATTAGATTATAAATAATGTGCGCTCGTCTTCATGTCGTGGCCACTTCCAGTCGTAGATTTAACATGTTTTAGTAGATTTAAAATGGAGGACGGAGATTTTGTGTTGTCTTGGTATTTTACATAATTTATAACAAATTAAGCTGCATTTGTACATTTTAAATTTAAAGTAGATAAGTTGATAATGTTGTTGGATTTCGAAGTAATCTGGAGTTATGGAAATGCAGTGGATACGATTCCAACTTGGCGAAGAAAAGTTTGTGTAAATCACGAAAAATAAAAATATTTTTAATCAAATTGTTATTTTAATTCTCCTTCAAACTGCTTTATATTTTTTTTTAAATACTATCTCATTTCTCAAATATAAATTGGATGTTAATTTTTGATTGTTTAATAACCTACGAACGTAATTTGTTTCTGTTAGCATTTAAGACAAAACCAGGTTACAATAAAGTGTACTGGCCATATACGAGTCGAGCGTTGCTCGATCATCACATCGTTCGATGATCACAGCTTACAAACTACATACATTATATTAATAAATTTCAAATTTATTTCTATATTCTAGTTAAATGATTTTTGAAAAATAACTCCAGTTTTCTTGTTTTTTTTTATTTTTTATTTATTTATAACATACAGTAAAAATCAAGTGTAAGTAGATACACTATAGTTGGAACCCTTCTGAAAATAATTCAGTAGTAGTTCAACATTTTAAACAAAATATCCATATACTAACCCCCTTATTCATAATAAATTTATCAAACGTTGATTAGCTAAAATTCTGAAGTCTTTATCTGACACGTGACATTTGGTGATTGTAAGAGTGAGACGGGGCACACTGATTTAGTTAAAAAGCGATTATGAATAAGGGGGTAAGTCTCTCGTTGCGTTTACAACTAAATATCCATGACATACGGACTTCCTGACAGCAGAGTGACAGCAATAGACTATCTTCGCCCTTTAGGCATGGAATCTAAAGTTTGGTAGATCAATTTTTTACAATTTTTACTTTCCAGGTACACCAAACCTTTACACAAACGGTCCTTTATAAAACATCACGATAACATTGCAAAGATTTATCTGTAAAATTTCTCACGGGGCCGGGCGATGTAATTTGATTAAAAATTCATTAGTACGCCCACGGCCGCCCGCCCCCGCGTCTCGCCCGCACCCGGGGGAATAATTTAGTGCAATTCACACGGGCTGACACCTCACGGGTGAGAATGGGTCTTTTTGTGTGTACAGCTTAGCGTTGGGTACTTGTTATTAGTTAATAGTTAGGGGTTAACTAAACCGTAGATTATTTTTAGTGCAAAAATCTTAATCCTAACGCTTATAGATACTCCTTACTCTATAATAAATGTACTTATTCTGACCTATAAAATACCAATGCCTTACTTAGGAAACTTCTAACAAATATCAAATTGATTTTATAAAAACCTTTGTTTGTTGTTAAATTAATATGTTCCATAATATTTTCAATTTCAAATTATACGGAAATTATATTAAATTTTCCACTTTTAATTTTCTTCAAAATTCAGCTCATGGTTCGTTTCAGCGTTTTTCTCTAAGACCTGTAGTTTAGAATTTACCCATAGGGGCTAAAAAAAAAAACACCCTATATATTTGTAAAATTAGGTAATTTTAATGATTTTACAGTTATGAATCAGACTGCACTGTAATATTGCTTATAATATACTTACTTTTTTATTCAGATTTGATATGGTTATCAAAGAATCCAATCAAAACTAAACTGAGTAAATACCATCAAAATAAAATACAATTCAACGCATCGACATAAAAAAATGATGCGAATTCAAATCAAAATTCACAAACAAAAATGAATGTGAGAAAAAACCGATTATAAATGTTTTACAAAAGTATATTTTGCAGCACACAGAGCTCGTCAACTGAACAAGAACTTACAGCAACTAGATGTGACTGAATTAATCTATACTAATCTCTTATATACTTATATACCATAATAATATAATAAAGCGGAAGAGTTTTTTATTTGTTTGTTTAAACGGGCTAATCTCAGGAACTACCAGTCGGATTCGAAAAATTCTTTCACTAATAGGAAGCTACATTATCCTTAAGTATTATAGGCTTTTTATCACGGGACCGCGGGTGACACCGCGCGAGACAGCTAGTCTTAAATAATTTACATCATGTTGAAAAAGATGTATTTATCTATAAAATATATAGGTATGCTGAAAATAATGTATTCAGTAGAAAACACAAGTAAGATTTATCTGATCTGCGCAATGATTTTTTTTATGCCTCTACCTATTCACAAACATAAGAAATTAACAAATTATACATATCTTAATATTTTGTAAATTTTCGTTTATATTTTACGGTATTGAGTATTTCAGATTGAAATGAAAACAAAACAAACAAACATAGTCAGATTGTCCAAAGAATATTTTAAAAATGCAACCTTGCAACCAGTTGAAGGCCGAGTTCCGAACCGGTGGTAAATGTGACCATCATAAGTTGCGCTTCTGTTCTGGAGCTTAAATTGAATAAATGGCTTTGACTTTGACTTTGAGATAAATTGACTTGATTTATATAACCACTTTGACTGTTTGACGATCCGCGCGGGCGAGGAAAACAACAGAAATCTATTATTATTTTTTTACCGCAAGTCAAGGGACACTTATCAAAAATAACTTACTTCAATATTATATTTTTAATCGTAATGGTTGGTTCTCTCTCCGCCCTACCCTCTAATAATTATTAAATAAAATCTAACAAATTCTGGTTATAGAGTTATATATTGTACCTATATATTTTTATTTATTTAATTAAAGCTGTTTAAAATGATTATCAATAATAAAATAAATTTAATTACAAACGATACATAAAAAATTACTGAGCCACATCCATAGACGCAACATCGACGGCGGCCAGTATCGGCACCCAACACTCGCCGCAACGCAACGCAATCGTCAAATATTTGCATTCCACTGAAAAAGTAATATGATTATTAATTTACTCTCGATTCAGCGGGACCCCGGTTCGATTCCGTTCAATAAACGTGGACGGTTGGTGATTTCCGATATTCACTGTATGCAAAACGGGTGAATTTAGTTTGTTCACTCTTTTGGAAAATACTAAAAATGTAAATTATATTTAGATACTTGATACGTATCTTGCTTGAGGATGTGTCGTTTTATGGATAGTTTTTTCTTTAATAATTCTTTTCAAGGACTTCTTTTCAGATCATCATCATCATCACTACAGCCTCAGAGTATATAAATACTACGTACAACTACAGCCTATAATATCCCACTGCTAAGCACAGGCCTCCTTTCACAAATGAGGGTGAAAAGGAATGGGCAATACTCCACCACGCGTGCTCACTGCGAGTTGGTACCAACGGCTTTACGTCACTTCCGAAGCACGGAAAACGCTCGATTTGAAATACCACTAGGCGGTCACCCATCCAGGTAACGACCACGATGGTGGTAGCTTAACTTTGCCGATCGATTAAGAACGGCTAATCATGCTACACCACGAGCGCTTCTTTTCAGATTGTAACATGTAATTGCTGTGATAGGTACTCTGTGCCCATCTGACGCTACCACCCTCAAGCTGTTCTGTTGCCAAGCAACTATCGGGGTGTTTCCACAGCTGCAATCCAGGGCCAAGAACTAGATTGTCATGCACTTTCACACGCACACATAATTTCGGCCCATATCTTCACTTATCATGGTGGCCAAATACAGATGTCCAATGAAAAGAAAAACTGTAGTAATATTACTTGCTACTATTTAAACTTTTGCATGCGATTATAATATGAAACAGCACAAATAACGACATTAATTTAGGCGATCGCTGGATCCATATTTAGGCATTTTTTGTCTATCTAACACATTTAAATTCTATATTTTTATTCTATATTTTTATTATGTAGAGCCATTTGTTAACGTTCATAAGTGCCTTATCAGGGCCTAAATTGAATAAATGCTTTTTGAATTTGAATTTGAATTGAATTTGTTTACCTACGCCTCCCGTCCACTGCCAGTCAGTCTTTTGCTACGCGTAGAGTTCGTAACAAGAGTGTTGAATTAAAATATTTTTATTTTTGTATGAAACTCTGATGAAATAAGATCTGTACGTGGATTACGTAACCTCTGAATCGGTAGAAATATTACAAAATCGGAAATGGTTCCATTCCTAATGAACCACTGTTTGTATTTTCAATTATTAGAACATAAAAAAGTTATCAGAAAACCGCTATATTGAACCGATTTCAATTCGAAAATGATTGAAATTTAGTTACGTAATCGCCCCACTGGTGAATTTTAACGTCATAAAACAAAAGTTGTTTAGGATGTTAGTAATATTAGTCCTGAGAGTTTGTTAGTATCTTACCAATAGCTGTTTTGCCCAAGGTTTCTCTTGTGATCCCATATTTTACCCCCTTAGGGACATTTTGAAAATCCTGTCCTTAGTTATCTACAGGAAATAGTGCGTTGAAATTTCAGTCAGTGATTTTCTTCTTTTATATTTAGATATCTATACCAAAGATAACAAAACTATATATTTGTATACAGATATGAGTATAGTTAACTAAGTAAACCCCTCCGTTTGATTACCGTGAGACTACCGCTGAACTTTCGAAGCGTTTGATGTGATGCGAACACCATGCTTCCACTAATGGCTCGTACAAGTTTTGATTGATTACAGCTTAAACTAATTTTCACTCTGTATAAATTATGCCAAGTAGAATTTAAATTGGATTATGTGATTTTAAAACGTGTGAGTGAAAAGGACAAAATGTTTTTTTAGGAATAATTTGGATTCCAAATTACCCCTCTGCCATTGTTATTCAAAACTTTGTATTAAGTGGAAAAAACGGACCAGAAGCACGTTCAGTATATGATAGAAACCTAATTACCACTAATAGGTAATTAGGTTTCTATCATATACTGAACGTGCTTCTGGTCCGTTTTTTCAATCCATGATAAAATAATGATTTATAGTGCAAATAAATAATATCTACATATACGTGCTATAATTAATGACAATAAATGTTTTTTTTTTAATAATTGCAGTTTCAAATGACCAACAAAAAATATTTTTATTATTTGAAGATTTGTTTGTGTACAGAGGGCGAACCACAAGCTCTTAAAACATGGTTAAAATAACCTTATTTGTCTTTTGACCCGTTTTGACGTCGGATGTCAAAGAAAGACAAAAGTCAAATAAGGTTATTTTAACCTTGCAGAACTACAAAAATTAAATTATATTCTGTTCAAGTATTATAACCCCCTACATAAATGTGAAGGGAATGCAAAACCATGCCTATACATTTAATATAGGCCACATTTCGTACAATATCTTAGACATTTCCCAATGTTATCTCAACCCCCAAGAAACCCATGGCGACCGTATTCTAAGACAAACATTTGTGCAAGTTAGTGCAAGTGCACTTCGCTCCTCGCGGTCGGACCAGCTCGCCGGCTCCAGACTATTATGTGATGACCTTAGATTCCGAAGGAGAATTCAATTATTAGCTTTAGATGTCTAAGTGCCCGCCATGAAACCTACCTGCAATGAAAATTTTCTGTGGGTGACATCTTTTGTGCCTCACTGATTGAATTTTGTAGTTTAAATCTTGCGTATAAGTTATAAAGTTGAAATTTGATTTGTTTACTTGTAAAGACAGAAATAAGTGAATTTGTATTTTTGTCGTACAAGTTATCCAAATTAATCCTAACTAATATTGCGAAAGTGAGTTTGTTTGTTTGTTTATTTGTTACGCCTTCACGCCTCAACTACTCAACGGATCACCTTGAAATTTGGCATGCAGATAATCTATGGTATGGAAAAGGACATAGGCTACTTTTTATCCCGGGTATCCCGTGTGAAATTGCGGGGGACAGCTATTTAGAAAATAAAATTATGGATCAGATATTCCTATTTAAAGCTATACAGGGTGTTGTTTTGGTCGGCGACAAGCGACCCAGGAGCGGTAGCACAAGATATATATTCCCCAAAAATGGAGTTAATTCCATTAAATACTGTAAATATGTTGAGAAATACCTTATTCAATTTGAAATAAAATTACTGCAAAGTATGATTACTAGGCACCTGCACAGACTAGAGCTAGGCACAAGCCGCCATCGCCCCACCCCTTTACTCCCTCGTACTCCCGTTGAGTATTACGTCTACACTTTAGCTTATTACATGATTTTCAAAAAAAAAAAATTTTTATTTTTATTATAAAAAAAAATAAAGTATTTTTTTTAGCACCAGTATCATTTGTGTTATCGACCCTGAGTCGCTCGTCGCTGACCAAAACAACGACCTGTATAAAGATAATTATATTATTCTCATAAGTGAGATAACATAAGTATTAGTAGTTTCAGTGCCATTATATCACTTTAGCATTAACATTAACAAATAAGTTATATTAATAAAGTTATTAAAATATTTAAAAAAAAAACATCAAATTATGTAAAAATATCTGAATTTATTTCTAGCTTTTTGACGAGTTAAACAATACTAAAAAAAACGGTTTTGGGAGTCGTATAAACAACTTAAATTACTAGAAAACATAAATAATACAATAATAATTGAAATAAAATGCATTTAACAATATGAAATGTGAAATAAAACAACAAACCGTAACATCAGCTAGAGAACAGTTTCCACAACAATCTGACAGTTTATCCGACTATTAAAATGTATTTTAACATTTTATATTGCGATAACATTTACGGATGAAAAATATTTTCTACAAACCTACATATCGGCAATCACTTATGACAGGAGCGCCGGTAAGTGTTGAGCTTTCAGCGAGATTATATCAATGTTTATAATATCGTTTATTTTGTTGGCAAACTCTTGGTAGCAATGCTTTTAAAGACTAGTTTTAATAAAAATCGAATAAACTAACATATCAATATATTATTACGGTCGGTACTTTCTACAAACTTAAAAAAGCCGGCCAAGTGCGAGCTGCATGCATCTATGAGTCCTAGATTATGCTATATCATCGAACAATTAACCCAAAGAAGCGCAATGACGTTCATTTTGGTTTAAATATATTCCGCCAATTTCCCACCGCCGACAATGCGCGCTGATTGGTTAAGACAAGGACGCATGCACTCTGATTGGCCAAGTCAAAAACACACGATGCAGCGAAAGGTCCTTACTGTTCAAATTCAGTGACAAATAACTGACTAGTTGTGGAATTTGATTGTTCAGTATTACTACTCTAAAGGGATATTTCCTAGACGTGCTATACCCATTAGAAAAAAAAATTAAAGTCAAAGTCAAAGCCATTTATTCAATTAAGATATAAAGGCACTTATGAAGGTCAAAGCTATTGAAGTCACCACCGGTTCGGTTTAGAAAATATAATATAAATAAATCAACAAATTTTAAAATAGCATCGCATTTGTAGAGCAAACTAAAAAGAAACTAGTAGTTAAGATGACACAACAAAATAACAACCCGAAATAAGTTTTTTACAAGACCATTACAGACCCGGAAGAAATCACAAATACCTTAAAACTAATGTAAAACTACATAACACAAATACAGTTGTAACAAGAAAACATAGTAGTAAAATTTTATGTAGAGAAAACACGGCAGTAAATTTTTATTTTAATTATATTACGCAGGGTTCCTTCGACTTTCGCCTTGGTCGTGGTGCCATGTTATTTGAACTTATTTTTAAAACGTCAATATATTTTATACGCTCTCATATCTATTTCGAAATTATGAAACACTCGTATAACCAATTGGTTATACGAGTGTTCCAAAGTATGCAATACTGAATATTGGAATTCTAGAATGCTTTCCGAAACCGATAACCGTTGGAAAGAACGAGCTCTTATGCAGATCAAGTTTTTGAAAGCTCGATGAACTCAAAATGCATGGCTTGAAAAAGGAATAGACATTATCTGAGGATCAACATCTCTAACAAAAGCACGGTGGTAGGGTACTTTGTAGTACCCGCCTGGCTGGCTACCACTCTCAAGTTGAAAATTTGTCGCCTAGCACCTATCGGTGTGTTCCGACATCTGTTCCTTCTAGGCTTTGTGTGTTTACCACCTTCGGCCGCATCATCACTTACCATGGCGAGATTGCGGCCAAACACAGGCCTATAAACAGTAAAAAAAAACCACTTTGTCTAATATTCTCTTCTTATTTAAATACCTTTCCTGTTTAAAGAGGCAACTCTTTAAAAAATATTTATAATTTTGTATACAAAAAAAAAATAGAAAATAGCTCTATTTTGAGGCTTAAGTATAAATAATTATTAATTTAATTATATAAAATACTTTATTAAAAACAATTGGATGAATGATTAAATTCCAATTAGTTCCATAAATATTTTACAAAGTTTTCAAAAATAATATTATTAAAACTATAAAATTGTGATAATGCTGATCGAAGAAAATTTAAAGAACTCATATTTCAAAACTGAAGTTGAATTATTATAAACTGAACTTAAGCGTAAAATAGATAGAATCCAAATTAGCAAGACTCAAAATTGTCATCACTCGTCAACACAGGACATGACAAGGTTATTGATCTTTGTACATTCAAAATCTCGAGTACAGTAAACCTAATAAATAACAATGTTCTCTACAGGATGTGATATATCGTTTATGAGGAACTTAAGTGCACTATTGTAGTTTTCGACTCACCCGTTTCGTAGTTTATTGCTGTAACTATAAAAATGCATCGAACGTTGCAATGGTTTTGTACGAAGCTGGTTTATTTGCTATGTCTTCTTTAGTGATAGTGTGGCGGCAAACTATTTCTGCGTCTTCTCATGCCGGCGTGGGATCAAAAATATCATTTATTTCTTTACGTTTAATGTTTATATTTGCATTCGCTTCAAAATTTTAAAACTATCTAAGAGTAAACAAATCTAAAGACACAAAACCAAAAGTACCAAAAAGATATAAGGTAAAAAAAAACATTTAGGTATCATAATTTAGATCTATTGATCATATCACCAGCTCATAGCGAGATAAGATGGTAGCAAAACTGAAACACGTACAAATATACCTTTCAATCAACGTATCAAACGGGCGGGAACATAGCACGAGCAAAATTTAATTCAGCTAGCATGCACGCGATATCCGAACGGCACATAAATACCAATGTGACTGAACAACTAACTCACCACCACCGAGGATGTCCTAGCAGCACAGTGTTCGAAATGCTGCTGGGTTGTAGTTAATTTCTATCGGGAGCTGTCGTTGTGTTGCGTTGTTGGAATACGTTGGGATAGCAGCGCGCTCGTCACTGGGAAGTAAGAAAAGTGAGGCTGGCACACTCGCCCGCATACAAATAGTTTACAAATGGCATGTTGTCGGTGTGGTGTCGTCGAGACATTGCTGTCTCAGTACTATTGACGGTGGACAAGTTATAAGCGAAGCGTTACAGAGATAACGCATTACACAACTAGGTATATCATTTGTAAAGTTTCAATGACTCCAAAGAAACTAGCATTGAGAGTGCGTATAAAGCAAAATAACAATCTTAGAATTGAAATAAATTTAGATTTTAAATGAAAAAATATTTGTATATGGGTATTTTCATTATATACGCGAGGGTTCTATCTGAACAAAAACATAATGGAATGAAAATTCCTCGATGGAAAAAAATCACGAAGATACTTCTAATAATAATGAATTTTCGTTTTTATTCGTTCATGGTGTATCTAATTAAGACAAAAATTCGATAAATAATATCACTAACATATGACCTAGGGCTGCTACTAACGATTTTTTAAAATATTTTATACTTTATGAGTTATTTAGATAAGAAGCGCTAAGGTCATTTTTGTTCCGCGAAACATGCTATCTCCATCTCATGCCACGCGAAGATTAGACATAAGTTTGTTTCATCTGACATTGCCATATTTTTCTGGCTTTGTACGCACTCTTAAAAGAAATACATCATTTACGAAGTTTGTATGTAATATGTCATTTTTAAAAGTTTTTCTATATTTTCTTTCACAGCTGAGCATAAAACTTAAAGGATTGTTACAATTATAATGTATTTACAACTGTTATTTTTGTAAATACATCATGCGATAACTTAAGAATAAATAGCAATATTTTACCTAAGTGGTATAAAAAAAACTACGTACCGAATCACAGTTCCACTCATGCTCGTTAAATCTCCTATAAGTTAAATCATGCTTCAATAGAAATATCGCCAACAGCTTATAACTTGTCCTAAACACCATATGATGCACGCTGCGCTGTTAAAGGGTGGTCGTGTTCAGTCTTTATAGCGCTGGGAATTTCAAAATTATCCTCACTAAGTAGGTAACGTATGAGAATATTGCACCATCTACTGTTGCCAATTGTATGACGCACGTAAAAAAGGGTGTCTGGATATTGAAAATTATGCAGAGAATTGGGATATATCACGGCGTCTGATCATAAACTAATACCTTGTAATGGAAATCTGAATACTGATATGTGCTGCATATACTACTTTTAAATATATTTTCAACACACTTGCTCGTAAAGTGTCATTTATTGCATCGTTTTTAGTATCTTAATGCAGCTTTTTATGCAGTAGTGCTTTTTACTTTACATTACCGCACAGTTTTATGATAGGTTTCTGATCATGATAAGATTGTACAGTATTACCAACTGATAAAGCGCGTCGTGAATCTTCGTTCGCACAGAAAAGAAAGTATGGCCCCGAAGTTTAACGAAAGAATGCTTACAACTTACAATCAACCTTAGATCACTACAATAAGGTTCATAATACACTGCAGCTGTTAGTTCCGTCTCACTCGCAAGTCACGCCCCTCCGCACGGCGGGCGCTAACATGGCGGCAGCTGCCGACCAATAGCGTTTCCCGCGCTTTGAAAATGTATCTTCTGCGCAGGTACATCGGTAAGCCATATTAGTTGGGCACTACTGTAGGTACAGTATTACCCAACTGATATGGCGCGTCGTGAATCTTCGTTCGCACAGAAAAGAAAGTATGGCCCCGAAGATTAACGAAAGAATGCTTAAAACTTACAATCAACCTTAGATCACTACTATAAGGTTCATAATACACTGCAGCTGTTAGTTCCGTCTCACTCGCAAGTCACGCCTCTCCGCACGGCGCGCGCTAACATGGCGGCAGCTGCCGACCAATAGCGATTGTCCGTGCTTTGAAAATGTAACTTCTGCGCAGGTACATCGGTAAGCCATATTAATTGAGTACTACCGTACCTCAATGTAATTGATATGTGTGTAGACGAAGCATTCTTAATTTAAACGGGTAAGACAGTTTGACAGTGAAGCTGTAAAAAAAACAAAAGCTTTTCGCCATGTTTGTTAACGTTTTATAGTGTGGTTGATTTTTATCAAAAAATCTACTCCAAGTAATACAAGTCTGCTTTTTTCCTCACAAGTTTGATGAAAAACGTCGTATGACATGCGTGTGCATTGATTATTACACTCTCGGCTCCCTTATCGCCTCGTCTGTAATTACCAACTTTGCACACATGTATCGTAATGTACTATTATATAGAAAATGAACAGTCATTTTCATGTAAACAAATCTATACCCTACATAACATGCAGGGTATCTAAATTCCCGCCAACCAGCCCGCCAGATAAGTGAAATAAAAAAGTTTAAATGCATTGGGATTTCATTTACTGAAATTATGAATGAAGGCTTATTTTAGCAGTGGATCGCATTAGGCTGGCATAATGATGTTCAATAATTTTTGATCACAAAATTATGGTCATCTCTCATTTTTTAAGATTACATCGGAACATAACAATTCTCTTAAGACGTTATTTTTAAAGCTTTTCAACTTAAAAAGAAATCCTTCGCTGTAAAAGCAATGGTGAAGTGAAGAAAAAAATCATTTTAATCTTGTTTAGTAAAGTCTACGAGGCGTCGGCGTCGGCGCCTGCAAGGCCAAAAGTCAGGTAGAACGATGTAAAAGAAAACTCATTACTTCTTATTCAGGAGCGTTGGTGCGATAGTGCTCGCTCTATCGATAAGGATTATATCGATGAAAGGATATTTATGTGACGATAAGTTTTGTATCAATTTTGGAGTGAAAATTAAAGCCTAAAAATGTATACAATAAAAAAAAATATTGAAAACAGTTTCGTAATTTCTTTTCTTTATTTTACTAATAATGAAGGCAGTTTAAAAGTACAATGAAGCAGGATAACGGTTATTTTCAAGAGTTTGAGCCCTAGAGGCTTTTGATGAAATGCGTTCTATTACATTTAATTAACATCTTGAAACCATAACTATTTTACGTATGAAGTGCGTGCACCTACTAATTACAGCCTATTTAAATTATTATAATAATTTTGAAAAAAGAAAGAAAATATATTTATTTGAAGAACACCATCAGGTAAAATAAAATGAATATGTAAAAACAATGCAATATGTTGTCTGTGCCGACAAATACGATACTCAGTACAGTATTATGCTACTGACTGCTGTCAGCAGCGTTGTTTTCAGCTGACGCCTTTGATCTCATGGTCGTGTACACAGTTAAAATACTATAAATAAATAAAGTGTTTCGTAGTAGTCCAGTGTAGTAAAATGATAATTAAATTTAAATCAATGCTTGCAATGTTTGCACAAGCATTCTTAAAAACACTTTTAGAGACAGCTGCAAGTCTCATCGATATTATCATGTAACAGCATCGTCCCCAAACTATCGACACGGCAAACACTAGTAAAGGATTTAGTAATAAATTTTAAAAGTAACACATCAGTATGCCACTGTCGTTCTACCGTCTCCGTACTGAATGGCACAAAGCAAGACATATTGTGGCTATATGAGGGTTGCCATTACTGGATACGAATTTTGGCTTTGGAGAAAGAAGAATCTATTGCACAAGTTTGGTACCACTGCATTGGGAAGTAAATAATGCTTTTATTTGGATGAAAATTTTTCGAAGTAGTTCGACCTTTGTGCGACCTAGAGGTATAATAGTTATTTATCTAAAAATAAAGCTATATACATATATGACCCTAAATAAGGGCAAAGTTGATAAATGAAAATATTGGATGATTTAGTAACCTTTCGTATATTTTTAAATTTGAAAGTAGGATTGTTTTTTATGGACCTATCTCCTTATTACCTAAGATGGTTTAAAGCAAGTCTAACAAAACCCAGGTGTTAAATATATCTGTCACTTTCTAATAACAATTAGAGAATGTCTTAAACCCTGGGATTTATTAGGCTTGGCATAAACAATCTCACGTAAGATTTAGGTCTATCTAGCCAAAGTGGACCTTGAAGAGATGTTAACATTGATATTATTTCAATATCAACCCAAATAATTACAATAATGCAGTTCACTTACGCCACACATTACTAGTAGTACATACAGTATGCAATAACATACTACCCTTTGTGAAAATCTTTACCGGCTGCTTCGAATATTATAATTATTATCAACATTATTCCATCGCGAGACGCAACTCCTATAACGTAAGAAAATATATCCAAATTAGATTTTCTCCTACCTAATGCTTACCGTGCAAAGTGTTCAGGTGATTTGGGAGTGCGGCCTACAGATTGAATTTACTTACGGCCCCTGAGAGATGGATATGCCGTGGACGTTGAACTAAAGCCATTGGAAAGGTATGAAGTTGTCAAATTGTAGAGATTATAGTCATATATGATCCATAGTTGGTAGGTGCTGTTTTATCGGATTGCAATTTAATGATACCATGATTTTGATTTGATTGCTTATATGAAGATACTATCGAAAATCAAAAGGTCAAATGAAATGCCTGAAATGGAACCCAAAGTGATGGAAACCATACGCGGTGATAAGGTACTTCTGAGGTCTCCTAAAGCTCAAAAAAAATCAAAATCATTTATCCAATATAGGCCCTAATAAGGCACTTACGAACGTTACAATGAATTTTACCACCGGTTCGTAATACACATAAACTGAGAAGACTCCCGGCATGAAACTCAGCAAGGATATTTTTGGCTACGAAGTTAAAATCTGTCACCAAGCACCTATCGTTGTTTCAGCAGCTGCACTTATCATCCAGATCCCAATTTAAGCCTTCTGCGATTGCTACCTTTGGCTACATTATCGCTTACCATGAGGAGACTGTACTTCAATGCAAATTTCATTAGACAATGCAAGTTCACTATTAAAGTACTCCAGAAATAATGTGCTACATATTTGCTCATATTTTGATTACTGTCACTTCCAGCATTATTTGAGCAGTAATGTATATTTGTGTGAACATACGCACCCTCTGCCCCTTGGGGCGCTTTTCCCCCCATTACTTCTATAACATCACTTTATGATACTCTACTGTACTTTTTTTATTATTCATGATAATACGCCTTACATTAGCGTGTTTTGTTCTCTACATTGTTTTTACGATGCCAGAGAGTTTTTTCGTTTTACTTCACTGTCTTTTTGTCGTATGACTTCATTATTTATTTGTTGCATCCGGTGTTTGACTAGGTGACATGGTATTTTGGACCTTTTGGAATTGTGAAAAGAATTTAATATTGTTTACCGTTGAAATTGGTACCCTTAAACATAATTATGCTACAGGGTGTTTTAATTCTAACGTTAAACTTCCAAATTTCTTTTGTAGTATCTACATGACTATACATTTTGTATATTCCATAGTAGCAAGTAATTATGTTATAAATAAATCATAGCCTTAAATATCTAAATACATATACAGGTTGACCAGTCAATAAAACTATTTGCAATATAGAAAACAAAGAAAATATTACTTTTGGGAATGAGTTAAAAAATAAATTATTCAAAAAATGAAATTTACAAATATTTCTAAAACAATGCGACTTTTAATGTAATCATTAAACTTTTTCTGTTAGCACAATTTCAGTATTTGAGGATTTTCATTTGGATGGTCCAAATAAAAATTTACAAGACATTCTGTGCAAAATAATAACCTCGCTATATTCTGAGGGGCTATGTGATAACGTAACAGAAAATAAACAAAATAGAGGCTTGTAATTTCATAAAAACAACAACCTTTCTATTAAATTACACTCACTACGTCCTAATCAGAGCTAAATCCTTCTAAACCTTACCTCCTGGCAACAGTCCCAAATTGACAAGTGCTTCCGTAGTCAGTTTAAATGTATGTAAAACCTTTCATCGTGCCCTCTCTAGACGAAGCTCCTGACCCCATTCTGGCTTGTCTTTTGACCCCTTCTTGGCATTATACAAATCCTTACATCCACTCGGTTCTTCTATTTATTTGCGCGTGTTGACCTACAATTCTATACGACTTGTACGTATGTACATAAATTTAGTAGCCTAGAGTTCGCCTCACTTGAATTACAATCTTGGACTCGGAGAGAGAAATGTGGGCAGATTTAGAAAGGTGAGCTAGACTAGTAGGGCTTCGGAAACCTAATAAGGTAAGAGCTACTATGTTTTAAATTGAGAAATTCCGTTTGCGCGATGTGGAATAGTTTGAATAGTCACAGTTTCATATTTATCGAATTTTGATGACAAGTTGCAGGAAGAGTTTTGTACCTGTATACGAGAGAATGCGTTTCTGTCACCTATTAATATTGGAGAAATCTCAGAAATGGCTAATACTATGTCGATGAGCCTTTCACAGGATGGTTTAGTATTTTATTAGGCATAGTTTAATGTAATTAGAATTCTAATACCTGTTAAAATTGTCCAAATCACGGAAATGGCTGATCTGATTAAGATGTGGCTTTCATTAAACTATGCCTAAGAAAATACTAAACCATCCTCTGAAGGCTCATCACCATAGTATCAGCCATTTCTGAGATTTCTCCAATACTTATTAATAGGTGACAGAAACGCACTTTAAGTGTGATTCAGCTATTTCACAATAATATAATTGCCCTATTACCCTAGGTTGCCTGGAAGTAATCATTTCAGCGATAAGGCCGCCTGAATTGTTTGCACTTTTTTTTGTATTGAATATTTTTTGCGAAATGTGCGATTATTTCAACCAGATGAACTGAGAAATATTTGTATCTAAAACAAAATAACATGGATCTTGTTCGGCTTAGAGGAATTTGTATTTCGGTATCGCTTCGTAAATTGGTATCAAAGTTAGTTGCTCCTATTATTCGGTATTGCTCTCTATCAGTAACAAAATTAAATTACTCTGATTCAATGAAGCTTGCATTGACTCAACACAATGATTTCTAAACTAAGGATAGGCCCTCCGGAACATTTTGCAAAAAACTTCTTCATACAAGCAAACAGTACCATCATTTGTTTAAAATGGATCGAACTACGAAGTGCCGCGTTGCATAGGCGTACGATGTAACCTTTTATATGCGAACATACACACATACAAGAAAAAAAATTACAATAAACGAACGAACTGTTCCGCAGACCGCAGACGACTGAGTCGCGTTGATCCAAAACTGAACTTTTTAGGGCCAGCGCGTTGGTGCCATTTCGTCGCGCGGTTGGCCCGGTCCTTACGCCAGTAATATATGTATAAGTCAATGACTCAACATCTCCATTATAATCTGGAGGATATTTAGATACTTTAGGATTATCCTGGAAAAAAATCGTTCGGATAAGACCGTGGGGCGAATAAATTGTAAACATTCTTACCCTAATACCTGACGTGAAAGTGTATGCGATAATTACATAATTCAGCTGACATGTAATTAAGCGCTGCGAGCGCTAACTGCATCAATTACAGCGTGGATGACTGCTTCATTATTACAAACTACGGCCTGAAACACTACGATGTAGGTATAGGACAAACTGACTTGTAATTAATTGCCAATTAGGTCTGACCTTTATGCGAACTGTGCAAATTACAACGGTACGTTTTAACGCAAACGCATGGATGACATTGTATGGATAACAAGTGGGCCAGAGGGTCGGGTCACAAATATTTTGTTAGTGTATTGAATTGGGGGCTCGTTGGATGTAGTGCTTTTACTGTTTGACCGACACATTTGCGTCTGTTTTAACTTGGAATACTGGGGTAATTAAATGAGAGTAGGCAATCTTTATGGACAGCTATATCATCAGTCAGTAGGCACAAAAAATTGTATTATTGACTGACAGATGCAGCTTTTTACACAGATTTATTAAATTTAGACTCAGATTTATTAAATTCAGACACAGATTTATTAAATAACGAAGGCATCCTATGGAAGTGTTTTCGAAAGTCAGGTGAAACCTAGTCAGAAAGCTAGTTTACTATATTTGCTCATATCTATCTCACAGCACTAAAAGCATATCCAAGGATATTTATATGTTAGAAACAAAATGACTGGTTGGAAACTTATTTGATAACTGTCCTATAGGTATTTCACAAGCATATTAAAGTTACACGCTTCATAGCAACCAGGGTTTCCAAAACACTATATTTATTATTATAAAAATAAAAACTGAAATATAAAACTGCATGAATAACACCCGAATAGTTTTTTTCATAAGATTGTCGTACATAAGGTATCTATTGATTACTGTCAACACGAAACGCGTACACCTCAAGTTACATATATGTAATATATTATATACGTAAGCCGAACCTTCAATACTGGAGATTGTAATTATTGGGCCTTAATTGATTTGCTTTGTATGTGGATTACCAATTAATTAGCGTGTAATGTTGGACAAGGGTATCTCCTAAACTGGTAGCGTGTATGCAGTTAGTTTAGTCGACCAATTGATGTATTTGACAACCTTATTACTACGCTCGGGTATGCATTTTTTGAACCGTGTCATTTCTCTATTAGGTAAAGTCTTCGTTTTGACTTTTATAAGAATATTTCTTGCTTTCGTTATTTATTACGTTAATTGTATGTGCATATTGGATGCAATTTTGATACAGAACTGTACATTGGTTCCTTTTTAATGAATAAAATAGGAACAAATAGTTTAAAATAGCTATGGGCGATTATTCCAAAAAAAGTAATCGAATGAATCGACAATTGTAAAACTGTACATTCGATTGTCGATTCATTGGTTCAAACGAATAAACAATCGAATAACAATCGACCTTTCGAATGAAAATTGACGCACGCAACGCAGGTTGCAATAGTATGCACAATCGACGGGTGAGCGCGGGGCGAATAGATATATTCATTCGGCGGACGGACAGCCAGCGCACGGTACAGGCCACCCGCGGGCCCGCACGAAGCGTATTATAAACAATCGAAAGATGTCGATTGTTATTCGAATGATTCGAATAAATTGGACAATCGAATAATTCGATTGTTTTTAGTAACAATCGCCCATCGCTAGTTTAAAAACAAAATTAAACATATAAAAATCCATAGCTACATCTCATGCACGAAAAACAAAATTAGGACGAATGGGCATATTTATAACATCAAATTGATGTAACAAATATTAAAAATTATTTCGTGCATTTTAACAAAAGCTAATTCTGAAAAATTTCTTATTTTTCAGAATTAAATTCAATGAAATTCATAGAATAGAATAATATTTATTATCAAAGATGAAGACACAAACTATAAATATAAAGGTACTTAAGTAAAGTGCAACATGCCATGGCTCGTGAAATTCACATAATTTACATAAATGATAATTTCAAAAGCATATACGCTTTAGACCACGTCATCTTTTATTTTCTTCAGATAATTGATAAATACAATCAATCTACCTGACCCAGTCAACATTATAATAATCTAATCAATAACGTCACAGAGCAGGTACCGTGCCGTCCGTTGACCAACATTCTGTTTACTAATTGTAACTCCGTGAATGCAAATCCAATTGTTCAACTGGCGAGGAGCAAGACACCTAGGGCGGTGGTTAATTTGGCGTCTGCCAACCCTGGCCGGTCCAATCAACCGTCGGATCTTCGGTGGAATTGTAACAATATTGTTTTAGGGTTGCCTACTAAAATAAAAAAGGAATCGGAGCGGAAAATTACGCATGTTTGGTCATCTGTATAATTTGATTTTTGTTAATTGATTTTGTTTTTGTTAAACTTGAATAATAAGAGAATGGTTTATAAAACGACTAACTTAATTAGCGGTGTATATTGGCAGGTGCACTTGAGAGCCGATTGCTATCTTGTAGGCTTTATACTACAGATATAGATATACCGTGTGATTCGGAATGCCTATTTTATGCCGAAATCTGTGGATAGAATATAGCATTACCAATAATCCTGAAAAGTTTCAGTAGTCGTAGTACTACCAATACGGAGTTATAACGATTCGAAAAATATTGCGTAAAAGCGCTGCCTCGCGTTGGTAACAACCCTGATCAGCTGTTTTTCTGACACTATCTGACTTATGGGAGTATTGCACTTGACCTTGACATTTACATCGATTTCTGTCAGCCAATAGTAACGTTACCAGGCGACCATTTTATTTCTTAAATATGGCCGCCTGAATCCGTCTAACAATAAGTCAAGCCACTTCATAATATTGCAATTATGGTTCCGTAGGTAAAGGTTTTTGTTATTGATTACGTATGAAACTTTTTTATTCCAATTTTCATCATTGCGTACATACCCGCAATGATGAAAATTGGAATAAAAAAGTTTAGTGTCGCCTAATGATATTAGTTTAATGAAAATTTTAAATAGCCATAACAAAATTTCAAAAAACATGTTTGAAAAGTTTATCAAAGTCTGTTGATGATGATGATGCCGGAGCGAAAGCTACTTCTTACAATGACGAGACTAAGGCCTTAGTTCACCATTACTTGTTTGCGACAGGGATGGTACGATTGATAAATGAATGTTAGAACGATGAATGTAATGTTAAAAAAATGTTTTTGATTTTGTAGCGTTTTGGCTGTTTAATAATGCTATTAAGCTGCAGTAACTAATAATAAATAAATAAATGCAACCACAGCCACCAGGCCACGTTGCCAGTTGCAGGACTCATTCAAGATTACTTAATGCATAATTTTATTTGAAGTTTTCATCAATGATTATGGGTATCATAATAGGTATACGGTTTTTTTTACCTTTTTGGTTGGGAACCCTAAAAATAGTTTTTAATAGTTCCATTACCGAAAGCTGGCAGGTCAGGTGGTACGTCTGAGCCATTGGAAAAGTAAATGATTGACACAAGCGACATTTAGAAATAAAATATTAAATATTGTAGAAATCTAGAACTTTAAACCAAAATTCCAAAATGTCGTTTAGATGCGTCAGAGGATCCTGGCTGCTTTCTGCTGTGACACCAGATATGTTAAAGAATACGATGAAATCAATTTCACGGCGTGCATGATATAAGTGGGTGAAGTAAAAGGCTGGTATTTACATTGATAGTGACAATAGTGATTGATTACCTACAAAGTTGACAAAATTTTAAGTAATACTGATTTAGGAAAGTGCAATAATAAGAAAATAATTTGAAGCGAGCTATAAGACTAAAGGTAAGACAATCAAGTATTCGGTCTGCATCACGGTGTTGTTATGTCAATTGTCGATAGGCGGGAACGAGATAACGAGGTCCGCCATTTTTATTTATGATACACATGCTCATTAGGGTTGACACATAGTGGTGCCGATTCTGTTGTAAATCGCACTAAACTAATTTTAGTCACATCTCATCTCTTTCTTACGAACATGATTGAAAAAGGATAGAACATATTTTAAGTTGTCAAATTAATCTTTGCCGTCTTATTTTGCGTGTATTTAGGCGTAACCGCGATAGATGGCGACTAAAATTATATTGAAAACAAGCATTGGACTAAGTTGACAGGACTAAATTTCTTACATCCTTTTCTTATGATCTTTGTTAGAAAGAGACATAGTGACATTAAAATTAGTTTAGTTGTGAACAACAGAATCAGGGCCAATGATTTGGTTGATTATTTTATTTTATTTGTATGGAAATATTTATGTGCTATTTTCCGTTGTATAATATTGTTTTTACGTTTTAAATAAGGTATACTTCAATACCCTTTCGGCCTAAAATAGACATTCGGAATCACCCTATATATCTAGATATATATGTATAGGCAATACTACGGCTAACTTCCTGACATTGCAAATGTCCATAGGCAACGATTACCATCAAAAAGTCTTCTTGTCAGCCTTGACTAGGACTAGGACAAGGAATACCATTAGGCGGTCACCCATCCAGAACCCATCCTCACCGGTAATTGCTTTACTTTGGCGATCGAATCAACCCACACAACTAACGCTTCACAAATTTCTACATATAGCTCTAAATGAGATGAGTTTCTGTAATATTTTTATTGGTGCGAGCCCTAGTTAAATGTCTCTACATAGAGATTGAATTATTGCTCTATGGTCTCTACTTTTCTTTGATATAAAGCTCAAATAAATACCATATAAAAATTGAAAAAGTAATAAAGCCTCTCTACATAGAAACAGAGTCTATTCATACTCGAAATACCCTCGTGTATTCAGATATAATAACCGTACTCCATATTGTCGTTTTAAAAGGACGGTAGGTATTGCATGGATGCCATTGGAAACTTTATTTTATGTGTTCATACAAAAGCCCGACGTAAGGCGATTTGGGACACAAGTACGCTTTCCAACTACCGCACTGTGTTCAAAATTATTATTTGTAAATAATTCGTTGGTTCTAGTTTTGTGAATGGTATTCGTACGTTAATATTTCATTTAAGCTATTTTGGTCAGTGTGTGTAAAATCTGATAGAATGGAATTAATTATGGGACATTTATTCCACCGTTTTTAGTATCTTAATGCAGCTTATTACGCACTAGTGCTTTTTACTTTATATTACAGAACAGTCTTATGATTGGTATAATTCCGATTATGATAAGTTTGTACCTCGCTGCAAGTGATATGTGTGTAGACCAAACAACGGGTAAAATATATTGACCGCTCAAAGCTGTAAAAAAAAACTTGCAAAAAAATACAAGTCTCTATTTTTCCTCGCAAGTGTGTTGAAAAACGAAAAGTAAAATATTAAATACAAATTAGTTCTGATGATAATAGGAACAAAATAAACAATATATAAACCAACACGCAAAACACCTTGAAACCAAAATACACCCATAATCAGGAAAATAATAGGTATACCGCTATCATAATAAACAAGTGTATATTTAAAAACACAGTAAGTACCAACATAACTGATAACACGAATAAACAATGTATAACACATGAATAACTTGTAACAATGTCATAAAGTGGAAACGTCCGGTGTGTTTCTCACGCGCTGGGTGTTTCTGTTTTTAGGATTCTGCGCCCAGAGGGGGAGGACAAAACCCTATTGTTGTAGCCACACTGACCGTCCGTCCGTCTGAGTCATGGTATACTCCAAATACATGTATTTTCGTTCTAATAATAAATTAAAACTACAGTTTTAAAGAGAGTCTATACTCGTCGCTTTTAAAGGACCTTTTCCGTGCTTCGGAAGGCACGTCAAGCCGTTGGTTATCACTTAATTGAGATAGTCTTTAAGCTAGTTGGATGCATCCTAGGCGGCTTGAAAAATTCCAACAGTAGGTTGACCACTAGCCTACCTCCACCGATCTGCAGTGGACACGCGTGGTGGAGTATTGCCCATTCCCTTTCACCTTCATTTGTGAAAGGAGGCCTGTGCTCAGCAGTGGGACATTATAGGCTGATGATGATGATGGATTCTTTTACCTATTCCGAGATATAGAAAAAGCATTTTGTTATGGTTTAACTCAAATAGTTACGCCATAAATTAACAATCTGCAAAATGGGAATAATATTAATCATATTATTCATATTGTGTTTATTGCTAAAGAATATTGCAGCTAAATAACATAATTTAATAAAACTACATGTTATTCAAAATTCAAAATCATTTATTCAAATAGACCTTCGCAGGCACTTATGAAAAGTCTGACTCTAATACCGGTTCGGAAGGTTGCATTTACTGAGAAGAGCCGGCAATAAACTCTGCAATTATTATTTTCAAAACAAGCTTAGATTCATTACATAATTTTACATTCTAATATTTATTGTACCCTCCTTGAATCCTTCACCCGACACGCGCTTACCCGGTTTTTTTGTTATACATCCAAACAATTGTACCGAACGCACTCAATTACAAAATAACGCGACACCCTGTGAAGGAAAACCGGTCAACTGTTAATGTTTTCATGTCCTCCAAGTTTTTAATACAGGAATAATTCTTCTATTGTAGTCCATTTGAGTTCGAATGAATACTCCTGGATGGGTAAATATGAGTATGGAAAACAAGTGATATGGAATTGTTTTACATTCGTATTTAGGTGTTTTGGAATGTGTTTATACTTTTCAATAGAGGATTTATATATCAAATACATACATGATTATTTTTAAGGCGCTTAGAATTCTGCCTCAGCGACAATTCTATGGATTGTTTATCTGTGAACTATATTATTTTTTGTTAATAGAATTTTGTGTACTTATTGATTACTGCTTTAGAGAATTAGTAGCTTGGGCTATATAATGAATTATCACTGTAAGGTGGTGATCTACTGGTAAAATAATTTAACTATTCCCAAAAATATAATAAGAAAGTAGAACAAGATCCAACCAAAAAGTAGCCAAAAACGTGCTATCAAAAATGTTTAAAGGTGAAAATTGTTTGCACCAGATTCCGCCCCGTATAACGTGATTAGATGGAAGTAATTTTATCTCAAATTCAAGGAACGCGGGGTGCCGAAGGGAAGGCGGAGTTGACATGAATTTTACATGAATCTATTCGTGTGACAAGATTCGTCATTCATTACGGGACGGGTGCGCCGCGCGCCCGACGCCCGACGCGACGGCAGTAAAATTTGTTTGCTCGCTCGATTGTTGAGGCGTAAACATGTTTTATAGACAATTGTGTGGCTCGAATTGATGGTTGTTGGGTAAAATATTGTTAATTCTTGGGTATTTTCAAAAATTCTATTGCGACGCTCAATAGCAGTCGAACTTTCCAGCCTTTTTAAGCATCATTATGATGTAATTCATAAAACATCAGAATTAGCTTCAGAGAAATTTAAAACTTATACAACTACAATATTTTCTAGTTCGATGTATCAAAGTCAGTATCGAAACATTATAACTCTACCTTACCATAACGTTAACCTTATTCAGTCATCTTTACATCAAAAAATACAAAAAATTTAAGTTATAATGAATGCTTATCACTTGACGTCATTCCCCACCATTGCGTTTATTAAGTTTATTAAACCTCATTACCTTAATTATCAGACAAAACGCAGACTTTCCAAATGCGTGCCACGGTGCCTCCTAATCCCTATAAAGTTTCTCTTGTTCTTCCTCCCCGCTATATACATTCACGCGATCTCCGCAGTTTTTCTTGCATCTCATTCCATTGTTACAAATGATTTATGCTGATACTTTGCCATTTTTCATTATTATGCACTATCTATTCTTCCGTTTCTTAGAATTCATTAAATTCTTCGAATTATTCTTTTTAAAGTCCTTTGTGTGGGTTGTAATAAATTGGACTTATAGTTTGCCTGTGTTCCTGGATGGAACTGTAACTGTTTATAAGTAAACGAAAAAGTAGTATTTACCTCTTATAATCTTGTAGTAATGGGATTCGAACCAGAGAGTAGTTTACAAATTAATTATTAAAAGATTTAGGTCTTCCTTCTCGTGATTACAGAACGTTACCATCCAATAACTGCCCACTTAATAATTTTAGATTACTCATGCCTTCATAAATTATGGAGGGAACATTGGAGTCGCATTCCGGCCGTAACGAAAATATTAAAATTTCCTCAGCGTTGTACGATACGAGAAAAACGCCCATCTCACTCAACTCATTTATTTTTAACTTTTTTCCACTAAAAGAAAAGGTGAAATCAAAAAGCGGGGTGAAATTCTTTAATTTTCTTAGAAAATTCCTTTTGGAGAAAGTTCAAATTATTCGTTAATAAAGTCGCCTACAGTGCGCCTGGGTCCCGGGTGTAAATTCCTTTGATGAGAATGAAATATTGCCAACTAGGAGGGGTAGTGAGGCCGATCCGAGCGAGGCTGACGGGTGAAAATCCGAGCCTACAAATAAAATGAATTTGCCTGGAAGCAACAGTAGAAAATTGGAAATGTCATTTTTCGCTCTTTTTTTAATGTTTGCGGCGGTGGCGGTCCACGCGATAGGATTACCGGCACGCCGCGCGCCGCCGCCAGCGACGCCTGCATACCCGATTTTTACCTGCCACACCACACTCGGGCTTGACACAAATCGATTGTCGGGAAATAACTTGCGATTGGATAATGTTTCGCAAAATGCTCTCTCCCTTATTTCCTAGCGAGGTTGAAATGCCAATGAAGTTACGTTGAATTTCACCCTTTTCGAATTTCGAATTATCTTGCTGGGCATAGATAAACAATTTGTATTCTTCTGCAGTAAGCTCTTCAGGGGGCCAAGTCTGCTATTTTAAATCAACAATGTAATTCTGCCTGCTGACACGAATACATTACAACGCCTATGTCATTGTGCCGATGTGCGTTGTCTACTTAATTCATCTTGGTATTTGACGCTATTGAATTCTAGTCTAAAACTGTCAAATATGTAAATTTTGTCACCACTGTTCATTGGAACACAATTGTGAAAGCAGACTTGGGCCCTTGATCTGTTATTATGAAGTTATTTAAGTGTGTGGCACAGCATTTCGGTCAACTTTATCAACTTTAACACAATCTTCATATTTCACTTTAAAGTACATTTCCTCGCGAGGAAAAGAGATAGAAAATTACTTCCAATACAGAAGAGGAAGTGCATAGCGACGGAAACGACTCGGCTACGTTGGAAGCGGCAATTTGCCGAGTAGACTCCAAGAGTACTGCCATGCCGGTGATTTATTAGTATAACTTTGTTTATTGAAATACCTCGACGTGTACAGGGCGGTGGTGTTGTTTATTTTGCTGTTATTTATTTTTTATTGGAATTAAGTACTCTAATTTTATTAATTATATAATAAATAGGATCCGAAATTAGGACATTCGTAGGAGAACGAAAACGACGTACATAGCTCGCAGAGTTAGTAAGCTGAAGTGGCAATGAGCGGGCCACATCGCTCGAAGAGCCGATAGCCGAAGGGGAAGAAAGTTTCTCGAGTGGCGACCACGTATTGGAAAGCGCCGAGTGGGACAACATCCCACCAGGTGGCCTGACGACCTGGTCAGAGTCGCTGGGCACCGCTGGATGCAAGCGGCCCAAAACCGTTCGAAGTGGAATTCAATGGGGAGGCCTATGATCAGCAGTGGACATCCATAGGCTGATATGATGATGATGATGATGATATAATAAATATTTATTTAAATTATGCTGGTGCTACGCATCATAGTACCTACTCTATATTTACTAATATAGAGTATGATGGTTTTCAGTGCTGAATACCTACATGCTAGCTGTTTTTAACGACCAAACCTAGTAAAGAGCTATGATTGTCTATAATTTCACTCTCAGTAAGAAAATATATGATATATAGGGCCATTTTAATAATATTATGGTGCGTCTACGCTACTCGAACCGAACACGAGCCGAGCTTCTCTTCGTTCGTCGCTTACGATGTCAACTGTGGACGTACAACGAGCCTACAACACGAGCGCGATGCGAATCCCTGTGTTCGTTAAAAAACTGACAATTGGCGGAGCGCAGTCGAGCGCTCGTTCAAGGCTCGCAAGTCTGTCCACGCTACGCGAATTCCTGCTCCACGTGTGCTTGGCTCGTGCTCGGTTTACGCGTAGACGTACCTTTATACCTTATCATAGCTAAGTAAATTCCTGAAGTGATTTAACAATAGATAGTAAAATATCCGTAGCCAATAGCGGGAAAGTCCGTCCCCTCCCCTCGGTAACAGCCCTGAGCCGAGGCTCGGCCCCAACTGGGGCACCCTCAGGCCATGTTACCTAAAATTAAACCGGGTTGAGAGCTTGCTCGCCGAACATGTGCGCGTAAGGGTGCTAAGGCTAAATTTTGGGCCCGTACCTTCATGTCCCTTAAAAAAAAAAGCCAATAACGTCACCAGTGAAGCTTTGGTGCCGAAAGCAGCATATGGAACCATCATTGAAATATAAAACTAAAGAAATGTAACTCGAGCTCAAAAATCATTCCACGCAAACCGAACCGCGGTGGGCGTTGCCAAAAAAGAGAGACTCATCGCGCTGACAGTTCGCCGGTATCATTGAGTCGATGCGTTCGTGTCGCGAGGGACTTAGAACTGTGATTATTATTGTGTTTTGCGTTGTTTACATTGTGCAAATATGCCGTCATGTGTTGTTAAGTGGTGTAGAAGCCATACAGATATGAAGAATGCTGGAATCACTTTTCATATGTGAGTAAATAAACATTTTGAAATCCTATACTTGTGACTCTGGAAAGTGTTATGCAACATGAACGCAACATGCGTATTTATTTAACACGTTTTGATATTTCACTTAAACTGTTATGCACTAGTACCTATAATTATAAAGAGGATAGAACCTTTGTGGCATAGCGTGCCAGCCGCCATTTTAGTTTTTTTTTCAATGTTGCGGCGCACGGTGTTACTTATGTATATGGGTAGAGGACACTTATACAAACAAAAAATGTTAACCAATATGGTGGCCTAAAGTGTCACGTTTCCGAGATATTTGGAGGTAATATCCAAATAAATAGTTAAATCGGTAAAACTTTCCAAGACGGGACGTGGGGTAGGGGGGAGGGGGGGTATGCGAGGGGGTACGGGGAGGGATGCTTGCTGGTCGCCTATGCCTGCTCTCCCTCCGCGCCGCCGGCTTTTTATATACACTCTAGGGGTAGTGACCACAAGACTACAAAGAGTGGGGGTGCGCTGAGTTGGTTTTTGAACCGTTTGAACCTACGATTTTTCTTGTAAAATGTATAATTGCAGTTTTTTATACATATAAAATAAGTTTGGATAAAAAAAAACCTATCAAAGTTGAATTTCAATATAAATACATTTAAAACTCATCTCATTTGGCTGTATGGACTACACTTTTTCCTAAAGAAACGCAACTGTCATGTCAAAAGTCGCAAAATTGTGATTGTATTAACAAATTTCAATACAAACTATGAGGTTGCTTCAAGAAATGACTTTGCAGAAAGACTTCTTAGATAATTTACTATCTGTTAAAAAAAATTGAATGCCCAGACCAGCGTCACGTCTCAACGTTTATCCGTTAAATCAACCTGGGTACTATTATTTAAATACAATTCAATGCATATAAACACGTAATAAGTTCATTTTTAATGATTGTCGTTATTCTTATATGGCGATCTTTACCTCCAAATATCTCGGAAACGTGACACTTTAGGCGCCGATTCCACTGAAAAGAGTTCTAGAGTTCCGAGTTCTGCATTCCGTGTTGACTATTGTGCACACAGCAAGCAGTCTAGAGTTCTAGAGTTCTGCAATATTCGCTACTGATCACACATCATACACTTTTTTTACTTTCAAAGGTGCCACATAGCTTACAAAAAATAAAAAGTAAACACATGAACAAGCTTACTTATTTTTCATAACACCATTCACGTATCTCCTGGGGGCCTACCACAAGCTCTTAAAACAAGGTTAAAATAACCTTATTCGTCTTTTGTCCCGTTTTGACGTCGGATGTCAAAGAAAAACAAAAGTCAAATAAGGTTATAATAATATTGTTTTAAGAGCTTGTGGTTCGCCCTCTAATATGACCTTAACGCGACCCATCACTCTATAATTCGTATGTAAAAACCATAAACTGATTAAAATACTTCTTAATTTTAGATCCTTACAATTATAACACAAAGAAATATTTTAATCCAAAAAGCACATCACAAACTTTTAAATGAATATAATAGAGTGGTATAGTTAAATTACAACTAATTAATCCGACTTATATATGCATATGCATTACGATACTTTATAACTTATCCTCTTACAATCAATGCATAACATCGTCCACGCATCTCGCACTGCAGCAGGCGTGCGGACCAATTAGCATTAGGCTGTCCCGCCGAGAACCAATCATCGCGCTTGCCGGAATACAACGCGTTAGGCAAACGCGGTAAGCGCAGGTAATTGGCTTATTTGCATGTGTGTTCTTTCGTTCGAATACTAGAGATATTTTGTCAATGTAGTAAAGTGTGGAGCCGAATTTCGCGTTGATTTTGTTCACAATTATGCTTCCTTAGTTTTATATTTCAATGGGAACCATGAACGTGGGGGTCAAAGGGCCCTGAATCATTTCCTTGTTTCCTTTTATTTGGCTTATTTTGTTTGATTTAGCATCTATTAGTATACATATTAAAAGACGTATGTAACGCTAGTTTTGATTTTATGTTTTTCAGATGCTAATAAAATTCTAATTTATTGTTTCAGGTAAGCACAAAGCTGTTTTTTCTAATCTAAGAATTTGGTAAGAAATGAATCTCTATAATAAAAACAGTACAAAAAGAACAGTTAAATAAATGAAAACTCAACGTACATAATAAATCAGGCCTTTGTAGAAGCGTACCTAAACGGCAATTCCAAAACGAGAATCCCAAAAGGGAATAAAACACATGAAATTAAAATTAGAAAAGCTCACGCTTTCCTCAAGTAACGACTTAAGACCACGCACTTATCTTCCTTCCCGCTCTGGCATGTCATAGAATAATTTATTAGAGCGGGATGGGTGTAGTCTCGCTTGGCTGCGAGAATACGGTCTAAGCTACACTCGTTCATATCGAAAGCAACAGGTCCTTACGTCGAAAAAATATTTTTATCCCCTATAATGTATCACTCTCGCGACGTTGTACGAGAGCAATCTTTGAGTGAGGTAATTTGTGGTCGCACCTCGATATCGATTAAATCCCACCGACCTTAGTCGATATTTCAAATATTCCTCGTCCGCCCGTTATTTATGTCTCATGTTAGGGTATGATATAAGGATTTTATTGGAGCGCCCTCTATCTGCTACCTTTCGGGGTTTTAATTGAATCGTTAAGTTTGATTGGATGATTTGTGGGCGGGTTTTGCCAAATCGAATAATATGCGGTGAGTTTTATTACGCTAATTTTAGAGGTGCTTTCGATGTTATAGTCTGGACTAACTGAATATCCTTACTTTATCCTAACTATTATAAATGCGAAAGTGATTTTGTTTATTTGTTTGTTACGCCTTCACGCCTAGCAATTCCAATGAAAGGTTGAAATATTTACATAACCTTTGACAAAAAATAGAGTAATCGATAAATCAGGCCCACTTCACTACGGCCAAAAGGCACTATTCAGAATGAGATTTCGCGTCTGCCACACATCTCATTCTCGGATACAGCGAGTCATTCCATTATTATTATATTTCGAACAAAGAAAACAAACGTAGTGGCTGCTGCCAGGAGCCATATGTGCCGTGCGGCAGATTTGCCGCGTCACGCTCTTATATTGAAGTCAACTCGGGATGAACTAAGTGTTTGTTATTATATTGTTGGGGTCTAGATTAACTTTGCATTTTGGGCTATATCATAGTTTATGGGCTATGCCACATATCATATTCTAAATATAGGTATAAAAAAGTTTACTCATGATTAGAAGGTAGGTACATGTTTTTGTATCCATCCTTTTCATGAAGAGTATGTGCAGGATCTGAAAGTACCTACACAGCTATAGGCAATAGAAACTGCTTTCCTTTTTAGTAGCCTTACCCCGTTATTCATAATAAAGTTATCAAACGTTGATTAGCTAAAATTCCGAAGTCTTTATCTGACAGGTGTCATTTGGTGATCGAAAGAGTGAGACGGGGCACACTATTACACTGATTTAGTTAAAAAGCGATTATGAATAAGGGGGTTAGTATTTTAAACGAAAATTAAGTATTAAAAAAAACCAAGGTTTTTTATACTATAATAGTCGACCAACTTAATCATCAGACTAGAACCAGAGTCCTTGTCAAGATGAATCAAACGAGCCCAAGGTCGATAGAGTTGTCATTTTTTTACAGAGTTTCCATGCCATCATTACGGCTCCATCATCAAATAATCTCTATGTAATAATAATATTGCATTGTCATCCAATTTACATATGCACAGAATTTCGGCTCAATCGGAAACCAGAAAGTGGGTCAGCTCGCAAGATTTTATTACATATCTGTCTATAATGTAATTTTTTTAAGGACACATTTCTTACTTCACTATTGTAATGCAATTAATAACAAAATGTAACCAAAATTTCGAAACAAAATTTTAGCGAAACATTTTCCTTTAAAATGACCTATATCTTGGGAACCAAAATGAATTTTTAAACTCCCTAAAGTAACGTTTATAAACAGTCGTTCTTTATCTCAAAGCACTCACACATTTAATTACGTTACATCCAAGCTTCTTGCTCATCATAAAAATTCCAAAGATTTATATTTCGCAAGCTTATTCTGAAATTAAAGTTAACGCCGACGGGTGTCGAGTGACTTAATGGTATTTCAGTGTTTGCGTTTCGTTTCCGCTTTTACTTTTAATCTGAAGGCTCGACACGGATTGACTCGTTTTACGTGAAGCCGAGCCGAGGCCAGGCTGAGGCTAATTTTTCAACTAAAGCTTATTGCCTGCTTGAAATGTGAGGATTTGAGTATCACTCAAATGAGAAATTCCGATATCAAATATTGAGGAATGGTTTAATTTAAACCTAGCATTAAATCTAAAATTACAGCAAAGGATGTGAATAATTCATTTTAACTTAGGTTTAAATGTTAAAAACAAGTATAAATGAATGAAAAAGGTAAAAAGGTTAAATTTGCCAAAAAAGAAATTAAATAGGATGGAAATCGTAAGATTAATAATGCTCGTCAGCGAATGGAGCAAATGTGAAATTTTTGTTTCATTATCTCGTATGAGTAAGTCAGTAGTTACATACAAGCCTATTCAATATTAATATAAAACTCAATCTTCTCAAATGAAACCATAAGTAAATCTGCACATTTGGAAAAACGTCATTCTTTACACGTAACATAGTTAAGAGGAAAGGATGGCTGCAAGAAATTATAAAAATAGTTTATTAACATATCTATTGCTGTCGCGCTGTGCCCGAGCTATCCCGCCCGAGGGTTATAGAGACAACTACAGCTTGGACCGATTATACCTATTTAATTTAGACGAAATCACTATTACGTAATCCCCGGTTTTCTCGTCCAAAATTGAATCGAATTAAAAAAAAAACATAATAAGAAAGGCTTTGGCTATGTCTGTCGGTTTTCCTTTGTTTTTTATATTCGTCAAATTTGTCCGCTGGACGTCTGATAAAGGCGTTAAAAATGGTAAATTTTTGTGATTTTAGAGGGCTCCTAATTCTTATAATAACTAATTTATGGAAAAAACACAACTGAGGGACATACAGTGGTACCTACAGATGGCATGGTAAAATAATCATTACTCTAGTGTATTATCCAGAGAGGGAACTGTGGATTACGTTTGTATGGAACAAACGCCACCAGCATTTCCTCTTAAGAGTTGTGAAAGAAAAGTGCGTATAATTCCTCTTGTAAGCATTCGGCCCATCTTTGGTCTGCACGCCGGGTTTTTTCCTCGAATGTCCATCAAAACGGACTCTCCTCATTAGTTACGTCCCTACAACTTTTTCTTTATTTGCGTCGGCGGAAAACGATAGTTTAATTAATGAGTCTATTAAGCAATTGTTAAACTTTTATTCAGTTAAATTGTAAAGAAGTTATAGTGAGGTTGAATAACCAATGATTATCTGAGGTTATGGGTAATTGTTGGGCACGCTAATGTTGTCAGTGCGATTAGAAAGTAAATATTATGTAATGAATCTAAGCTTGTTTTGAAATTAGTAATTGCTGAGCTTATTGCCGACTCTACTCAGCAAATGCAACCTTCCGAACCAGTATTAGAGTAGTAGAGTCAGACTTTTCATGAGTGCCTGCGAAGGTCTATTTGAATAAATGATTTTGAATTTTGTTGTTGCTTCAGTTTTATGCTACAAAATATTGTTGAAAAATATTAAAAATCTCTTGTTATGTTTTGGTTGACTTTAACTATAATCTCGCCATGGTAAGTGAAGACTCTCAAGTACAGCTGCCGTAGTACTCAAGTAATAGAACTCATATTATTATAACTTGACCTAATACAGGTCGTTGTTTTGGTCAGCGACGAGCGACTCAGGGTCGATAATACAAATGATACTGGTGCTAAAAAAATATATAAAAAAATACTTTTTTTTATTAATAATAAAAATAAAAAAATAAAATTTTTGAAAATCATGTAATTAGCTAAAGTGTAGACATAATACTCAACGGGAGTACGAAGGAGTAAAGGGGTGGGGCGATGGTGGCTTGCGCCTAACTCTAGACTGTGCACGTGCCTAGTAACCATACTTTGCGGTAATTTTATTTCAAATTGAATAAGGTATTTCTCAACATATTTACAGTATTTAATGGAATTAAGTCCATTTTTGGGGAATATATATTTAGTACTACCGCTCCTGGGTCGCTTGTCGCCGACCAAAACAACACCCTGTATATTTCTTGTAATTTTCAAGCCAGACAAATAAACCGTGAGCCCGTACCATAGACGGTATAAGTTAATGAAGCACTATTACGCTGTAAACTGATTAACGTTTTCATAATTTTCGATTAACGTTCACGTGAGATATGCCGTGACGCCGAGTGAAGCGGTGTGAGTTAATAACGTTCTACTTTAATAAAGCGCTCGAAATTCCGGTCCTCCCTGTTTATCGCTGGATATCTAAACTCATCACTTCAATGTAAGCACAGATATTAGGATGCGAAAGCGAAAAGCGCTTGAGAATTTGAGACGATTGCCTGTATTCATTTGTTTATTGAATTTCATGAGACTGCCTACAAATTTATAGCCTGGGACATCCTGGTATATTCTTTACACACGGCCATCTGATCCCAAACTAAGCAGACCTTATTCTATGGAAACCAGATAACTGATATACTACTTTTTGTTTGTACATAATTACACCCAGACATTAAGTTAGAATAATAATCTAGCTCAAGTCTCAGGAATAGATCGTGTTAATTGAAAATACACCTTACATAATTAGTGCAGGTTCCAAATTTAATTGTTTTAAGTCAAGATTAAAACATTTAGCTTGATTTGTTTAAGAATATCCATGCCCTATATGTTTTAATAGAGTACAAAAGTAAGCCTATATAAAGTACATACTTAGTACAATTTAATGTATCGGGTCGATCTATTAACGCACAGATTATTATCAAAATAAAATTACATTAATATTACTACAATGAATTTAGTTCGCGAAAGCTTAAAAAGTACTATACTTAGTACAAATCTAAGTATTTACAGTATTTGAATTTCTAAATTCATTTAAATTAATTATTTCCTAGGTTTAGGACCAAAGAATTAAAATAAATGTTACCTAAGATTTTGAATTGACTTTTAACGCTAAAGCTCCTCGAAAAAATACAATTAAAAAACATCCTTACTGAGCACGAGAGTCGATTGGATTTGCGGCAACCGATTACATTAACAAGTAGTAAGGAACATTTCCGGACGGAACTGCTCTTAACCGGTTTAGACTGGACGGAACCGGTGCACGCCGGTACTATACTAGTTTGTTGTAATAGTGTTGTATAGAAGTGTACTTTAATAGTGTTTCGTGGTTTTAGAATGTGCTGCCGAAACGTGGAAGCGTGAGGTGCAAAATTAGTTAAGGCTAACGGCAGCTTTGGATTTTCAACGTCTGTGTGTGTGTGTGTTTGTGTAGGGTTGTGTTGCAGTTACCATGTGTTACTGTAAATATAACATCCTCGAGATTAGATTCTGGGTTATTTTAGAGCAATGGAAAGTTAGGTTGAGTTTTTTTTTTATATTAAATGGGCTTGCGTTTGACCTTCGACTATTGAGATATTATTTCATTGCCTTTATCTTTATTATATTTCAAATTTGCAAATACCTCGTCATTGTAAAACACGTTTGACTTATTCATAAGATGCATTACCCATGTCCATAACACAAGTTTAATCTTAGCTTGGGTGTTAGGAGTTTCAACTGATCTGTGACTTCAATTGTACAAAACAAACTATTGTGTATTTTTTTGTAAATGCCACATTTTTGTAATGCTTAGTTTTTGTTAATTGTATAACTGCAAATAAAGACATTTTTTTTTATTACGAGTTCTGTCGTCCACTTTTCATTCTCCTCACTGCTACCAAGATTCAGTATCCAGTTACATAAATCTCTTTTACCTCTATATCAGTGTCTACGCGCATCATCTCTCCTCAAATTCGACTTACAGTGTCTACTGAATATTTTGATTAGAAAACCAAATATCTAGCCTATACCTGTACTATACACCCGATCTCTCCTGCTAAATTGTGACGCACACCAGTCACAAGTCATCAAATTTGTCGCATCGCGCCGTTCTGTAGCGAAGATGCAATTGTTCCGGCTGACGTGACCACTAACAAGGTTGGCCTTCATTACTGCACGCCGTGTTGCCATCACTACGTGTATCACGGGTGTGTGACGTCACGCGTTTAATTATGCGCGGCTAGTTTTAATGCAATTTTTGGTTGGCGTGCGAGCTTGCATTTTTAGAGCATGTGACGTCAGAGATTTTTAATATTCTTACATTTTAGAGGGAATGTTGTTGCTGTGCTGTACACGTAATTAAAGGGAGATTATTACTGGTTTATCTATTCACGTAAATTTTCATTGTAGTACAGTAGTAACCAACTGATATGGCGCGTCGTGAATCTTCGTTCGCACAGAAAAGAAAGTATGGCCCCGAAGATTAACGAAAGAATGCTTAAAACTTACAATCAACCTTAGATCACTACTATAAGGTTCATAATATACTGCAGCTGTTAGTTCCGTCTCACTCGCAAGTCACGCCCCTCCGCACGGCGCGCGCTAAAATGGCAGCAGCTGCCGACCAATAGCGTTTCCCGCGCTTTGAAAATGTATCTTCTGCGCAGGTACATCGGTAAGCCATATTAGTTGGGTAATACTTCTCCAGATTTACTATACAGTCTATTAGCGAATATTCGGCATTTCCTTATGGGGAATAGTCGAATTATTTGAAACACACATAAAACTGCTTGCCAGTGGACTAGAAACCAACTTTTCAGTATTTATATTGATGAACGTAGTAACCGAAAAAAATAGAATATTTAAATGATTAAGGCGCCGATCCCACCGAGAGAGTTCTAGAGTTCCGAGTTCTGCATTCCGTGTTGACTATTGTGCTCACAGCAAGCAGTTTAGAGTTCTAGAGTTCTGCAATATTCGCTACTGAAAGCACATCATACACTTTTTTTACTTTCAAAGGCCCCACATAGCATACAGTCAACGCGGAATGCAGAACTCGGAACGCAGAACTCTAGAATTCTTCTCTGTGGGATCGCCGCCTAATATAAAAAAAATCAATGCTATGTATAAATGAACATAGCATATAAAGAGCAAAGAAATACTAAAAAGGGTTAATACAAAATTAAACTTTAGATTAAATACCCCAAGTATGTCATACCTTTAACCAGAAAGACCTTAGCATCATGTTTGATTTAACACAATATATTCGTCTAGATCTGGTAGCGTCCCACATTGAATCAATTTTGCTGGTTCACTCGACCGATTTAATTCGATAGGGTTACTTGAGATCTCGATCGAGTAAGTTTCTCTATGCGGACGCCATTCGGGAATGTTTGGGGCATGTTACTTTGTTTTTGAAAGATGGCCAGCGGTAAGTACCTATATTTTAAATTTTAAAGTATAAATAAAGAGGCTCGAGCTGGCTGCTTTTAAAAAATTACACAAAATAATGAAACGTGTATCAAATTAGATGCCAAATTTATTTTTCTTAATCATTTAGAAATTCAATTTTAGAACTTCACGTGATGTGTGCTAAATATAGCTAAATATAAATTGACTCTATTGACTTAGATCAGAGTCCCTCCTTGATCTATAGTAGGTAGGTATGAGAAGTTTTTAATTTTCGAACTCCTACAATATGTTTTTTAATTTGGAAAAGTCTTTCTTACAGCAAAATTAACAGAAATATATATTTTAACTACCCACCTACTTTATTATTAATTAAGGTCCATTGTCCGCTAAATTGTATACGCTACTCAAAACCAGTCCATATACCCACGTACACAAGATACGCAATACCCTGTAATAAAAATTACATTGTCACATAACACAGAACAATAACCTCACCTTCCACCGGCCGGGGGAGTAAAAAAAAGTATTTTTTGCAATATAACTGACATTAGCGTCATAATAATAAAACTGTTCTTTCTACGGCACAGTCTGATTCCCGCTTCCTTTATTAGCAGACATCCGAGTTTTACTCTGACGACTTTTTATTTCCATTTATCTGTCCCAACTCATATTTTTGCCGTTTTTTTAAACACACCTCCCTCTGGCCGTAAAATAATTTTCAACGTAAACATGTTCGGGTTAATAAAGTGATGCGGGGGTTAATGTTATTTGAATTTGGAATCTTGTTTGATATACTTTGGGAGACCATAAACATAGTTTGAGACTTTTGATAAATGTATAGACAAAGAGCGTGAACCCTTTGTATATACATACGTTCAATGAAATAGTATTTGTAACCCTCTGGTTTACTCTATAAGATGCATTTTCATTATTGTAGAAAATTTCTTGTACCACATTCAAAGTTTTCTTTACAGTTGATACTTGCACAATCACTAGGTCAGTCAGTGATAATTAGATCGAAACATAGAATTAGCTCTAGTATGATACAGAGAGGTACTTGGTAACAGATTTTTAACATGAAGGTAGCCTTTTAAGATGATGACATTTCTCATGTATACATGAATACTGCCCATAAAAAATAGTAACCATAATTCCAGCCAACTGTACCTTTTAGCGAATGGTATCATAACTCTTAAAATCTTGCGGCGTTTCATTGCCACCGTAAAAGTCTTTACATAAAATCTGTACGCAGTCGCAGTAATACTTACGCGTACATACCGAAATTTGTGCGCAACAGCGGCCGACAGAATCAATTTCACGACGAGTTATTGCCTCGTAATTGTACGTATTCAAAAGGAGTATAAAGTTTGTAGAACGACGCCGTGATTGCTTCATAAAAGACCACGAGAAACCCTAAAAGTAAGTTTCTTTGGATGGAATTTTCGAAACAAATCTACCTTTATAGGTTTAAATGTTCTTGTAGGGCGTGCGGTTTGGTGCGAGTTGGTGCGTGCTAGCGGTTCATGTTTTGTAGTGTGAGAATACCTTTTCTTGTAATATTTGTATATAGTTGAAAAATACGGCTGGTCATATATCGATGCTCGGTTAAACGGCACTGCAACAAATTATGGTACAGTAGTACCCAACTGATATGGCTTACCGATGTACCTGCGCAGAAGATACATTTTCAAAGCGCGGGAACCACTATTGGTCGGCAGCTGCCGCCATGTTAGCGCGCGCCGTGCGGAGAGCGTGACTTGCGAGTGAGACGGAACTAACAGCTGCAGTGTATTATGAACCTTATAGTGGTGATCTAAGGTTGATTGTAAGTTTTAAGCATTCTTTCGTTAATCTTCGGAGCCATACTTTCTTTTCTGTGCAAACGAAGATTCACGACACGCCTTATCAGTTGGGTACATGGAACAATTAACCTATAGAAGCGCAATGACGTTCATTTTGGTTGAAATAAATTCCGCCAATTTCCCACCGCCGACAATGCGCGCTGATTGGTTAAGACAAGGACGCATGCACTCTGATTGGCCAAGTTAAAAACACACGACGCAGCGAGTGGTCCTTACTATTCAAATTCAGTGACAAATCACTGACTAGTTGTGGAATTATATTGTTCAGTATTACTACTCTATAGGGATATTTCCTCGATGGTTGGGTACTACTGTATCATGATGTTTTTGACCTTTGTGTGTGTCGTCTTGTCTAGGAAGGAATTTCTATTGATTGTGTTTGAAGATCCTCAAGGACTTTCAATATGGTTTAGAAATTTCTTTTCACAATATTTATTATTAGGTTAATATTTTTTTTATGTTCATGCATTATGCATTTGACAAGTTGAAGTAAAGAAACCTTTTGTTTATAAATAATGTAAACTTGCACCACACAAGATCCCGAATCCCCGAATAAGGTCGGCAGTTGAATCCACTCTGGCCGGATTACCATAATTGATATTAATGTACTGGGGAAAGGTTTAATTAAACCGGACAAAGTAAGACGCGAGCACTCGTAAATTCGGTAGAGCACTATTCGGAGCGTTTCGCACGTCTCCAAACCGCTTTTATTTTAGTTTATATTGTGTTGTGTTTTTTTATGGAAATTACAAATTGTATTCTCTTACTGAATTACAAAGGATTGGTAATTTTATTTATGAAAGTAGAAATTTTCATGTTTATTCCAAAATACAAACTCATGTTTTATTTTTTAACAACCTAATCATACATAGTCTATAAGATGTTATTTTTGGTATAGAAATACTCGTGTTAGGAGACTTTAATAAATAAATAAATAAATAAATATCCTGGGACATTCCTCACACACGGTCATCTGATCCCAAACTAAGCAGAGCTTGTACTACAGAAACCAGATAACTAATATAATACATATACAACTTTTTGTTTGTAAATACATACTTAATGCACATAATTACACCCAGACTCAGGACATACAGACATGTTCATGCACACAAATGCATGTCCTGTGTGGGAATCGAACCCACGACCTGCGGCGCGTAAGGTGAACCTTAACTAACTGCGCCAACTGGCCCGTCGTATTTGTAATTTAGTTATCGGATATATGTAGTTGTAAAATTTTGGATATACATTTTTATTGTTATCTAGCAACCATACTAAGCCTATCTAAATTGGCAGGATCATAATTAATTAAATTTTCTAACAATCAAACTAAAATGCACATCAACAAAGTAACTTTAACTTCCTTAATATAACTCTTTGTATGTTAACGCAAAGTTATTATAATTCGTTTCCTTTTCGACTGGCGTAAGTTAATTAATAAGTTTTAAACACCGACGATTTCTCGTTACCCGTTCATATTTGCGGCCCCTTGGAAGTTCTGTGTTTTGTTATTTGAACGTGTATCACACCGTTAGACCATGACATAATTACCTACTTGATAATAAAAGAGATATTAAAGTACCAATGATACGAGCTTAAAAATTATGGCTGACTTTTAAAATCTACTCTAAGACCTTCTGGAGACTGGAGCATATTTTCGAAACCTATGTTGGAAAAACACAAAAATCTCGAAAAATATCATTATGATCGAGCATGGTTGACCTTTAGTATGAAACGTATATTTTTGTGAGAATTTTGTTTTGATCCCATGGTAAAATTTGTTCAGCATGACCTGAGGCATGACTAACCCAACATAGGTTTCTAAAATATTCCATCTCAAAATCTCCATCCTGTATATAAAAGCGATAGCACTTACGGATTAATGACAAATTCTCAGGAACTATAAAGCCCAAAGGGGATAAAATTAGAAGATCGCAGGAGTACATGTTTAAAATCACCGAGTTTTTTTTTGTGCAAAAGGCTTTTTTGTAGCATTTACACAATATTAATGTTTGATAGACCGCTCTCGACAACTCATGTTTTCGTTTGCCGAAAACTCAAGCTGATTGTAAAATTCAACTCACTACCCTACTGTATTCGACGTCACTACCACAGATTATAATCGCCGTAAAATTCTATGTAACGACAAAAGAACTTGAAATATCATGAATATTCTTCACACCGACAAACCACGCGTGAATGAGAGTGGAAGGAAAACCGCACACCCGTCCGGTTGCATTCTTGTTTCACGCTAAAAAAGTGGTGACGATTTTCCGAACGGTAAACTAAAGGAAATCACACGTTCGGGGTTCTGTCCGGAAAAGTCCGGATCGGAGTGCATGGTCCGTCACGTTCGGATTCAAACAATTAAATCTTTCTATCCCCGTGCGAGGCACGAATCGATGCGATAGAGCCCGCGTGATGATGATGTAACCGTGTGTTACGCTGGACAGCTGGGAAATGTTATTATTGTCTGAATTTACTTAGGTGTGGCAGCAAAATATGTGCATGCGTATACATTCAAAGATGACAGGTAAGAAAGAAGTGAATGCTAATAGTCGAGCCTATATTGCACCGACCCAAAATAATTGGGAATACAGCAAGCAGATAATGATGTAGCAATGTGCATTCAAAAAATAATGCTTTCTTTTTGTAAAGATAACATGTTTTTTATTTTAAAAAATCAATAAAAAACGTCAAAATTGAGTTCTACATATTTTCACGGTTAGTACTTAATTATTTTAATATATTCATACTTATTTACTTTCGGCAATTTAGTATAACAAAATACCAGAGCCTATATATACCAGATAATTTGAGCTTTAAGATTAAATACCATAATTTCATGGCAGTCGGTACCACGAAAGCAGTTATTATAAAAGCTGTGTCGTATTAAAATAGAATTAAACCATAATTTTATTACGCTACGGTGTGACAGGTACACTAGGTACATACCAATATAATTGAAGTAATGCCTCTCTGGGGATCTAACAACGATAGCGGAGGAGGAGCTGGTGGAGTGGAGGTGCGTTCTAATTCTTTATTGTCCTCGACCGAGCAGTACCTGACAAGTTATGAGCACTGTAGTACCAACATTAGGAAACTGTAGTTGTAGTTTATAGGTTAGTAGAAGAGGATAAACATTTGGATGTTGGGATGAATGTTTAAGTGTAAGCATTAAGAGGAAAGAATGGCTGCAAGAAATTTAAATAGGTACATATCTATTGCTGTCGCGCTGTGCCCGAGCTATCCCGCCCGAGGGCGATAGAGACAACTACAGCTTGGACCGATTATACCGATTTAATTTAGACGAAATACATACAGTGGTACCTACAGATTGCATGGTAAAATAATCATTGATCTAGTGTCATTATCCAGAGAGGAAACTGAGGATTACGTTTGTATGGAACCAACGCTACCAGCATTTTCTCTTAATAACTAACTAGTGATACGCGACGATACCCGTTTTGACATCTGGGTATATCTGTTTCTCTTGACATCATGACCGGCTCATCATAACGCTCTGATAGTTTACACCGTTTTTAAGTCTCTTGCCGGAGTCTTCTCAGTTTAAGTGTATTTCGAACCGGTGGTAAATTCAACTATAAAAATGTTACAACTTAACGTTCATAAGACCCTTACCAGGGCCTAAACTGGATAAATGACTTTTTGATTTAGAACTTTTTAGTCAATACTTAGTGAAACACTAATTAAAGAAAAGAACATCAAAAGCAAAGCTTTATAAAAAACAGTACAGAAAACCGACAATTACTAGCTGGTAAAAAAGGCTGAAAGTTATGATGCAATACAAACTACAAACTTCAAACTGCTATCAAGAAAAAATTAAAAACAAGTTTTCAACTCCTAATTAAGTTAGCTGCAAAATGTTTCGCACAACTTTAGCTATGAGACAATGATGAAGTTGAAAACTCCTCTCCTTGATTTTCTAGCTTGTTAATTTTATGAAACACGATAAAAAATCTCTCGTGCAATTGATAATAGACTTTATCTTCGATCCTTAAATCCTTATTTGGCCATGCGATAATACAGCCACGAATTTGAACGTCTTGGCCAATATACATTCCTTCGCAAAACAAGCGTCTTCTGACCCATTCGGATGGGCTCGGGGTAATTCAGAGGGTAATTGCCATAATGTTACGTCGCGTGGTCAGGGTGATATGCAATCGTGCTAGAGGGCGGCAAATGGTCCGGCGGCGGCGTCTGCCAGCCTTAATGATGCCCGCTACGTCAAAGTGGACCGATAGTATGGGGTTCAAATGGAGGTTTTGAGGAGACTTCCAATAAATTGGTACCACTGAGGTGTTTTTAAATTATTAGAGAGTAGGTGAGATTTTTGAGTTGTGTCGTTGTTGTGTATATTCTACAAAATGATATGAAATAAATAGTAAATATTTTTAAATGGCTTGCACAGTGGGGATAGACTTAATTATTTTTTATATATGGTGTGTGTGCTACATAAAATGCTTCTGAAAGAATATTTTTCGGGATTCGAAAACAGCATGTAAAGTTAAATTACTTTTGTGATTCAATAAAATATTATAAATTTAAAAGGCCCTAAAATATCACTGAATAAAGTTAAACAAAATAAATCAAACATCGTATCACGTAAAAGGTCTTGAACTTTCGACCGCCATGTTTACTTGGTCTCAAAACTTTCTTATTAATATCTTATTATATTTACTATCTCAGTTATTTTTGAGAACAAACTCAATAATGTTATGAAATATTGAGTTTGCCTAATGTTTCAAAGTTAATTATACATATAAGCATAAATATAACATTAAGTATAAGTAAAAATTGCACTTTAGACCTTATTTATTATTAACTTAGGACATGGATATTTATAGTACAAAGCTCTATGAATAAGTTATAGCTTTTTCAAGTTATATTTATACCGTTTGTGCTGCTTATTATTTTTATTTATTTTTTTATACCACTAAGGTGGCAAACAAGCATACTGTCCGCCTTACTGCTTCTTCGATATCAAACAATATTTACATCTAAGAGTAATAATAGAGCAGTTTGAAGTATCGTTACGTCGTGGCCAGAGTAGGGGGTTACAAATTACATTAAAATAATAAAATATTATTGTAAATAACACCAAGGATCATGTTATGAATTCTAAGGTCAAGATATCCAGAGGGGCTAAAAACAAAGCTAAAGCAATATTGCTAATGGTATTTTTTTTTCGAATCCTCGACAGATCCTTCTTAATTCCAATATTTTTAACCGACTTCAAAAAAAGAGAAGGTTCTCAATTCAGTTGTATGTTTTTTTTTAATATTTGTTACCTCATAGCTCCATCATTTATTATCTGATTGGAAAATTGATTTTTTGTTTGGACCAAACGGGAAGTGGGTACACTTCCCGTTCCCAATGTCATCAGGTCAGGATTTGATTACACCTAGTGTACTTTGCAGTCGGCTTAAGTTTTTTGTAAAAATGTTTTCATTAGTCACACAATTCAATTCATTAAAAGATTCGGAGTTAATGAATTGCAAAAAATCTGCTATGAATTCAAAATAATAAATCCATTAGCAATATTGCTTTAGCTTCCTTGTTAGCCCCCCTGTTATCTTATAAGCTTTGTATATTTTTGTAAAACGTTCTAATTATATTTTTCTTCTTTTTCAGGTACGTTACTGGAATTTTTATCAGTGTGGTATGAAATACAATCACATATATTTCAGAACAATAATCAATACGTTATGAATATACAAACGTGTGATTCCAATGCGATTTCTCAGCGTTTCTTATCCCACTAACAGAATGTTTTTAAGGGTTATCTAGCTTCTATTTTTCTTTGTTCTTTCAGCAAGTCGCATGTAGCTGTTTAACGCGTTTATTTAGAATCTATTATTATTATCCATGTAAAAATTGTTCCGTTTTTTTAGTAACAGTTTTAGGGCCAACTATAAACGTGTGATTCACCAGCGTTTTCTCGGCGTACATTTGGTCTCGTACACATGGCATTCGCTCACTCTGAGACTTCATTTCCTTTCGGTGATGGATGGCGGTGTATCTTCAATGAGATTTATAATGGTGTGTCACATTCCTACCGCGCGTGATGTGTGGCGCTGCCGTCGCCCGTCCACGGTAGATTGATGCAAAATTCGTGCCTCTGTTAGGTACGAAAATAAAAGAATTATTTTGGTAGTTGTATTTTTATATAGATATAAATACATGACTATCAATAAAAGAAATATGATAATATGATTTAAAAAATATATGAGGACAATAAAAATCTAAATCTGTTTATGCAAAAAGACACGTTAGTCATTGCGTTGTTGTTTTTTTTTTTTTTTTTTCTATATTTCATCCACCACTAATACTATTGCTTTGAACGTTTAATTTTAATATTACTTACTGCAATGAAAGATTTAAAAAAAATACTTTCTTTCCAACAGGGACCGGAATGGGGGACCGAAATAGCAAAGTGGGACTTTAAGTTAAAATGGGGTATCATATGAAAGGGCTGAATTTGTAAATTTTAATACAGGTTTCATTTTCTTTTGGGATGCATAAGTTTTTGACTATTGATGAAAAATTTCCAAAGTTTGCAAAATTAAAAAATATTACAGGAAAAAATGAATGAAGTTTCTGACTAGCACATTTTTTTTTCTATCATCAAAATTCATTTACAAACAAACTTAGTTGTCCGGTTTATAACCCAAACCAAGAAATATACATCCAAGGCAGGTTGTTCGGTGAGTGAGTCAGACTCAGACTCGCACTTGGCCGGTTTATTCGTATGATATCTTCAATAACTATCTAGTCCATCAGTCATCAAAAAGGTTGAGTTATAGTAACCACAATAATGTAATGGTGCGTACATGCTACGCGAACCGAGCTACAAACGAACAGGATTCATTCGTTGTTTGCGTAACGTGGACGGACTTGCGAGCCTCGAACGAGCGATCGTCTTCGGCTCGCCCGATTGATAGTTTTTTGACATCGGGACCAACGAACGAATTCTGTTTGTTCGTGGCTCGGCTCGTGCTCGGTTCGCGTAGCGTGGACGCACCTTGTGTATAACAGCGAGTGAAGGTAATATTGCAAATTTAAAAATTAGCTCGAGACCCAGTTACCAATATTATCTTTTACGAGTATCAGCGACGAAAATAAAATCCAATTTCCAACTTTACTCGTAACTTTTATGACACTTATCTCAACTTTGAAAATTACAAATGTTTACAAATTACTAAACTTAACCGGTGTCTGACAAAAAGAAACTATGTTTATATTCATTTTCTCTACCTTGTTTCTGCGGTTTCTCTCGATTTTACTACAAAAGAAGAAACGTCAAAAGCAAAAAATGAGTTGGAATATCAAAAAAAAAATATTTTGGTTGAAGGTTAAAATTGTTAAGTTATTGCTATAATTATGTTATTGTTAAGTTATAATTGTCGTATATATTAACATAATAGTTTCTTATGCATATCTGGTATTGTTTATTATTATTAATTTTTTATTATTTAACGTAGTTTATAACCCAAAAACTATTATACATTATCCCCCTTATTCATAATCGCTTTTTAACTAAATCAGTGTAATAGTGTGCCCCGTCTCACTCTTTCTATCACCAAATGTCACCTGTCAGATAAAGACTCCGGAATTTTAGCTAATCAACGTTTGAAAACTTTATTATGAATAAGGGGGTTTATTTACAAATTCACCGAAAATTCGGCAAATCGAATACGAACTACACGGTCAAAACGTCCCTGTCTTTACTTAGGCAGGGAAAATTTTCTTAAAAGGTTGTCTATAAGTCCCAGGTAGCATGCGACCATTACTTATGCATTAACCCGGCCTCCGGTAAGCGGTCCCCTGGGCCCAACGCGTCCGCACGATTTTATTTTACCACTCGTGTCTTAAACAGGGGTATTTCATGGAAACTTGTTTTTGGAATCAATCTGTTACTAGTCCAAGACTAGGTATAGATAATTTAATATACTGGTTTCCTTTTTAACTTGCTAACAAAATATGACTAAGGCTCTGTGAGCAGTGAGCAAAAAAAAAATATTTTATTCATTTTTATTTATTATATAATCCACAGCTCTTTAAAACAATACAATTATCTTTATTATATACCTTAAAGCCAAAAGGATTAACAATATAATACCTTATCCTTTAATTAAAGTTAGGAAAAGACCAGTATGTGTCCGATGAGCAGAGTATATTTTACTATAGTCGATACTTAAAAAATTATAGCTCAGTGGTAGTGACGTCGGATACCGAGACGAAGGTCTCGGGTTCGATCCTACAATGAGCTTGAGTTTTCGGTGAAGGAAAACATCGTGAGGAAACCATAGCACGGTGGCAGGGTACTTTGTGTCGCCATCTATCGTGGTTACGCCTAAATACACGCAAAATATGACGGCAGAGATTAATTTGACAACTTAAAATATGTTCTATCCTTTTTCAATAATGTTCGTAAGGAAGAGATGAGATGTGTCTAAAATTAGTTTAGTGCGATTTACAACAGAAATTAGTTTACAACAGAATCGGCACCAATATCTCATTTCAAAATCTAATTTTATTACATCTGAAATTGGGTTCAAAATCAAGCAACTTGCGTATAATCTCTTAACATAAACATACATTAATATACCGTAAATAAACTGCGAGCGAGTGTATCCTTACTGAAAAGACGATTTCCTGTATGTCAATGAAATCTTCGAGCTAGTTTCCGTTGTGGATTGGATATCTTCTGCATTTGAAATGTAACGGTACCGTTGTACCGGTATATTTAAAGGTAACATCATGCTCTATACTTCACGTGTCAGTAAAGTGTAACGTGAAAATAGCTTTTTCAATTTACAAATGATTTTTGGATGATTTCTTCGTGGATGGCATATGTTATTTTAATTAGAATAATACGAGAAATACATAATTTATTCTCCGAAAGTCTGTAAAATGAATTAATTGTGAAATAGAATAATAAAATTTATTCCGTAACATATTTTTTAGGGTTCCGTAGCGAAATGGCAAAAAACGGAACCCTTATAGATTCGTCATGTCTGTCTGTCTGTCCGTCCATATGTCACAGCCACTTTTTTCCAAATCTATAAGAACTATACTGTTGAAACTTGGTAAGTAGATGTATTCTATGAACCGCATTAAGATTTTCACACAAAAATAGAAAAAAACAATAAATTTTGGGGTGCCCCATACTTAGAACTGAAACTCAAAAATATTTTTTTCATTAAACCCAGACGTGTGGGTTATCTATGGATAGTTCTTCAAAAATGATATTGAGGTTCCTAATATCATTTTTTTCTAAACTGAATAGTTTTCGCGAGAGACACTTCCAAAGTGGTAAAATGTGTGCCCCCCCCCCCCTGTAACTTCTAAAATAAGAAAATGATAAAACTAAAAAAAATATATGATGGACATTAACATGCAAACTTCCACCGAAAATTGGTTTGAACGAGATCTAGTAAATAGTTTTTTTTTAATACGTCATAAATCGTAAACCGCAATTTACCTTTCATTCAATATTTTTGGCGTTTTTTTTTATAGCAGAGTTAGTTAATATTACACGGAACCCTCCGTGTGCGAGTCCGGCACTTGGCCGGTTTTTTTTGTTTTATCATAAACAATTTTCCTATGCGCTACAATTTCGTAGCCCTCTACGACACTCGTAGCACATCTAAACCGTAGCTTGAAGCTACGACGGCAGCCAATTTTAATTCCTTCTTAAAAGGAATGACATTTGAAAAGTTGCGAGAAAAGCGAGGATAAAAAATATAAGCCAAAGTAGCCGTTTGAATGTTTTCTTTCTCGGGTACAAATTGAAAAGCGCCTGTTTTTTATAAGGGACGGAAGGTAGACAAGGTACTGAATTACGCAGGATACCCGCTATCATTGCGGTCGACCCTTGGCGCATCTTTTACTCGCTATTGCTATAACTCGTGCCCCTTCCGACCTGGTTATTGCCTACAATTCATGACGCTAAGGATATTTATATTTTATTTATTCTCTTCTCTTTTTTGCTGACATGTGTTTGTGGATGTAATTCAATTTAGGGCCAAGTTTTTGGCATCACATAATACATTAAAGTATTATTAAAATTTGTCATTAAGGCGGCCCTCTGTGGCCGGCGCAACTTCAACGCGAGCATAGTCTAAAAGCTTGTTGTTTCATCCAACGTAATGTTTGACTGCGAATAAAGAGAGATAGCATCAGAGCCGTCGGTTATCAGTCGGTAAATTCCGCTGATCACTCGCGGCCGCTTCGCTAGATCGTCATTCATGATTTCGCATTCATAAAACTTGTTCCAGGAGTATACTTCTTGAGAAAAAATCTTACAAGTTTGTGAAAAAAAAGTTAGTTATTTAGAATCTCCAATACATTTGCAAGCCTGGTATCTTAATGTTTTCTTTACTTTTACAATTTATAGGTACATTAGATATGGCCAAAGTTCAGGCAAAAACGCTGTTTTTCGGAGGCTTTGACTGAATTTGTTTCACACTTTTTTTAAATTACGCCAAGATACAAGGCTAGATATAGTACACAAGATACTAATTTGTTCAAAATATCTAACGAAAAATGTTTAACAACGCCATAATAAGTACAGGGGTTTTGTATGAAAAGTATGACGAATTGAGTCCTCTTAATTTAGAGACTATCTTGTAATTACGTTAAGTAATAAAGTAAAAATATAACATTTTTTTTTATTTCGTTTTTAGAACTAGCTTTTTATGGTGACTGTACTTTTTGTTGTCTTTACTTGCATTGTCATCCAATATACTAATGTATAACTAATTTCGGCTCAATCGGACACTGGGAAGTGGGTCAAATTTAACTTGAAAGATTCGATTACAGACACCGGATAGGTGAAACTAAATAAAAGCTTGTCAAAAAGGGTAATATTTTTAAGAACATTGTACCTACTTTTTAACGATAAATATTTTTACTAAAAAACACTCAAAGCTTCACAATAAGGGTACAAAGGATAATCTAGAGTCGATTTCTCAGAAAACAATTTAGGTAATGAAGCAAGTCCAAGCGTATGTACCTACTACAAAGGGATACATTACGTTGGAGCCTTTCGTTCAATTATCGTATTACAGTCATTAATAAATGAAATGGTATCAATTATATACTGATATACAAGTTGGTGATTCTGCTAATGAAAATGTTGAAATATATTTGCGAATCTATGAAATCAATGTAGTTACTATTAGACCCTTAAAATATTTACTTCTGGAGTTATTTTAATGTTAGTTTTTTTTTTGTGAATTTATTTACATTTTACTTCTGGATTCTGCGGCTTTTCCTTCCATGTAAAACACACTTACAATTAGGTCTAAAAAGGGTTAAGTTAATTAGATTAACCCTGTACATTTAAAGATTTTATCTGTACTAAAAAGGTTGACCTTTTCCTTTATTTGTTCTATCCTTTCGTATTTATTCGGTTAGGTTTAATGTTTCAATATAAAAATAAAATGTTACCGTCTTATTAATAAATAAGGTGTAAGTCAAGTATAGTTAAACCTAGGATTAAAATATATCCGTCACTTTCTAATGTCATATAAACAAAAAGGTATGAGGCTATCTTAATACCTGGTTATTGTTGGGTTAGTGTTTAAAAAGAAACTATACGTATATGGTCACAAAGTACTTTATTGCGTCGATCCACATAATCCTTTCACGTCACTATTCTATTATTTCTTCGTCGAAGCGAAGACGCTGAGCACCTTCGGCCGCCAGTAATTCAAAACATTAATTTTCCTAATGGAGTAAGGCTTTCTACTAAGCTCGGCGACAGAGAACGAATGTTGAGGCGAAGTAGCGAGGTGTCTCCATGCGTAAATGCGACTGTTGCGCTTCACCCCCTGGGGTCGATTTCACCCCCGCACCACTGAGCGTCGACTCTTAATTAATTAAAATGCAAACCGCCACTATAGTGAGTTTTATTCATCTCGCGTGCTGCGATTGCCCCTTTTGATTTACTGTTAACGAATAAGGACGATTATTTCAATGTTTTATGAGAAAAGATTTATTGGGGTGCTTATTAGGGATATCTTTTATTGGTAAGTTATAAGTAGTTCGACAATATCTTTAAAACTAGCTGTCCCGCGCGGTTTCGCCCGCATTCCTGAGGGATCGTTTATTTTTTCGGGATAAAAGTATCCTATATGTTAATCCAGAATATATTCTATCTGTGTGCCGAATTTCATCTAAATCCGTTCTGTAGTTTTTGCGTGAAAGAGTAACAAACATCAATACAAAGTTTCGAGTTTATAATATTAGTAAGGAAGTTTTCTAAATCTTAGTTTACAATATCAACCAAAAAGGTAGGTATGACCGTCTTTTTCAAACCTCTACGAGAAATTCAACAAACAAAACAAGAAAACCTGCCACAAACGAAAATAACAAACGCAAAAACGCTTCAAAAAACTCCCGTCTTACACTAAACGCCCTGAAATCAGAACATAATGATCCACGTATCCGCATTTGCATTAGAAATGCGCACTTTTGCGCAGTTGCTTGCGGAGTTGCGTTGGAAAGGAACCGCGCCACCTTTAGCGCAAATTGTATCCGCGACTCTCGCTCTCTGGGCGTTTGTCAAAAGAATTACTCTTTTTACCTGCGCTTTGGAAATGTAGGTTCTGGATGGTGCTTGCTTTATAAGGCATCTTGCTACTAAATAAAATTTGTGTCAGAAATATTCAAAAATAATTTCTTAAACAGAAAATATTATAGACTGTTGATTGGAAGATTCAGAAAGATAAATAAAAATAACTGTTATAAAAAAAAAACTTAAACTGACTTCAAAGTAAACTAAAAAGCAACCAAATCCTGAGCTGATGACAATAGAACCAAACGGGAAATGTACCCTAACAAAAATAAAACCGGTTCGGTTAATAAATGACTGAGTTCTGAGGTAACAAACATAAAAAACATACAACTGAATTGAGAACCTCATTAGTTTTTTGAAGTCGGTTAAAATGAAAGATACATAAATAATAGAAATATAAATATGAGTAGAAAAACTCTCGCCGAATGACAAATAGCCCGAGTTTTAGTGATATTTAAGTATAGCACACAAAACTACTGTAAGAGCTCATTTATTATTTAAAAGACCTAACCCTAACCTAACCCTTGTCGCTTGTTGAGCTACGCCTATTTTATGGCAAAAACGTAACAGATGTGTTTTAAGAAATGTCCCAGGATTCATTTATTTTATTTAGCTATTCCGAAATCCTTTATGTCAGGGCACATCTAGTAACCAATCCTATATTCTTGTATTCTTTGTGCCGTGCTGCCTGAGACGGCAACGGAAAGCGACATACTTAAATGAAACGCCTACCGAGTTGCTGTAATAAGAACAGGAAACGGCGGAATGTCGGGGTATTCCAAGAGCGGTCTTTGATACGAGTGATTTTTGTAGCATTTGTATATAAAAAAATAGTTGAGTTTATAAACTCAGTTACTATTGTCACTTTTATTTAAAATTCACTTAGTTTTAATCGAGATGGAAACAATTGATTTCGGATTCTGGATCAATATGATATTGTTAAATTTCGATTAACAAAATGTATTCTTGGGGGGCTTAGACAACTCGGCCTACGTAATGCTTGACTGAGAGAAAAAATAACAGACTTGTAATAAACAACTGATCGAAAATTATCCAGAAAAATTAATATGAACCCTATAAGGTATGTATTTTTTGTATTTTTTAGAAATGTAATGACAGCTGTACTTGAGAACAAGGGACGACTCAATAGTAAGACACTTCATAATAGTCACATCAAATAATTGCCTCTTTATACTGCTGTATTCTTTGTTTTCTCATGCTGGAAGGCCAGCTTTCGTCAAGGCTTTGTTTGGTTCATCATCATCACCATATATTAATCTAAGGAAGTCCACTGCTGCCGCAAGCATCCAGCGGTGCCCAGCGACTCAGACCAGGTCATCGGTCCACCTGGTGGGAGGTCGTCCCACACGGCACTTTCCAGTGCGTGGTCGCCACTCGAGAACCTTCCTTCCCAATCGGTTATCGATTCTTTGAGCGATGTGGCCTGCCCATTGCCACTTCAGCTTACTAACTCTACGTATGTATAATATGTATGTTTGTATGGTTACCACTTCTAAAAATATACTTATTGGTAAGAACTGATATAATCAATTCGGGCCAGGAACATCTTCAGTCTCCTAAGTCATTCAACCAACCAAATACATAATGACGACGAAGTTAAGAGGGTAATTGGTGTAGTTTTTCATTATAAAAACTTAAATTCTTTATTAATCTATGTATCCGTTAAAATGCTATAAGCTAATGAATAGGTTATATTTAGTACCACAGATAATTAATAGTCAAAGTAAAATTTATTTATATAATCTTAGTGTAATTAATAGTCAAAGTCTATTTATATATCGTCCTAAAGTCCTTAAGTGACCTCTTAAAGAGGTCGAAGCTACTGAAGTTACCACCGATTTGAAAATAGCTAAGCCTTCAATTGAGAATACCGACAAGAAATTTATTGTGAGCATTATGTTAATCTGAGTTTTGGTTAATTTCTAAACGCAAGCATAAAAACTATAAAGTTGAAAAAAACATATTTTTTTCTCCACTCCTCAAATCTCATCTCTTCCGTGCGCGAAATATGCACAAAACATGTTGTCGTTATCCCGCCGACACAACGCTTCGCTTCTTCATACCTAACCTATCCATATCGCGAACAGCAAAGGAGTTGAACTGTCTTCCGGGATCTGTGGTTCTCGACACCTATAACCTGGATGTCTTCAAGGCCAGATTGAATAGGCTTTTTCTGGGTAAGCGTGGTACATCTTTGGCCTCGTTATAACTCCTCCTGGAGTCAGTCGGAGACCAAACACAAGCCCATATACATAAAAAAAAACAAACATTTCTCTTCTAAGAATTTAGCAGTATAATGTAACCATAATGATAATCACTGACAGTGTTCAGGTATTGTTGGTTGGCAGAGGTTTACTACGAGTGCAAAATAAAGCAGGGGTAATGTCGTAAATGCATGCTGAGTAGAGACGGGCCAGCCATTTCCTTTAGTACGTGATCTTTGTAGCTGCGCGTTAGCGGGAAACTGATTGTTTTCTACTTGGTGTGGAGTTTTTGTGTGTTTGTACTTTTTTGGCTGTGGTCATTAGGTGTTACGTTTCTGAGTGGTCAAAGCTATAAAGTCATATTGAGTTTAAATTTAATGAACCTCAGGAATTTATTGTATGATTCTACCGTTGTGACTATCATAGAGTTTTAAGTGACTATCCAAAAAAAAAACAGTTTTTATTGTTTGTTTCTCAAAGAATATCATGAAACTTATAATTACTTCTTCTTATCAATAGTTAATTATTTACTATTTTCTCTATTATTTATTTCCCTGAGTTCAGTAGCTTTGACATTCATTTTTGGCCTAAATGATTAACAGAAATTTGTAGTTTCCGCTACGTCACCCGCCTCCGCGACCGCTCTCGCGAGCACCGCGCATCCCGGTACTTATGCACGTTCGCTCGCGGGAAGAGCGAAGATTTGTAACAGCAAATGCGTTTAATAGATAAAAAGGCCCGCTTTATTCCCCCCATATATTTTATTCAAACCACCCGCGAGTGGGACCAACGAACGGTCCCTAATGAATTTTGCGAAGGTGCCTCTGAAAACGGGACACTTTGCGTTGGCAAATTATTTCTAAATGTTGGCCATTTCTGTTTGTGTTTGAAGGAAATTGTTTAAGGGCGGTATGTAAGCTAAACGTCATAAACAGGGTTCGCTATTTTAGTGGTTTATGAATGAAAACATGAAAGAAATAGTATTATATGAACATAATCATAAAGCCAAGACACCAATTAACAGATCGGTGTTGGCCCTTTTTTTTAATTTTACTTTTATAAATAGCAAAATCCTTATGAATATTACAAAAATCATAAAATCGAGGTTTTCCTCTTTAGTGATACCATCAAAATAAGAATCCTTTTTGTAATAAATTTATATTAAATCGAATCACAAATATATGTACAACAGATCCGTGGGGCCACATTTTAATTTTTTTGTACGAGAATAACGTAATTTATTAATTAATAAGCATCAATTTTGCGACGCCATTTGTCCATACATTTTTCTATGAAATGTCATATGAAGCTTTATATACAAGACGCAATCGCGAAAATATTCAGTTCCCCCCAGTGTCCCAAGGTGACACCACGTCGCTTTTTATTGACACCGGAAATTACGTCATCCATATATCTGTATACATGCGCTTGTCAAAAAGAACATAATAAGTGCATTTTTATTTTTTACATTATTAGAGTTATGAAATGGACATTTTGATAAATTTATTGTTCTTATGGTAATCGGTATCAATTTCATGATTGGTTGATACGTCCTTAGTCTTTTTGAAAAAGTCCCGTATGCCAAAATATTTTCCTTGTTCTCCCTCTCAGCCATTGATTGCTTATTTTGTTACTTGCTTATAGATAGACTAGTCTTATTAATAAAATATAAATAAGATTCTATTTTTAATCATGTGGCTTTTTAATTAATCGTCGATGCTGAACAGAAGGTTAGGATACGGCCATCGATATAATATATGTATTTTATTAGATTTCACGTTCCGAACAGAAAATCCGTCGAGCTTGATGATAGCGGGGGTGAGGCGGGGGCCTGCGCGAAGCGAGTGTGCAGTGGACTGACTGTTGCAGTGCAAGCTGTGTCTAACCAAACTATACAAAAATGTAGCGCCAGCCGCTTATAGATTATAGTTTTCGCGCGACCAAAACATCTTAAGCGCCGATGAATTTCATAGCGCCTACGCGTTTCGTTCAACGTGTCGTTCCTATAGAATTTACACCGCAGTCGTGGCATATAAATGAAGAAATATTTTTTCTATTGTGTTATTACGATATTATTACCTATTTATTCACTTGAAAAACAAATAAGTTTACTTACTTGACTTTGATTTCTTGTATTATTAATGCCGCTCCGTACGCGCCCACACTGCATGAATGTCGAAGGCACACTAAAGTAAGGTGAACGGAACGCAGTTCAGTTGATTCGAACCGAGTGAATGTTGGGAACGCTGTGTATATATAGTAGAATGCTAGTAGAATAAAATTATATCGATGGATACGGCCATTTGTAAATAATTCACTGTTCTTATATTATATTCTTTAACTATATGGCTATTATTGTTACTAGATATTTTCTTTGTAGGTTTTATATTATTAAGCATAACTTAATAAGCCTCTTTGCATAATCTTTACAATTTAAATTCTTATAATTTTTAATTCTCGTCGTCACACTACTACGCCTAAAAGTCATTGTGGGCATTATCTATTTTAATAAAAATTCGATATCTCGGCACCGGTGCATCATATATAACATTATTTCTAGAGCTAATATACCAGGTTGTTCAATAAGTTTCCTCGTTCGATACGAGAAACACGTTTTTATTATTTGAAATACATTTTATTATGATGATGATGATGATGATTAGCCAGTACCGACCCATGTCCTATACAACCATTCAAACATCAACCACCATGTAACTAACTTAGTTTATAATGACTGGTACCTGAATATAGTATCGGAATAGCCATGGAGAAACCAAGGAGTGCGTGTTATATAGGAGTGACACGCTCTGGGGTGGGAGAGGGACGGCCAGCTAACCGCAACCAGCTGACCACAATCGACCGACTGTTCAGCCTATAGATGAGGGATGAGCGTTGATGTATGTTGAGTGCTGGGGTTTTATTGTCTTCTTTCTTATTTTGATTTTTTGTTCCTGGGTTGGATTTTTTTATATCTTTGTTGTTCATTAGATTAACCTCCTCCATGCACGGGTATAGCTTCTGTGGTTGAGAGGCTCCTTGTCCATTTCAGCTTCGGTATGTGCTTGCATATTTCTTATTCTTCGTTATTCTAGAGTCAATTTGGTTGCCTCAGGCACAACATTCAGCAAGGTTGATTTTTAAAGTAAATATCTATTTTCTGGGTTTGGATTTTGGTGTACTGTAGGGCCGTAACATGGCCATAATATATGGGACTGTATTCTATCAAATGTTTGTTTGTAAACTTAAGTATCTTGGTTAATGGGATGAGAAACATCCAGGATAACATATCTTTTTGTGTTCCCGAAAGTATTTTTTAGTATGGCCATTGCAGGATAAATGGCTACGGCCCACGTTAAATGGCCTGCGTTCGCGTATACTAATAATTATACAAAGTAAGGGATAGAACCGCTGCATGGCCAATAGTATAATAATCATTGAAAAGGATTTCTTGACATACTTAAATTACAATGCGTGACAAATATTATAAACATAATATAGAATGGCTTCCAAATCTTTTAAAAGAGTAATAAAGTCGTGAAACGTCTCTATGCAACCATCTCTTTTAATCTGAAAGCTAGATCCGCACATAAACCAGTAAAGTAGATAACCTGAGCTGAAGGTCCTTGATAACATTTGCTAAGGGCCTCGCACTGGCTTAATTAGGCACTGTACTACATGATATTTATATTGCAAATATATTGAAAATTAGCCTAAAGCATTTGAGGATAATGTAGCTTCCTATTACAACTCAAGTGGCTTCCTATCCGCCTTCGGCGGAATACACACAAATTGCCACTCTTATACACTGTTTTATTTAATCCTAAAGCCCCTCGCTATCTCAAGGAACGCTTCGAGTATTACACCTCAACATCATCTTCTTCATAGTCCCATGGAACTTAACTTCCAAACTCCCAGTCACCCTTCTCACTCTTATTCAAAATATTTTACTATCCAAGCTGTACGTCTCTGAAACTCTCTCCCTCAGACTATAAGACGAGCCCAGACGTTAGACTCTTTTAAATCTCTTGTTATTTCACGCTATCACACGCTATAAACTTCCTCATTTCCTGCCTTTCTTTCTATTTTTCTAGAGCTGTTATTTTCACGTTATGAAAGTGTATTCTTATCTGTTAAACCTTCCATATTCTCATATATCCTGTTACCCAAAGGTTGTCTACAAGAAATCGCTTAAGCGATAAGACCGCTTATTTTGTATCACTTCTTCTTTTTTGTATTGTTTCGTCTTCTACTATATGGTGTACAAATAAAGCATATTTATCTTATCTTATTAGTGAAAGAATGTTCAGAATCGGATTAGTAATTTCAAAGCCTCGTACATGCAACTCACAAACTTTACCTTTTTATATGATACTAGTTGTCCCCCGTGGATTCACCCGCGTTCCCTCGATAAAAGTAGCCTATACCCTTCTCTATACCATAGGTATCTGATTGCCAAATCTCAATGCGATGGGTTCAGTGGTTTAGGCGTGAAAGCGTAACAAACAAATGGGCCGGTTGGTGCAGTTGATTATGATTCCACCTATAGCGGTGCAGGTCGTGGGTTTGATTCCCACCCAGGATATGCATTTGTGTGCATGAACATGTCTGTATGTCCTGAGTCTGGGTGTAATTATGTATTTACAAACAAAAAGGTTTCCATAGTACAAGCTCAGCTTAGTTTGGGATCAGATGACCGTGTGTGAGGAATGTCCCAGGATGTTTATTTTATTTTATTATTATTTATTACTAAACTTATTACTATTTATTATTATTACTTATTAAACAAACAGAGTTACTATGGATTAGCTACTTCTTCAAAAAACGTTAACGTAAGTACCCCCAAAGTACTAATATAAGGCATAGCACTGAATTTCCTTTGCTTATAAGTAGTGAATCTATTCTGCTTAATAATTATGTAAACTTTGGTTGCGCTTAAATAAGCCTAGAAAAGGTATTTAAATAGAAAATTAAATATATTGTTACTATAATATTGGAATTTTATCGGCTGGTACCACGTTATGCGGTACGTACCTAACTTGACGCAACTTCAAGTTTGGATCTGATGCATGTGTGCGTGCCTGTAACACAACTGCAAAGTAACAAATGAATGCTGGTTTTGGCGCGCGATCTAGCCTACATACTACCCTTAACAAAGAAACTTTTCCAAAGAATGCTGAGTCACATTTTCATGGATTCATGCTCACAAAGGTGATTTTTTTTTTGTTTTATTATTCTACTTGTGGCTCGCTCCAGCTTTTTTCAGTATTCACGATGTTTTTTCGTCATCATAGAGGTAGATCATTTTAATGAATTTTTAAATTGCTTCAAGATTTCTTTTAGTGTTCTAAAACTCCAATATCATAAGAGTTGACTTAAATAATGGATTCAATATTTACAAAACTGAACACATTGTTCTAATGTCTTTATTAAACATGGAAATACATATTGTTTCATTACACCGTATAAGATTATGGTACAGTCTAAACGGATTTGCAAGGTTTAGCTTCTTACTCATATGCAAATATCAAAGCAAGCATTATTCCTTAATAAACTTTTTAAATTATTGCTCTTTGATAATAGCTCTTTCGGGATAACTGCTTGTATGCAATTTTACCATATCATTACATATTCTTTATGTAGAGAGGGCATAACCTTTCTTGAATAACTTACATATTCCAACAAATCTTTTCTCTATACGTTTTCTGAAACTTGTATGAAAACAACAAGTAAAGACGCAGCGCGAACTATGGCAATGTTATATGGTATTCTCAGCGCAGCGGTTTTTCAATATTAGCCCGTGTTTTATTGGTTTGAATTTTCATAAAAGTATATACTAATTCAATAAGTGATTCTATTATGTTACCTTTTTGTTTATTTACGTTATACAGTTTCATAGTATTGATACGTTCTAATTTTTTCCAAAATTGCGTAGTACCAGTTGTAAGTATTTATTCTTTTACTTGAGACAGGTTCACAAACTTTGCCCTACGCCCTCCACTTCTTGGCCCCTTCGCGCCCAGCGTTTGTTATTTGCCGTCACGTTGTTAGCAACTTGTAGTATGACAGGCGACACCTTTCCATTTCCACGTTTATTTGTCCAACTTGTTACACTAACGAAAACAATACCAAATTGACAACGCCCTTTGAATTGATTTCGAGGTTTCCTTCGGTCTATTTCTTTTGAACATTAATGAGATTACAACAACTTGATACGATAAAATACTCTGTAACTATAAACCGGTATCTGTAACAATATAAAATGTCATGTTAATGTTTATATTCCATTTATATACGGTCATCTACAATCGGTCACCTCACCTACTGCTGAATAAATAAATCCAAGTGTTTTAAAATGAATAAATTCAAATGATAGTAAGCCATAAAGTTGCCGAAGGCTTCACACAAAGCTTAGAAGGGAGGGAAGTATGCCTGAATACACTGATAGAGATAAGAGAGGTAGAGCGTAGCGTTTATTCGCTCTAAGATCAGCTCGACTGGGGAAGTACCTCCACCCAGTATTACCTCCGTCAATGTTTTCCTTAACGACTCTAACCGCAGTCGACCTTATGACCCAGTGGTTATTATAAATTGAAGGTGGTCACAGTTCGAGCTGCGACTTAAAATGATTGGGATGTACTATTCTGAACTACCACAGAGCAAGGAATCCCATGCGTCTCTAATAGAGACGAAAACTGAATTGTGAAAATCGTATAGCCGAGAGCGAGTGGCCGTCAGTCAAATAATATCGACTCTATATCACAGCACGATGTGTCAACAGTACTAAATATAAAACAATACATATATGTCATCTGTTGGTAAAACGGTGCCGCTGACACAGTTGAGTATGGAATCTGTTGAGCAAGGCGTCTCCTGGAGGGGTTGAGTTTTTGTACTTCGCAAAGCTTTTCTAATATACCTCCATTTAGGATGATCATGTAAGATTGTGTTTCCAAAAAGTGGAATCTTTTTAATGCATCACCAGTCACCAAACAAACCAGGATTATACTCAGTTCGCGGCGGCTTAGCGCATATCTTTGAAAGAAACAAGAGGCTTGATGTTTGCGCGCTCACCATGTACTCTGAGCTTAGTTGAAACTTAGCTAAATCCCCACTACGTGACGTAATTAAGATGGGGCCCTCCAGCCATTCTGGAGCTTAGGGCCGCCGACGCGCCTCCACTTAAGTAAGGGCAAAGAAGTTGATGGCGGAAGTTAATTTATGATTACGTCTAATCGAGTTGCGTGTTTTTGGTTTTTAAAATTTGATTAATTTTAATAAATATTTCTAAAATCGGCAAGATCTAACCCGTATTGACAGCACATATACATCTATGTGTCAAAAAGAGACAAACATAGTGCACCAAGAAGAGACACTGGTGCCGATTCTGTTGTATATCGCACTAAACTAATTTTAGTCACATCTCATTTCTTTCTTACGAACATGATTGAAAAAGGATAGAACATATTTTAAGTTGTCAAATTAATCTTTGCCGTCTTATTTTGCGTGTATTTAGGCGTAACCGCGATAGATGGCGACTAAAATTATATTTAAAACAAGCATTGGACTAATTTGACAGGACTAAATTTCTTACATCCTTTTCTTATGTTCTTTGTTAGAAAGAGACATAGTGACATTAAAATTAGTTTAGTTGTGAACAACAGAATCAGGGCCACTCTCTTATCAAAACGGGCCTCACAAATTTTACCGACTAAAATTAAAGAATGAATAACTAGTGAGACCAATACCCAATAAGCATCCAAATTTGATGAAAACCGATGAGCATTCCGGTTAAATCATGTATAATTGAAAGTCGGTAAAGACATTCAATAGTTATAGATCAATCCATCCATCATTTACTAAATCAACTTAATGCCAACCTATGTAAAGCGACTATCTCATATTCAAATCCCGAGGCATAATATAGACTTCATCAGATGACGTAGGTATGCCATCTGACCTCGGGGGACCTACATAGTTAGCCCTGTTAAGTTTAAATTGACGATTACCCTGCGATGGCAAACATTTGTAATTATAGGATGTTTATAGTTGTAGTCTATAGGGTAGTAGAGATAGTTTATTAGGTAATTGTTGAGAAGGTCGTTTTGATAGCTTTGAAACTTAAAAGACTAAACTATGACTTAAGGCGACGATAGCTCAGTGGTAGTGGCGTTGGATACTGAGACGGAGGTCTCGGGTTCGAGTCCTACAGTGAGGTTGAACTTGCGGGTGGAGTAAACCATAGCACCATGGTAAGGTACAGTAGTACCCAACTTATATGGCTTACCGATGTACCTGCGCAGAAGATACATTTTCAAAGCGCGGGAATCGCTTGTTATTTGTTATTGCGCGCCGTGCGGAGGGGCGTGACTTGCGAGTTAGACGGAACTAACCGCTGCAGTGTATTATGAACCTTATAGTAGTGATCTAAGGTCGATTGTAAGTTTTAAGCATTCTTTCGTTAATCTTTGGGGCCATACTTTCTTTTCTGTGTGGACGAAGATTCACGACGCGCCTTATTAGTTGGGTAATACTGTACACGGTAGGGTACTTTATAGTCGCCACCTGACTGGCTACCACCCTCAAGTTGAAATTCTGTCGAAAAACAAAAATATACCTACTCCAGGCTACCAATTTTTTATCACATTAATTAATTCCGAAGTATAATTTAATAATGTCGCCATCAAATAAACTGCACGTCCACCGTAGGCGTAACTTATTAACTTTTAATTGTTTCCGTCTTGTTGTACTTGCGGACAAAGTGTTTGTATTAACGAGCATTATGATTTGTTCCCAACTTTATGTTGTTTCATTATTAGTACTTTAGATTTTATGTTTTTATTATGTTACTTTACCGTTGTTTCTCGCGAGGGACGCGCATCCTATTATAACAATTGATATTATTAACCGCGAGCCAAGCGATTAATACACTGTGTTAATATATAAATTTTACAAAATAAATAATCCTCTACGTTCTGACACGCGTGTATAATTGCATATACAAAAATGTAGGAATAACAAGTTTTTGTTACAAATTTCATTTACAATAATACAAACTTTTTATGGTGACTGTACTTTTTGTTGTCTGCACTTGTATTTTCACCCAATATACCTACTAATGTATACCTTTCAGCTCAATCGGATACTGGGAAGTGGGTCTTTAACTTACAAGATTCGACTACAGACCCGGACAGGTGAAACTAATTAAAAGATTGTAAAATATCTACAATTTGCTAGGCAGAGCATTGATTATAGAAAAGTTTACCAATATAATCGTGATTTTTATTTTTGCTTACATTGATAGAAAACATTTCCTACCTAGAACTATCGTTATTAACTATCAAATATCCGTACACTCACATCTAATGGGTTTGCAATAAAAAATATCCAAAAACGAATAAAAGCACTCTCGTAGTTGACAAATCTAAATCTTATAGTCTATCCAGATTAAATCGCGCCACAAAAGGACCCATACTCCAATCCTGTTCAATTAACCCTGAAACACTCTTACACTACATGGCCCAATAAAATTCTGGAGCATGAAAAGATTTTATGAAAATTGTCGTTTAATCGAGTTAGTTACAGAACGGAAGCGTGGTAATGTCAAATTGTGACTCCCGGCACGGTCAAAGGGCCCAGTATGGACGCACAAATCCAATTTCGCCTGTTTCGACTTTCACAGGACTAAATGCTTTCGCCAATTAAACGACGCGTAAAGTGCGTCCGTGCCCTTTTCAACCCTTTTTTGATCAGCAATATCGTCCTGCGGTCGGGTATGGACCACTATTTGGGCCCACCGAACAGGATGAAAGTAGAATTTAGACTTCGAAGCTTAATTATGTGTCCGAGCGATATTTGTTTGATATGAGAACTCTATGGATTGCCACGTAAATATTGCGCATCAAAGGGGCTCCAACTATTTGTTAATATGTGCACAATCGTGTTCATTTGGCCGGTCAAATCGGCTGAGTAATACAAATGTACTGGCTTTTAATGACATTTTCGATATTTATATACCTACGTTCGCAGAAGCCATATATTACAGATTTTGATGTTACCAGTTTTCTTATATTCTCGCCAACTTTCACGTTATAATTTACCAAGTTTTATCACTGATAAATATTAAATGACAAAGCATAGCTTAAATAAACTGTTCAGCTCTTGAATAACAAGGAAATAGATACCTTGACCTACTGAACACAGATGTGAGAGCCGTGGTCTCAAATAAGAACCACTGACGTCCTGTGATCGGAAATGAGGGCAAATAATCTCACTATTGAATCGGGGAAATGTGGAGTTTGTTGTCAAAGAATCTGTGATGTATTATGTTTCAAATTGATGCTTTTGTTCATGTAACTACATTCGCCAACCTTCATTCACAATCTTCACATGTTTAATTGATTGATGGTTTAATTGATCCACGTTACAGTCATTAAGCTAGTTGGATGCCTCCTAGGTGGCTTGAAAACTCTAATAGTAGGCTGACCACTAGCCTACCTCCACTAATCCGCAGTGGGCACGCGTGGTGGAGTATCGGCTCATTATCTTTTACCCTAATTTGTGAAAGAAGGCCTGTGCTCAACAGTGGGATATTATAGGCTGATGATAATTTTAATAAATTTAAAAAAAAACACATAATTCGTCGATAAAAATAAGCAATAAGCTACCTATTCCTCGAAAAAAATATTCTAATTTAAATATAACAGCCAGTTACTGTTCATCAAAAAATAATCCATTCATTACGTAATTTCTAACCTGTCTGCCTTATTCTGAAACAATTATTTATATTTACCATTCGTATTTTTATAGACAAAATAATAAAGTTATTGTAATAAAACTACTGAGATAAATACAACAAATATTGGCGCATCTCCAATATTTATAAAACCCAACTTTATACTATTCACGCCAAGACAAATCGCAACGTTAAATCCATCTTACCGACGCCGAAAATGAGTGCCAACATTAATAGAGAATGAAACTTCATTGCTCTAAGTAGGTGAGAAGTGAGGGTACATTGTGTTTGCAGCATCGCTCGGCCGTTTAAGCGACTTATTTACTAAGCGCGTTGTATTATTCAACGCTTTTGGGGACGCGTTTCGCTGTACGTCCGTAAAATTAAGGCCGGCTGTTCATTTATTGATTTAAATTTAAATTTCAATGTTTAAAGTTATTAAATTAATATTTCTTTTTCTGCCATAGTTAATATTATGTTGTTTTAAGAATCTTTATCAACAAAATATGACATTTTAAAGTTAAAAAGCAAAGCATTCGGAATGGAGTGATTTACTTTTGAGTATTGTCTTTTTTTATTATGGTTTGTATCTTATGGGAGAAATAAAAATGATGATAGATAGTCTTTGATTAAGATAAAATATCATCTACTATACAGGTCGTTGTTTTGGTCAGCGACGAGCGACTCAGGGTCGATAATACAAATGATACTGGTGCTAAAAAAAATATAAAAAAAATACTTTATTTTTTTTTAATAATAAAAATAAAAAAAATATAATTTTGAAAATCATGTAATAAGCTAAAGTGTAGACATAATACTCAACGGGAGTACGAGGGAGTAAAGGGGTGGGCCGATGGCGGCTTGCGCCTAGCTCTAGACTGTGCACGTGCCTAGTAACCATACTTTGCGGTAATTTTATTTCAAATTGAATAAGGTATTTCTCAACATATTTACAGTATTTAATGGAATTAAGTCCATTTTTGGGGAATATATATTTTGTACTACCGCTCCTGGGTCGCTTGTCGCCGACCAAAACAACACCCTGTATACAGGGTGTTTTTTTGGTCGGCGACAAGCGACCCAGGAGCGGTAGTACAAAAAGTACATTTTCCAAAAATGGACTTATTTCCATTAAATACTGTAAATGCATTGAGAAATACCTTATTCAATTTGAAATAAAATTACCGCAAAGTATGTTCACTAGTCTCATGCACAGACTAGAGCTAGGTAAAGCCGCCATCGCCCCACCCCTTTACTTCCTCGCATTCCCGTTGAGTATTACGTCTACACTTTAGCTTATTACATGATTTTCCAATTAATATTATTTTTATTATTATAAAAAATAAAGTATTTTTTTTTATATTTTTTTAGCTAGTATCACATGTATTATCGACCCTGAGTCGCTCGTAGCTGACCAAAACAACGACCTGTATAAGTTCATCGATAATAATTAATAGGAGTAACTTCGATAAGTTAATCTTATTAATTTCCATTACATATTTTCTATATTTTTTTTAGAAAAATATATTATATTTTATAAAAACTTTAAATCCACATTTTCAAACAACCAAATCGCACCGTGAATGGCCGTTTCATCTAGGTACACACTAAATCATTACCAACTCCAATAGCGCCCCTTATAAAGACTGAAACAATTATTGCTTGTTAAAGAGCCTCTCCGAGTAAAGGGAAATAATAAAGAAATTGTTCCCGGAATGGAGTCCGGGACTAACGGGAGCTCGCTCCGATTGCTTTCATGTTACCGTAGTGAGACGGCTATATTTTTTGTTTGACATTATATTAATTAAAATTGAGTTTGCTTTGTTTTCATCGGTTGTAAGGCTGGAGCATTTGGTTGTTTGTTTTCGAATTTGATGCAATTTACTAATGTATTAGAATAGCTGACAATTTTTATTGAATTTATATTAAAATATGCCATTTTCTATTTATTTTTATTTAAATTTATAAAAAACACCGCAGTTTATAATTATTTGAAAAAACAAAGATTTTAATTTTTTTGAAATAAACGAAACAAGACATTTACTTCATATCATTATTAAAAACAATGTAGAACGCATAAGTTTGACTACTCTAAATGCAGTTATCGAAATGTTAAACTGTTGTTTGTTCTTATAGTAGTCTTATTGTTCTTGTAGTGTTTCTTAATATTTTTATGTGTGTAACTTGTGATCAAAATCAAAAAGACATTTTATTCAGTTTAGGCCCTGGTAAGGCACTTATGAACGTTAAGTTGGTACAAATAGTTAAATTTACCACCGGTTCGGAATACACAACATACGAATATACAATAATTTATGCCATAAAATTTTATAAACCTGTTACTTACATACTGCTTAATAGAAAGTCACTTTATACAAAGAGATTCGATCAAAAATGAACAGCGTTGCTTATGACAGTGTCATTATGCTACAACAAGAAACCAGCTTTATGCTGGAGACGTTTATGATTAAAAATAAGTTCGTGATCTGCTAGTTTAGCTCGGCAAAGGTTGCAAAGGGCACAGGCGGCCTAATAATTTCCTTTTTAGTCGTTGGTGCAAGATAAAAATGGAAGCGATCGCGAGTTTATGTTGAATAGTATCCAGTAGATAGATAACACTTTATTGTTACACATAATTGCAAACAATAGGTAGCAAACAAGCATACGGCCCGACTGATGGTAAGCGGTTACCGTAGCCTATGGATGCTTGCAACACCAGGGGTATCACTCGCGCGTAGCCGACCCTGCAGAAATCTCTTCACACCCTTTTTGAAGAACCCCATGCTGTACTCCATTGGGAAAACCACGTCGGAGATCTCATTCCACAGTCCAAGCGTCCGCTGAAGAAAACTCCTTTTAGCCCGCACAGTTCGAAAAAATTCTGGTTTCAATGTGTGAGGATGGACTCCCCATCGATGGCCAGAGTTGCGATGGTGGAAGGTAGCCGTGGGCATAAAGTAGAACAATTCTTTAGAACACTCTCCGTTGTACAAGCGGTAGAACAAACATAATGAGGCAAAGCGTGCCAATCTTTACCCATAACGAGTTAAAAAAACATAAGAATAAATTTTCTTCAATATGGTGATAACTTCAGTTGCTTGAACCTTCATCAGTGCCCTTCTAGAGTCTATACTGAATAAATGGCTTTGACTTTGAATAACATTAATTGTATGTTGACCAATAATCACATTTTTATAACTCACTCCTCTCTCTTGTACCAATCGTTTCTGATCACAAACAGGTCTTGAATGCAATATCCTAGATGTCATCAACCCGAAGGCGGTAGAACGACAAAGACTCAGTCCAGAGGGCTTAGTGCGAGTTTTTAACGCGCTCGATAAAGTTAACGTTAACTCTAATTTGTATGGCATTTGACTAGCGCCGCCTAGCGGCAATTAGCGGCGCCTATCCTAGATGTCATCAACCCATCTGTGGGCTTAGTGCGAGTTTTTTAACGCTCTCGATTAGTTTAACGTTAACTATAATTTGTATGTTAGGTATATCTTTTTTATTGTTATTTGGAAAAAAAGCCAAACATCGTCAGATTGTTCAAAAAATATTTTAAAAATTTAACCTTGCTGAGTTTCTTGCCGGATTCTCCTGAGTTGAAGGCTGAGTTCCGAACCGGTGGTAACTTCAGTAAATGTGACCATAAGTGCCCTTCTGGGGCCTAAATTGAATAAATAACTTTGACTTTGACTATGGCGTAGGTGCAGGCGCCGCCAATTGCCGCTAGGCGGCGCTAGTCAAATGCCATACAAATTAGAGTTAACGTTAAACTAATCGAGAGCGTTAAAAAACTCGCACTAAGCCCACAGATGGGTTGATGACATCTAGGATAGGCGCCGCTAATTGCCGCTAGGCGGCGCTAGTCAAATGCCATACAAATTAGAGTTAACGTTAACTTTATCGAGCGCGTTAAAAACTCGCACTAAGCCCTCTGGACTGAGTCTTTGTCGTTCTACCGCCTTCGGAACACGCGATTTTAATTTGCTTTTAAATTATAATGAAGTCATCAAAATGCCTTTGTGTATAGAAAAAACCCTGATCTACTTGTACCACAGGCAAATTCAGGATGGTGTTTTGACAGGGGACCCTAATCCGGACCGCTCCGCGGGGCGTCACGCTGCTCGTGACGTTTTTCAATTATAACCATTCACAATGTAACACTTTTGCGAGAAACTAACGTATTATTCGAGCTTAAACTGTCGTTTCTATTTTAGTAAGTAGTTACAAGTTTTATTGGATTATTGTCGGAAGAAAAGCGATTTTCTTCTACAACAAATTGGTTCTGATTACAATACCCTAGATTTCCTTTGTGTTCAAATTCGAATTGTGCTAATTCTTTTTTGGCAACAAAATTGTAGTTCTGATTGAAATGGTAGTTGGCAGGATTATTTTGCGAATTGCGTTCTATACAAATAGAAAATATAATATGATTTAGAAATACTAGCCGGCCCCCGTGGTTTCACACGCATTGCCTAGATAAAAAAGGGTAGATTCGAACAAATGTCATGTAACACCAGAATAACTATAAGTACCTGGAATATTTTGACTCTTTTAACTTATTCCTCATATAACTTCTTTAGGTTTTTCCATTGCCTATTTAAAGTATAGTGTTTAGTTACTCAAGATTAAAAGAATGAATATAAAAACCAACTAAAAACATGACACTTTTGGTTCAAAATTAAATCTTACGTCAATTTTATTTAGCTGGACTATAATAGTGACATTTTGTTGTCAAGATTGTGAACCGAGTTGTGTTACAGCCGCCATTAAAATACTCTCATGTATGCATTTTAGCATGTTAACGAATTTACTCTCAATTGATAATATTAATTGATAGTTATTTGTGGAAAATAGCTTGGAAATGTCGTCGAATCGATCATTAGTAGGCATCAAAACGCTTTAATATTATTAAGGGAGGATCTATACACCGTAATACCCAGAAGATGGGCAGAAATATAACTACAAATACTAGTTAAATATAAATAAGCTAAACCACCTTTATTTACAAGTAGCTGGAAAATATCAGCGAGCAAACTCAACCGGGTAATAGCTTACCAGTCATTCAGATCAAGTCTTTTTATGTGGTATACTAAGGAAATTTTCGCTATACTAAGACCAACGAAGCATGGAAAAGAGATATCACAACTCTTATAAGTATATAATTATACTTTAAAGAGAAAGAGATGTATACAGTATTTTGACGTGAGTCAAATAAATTCGAGTACGAGGCCTCCCGATACTTAGGTGTAATTTCACATTTAATTAATATAATTACGATCGTGTAAATAAAACTAGAAAAGTGTATATTATAGACATCCTTTAGCAATTGTAGAATAGAAAGTTATAACCCACAGAATTATACGTTTCACAGGTAAATACGTATTTTTTCATCGGAAAATTTTCTACTATATTTTATCACAACATTTAGCGGCTCCAGAATCAGTTTTTATAACAGTATATTTATTTATCTACATATATAGGGTGCCTGGTAATTAGTAAACGATACTTAGACATATGATTGTAATCATGATAACAAACAACATTTCCAAAGAAACTTTTTTTTAAATTTACTTAGCACATGCGCCCATAATATTTAGTAACTAACAAGAATAAGAATGCACCATCAGATTTTATTTAATTCTTATCCCTATTTGTTTCTTTGGGAAAGTTGTTTGTTATCATGAGTACAATCATGTGTCTAAGTAACGTTTACTAATTACCAGTCATCCTATATATCTAAAAATATAAGTATGTTACACAACACTAGTTTTTATTTTTCCCATGCTAGTCATAGGTACAATACATACAAGATCTTTGGTATAGATAAATAGTTAATTCAAGTAACCACATAAAATATAGGTACGTCGTGTCCCATACTAAGTTTGTACCTATGTACTCATCAGAGGAACCGAACTCTTGGTACACTTCGGATCAATTTCCCAAGTTTTACTTCGATCTTTACTTTCTTAAGGTACTTTTACACTCGAGTGTAAAACTTGTGCCTCGATGAAGTGGAAAGCATCGAAAATATTACGGCTAGTTTCGTAAGGTTCGGTTCTTGTGGGTTATAAAAGGAATATAGATTTTTCATATATTAAATGATATTACTAAATTTTTTAAAATCTAAAACATTATTTAAAACGTTTTAAATAATTTAAGTGTGATGTAAGTAAGTCTAAAGATTATTATTCCACTAAGAAAACAATTTAAATATTTACAACATTTTATTACAATAAATAACTATTATCAAGCTATGATGCATTTGCAAAATTGTTATATTCGACGTCACTGCCTCAATTTAAGAACGCCTCGTGTCTCGATGCCTCGAGCAGCCTACACGTAGCTTTACAAGTTCAGCTTGTAGGGAACTTAACCATCCACTTTATTAGCAAACTTGGCGATGAGTACAGTCTTTTAGTAATTAGAGTGGATTATTTTCGGGCGACTGCACCTCAAACTCGTTTATAAGTCATGAACAGACAATATGAAGCCTTTCTTTCACAATATATTGTTTGTATTTTTCTCCGAGATCAACGGGTTATGGTAATAGAATTTATCTCTCTGAATAATAGCGTGACATTAGCTGAAATGTGACAGTCACGTTACGATGATGGGTGATAAGTATATCCTAGTCTGTCAACCCTATATTTCAGGGATTTAGGATACAAAGACGTTATAATGGAATTCGGAATATAAAATAAAACATTTTTTGTAGGTGATGGAGGTAGAATAAATTTCACAGTTTTGCTATTAAATTTTTATTGTGCTTTAAGTGAAACTAGCTTGGAATAAAACAAGATTTCGGTTGCGTAAAAATGGCCGTGAATTAAGAAAAATAATCTATCTACCAAAATATATTCAAAAAATTAGCCTACATTGAAAATAGATAGACACGATCTAATTTCCGATATCACAAATTAATCAAATAAGACTTTATATCAGTTAATTAACGTAAGAAGTAATTCGATAGAAAATTTGATTAATTATGTAACTGCTTCTGCTGCTGCGTGTATTGCTTAGATTTGTTTTGAATGTTTTTTTTATTTTGTTAACATTTAGACTTGAGATTGAAATAATTGAATTTGAACCCTGGACTTTTTTTTTAGATCTTTCAATATTTTATCAATATGTTTGATTAAATGAAGTATATAGGTAGGTATGTACCTCCATTTGAAATATTTATTTGACTTCTTAAGCCTTTTTATGAACGCTATCTAATAGGAACATTTCAGGTGAAAAAAACTATTTACGTTTACTACTAAACTTACAGTAATTTAATATTTTACAAACACCACAATATGCATCCGTAAACTCACACTATCAATACCTGCTCAGATCAAATTGGGAACACATAAAAGTGTGAACAGTGTTTTCTGTGATATTTCAGAGCATCGAGAGGCATGTCGGTAGCACGCCTCGCACGGCACGAGGGCTTAGCAAACAGTGCCGAACGTTACCAAATCGAGTGTGCCTCGCCTGCCTCGGTGTATGTGCAAGGACCCTAATAAAAGAGGACGTTGTGACGTGGGTGTGATGAGTGGGAATTTTGGAAATGTTTTTTATTATTTTGAAATCGAAATAGATAAAATTTACACGTAGCTAATAATAATAAATTAATTTTCTTTTTTTAATTAAATACTTTTCGTATCACTGTAGGTTTTGTTGTTTATAATATTATACAAACAGACCGCATAAATTTATTATAGATAGGTACCTATCTGTAATAATTTTTGCGGTAAACAATATCTTAATTTTACCTATAACACTAATATAATATCTATATTCCAGTACCTAAAACGCGACCGTGTTCCATTGTATGCTTAGGTATTGAATTTGTTGAATATTTGGGCGGGTTCCGGGCCAAGTTGGGCGTCTCACGAAACTCTCGCAAAGTTTTATTAGGATACTTGTAAAATTTCCGCCTATTTCACTAGAAGTGCTTTCGCCTGATTAAATAAGATGAATTTATTGACTTAGACACGGAAAGTAAGCAGGAATTTAGTTGTTTTTTCACTCTTTACAATGTTCAAACCTTTCCTCAAATGTTTACTTGGCGTTTTAATTAAGCTTTTAACGAAATTTTATGTATTCCGAGAAATCTGTTTCAAATGTTTTAAATGAGGATTCTCATCTGTTTTTAGGATTCCGTTCCCAAAGGATGCCCAACGGGGCTTCCGTTGCCAGTAACCATTACTAAGCCTCTGCTGTCCGTCCGTCCGTCCATCTATCTGTCAGTGGGCTGTATCTCATGAATCATAATAGGTAGACAGCTGAATTTTTAACAGAATATGAACTTTTATTGCCGCTATAACAAAAAATATTAAAAATTAAATAAAGTTAAAAATTTAATAAAAAAAATACAAGAAATGTCTTTTTTTCATTTTTTTATAGCAAATTTCGGTTAATTAAGAGGAAATACTGGTGGTGTTTTTTCCATACAAACGTAATCCTCAGTTTCCTCTCTGGATAATGACACTAGAGCAATGATTATTTTACCATGCAATCTGTAGGTGCCACTGTATGTCCCTCGGTTTCGTTTTTCTCCATAAATTAATTATTATAAAAACTAAAAATCTTCTAAAATCACAAAAACTCATCATTTTTAACTGCCCTTATCAGACATCCAGAAAGCAAATATGACGAATATAAATAATAAAAGGAAAACCGACCGACATAGCCAAAGCCCTTCTTATTACTATTCTTGAAAAATAATTAAAATCGATTCAGTATTGGAGGAGGAAACTGGGGATTACGAAATAGCGATTTCGTCTATTTTAAATAGGTATAATCGATCCAAGCTGCAGTTGTCTCTATCGTCCCTCATACATTTATATCCCAGCAACAGCGCGACAGCAATAGATTTGTTAAATACCTATTTTTCAAATTTCATGCAGCCATCCTGTCCTCTTAATAATCTACGGGACCCTCCGTGTACGAGTCTGGCCTCCACTTGGACTTTTTTTTTTTAATTAGCGACCCGCCCTAATTTCTCTCGAGTAAGTAAACCATAAACACAAACCTTATGTAAGAAATACTCTTACCGCATCAAAATCGATTGCTAAGTTAAACCCGTGCATACAAAACTCAAAGTAAAAACGAATTCATCATAAAAACAATACAGATATCCACAGATTTTCACCCTTGAAACTCGATCCGTCTCTGTCTTACGTCATAATTACATCGGAGTATGTATGTATGTGTGTGCGAAAAAAGGGTGCGAATACTCAAATGTTGGCATGAAAATAAAATGAAAATAAATGAATTCTTTGCTACGAAGTATCTACATAACAATTTATATATTCATTCGATTCTGATCTATTTTGATTTTATTTTATTATAGCATCGTAAAAATGAAACATTAGTACAAGCATGATTCTCCCTGGTACAAGTCACAATACTTAAACAAAATCGAATTAATTTCTCAAGTATACGTTCAAAATCTAAAACTACAAATATTTTTGAAGTTTCATATTCGTACCTCATTTGTGAAGCATGCCCCAGGATTTACACATTTCCATTATGTGACGTAACAAAATTATTGACGTTTATTATAAAATACAAAACAAAGAGACTACATCCAGCCGTGTTCCGGGAACACTGCAATTACAAACTCATCCCGGGATGGAACGCGGATATGACCGGGTTGTTTGGAGCTACGCTTCGATTGTATTACCTTGCGTTTGTACTGGCTGTCTGCAATCAGCCCTTGGCCTATTTTACAAAATGATTATTTATCAGAATTTAACGTTTTTAATAGAAGGTTAAAAAATGTTATGTTGAAGTATTTCTTAGGTATATTGTTTTTTTTGTAAAACATTTGGAATCAAAATAGCTGATAATATACTTCTATGAAAATGATCGTGAAGGAACCTATTATCATATATAAAAATAAAAATAAAACAATATGGTAGTGTGTTTTGTGGTATTTGTTGTACATTAGATCTCAAATTTAAAAAGTGCTAAATATGCCAAAAAATCTTACATTGCACTTTTAAAATTTATGATCTAATCAAATTTCGTAAAGATCCTTTGAATTTCCATCGAAATGATCGATGAATCGAAATTACGTAAAGATGAAGCCGGCTTTTCACTTTAGGATATAATATAATATATATTACATCTTGAGATATAATATTTTATCGCTCTTCATACAATGTGTCAAAAAAATATTTATAGTTTGGGATGTAATATACAAAAATGTATGACGAGCGATAAAATATTATATCCCAAGATTTAATTCATATTATATAATATTATATCGCATAGTGAAAAGCCAGCTTTAGAAGAAATGTCGATCTATTCTTTGAAAAAGTATCAAGTTTATCGGGACCTACTAATTTTACATTTATTATACTCTACGAATCATTCATCTGGATCCTGAACACACTATATACAGATTTAACTAAGCCTAGCTATTCCAGTGCTCCTATTGAAAATGGCCCAGCTCAAGGGCATTGCGCATAATGGCCGGCTATATTCCGAAGCTTAGAACAATCCTTCGTCTATTGAAATGGCTACTCAGATCTGTGCAAGCTTGCACCGTTCCGTGCAAATCTTCTTAGGAACTTAGTGTAAGATAAGTTATATAGTTGGTTTGGATGATGTTTTAGAATAGTTTTATTTTATTGCTTAGAATTAGCGGAAACAATTGAAATGTGTGTGTGATCTGATGAGAATGGGATCAAACGGTAAGTGTAGCCTTCCAAACAAAAAAGATTCTAACAAATCGGTTAATACATGACGGAGTTATGAGGTAACAAACATAAAAAAGACCAACATACAACCGAATTGAGAATCTCCTCCTTTTTTGAAGTCGGTTAAAAATATAAGATATTATTTTCAATGTAATAATAGTGACGCACATGCCCACAAGTGAATTTATACCGTATTTTTAATATCATAAAGATCGATATGGCAATATTTGGATATAGGAACAAAAACACTCACGAAATTAGACAAAAAAATACTTTTTGGTTGTTGTCTGTGAGTACTCCTTGGGAAATGTTAAGTGCCAGTTCACTGGTTTGAATTTTAATAACATATCTTCTTAGTTTGAATAACAACTTAAATTAAAATTGGTCATACAACTTGCTCACTGTCGCATAAACGTAATGAAGGTAAATTAAAAAACATGAGCTTAGAAAATAATTGTCCCTACTCTAAATGTGAGGACCTCGCCCAAGTTAGTTCATCAAAAAGTTACGTCAAAGAAAAAAACTTATTAATTTTTCAAATGAGGTACTAATTATTCAAACAATTAAAACCAACCTAAGGAACTTAACTAAATTTTTTCGACATCATTTGGCAACGGAGTTCTTGAGAAAAAACATCTTAATCATGAAACTTCGTGATAACAAATGCCTTTCAACTTTCTACACAACATTTTTTCCTTTTGCCTTGCTTTGATGAAAGTAAATTCTTTATTTAGGATTCCGTAGCACAATAATGGAGAACTAAATTTAATATGGAACTTAGTTTAACGATTATAAACAAGAAATATGCAAATACAATAAATTTCCCGAATTTAAACAACCTTAAACAATCTTAATGTCTGCATGTCCTGAGTCTGGGTGTAATTATGTATATTAAGTATGTATTTACAAACAAAAATTAGTATTAGGTATGTATTTCAGCTATCTGGTTTCCATAGTACAAGCTTGGTTTGAGATCAGCTGACCGCGTGTGAGGAATGACCCAGGATATTTATTTATTTATTTTATTTAACACAAATTACAGCTATACAGTCATTTCCAAATGTAAACGCGTCGACAATAATCTATAATTTTCTATAAACCTTACTTATATTCCAGCAAAGAACTAATCATTCCAGGTACTTTAAACAAAATACAATCAATAATAAATAGTATTTATGTACGGAACCTAAATCTTAAATTTCACTCACCAGTCTCTTTACTTTGACGAAGAGCAAATTCTGTATTTAAAAAATTCGGCGAGTATTTTTTTTAACTTCATAACTTATTTGCATTCAAGCTCGTAATTAAAGAGGGGAACGGGTGCCAAGGGCGAAAAGGGAAAGTGGGCTGAACTGTTACATTCTTGCCTCGATATGCTCCGGTGTGCTTCGGTTGTTCGAGCTCACTTTGTCCCAGATATCGTGCGTTTGATTTATGGTACGAAAGAGATAACGCTTTTGGAAAAAACATTGATAAAGATACCGGATATATACTCTGCGATGACGTATTTTAGAAACCTATGTTAGGTACGTTGTGTTACAGGAGAAAAAATTAAAAAATTACGAAATACCATCCAAATTATCATTTTGGAACTTTGTGTATTATGATATGCCAGAGAACATACGTTTTATTTCAAGAAAACATAATTTCAATCTAAACTAATATAAACATAATTTTAATAATCTGGAGCGTGTGTAAAACCATGATAACTATAATTACAATTGAAATTATATTCTATATTAGACACTAACTTTGCCCCTTGGTTTTACACGACTCGTAAATAAAGATATGTAGACCATAGCGTTTATTCGCTCAAAGAGCAGCTCGACTGGGGAAGTACATCCACCTTACAGAATACCGCAGCCAAATAACTTTATGTTGTGTTCCTATGCGTAAGTAAGGTGACCAGAGCTCACTGGGGAGGGTTGGTAACGCGTACCATCGAGCGGGCCGTATGCTTGTTTACCAACTAATGCCCGGTTTCTATAAACAAAAACGAATCGTTTTGCTTACAAATGGTAGGTTTTTTATTGCCAAACTGGGCACATAGATCATTTTGTAAGCTAATTTTACCTGTGATAGCTACTTCCATATAGGAGGGTCTGCTATGCAAGCAAAGGTCTTTGCTTCATTATTAGTAAAGATATAAGTCTTAATTTTAACCGATAACGGTCCGTAAATTATTGGAATTGGCCATTAGTCGTATAAAAAAGTATAATGACATAATACATCTCCAAGCTTAAACCAAAACCCTAAACGGCTATAACTTGACCTGTCTACATTCTTTGACAATTTAAACGATATGAAAAACTTATGTGCTTGGATCGCCCCGGTGCTCCAGTAAACTTATATTTAAGGCCCATGTCAATAAGAAAGTGGCATAAATAAAAGTCCGAGAAAGGAGCAATATGGCCAGTAAGTAATGAGGGAAAACCCACGGCAAACATATAGTGTAACAGGGTGTGGTGGGCGTTAATTGATTGCTTGGCCGCACCTCGACGCCGACAATTGTACCGGTTTTTTAAAGGCATGTGTTGGGGCTTTTAGAGAAGGTGGGAGTTCGGAATGTAGTTTGTTGGTCATTCTGAATTATAATCGATGATTACTGGACGTAGTCGTTTTGTTTGGAGATTATATTGGCCCGTGTTATGATAGGTAGGTACTTATACAAGTTTGTATTTCTTTTCTCATGCGACAAATGTCTCCGGCACAAATTCGTTTCAAGATTCCCAATGAATTACTAAAAGTTTTGCAGTGTGGATGTTAGTTTTTGGGTTTACACTTTAGAGAATAAATAAATATCCTAGGAAATTCCTCACACACGGTCATCTGATCCCAAACTAAACAGAGCTTGTACTATGGAAACCAGATAACTGATATACTACATATACTACTTTTTGTTTGTAAATACATACTTAATATACATGATTACACCCAGACTACTGACATACAGACATGTTTATGCACACAAATGCATGTCCTGGGTGGAAATCGAACCCACGACCCGTGGCGCGATAGGTGTAATCTTAACCAACTGCGCTAACTGGAGCGTCAAAGCAAGACAGTCACTAGTTATTGCCAAAAAAAAATGTACTCAGTTTTGTAGACCAAATAGCATTGTAGTCATACGAACCTTTACCTGTGCCTTTACGTCTAATTAACATGAGATTGGCAGCATACAGATTATGCTTTTAATAGAGATGAACAGAACCACAGATCAGCTTAAGGCGCATCGTACATTTGGAATACTACAAAATTTTAAATGCTCTTAAATTTACCCTCTACTCCGGTCGAATAAATTCACCCATACTTGTACTGGGCCAGGGGTAAAAGCCCCTGCCTAATCCTCCCAACCACTGTGCAGTCACGTTACGGAAACAATCCTAGTTCTTGGAGGCTTGCACAGTGTTTGCAAGCCTACAGCTATGTACCAAACTTGCGTACGTATGTGAATATTTGATATTACAGCGAAGGGATTTGCATAATCGCCTAATTGATGATATAATCGACTAATTGTTATCGATGATCGGGTAATGAGGTGATTGATATGGTTTTGTTAATTTCGCTTTGTAATAATAAATACTACTGTTGATTTATTTTTAACGCGTGTAAAGTATCTGAACGAAATCTGAGATATATTTATGTAGACATGAATCTTAATATAGATAATGCAATAGATGAAGTTAATGACATAAAATTTTTAGGAATAGTTATTGATAGATTTTGCAATTGGAAAGCTCAAGTAGATAATGTGTGCAAGAAAATTAATAAATTCGTATTTGCACTTCGTAAAATAAAAAAATATGACAAACATTCAAACAGCTTTAGTAGTTTACCATAGTCACGTGTGCTCTGTTCTAAGGTACGGGATAATAATATGGGGACATTCAACGGATGTCCAAAGAGCCTTCATAGCACAAAAAAAATGTGTCAGGTCAATATTCAATCTCAAATGGACAGATTCTTGCCGACCAATATTTAAAGAACAAAAGCTACTTACAGTTCCGTCTCTCTACATATTTGAAATTTGTAAATTTGTGAGAAATAACCCTTCACTCTTTGAGAAAGATCAAAGAGCTCTTTTAAGGCGCAAAATTGTACAAAAGCCATTAGTCCTGCCAAGAAATAGACTTCACTTGTGTGATAAAAATTGCTACACTATGGCAGTTAAAATATATAATAAATTACCGCTAGAATTATCTAATGCTGGTCTAAGCTATACAGAATTTAATAAAAAACTTTTTATATGGTTATGTAACAGATGTTTTTATTCCATCAATGATTATTTTAAATTATGAAATTAATAAATTTGACATTAATATTGTTTCTCTGACTTGCTATTAATTTATTGATTGTATGTATGTTCATTTAATGTATTGATTGTATTTAAATTTAATTTATTAAGTCATTGATTATCTTGAATGTATCTATCCAATTAGTTTTGATGTCCTGTTATTGCTGTGTATTAATTTAAAATTTGCACGACCGAAAGGTTGAATATAGTGAATCCTATGTATTTGATATCATCTTAATGTACCTATGTTCTCGCAAATAAACATTCATTCATTCATTCATTCATTCATTCATTCATTCATTCATTAATTCTCACTACGAATCTTCGCTTTGGTCACATAGCTACGGTAAGTTTTTGGTTAAAATAAACTAACAAAGGATGGTTTAGTCGAGTCTTGTAAAATCCAGGTTTTAAGATAACCTCAGCTCTTTTTGTTATATGACATTAGAAAGTGACGGATATATTTAAAACCTGGGGTTTACTAGACTTGACTTAAACCGTAATGTTGCTCAAAGTTAAATTTGAATACGGCTACCTAATAGCCAGGCAGGCAGATACTATGATATATATCTTACCATCGTACTATGGCGTCCTCATAATGTTCTTCATGACCGTAAGCTCAAGATCATTATACACCATTTCACTATTTTCTCATAAGATAAAAAATAATCCGTGGATTTTTATGTTACCAAACTTATAATCACAATTCTTAGAATAAAAACTAACTCTCATACTGTGGTCATGGAATGAGTGGTGCTCAAAAGTAATACATTTTGAAATAGTATTCAAACTCAATATCGAATGTGAATACACAGAGTCAAAAGGGCAAATAAGTTTTTTCTGTGAACTAGGAAAAATCGAATCGTTGATTCAACACGCAGTGTTTTTATTTACGCATGTTTGATCTGATGCTAGGTAAAAAATATTATTCAGCCTCTATCCAAATATGAGAATGGTCATTTCTGGATATGCATATCCATTCACATAAAAGATGAATTAATACGAGTTTTGATATTTTTTACCCCTTTCTATGCATTTATACTTACTAAGGAAGTAAACAAGTATACGGCCTACTTTATGGTAACTAGAAAGAGAAAGAAGAACGAAATAAGGGACACACATATACCCCCCCGCGAATCAGTCTTCGCCTACCTTTATACCGTATATTAGTTTGCTTGTATGAAATAAATCTCTAACTTAAATTCATTTTTTCACAAACAATAACAAAATTGAAAAATAACGATGTATCACAAAATCGCCAATCAATTTGAAGTGAGGATGATTGTTAAAAAGGTACAGATTAAAAACAAAATGGAAAAAAATATTCATTTTTTCAAGTGGCTTAAACGTGAATCAATATACTGAGAGCTATCACTGAAAATAAGCCTTTAAAAGGCATTGTGTTTTATGTCATACACGTTCCTAGTATATCACAGCCTATAGAGTTATTAGTCGAAAGAAAAAAATATTGGTAATCCATTATTTTTGGGGCACGAATATGCGACCAATAGGAATTGTGAAAATATTCGAAATATTTATAAAGTTTACTGCAGGCATGACATGCACCCTGCATGTCATACCGTCGTGTAATCTTTTGTACAACGTTAAACAATTTTGACTTTCAACTATCTACAAAATAAATACATATTTTAACAGAAGGAATAAATTATAGATAATTTTATGTGCAGCATTATTCTCTCGTTATAACTTTTTATTTTTACGTTTTTATAAGGACAAGCTTTAAAGTTAGCTACAAGTATGTTTTTCCATTATTCACTTACCAATTCTCAGTGGTTGAATACGCATTTTTTTCTCCACTTTGCATTAACACATCTTGGAACAAATGAAAACCAAGGTAAGTATGAAACGCGGCCTTTAAAAAAGTAGTTCCACGTCACGTTTTCAATACTAAGGGTGCAGAATGTCCTATTCACTACATAGCACTGACGCTAACTCTAATTTAATAGGATTCCGCTAAAACTCCAACGTGATGAGTGCATTGTTTCGTACGCCAGTTAACTTCTTTCGCTCCCGAATACAATAAAATGCGAAAATGTACGCTTTTCTACGTGAGTAAATGTGATATGCCGTCGCGATGTTGTGTTTAAATTTTTTATTCCATTGTCTCTTTAATGTGATTAAGAGGTAGAAAGGTAATACGTGTTTAGTGGACATTTTTCTATTGGAATTGAAAACATGTTTAAATGAAAGATATGTCTTTATTTACATATCTACATAAATGAATAAAATTGCAGTATCTGTTTTATGAAATCAACTGATTGCCGGACTGGCAGATAGCTTAACTTAGGCAACTTTTATATTAGAAAATGAATTAGGTTTCCTAGCAAAAAAATACCGATGTAATACTAACTAAAACTTAACCGTAAACAAATTAATGGTACCTGCATCCTATGGTTTCCTGACGATTATTTTAAATATCAAGATATATTTATTTTCGTTTTATTCATGATAATGTAAACTACAAACCATAATAGTTTTATTAAGAGCCATGATGTATACCCGTAAAATGTAATTGGAGGTACTTACACTTACAAGTTCATAACAAAATAATTTTCTTAGTGTTTTCTTGAGATTACCGTCACTATCTCCCGCCATCGTAACGTTTATGGCCTTAGGCTATCTCTCATACTCTTGATTACAGGGACCTTTAAATAAATTGCTCGTATCTTCTCTTTTTTATGACATTAGACAGGGACAGCATAGGTTTTAGAGGGAAAAGGCTAATTGAATTCACCTTTTATACCTTAAAGTGGACTGTATAAAAACTTTAATTTCGATTTAAGTATCTTCTCGGATCCATGAATTATCGAAATAGAATGTCACGAAAAAAAATACCTCAACGTTTAACAGAAAAAAATGTATTTATATTTAAAATAAAAATACATTTACCCTATTTTTTACCGAATAAAGTAAATGATACAACCCTGATGCTGTAAAATATTTCCTTATTAACGAAGTGTTCAGCTGTGAGCCAGTCCAGTTCAGGGGTCAATACTAAAAACGATCGACACCTAGACTCGGAAAGTAAGTGGAAATGTGAACGTATTTAGTATGGCAAGTTATAAACTTAATGCGATAGGTGTTTGAATACTAAATTAATTCGTAAATCTGGCAATTTAGGTTCTGGAATGGGACAATGTAAAATAAAATTATGCTAGGTTCGTAAAATAGAGTTTTTGATCCGTAGTAAAATAAACCAATGGTTAAATTTGAATGTCTGAAGATCGCAAGTGTTCTTAGTGAGATCAAAAAGTATATATAAGCTTGTTTTGAAAAGAGTAATTGCTGAATTTATTGCTGGTTCCTTTACTAAGCAAAAACAACTTTCCGAAAGACAATTCAAAAGTGCCTAAGTGCAAAGGTCTATTTAAATTTTGTCTCTAACTAGATGTAGTAAATAAATCACATAAAAATATCAGCAGAGTTGTATTTTCATAGGATTCATAGATTTCGTTGCCACTAAATGCCCTTTTTTTTGATTAAGTTGAATATCTTTTATTTCTAAAACCAATTAAAAATCACCGAGTCAAAAAAAAATGTCGAATTCACCCTCTCATAATTTCTTTTTTCGTCAAACTTACCAAGAAAAAGGCATTTCTTACCACCTTCATTATAACTATTGCTGACGAATCACATTTCGCTTAATCCACACCTTTGGACCACAGGCTTAATTGGTTTCATTTTCGAGTGAACAGGTCCGAGCCGTGACACAGCGGAACTTCCGACTCCTAACATGAACTCATTGCACATTTCAAGTACCAATTATGGACTTTGGGCGTTTGTAATAAAGACTAACTAGGCACTTATTATGGAGAGTTAGTAATTATTGAGATTAGTTTGGTTTTTAAGTAGTTGGTTTATCATTAGTTCACTTATTAAGTAACTTATTAAGTAACTATAATAATCTTGTATTATTATAGTTATAAAATAACAGTTTAAAAAAACTAAAAAAACACGCTTTAAAAAGCCCTGCACTAAAAAGTGTTAAATAATTATAAAATTGAACCTAAATATATTCTCTGTCTATACCATAAGGGCCTAAATGTAAGCAATTTTTGTAATTAAGTTCAATATTTGAATGAAAAGTGTGCGGCTAGAATACGATGCTCCGCTATGGGGTTCCAGTGCCAACCCTCCGACTTCATCATCAGTCCCTGAAAACTACACATGGCCAAAATTCATCTCACGACATTTCCAACAACCCCAAACACGGCTAGGATACGATGCTCCACTATGGAGTTTCAGTGCTAACCCTCCTACTCCATCATCAGACCCTGAAAACCATATAAGGTCAAAGTTCATCTTACGACAATTCCAACAAGCCCAAACACGCCTAGGAAACGTTGGTCCGTTATGGAGTTCCAGTGCTACCCTCCTACTCCATCATCAGACCCTGAAAACTATACATGGTCCAAGTTCATCTCACGACAATTCCAACAAACCCAAACACGGCTAGTATACGATGCTCCACTATGGAGTTCCAGTGCTTACTCTCCTACTCCATCATCAGCCCCTGAAAACCATACATGGTCAAAGTTCATTTCATGACAATTCCAACAAGCCCAAACACGGCTAGGAAACGTTGCTCCGTTATGGAGTTCCAGTGCTTACTCTCCTACTCCATCATCAGACCCTGAAAACCATACATGGTCAAAGTTCATTTCATGACAATTCCAAAAAGCCCAAACACGGCTAGGAAACGTTGCTCCGTTATGGAGTTCCAGTGCCTACCTTCCGGATCCATCATCAGATCAGCTCGATGGTACCAAATTATTGTATTGTCATCGGTACTTGATAAGTGTGCAAAATTTCAGTTTAATCTGACGTCTGGAAGTCGATGAAAATTACGTTCGAAGATTCCTTTACATACATTCATACATACATACATACATACATAGATACATACATACAGGTGAAGCTAATAAAAGCGTGTTAAAAACGGCCAAGTGCGAGTTGGACTTGCATACGAGTTCCGTAAAAACGTTTCTTGTAGGGCCTTAAAGGCTTTTAGGGCCTTAAGGGCCTCAAGGGCCTTAAGGGCCTTAAATGCCCCTTTATTTTTAATTTAATATATTTTTTATTATTTGTTGTTATAGCGGCAATAGAAATATACAAACCGTAAAAAAATCAACCATCTACCGATTACGGTTCATGAGATACAGCCCACTGACAGACAGACTCTGATTCCGTACACATAGGGTCCCGTTGGCACCCTTTGGATACGGAACCCTAAAAAAACTCTTCTTGTATCAAATACTTGCAACAACGTCATAACGTTTCATTATTTCTTTTGATCAATTCAGTTTAATATAGCGTCTTCTATTATATTCTGAATCAATTTTAACCAATTAGTATTGGAAATTAGGTACATATAATAATATAGGCCCAGTTTTAAGAACATTAATACATCCTTCCCCAAACTATACCTACTACTCACTCCGGTCAAATCTTTCCCTAAAACATGTCAAAACATAATGGATGAAATTTCACTGAAAAAAATCCGTCGAATCATGTAGGCGTGTAGTTTTTACAATAGATTGATTTATTAACGTCAAGGCTACCTGTTGAGCGAACTACATTTACGTCTATATTGCTTAGAATGGCCACGTTATACGCTAGGTAATGATCTAGGTTGACAACTTGTCAAAATTTGGACCCCCATCACTATTTATTCATTAATTTATTCAATGGTCTGGAAATATTTATGCGGGAAATTCGTAGGAACATGCGTAAGTCTAGCAAAATAGTGTATAGCTAAGAATTGACTAGCGAATAGGAGACAAGAGTCTTATGGTTTACTGATATTACAAAGTTAGCAGAAATGAACTGAATACAGTACCAGCAGAACAATGCAAACCAAATATAGATCACAGTAAGGAATTTGTAAGATTTACTACCGGTTCTATTAATATAATAATAATCATGTTTATTTCATCTCCACAAATTACATTGTACAAAAAATGCAGTTGACAATAAAATTGGCAAAATTCGTAATTTGTGGGAGATCTGGTGGCTAAACTAAGCTTAGGCCTCTATTTTAGAACTCCAGAGGGCGAACCACAAGTTCTTAAAACAAGGTAAAAATAACCTTATTTGACTTTTGTCTTTCATTGGCATCCGACGTCAAAACGGGACAAAAGACAAATAAGGTTATTTTAACCTTGTTTTAAGAGCTTGTGGTAGGCCCCCAGGCCCCCCAATACATCATAGTGTGCAACTGTGCAGATGTCATCATGAAGCGAGACACGTATGTAGGTATATGTGATTGACGTGTAGTTATTGTGAGTGTGTATTTGTGTTTCTGTGTATGCGTGTGTAAGTGTTTGTGCATGTTTAAAAAAATTCAAAGTGAGTAATAGTTATTATACAGGGTGTTGTTTTGGTCGGCGACAAGCGACCCAGGAGCGGTAGTACAAAATATATATTCCCCAAAAATGGACTTAATTCCATTAAATACTGTAAATATGTTGAGAAATACCTTATTCAATTTGAAATAAAATTACTGCAAAGTATGGTTACTAGGCACGTGCACAGACTAGATCTAGGCGCAAGCCGCCATCGCCCCACCCCTTTACTCCCTCGTACTCCCGTTGAGTATTATGTCTACACTTTGGCTTATTACATTATTTTTTTTATTTTTATTATTTAAAAAAAATTAAGTATTTTTTTAATATTTTTTTTAGCACCAGTATCATTTATATTATCGACCCTGAGTCGCTCGTCGCTGCCCAAAACAACGACCTGTATACGGGCCGTATGCTTGTTTGCCACCTACATGGTATAATAGTGCATTATGATACATGTGTGCAAAGTTGGTTATTAACACTCGAGGCGGTATTAAGCGCGTGAGCCGCAGGCGAACGCGATAAGTGAGCCGAGAGTGTAATAATCAATGCACACGCGTGTCATACGACGTTTTTCAACATACTTGTGAGGAAAAAACAGACTAGTATTTTTTTAAGTAGATTTTTTTTGATATTAGTCAATGAGAATGTCAACAAATATGGCGCGCAAGTTTTTTTATTGACATCGATTTGCTGTCAACCTGTTTAACCTGTTTAAAATAAGAATGCTTCGTCTACGCACATATCAATTGCATTGAGGTACAAACATAACATAGTCGGGATTATACCTATCATAAAACTGTGCGGTAATGTAAAGTTAAAAGCACTAGTGCTGCAAAAAACGGTGCAATAAATGTTAGTTTACGAGCAAGTGTGTTGAAAAAATATTTACCATCTCGTATTCTTATCAATAGCATACAGCTTTTCAGCACACATTCCTGTATTGTTTCAAACTATGAACAATCTACTATAACATTCCAAACATAGCGCCAAATACATTAGTACATTAATACAACGTTACAATACAATTAGACGCATGCTAATTAATTGCCAGTCGGCTACTGATCACAAAGATACCGAACTAGATCGCGGTCTACCACACCCTATAATTGGGCAGGTACATTACATCATTAATATAATGTATATTGTATGCAACAGTAGGTAATGTCAAAGAATAATAAATATTAATACGTACAGAAGAGACACTCATACTTCTGCGTATTATTGTCGCCTGCAACCACAGATCACGAGAGATGGGCTGCGACGCTTGGATTTAGCTTAGACCGATGTCCCACGAAACTCCCCACTTCTCTATCGATCTCTGTGCCTGCAACGTAATGCCTACAATTACACCATGGTAAGTGATGATGCGCTCGTGGTGTAGCATGATTAGCCGTTCTTAATCGATCGGCAAAGTTAAGCTACGCCTGTCGTGGATGGGTGACTACCTAGTGGTATTTCAAATCGAGCGTTTCCGTGCTTCGGATGGCACGTAAAGCCGTTGGTCCCGGGTATCACTTAATTGTGATAGTCGTTAAGCTAGTTGGATGCCTCCTAGGCGGCTTGAAAAATTCCAACAGTACGTTGACCACTAGCCTACCTCCACCAATCCGCAGTGGGCACGCGTGGTGGAGTATTGCCCATTCCCTTTCACCTTCATTTGTGAAAAGAGGCCTGAGCTCAGCAGTGGGACATTATAGGCTGATGATGATGATGATGAAGTGATGATGTGGTGTGATACCAGAAGGGTCTTGGCAAGTGTAGCTGCCGGAACAGGTTGCTAGGCGACGAATTCAGCTTAATGGTAATTGTCAGTTTTACAAAATACTCTACCACCTTGCAAATCTCAACTAATCTTTCGCTTCACTATTTCCTCCTCCGAACATCTATATCTACAGGTAGAATAACACAAATCGCATTGACGCGTTGCCATGACAACCTCTCCAGACCTCGGGTAAACCAGAATTAATCCTCAGCATGAGCATAAAGACAAATTTAATTAGCGACTGTTGCCGCGGAGATAGTTATATGCAATGATTAGATCCTTCAGATACCGTCTTTGTGTAGAATACCTATAGTTATAATATGATAGTCGTGATTTTAAAAAATGCATTAGCTTTATAAGATATCGGTAAAAGCTTTGGTGGAGTTATTGGTAAATAAGTTTTTGTTTTTTAATGCAAGCTTTTTTTGGTGACTGTACTTTTTGTTGACTGTACTTGCATTGTCTTCCAATATACTTACGTATACCGAATATCAAGTCAATCCAACCACTGAAAGTGGGTGATATTCGACTTGCAAGATTCCACCCGAACAAACATACATACATCGCAAGTTAAATAAAAGCTTGTAAAAACACTTATGGTACAAAAAGTGTTTGTACTCTAATTTTAATTTCAACAATTATTACTTACGTGTTTTTGCAAGGAGTCATACACTATGTCACTTTTATTGATATAAATATTCTTATGAAAATCAAAGTGAATGTTCCAGGCAAAGTAACCTATTATTACTTATGCCCGGTTTCAATAAACAAAAACGAATCGTTTTGCTTACTAATGGTAGGTATTTTTATTGCCAAACTGGGCATATAGATCATTACGTAAGCTAATTTAACCTGTGATAGCTACGTCCATATGGGAGGGTCTGCTATCCAAAGCTTTGAGGTATTTGCTTCATTATTAGTAAAGATATAAGAGTCTTAATTTTAATAAATTTTAACCAATACCGGTCCGTAAATTATTGAAACCGGGCCTTATTCTATTTCACAGCAGTCGTATGTAGAGCGAATGTATACCATATTGCAAAGCGTATAATGAAGTAAATTGAATATATGACACGTTTCTTGTATAATGGTTGTATGCGCCTACGCAATATGGAACAAAGTCGGTATACAAGCTTACGGCTCGCCTAATAGTAAGCGGTTACCCTAACCGTATGGACGCTTGCAACACACGGGCAACACGGGGCATCACGTTTTACCGACGTTTCCCCGCTCCCCAATGAACACTGGCGACCTTACTCACGCGAAGAACACAACATAGAGTTATTTGGCTGCGGTTTACTGTAAGGTGGAGGTACTTCCCCAGTAGAGCTGCTCTTTGAGCGAAAACATCAACTCATAAACTAATTTATCAACAAATCACATGGAATGCTGTTTCATTTGAGTTTAAGAGTCAGATTATCTCACAAATATTGCTCCGGTTAAATTAATTGGTCCAAAATGCCTGTATTTGTTGAGAGCGCGGGGATGGTTGCAGTGAGCTGGCTGTTACCTTACGCTAAGGGGTTTGATCTGCAAAACTCACTTCTAATCCAATTAGCAATTGTATTGTGGTCTAAGTGATAAGCTGAGTGAGAGATTTTTAGATTACTGTTTATTTCTTTGAATGTTTGGCGTCAGTGATAATTTTGTTATTAACGCTTTAGTTTAGTTGAAGTTTTTATAACACACACTTACACATTTTGTATAGTATTTTTCAATGTAGTAAATAAAACTATTTATATTCTACTACTATTATTTTGGTCCTAATTTTGGGACCCAGCGAAAAATCAGAAGAGCGTATTTTAAAAATAATATGTCATCATATTTTTCCGTTACCTCACCTCGATTAGAATGTAAAGCCGATTTATTCTGCAGACGTAAATTCCCGCCGCTAATTCAGAAAGTTTAATATTAGCTAGTTTCCCAAACAAGAATAAATTGGGAGATTATAAACCTCGAGCAGTTTTCCCGGTTCATAAATCATTGGGTGAAACTCTAATATTGTTTGGGAATATTTTTTTTAAATTAATATTTCACGTTTGTTGATTAAAACGATGCAGGTTTCGGTTATAGTAATTTCTAGAAAAAGTACATCATTTTTGACTTTTCGACATATAATTTTCACTCTTATAAAAGCTTATTAATATCTTGTAATCTTTAAGAATTCCTTTCTTTTTTGTGATAGAAATAACTATAAAATCTTGAGAGCTTGTAAAAATACATCACCGTATTTTTACAAGCTTTTATTTAGTTCCACCTGTCCGGTGTCTGTAATCTAATCTTGCAAGTTAAATTTGACCCACTTCCCACTGTCCAATTGAGCTGAAATTTGGTATACATTAGTATATTGGATGACAATGCAAGTACAGGCAATAAAAAGTACAGTCACCATAAAAAGCTTGTATTAAAAATGTATTTTTTAACAAAAACTTATTTAGTTCTGGTATTATCTACGGGTCATGAATATTTATATAAATTTTACACATGGGTACTTATAAAGACGACCGCGTTTTCACCTTTGATACTCTTTAAGATAGAAAAGTAAAACTGCCCTCTGGAGCACCTTATTTTTCGTAGCTTTCAGGTCTTGACATACGATATTTTGCAGTAGACCTCTGAGACTTATCAACCGATGCTGAACAGATATATAGTCTTAAATAGCCATTCCAGGGCCACGCCCTTATGGCGCCATCATGACTCCGTTTTGACGCTATTGTGTTAGACCAAAACTGTAAAATGTCACAATTTTGACAACACTGAAAGTTCATTGGGACACAATTGTAATAGCAGACTTGGGCCCCAGGTAGATATAATAGTTCCCTAACGTTAAAGGTCTGACCTCAAGCATCTACTGATGTATTCGGTTTGACTTTTGTATTGATATAGCTAATGTTCAAAGACCGTAAGACATCAACCACCAAGAGAATCGTCCGTCTGCAGATTGACATGAAGAAATCTGGCTAAATAATTAGGAAAAGGCAGCGCAAATTATTTCTAAAGATCTTCCATTACATAATATCAAAGTTTAAACACTTAGGTAAAGACGTTGGCAGCCGTCTCAGTTTCTACGACACTTTAATTTACCTTTATTTTAATATGACACTCATTCAGCACGTGTGCTCATGGCTAACAGGAGTGCCAACTTCAAGGCGAAATTGCTTTTCCACTTATAAAATATGGCGGCACAGTCTACATACGTTTTTCGGTTAGCAACCTTGAGATGTGCCGTTTATTCAAGAATCGTTATATAATTTTATAAGTAGGTAAGTAAGTATTCATGTTTTTTGGTTTGTCTTAAAAATATTTAAGAAATCTGTAAACTGGAAGGTGTCGAAAAAATCCTCTCAAAGAAAAAGACTCCCAAAACAATAACCCCTTTTGTACGAACTCAATTCAACTGAGATAAAAGTATTTTGTCGTAACAAAAGCTGAAATACCTCCGTCAAAAACCGTTCACAGTTACTAAGCTCGAATAAAATTAAAACAGATTCAATCTCATTAACTCGCCAGCTTATTTAGTCACTAGCAAAACTCCGTCGCCATTCTTCATTTTATTATAAGGCTCGGAGATAACTTTGAGTTTAGTTCATTTCAGTGTTGACACAGTTTTTATCCGCGAAAGAGATCTAGTAATTATATTTTATAGTTGGTCGCTTGGTGATTCTTTCAAGAGCTTTTTTATGGCTTTGTTACATCGTTAAAGCTGCAAATGGGATTTTTAAAGGTGCACGTAGACTCGAAGAGTTAAGTGTCGAGTCCTGTGAGGCTGATTTATAAAATTTTAGGTGAATTTCCGCAGGAAAGTAAAAAATAATAATATACCTAATAATATTTTATATGAATAACATCAATATGCCAAGAGATATCATCATCATATCAGCCTAGGGATGTCCAATGCTGAACATAGGCCTCCCCCATTAACTCCCACTTCGAACGGTTTTAGGCCGCTTGCATCCAGCGGCGACCAGCGATTTTGACCAGATCGTCGGTCCACCTGGTGGGAGGTCGTCCCGCTCGGTGCTTTCCAGTACGTGGTCGCCACTCGACCTTCCTTCCCCATCGGCTATCGGTTCTTCGAGCGATGAAGAGTGATGAAGAGATGTATCATGCTACAATTAAGGATTTTTTCCGATAACATACAATTAATAAATGTACATACATTTTATTTGTCATAAAGTTAACAAGTTGACAGTTGGTCACGATGGCCTTTGAATATTTTTAGTTATTATGAAAAAAAAATGTTATTAATTTTATTCTAATCACCAAATTGTGACGGCTATCGACAATTTATTATTACGAACCTCAAAGCTCATCCAACACACACTTGACTGATTTTTTCATAAACTTCTATCTTGTTACGAACTTGTGTTCATTCCACCCCAGTTAAGGCGAAGACATTCCTTCACGGCCGCCCCTCCCTTATTTATAACATAAATAAGCATTTAAATACAAAACGTAGTCCTTTGATCGTGTTTACCTATCTCCTTCAGTCATTAAAACTTTTTTTTCGCTATCCAGCCTAGGGAGAACTTTTAACAAGCATCCAGAATTTACTGTACATAGGTTTTACATTTATCGGATCACTGAGTTAGTACAGAAAAGATGAACAGACATCTTCATCAACAGACGGCACGTTTTTGAAGTTAGATACCCATACTATCACTTTACACAACAATTTAGGACAAAGATTAGTATTCCTGAACATGTCTACTAGTTTTGAGTTTGGGTATATTTATTTACAAGTATATAGTATATCAGTTATGTGGTTCCATAGTACAAGCTCTGCTTAATTTGTAAAATTCGCCGCGTGTGCAAAATATTTATTAATCATATCATGGTGATTATAATTCTAACCTCAAATTACAAAATTATCTATCTATCCTAATCCTAACTAATATTGTAAAATGCGAAAGTGAGTTATTTTTGTTTGTTACGCCTTCACGCCTCAATTACTCAACAGATTATCATGAAATTTTGCATGCAAATAGCCTATGTTATGGATAAGGACATAGGCTATTTATCCTGGGAATGCGGGTGAAACCGCGGGGTACAACTAATAAAAAATAAATATAAATGTTGTTTCACACCTGTTATTGGTGAGTAAGCTTGTCTTCAACTTATGTGTATGTGAGGTTGTTTATTGTATTTTCTATAAGCTTTTGGTGTGCCATTAAAGTAAAATAAAAAAGCTACACTGACTAGCGCACAGCTTTTAAATATAGTATCTTAGATTAAGGATATCCGTCCAATTTCTTTGATCAGTACAGACTTTTTGTTTATAGCTTATTGTCATCTAATGTGACAGAGATTATCATCTGCCTCCCTGTTCCCAATCATTTGTGGTCGGCGCAATATGTACGCTTCTTCCATTCGTCTCTTCTATCCATCATACCAGGTCCACTCCTTTCTTACCCATATCACCTTTCACACAATTCATTCAGTGACAGAGTTCTGGCTCTCTTTACGTCACTCTCTTAATTAAGAATACATACACTCTTTACTTTTTCTAATATTTACTCAACAGAAGTCCTATTTACGATTTCTAACCCAGGTTTTAAATATATCTGTCTCTTTCTAAAGTCATTATAACAAAAAGCGCCGGGACTATCCTAAACCCTAGGTTTTACTAGACTTGGCTTAAACCATCTCATGTAATAAGATAGATCGTGTAATTCCATAAACCCCAAATGAGTTATTAATCCTTTAGCATTATTAAATAAATGACCATCTAATATGATGGGAGGTCAATTAAATTGTAAAACTGGGGTACGAGGGGACCCCGTTAAAATAGATGGGACTTTGAATTGCGCTCTTTTTCTTATAGCGATATTACAGGGGATAGAGTGGGGACATACGGAGTGTTGTTGCAACTAAAACCACTGCAGTTTTGCGTTTCTGTTTTAAATTTTGTCGTCAGTTGTATTTCTGCTCTACAAAGCTCTTTAATTGAGGATTGAATAGTTACATTTTCATTTTAATAAAATAACTTTTCAATAAACAGGTAAATATAATTTATTTTGCTTACCATATACAGCGTATACTGTGCAATCAAGTACGATTTCTATTATTTTGCTGCGTAATATAATAGTAGGTTCAATGTCACTTACCATAGATTGTAGCCAATAAATACCATAATCGAAAAAAAACATTCATAATCTTATCTTGTAATTTTAAGTTCAAAATCGCAGCGTTCCCTTTCAAAATCCAGCTACTTATGTGACTCACGTAAGTGTACCGTGTTTCTGTATTAAGTCTGAACACAGTGAGTAATGCATATCATTTTTTCAACCAAGTCTTCTTTACCTTTTTATGGTTCCACCAGGCTGTTGTGTGCTTTATTAAAATTTATAAACATACTAGCTTTCTAGCCCGCGACTTCGTCCGCGTAGATTATTTCTTTTTTCTAGATATGAATCATTTTAACAATATAGAGCTTTCTTCATGGCTATTGTCCGCCACTACGTGTGATATTGACAAAAGTTCAGGTAGATTAAGAGCTCATATGCGAGGATGCCACATAAAACTGAAACAGTCCTGCCGCAAATCAACTCTAGCAAATTTCAGAGTTTTTCCCTGTGACTACAAACCTTAATTAGGAACTGTTATCTTTTAAATTCAAACGGAAGGTGATTTGGGATCAATGGTATACGCGGCAAGAAGACTGTTTCTCCTCTGGCAGAACCAGTAAATATTTTGACCTCAATAACATTGCGGCGGAGAGCTGTTACTTGTAGTCTAGTTCCACAGCACAATTTTGGAGGCCTTATCTCTCTTTCCCTTATGTCTGAGGATCGTGGTCAACATTGGGTTTGCTTCTAGAGCGAATGATCTGCCTCCGCTGGTTTCTGTCTTCTAGTTTCTGTAAAACTTGGAGGACGATGAGTCTTTTACTTGATCGGACCATCTTGTTGGTGAACGACCACGTAGTCGTTTTCCTTCCGTGTTCCCAACTATGATCAGATTTCCAAACTTTCATCGCCTTTGCGCACCATGTGGCCGAAATACGAAAAAATACGTTGGTGGCATATGGTGGACAATCGTGTTTTAATTTGGAGCTGCGATAGGATTGATGCATTGTTGCGTTTAGCGGTCCAAGGTATTTCCAACATCCGTCTCCAGCACCACATCTCGAATGCATCAATCCTTTTTCTTTCTCGGCCCAGTATAGTCCACGCTTCCACTCCATACATGAAAATGAGGAATACCAATGCTCGTATTAACCGGATCTTTGTTTTAATACCGATTCATAAATCATAAATTTTGAAATTTTCACTCCAAAAATAAAGAACTTCATATACTAAATTTAATCCCCTTTTCACTCCTTAAGGGTTCAAATTCCAACAACACCCATATAAGTTGCGTTAGTTTATAACCATAAGCTTAAATAATAAATTTAGTGTAGGTACTTCCATACACAAATTCATCCCCCTTTTTACCCTTTCGGCATCAGAATTATCAAAAACTTTGAGGCACATATAAATTAAATTTCAATCATCAGCCTAAACACAAAATTTGAAGGTCCTAACTTCGAAACTGATGGACTTTCATATAAACTTGCATCCCCTATTTTACCCCCTTAAGGATGGAATATCCAAAAATCCTTCCTTAGTGTACACTGTGTAATAATATAATAATCGACGTTTACTTTGAAACTGAACGACTTACATACATCCCATACCTTTTCACCCTGTCGGGGATGGAATTGTCAAAAAAGCTGAAACATGTATAAATTTATTTTCAATCGTCAGCCTAAATACAAAATTTGAAGGTCCTAACTTCAAAACCGACGGACTTTCATACAAACTTTCATCCCTTATTTTACCCTGTTAAGGGTGGAATTTTCAAAAATCCTTCCTTAGTGGATGCCTACACCGTATAATAATATATTTAGTGAAGTTTACTTTGAAATTGAAGGACTTGCATACACAACTTCATCCCCCTTTTCCTCCCTTCGGTGGTGGAATTATCACAAACGCTGAGATAACTATATATTAATTTTCAATGGTCAGCCTAAACACAAAATTTGAAGATCCTAACTTCAAAACTGACGAACTTGCATACAAACTTTCATCCCTTATTTTACCCACTTAGGGGTGGAATTTCCAAAAATCCTTCCTTAGTGGATGCCTACACCGTATAATAATACATTTAGTGAAGTTTACTTTGAAATTGAAGGACTTGCATACCCAACTTCATCCTCCTTTTCCTCCCTTCGGTGGTGGAATTATCACAAACCCTGAGATAACTACACATTAATTTTCAATCGTCAGCCTAAACACAAAATTTGAAGATCCTAACTTCAAAACTGACGGACTTGCATACAAACTGTCATCCCCTATTTTACCCTCTTAGGGGTGGAATTTCCAAAAATCCTTCCTTAGTGGATGCCTCCACTGTATAAGGTATCTTTGTGCAAAATTTCAAATCTATAGGTCCAGCGGTTTGGGCTGTGGGCTGATATATCAACAATCAGTTTATCATTTTATATATTAAGATAATATGCTATCAATAACTGAGACCGTACGCTACTTTATGTTATGTGCCAGGAATTTGTTATGTTTAGGTGCCTTTTGATTTTTATGCTTATGATAATGCTATACAGATTTTCTGTTGAGTAGATGTTATCAAAACTATTTCAAAGAAAACAAAAAAAAAACATTTTATATCTTCATACATTTTCCAATTGATGGGACAGTTAGCGTCCACCTATCACGCCGCATGTCGTAGGTTCGATTCCCACACAGGACAAGCATTTGTGTGCATGAACATATTTGCATGCTCTGAGTCTGGGAGTAATTATGTTGACTAAGTATGTATGTAACAAAAAGTAGTATATCAGTTATCTGGTTTCCGTAGTACAAGCTCTGCTTAGTTTGGAACCAGATAACCGTATGTAAGGAATGTTCCAAGATATTTATTAAATAAGACTTATTAAAACCAAGCAGAACTTAAACTATGGAAACCAGACAACAAAAAAAAAATACTAAAAGTAAAAACTTCTTAAATTTTCCTGAAAATAATCTAAGTAATTATAATTAGATTAGGTGAACTTAAAAGCTATATAGGCTCCGTAATTTCACTGTTTCTATCAAAACCTCCCAATAGATATCCTATCAATGTAATATGAGAGCTCAAAACGGCAACGTAGACGCGCCGCCATCTTTTATTCATAAACCAATCGAATGAAAAGGAAATAGGATGTACTTTCAAAATCTAAACTCACTTTTAATTGGCAGGCTTTGAATAATTCCTGTTTCACTTGAAATATGTCAAAATTGTCCTAGTAGGTAATTTATTAATTTGAGTTGATTTATATTTGCGTAATACAGATTGACGGAAGGCATGAAAATCTTGAGTGCTGATAAATTTTTCCGTTGTAAAATTATTTTTCAAAGGCCTTGCAAGAATAAGTTATGCTTTTTTTAGCTACGTTAGCAAGTCATCGTTTGAAGAATGTGTCAGGATATATTTCTTAATTTTATCTGCAACCGCACTTATTGTACTTTTTAGGATTCCGTACCACAACGGGACCCTATTAGGTACTAGGACTCCGCTGCCCGTCCGTCCGTCCGACTGTCTGTCTGTATAATAATGAAATAAAATTACAAAATAAAGGTGTTTATTTATTTTATAGATTCAAAGCATAGACAAAAATTAATCCCATTATATAAGCCACAATTATACTTAATATTAATTTAGAAAGAGTAGAAACGTTAGTAAACAATAAAAAATCGGCTTTACGGAACCCTGCGTGTGCGAGTTCGACTTACACTTGGCAGTTTTTTTTATTCTGATTTCATACTAACCTTAAAACAACTAGTAAGTAATAGCTGTATAAGTAAAGTAGGTATTTGTTATATTAGATAATTTATAAATTAATAAGTTCTTTAAAAAATTCTTTACATTTATATGTTCTCAGTAATAAATAGCGAAATTTGTAAAGAAAATTCCCATTGGAAGGTGAGTAAAGCCTTGTAGCAAACAATACCTAAGTTGAGCATTAGACACACAAATCACAAGCCTGGAACAGTGATTCCTCATTGCAATTCATGTACCGTATAACAGGTGGTCAGCTGTGGTCGCAGGTGGACGCCGTCACCACTTGAATCTTGATTCAGACGGGCATTACATTGACGTGCTGTCATATTTGGGAACTAATGGCAGAATCATTTGGTGTATTTATGCTTGAGTGCTGCTAAACAGTTGTTTCTTGGGTTCTTTATTTATAATAAGACTAAAGTTACCTATACTAAAAGAACTCTTTATTTTTCATTTATCTTCTGATAAGACTTCTACGGCTCTTTTTACGACACTGCATTTGTTTTGTATAGTGTAAACTTTCTCATTAATATCCCAACAAACCTCGACACAACAGCAAAATAAAGCCGCCGTAAAGGCCCTTTTATCCTCGTATTTATATTAATATTGGCAAACGACAACTTGACAACCTTCCAAAAAATTTATATCTATGTATATAATAATATATATCGCTTGTTTTCGTTCCCGACTCGAAAGCTACGCAAACAAAACCTGCGCTCACCAAACTTGGAGGTGGAATAGGGGTGAACAACGTAAATAAATTCCTTAAGCTGATGAATGAATCAACTTTTTCTCTTATTATTTTATCTTATCCGACTCTATAAATAATAGTTGAGCGGAAAACAACGCAGTACGACGTAAATAATGCGTTATCAGCATCTGCAACTAGTTGGTCGGTTCCTCAAACGGTACCGGCCGAAGGAGTGATGATTTATTTAAAGTAACGCACAGATCCCTTATCTGCCACCTCGCGTTATCTTATTGCGTGTTTCCTAAATAATTAATGCAATATAGGGCATCGATTGTGAGGTGACGGGCGGGTGAGGGGCGGGGACGGGGCGCGGGGGTGCGCGCGGCGCACGCACGCGATTGGCCGACATGCCTGCGTGAGTGCGTACCTCCCCGCGTGCGTTTATCACCCGCCCGTGCTCAGTCGCCATTCGAACCTCACGCGAGTTGGACGTGCCGTGCCCGCACACAAGTGACACGCGAAAGCCGCGACCGCGCGCTCTCTTCTCCCTCTAACCAATACAACCGTCAAGATTTTAATTTTAAAACTGTTTACCAATTCATCTGTCCATATGGTTCATCTCGTAGATATATTGCGTTCAGCAAAAGTTGAATATCCACCGCCTGTTATTGTAAGTAAAACACATTTAAACATTTTAAAAAGTATTTTTTTGTTTATAAAATTTTTTGTTTTGTTTTTATTTCATTTTTTTATTTTTCAGATTTAGTGTGACGATTTGAGCCGGTTAATTTTAATGAAACTTTTATAAGTGAAGAACACGATTTAGAAACAAAATAATGTTTGTTTGAATAACTTTTTATTATTATATTAATATCTGTTTGATTTTTTGTACGAACATTTTAAGTTAACGATATGTTTGATTAGTGTAATAGAATATCTATTTTTATGTTATTTAATAAGTGACTGATTTCTTATTTGTACTTTAATTAAGTTTTAATTGTCATCAAGGAACCTAAATATTTCAGTTAGTTTTTTATTTCATATTTAATTCCAATTTTAATTATCAAAAATTTCTTATTTTTTTTCGTAACTCTTTTAAATTCTGCCCTCGTAACCTTGAACTGACTTTTAGAGTGACACTTTTGTCACTCTAAAAGTCTTTACAAAAAAATTAATTGAACTGACTTTTTGTACAAATAAGCTGAGTGGTAATATTTTTAGAGACTTTTATGTAGATACTGGAAAAAAAACCGACCCTATTTATTGCTGTACTTACATCAGTTTCGTTAAGATTTTCAGTTTCAGTTTTCAGTTTTTTGAATAAAAATAACTTAATTTCATAAGTGCCTTACTAGGGTCTAAACTAAATAAATTACTTTGTGATTGATTTGATTTTCTTATATATTAAATATTTCATTCATTTTATCTGATATAATTGAAATAAACCGGTATAGTTCTGAAATCAAATTGGTAAAACAAAAAAAAAAAATTTACTTTTCACCTAAAGTTTTATTAACATCATAGGTTTTTTACACTTTCAATTTTCCCAATATGTTAAAAAAACTACACTCTGTTCATGTTATCCTCCTTCTCAATTCAGTGCGTGCGAAAATCTTTACTTATCAAAATAACCACAATATCATCAAAATATACACTTACCGATCCATTTAACCCATTACGGACCACAGCGATATAGGGACCTACACAGTTTCCTCATAGAGTGTTAGAACTGTCCCATTATGACTACCGAAGCAGTACAATCTCGCATAAGCACAACATAAAAAGTTTTATCATACCCCGACCAGTTAGCCAAAACTTGTAAGTATCCCCGACACGCATCATTACCTCACACGACTATGGTGGTTACCCAAGGTTCATTTTTTTCGAAAGTTTAGGGTTAACGGCATGGTTAGTGTTTGTCCTAAACGATAATTTATTGGAGGGTTATCGAAAAGTTTGGAAAGCTTTTTGGAGTCCCTCAGTGATTATTAAACAGGCTGTGATAGTAAAATTGATGTGTGATTTATAAGAATAAAATATACTTGAGCCTACGTAAAATGCACTTACTTTGTATAATATCTCACGTCTTAATAAATATAGGACATTTAAAACTATCTGTTTAGGAATAAATATTTTAATATTTTGTAATTTTCTCATAGACTTTCCGTGTAATTTCTTTGGAAGCAAGGCGCCTTCGAAATAAATTAGGGACAAAATAATCTTCAAGAAAAGATACATGCAGTGGTGATATTGAGTGACCTATACGTGAAATAATAAGACTCGACTTCATATTAAGATGTCAGTATTTTGTAGTTCTATGAAATTTGGCTTTAATTTTAACATGAAGTATTTTATGCAATTCGTCATCATTGTTCGTTGTTGTTTCAGATAAATAGGTATATTTATCAAATATTTTTGGACTTTCACACTGAAACTGCTCGCTTTTATATCATCACTGAACAGATGCTGGTGGACCCTTATTTATGTTACTATGAAAGCTATATCACAGTTAGTGCTGTGATCCCATTGCATTACATACATATTATTCCTATTCCTCACTTACAACAACAGAAAATAACTTAGTAATTAGTTTCTTGAATGAAAATACTTTACCCTTGTCATCTGATCTCAATAGAAAATACTAATTTAAGTTGTTTACGCTTCATAAGGAATATTATTACAAATTTTGTAAAAAATATATCTAAATGTTACTTGCTCCAGAGCTGTTTAATGAAATGTCAAGTTAGAGAAAATAAAATGACATTTAAACGAATTAGGTAACTTGTCTTTTTTTTACAAAATTTACCACCATCTGACTCTAAGTTATTTAATAAATTTAGTAAATTTCAGTGATTGGAAAACGAATTCGTAATTAATGTCGGCTTTACTTTGAGCAATAAAAGATAAATAAATAAATATCCTGGGACATTCCTCTCACACGGTTACCTGATCCTTATCTAAGCACAGCTTGTACTATGGATATCAGATAACTGATATACTACATATACTACTTTTTGTTTGTAAATACATACTTAATATACATAATTATACCCAGACTCAGGACTTACGGACATGTTCATGCACACAAATGCATGTTCTGTGTGGGAATCAAACCCACGACCTGCGGCGCGGTAGGTGGAGTCTTACTTAACCAACCGCGACAACTGACACGTCAATAATTTTAATTCAATAATAATCTAAGTTCAATAATTTTGATATTTAAAATTACTTGTTAGAAACCGCGTAGTGTTGTAAACTTGTGCCAATTTAATGTTATTTTACCAAATTAATTATTTGGTAACTTCATTCAACAAAATGGCCTTTTATCATTGTTTTTATGTTCAGGATAACAATTTTCTTTTATTTTTCTTCTACCATCATTTATGTGTACAAGTTATTGGCCTTTACGTTAACTGCAAGCTTATTTATTGTAGCTATGGATTTTGGATAGTGATAGTCCTATTCTTCCAGCAAAGTGAATATTGTATTTTACAATATTATCATACCTTTTGTAAAAAGTAAAACGAAATGTTTAATATTCATCCCTCATTAAAAAACTAAATGATGGTATCGACCCACAAAAGCCATTAGATAGCCGAAAATACCCTCCAATTCATTAAGCTTTGTTGACCATCTCGGTTACCTAGCAACGGGGTGTCATCATGACTATTATCTCTTGTCACTTTGACCACTCATTGACAACCAGTGACCATGTATTTATTCAAGTTGACAGGCTATCACTTTGGACATGTTATTTTACGAGTAAGTATGAAGAAACGATGTTTTATATCGTTTAAACGAACTTAGCAAGAGTGTTTGAAAAACAGAATATAGACGAATTTATAAACATAACTATCAGGAGTATACAATTTGCAGCTCTATAGAATAACATCAGACGATTAATTAGTTAATTTAATGATACTAAAACGTAACATACACACATATTTTTATATCATAATGATAACAGTATAAAAAACATTGATAAAGATAATAATCAAATCACTTAATTGCACATTTGGAAAAACAAACTTTACAATAACGTCATGAAACCGAAAATAATTAACAAACGACGGGGACTGAATAAGTTTTACGACTGTCCATTGTCCGTCTGACCTAACACTGTAATTAAGGTATACGTTCAGTAATAACCACAAAGATATACATCTGTATTGTGAACAGTAGCCATCAAACAACACTGCCCTTTGAAAGCTGTTTCGTTTTAAGTGCAACCATCAAGGTCTTGTCATCGATCGAAATAAATTAAGTACAATTCGTATACAGGTTATTAAAGTGTAATTATTTTTTAATACCACGTCAACATTTTTATGCAAATGACTATGAAAATTCAAAAATATTGCTTTGGATTTTGTATAGGAACGTTGATATAGTAACTCAACTCAAAATAAAAAGTATCTACCGCGTATAAAATATCATAACTGCCTTTTTTATTTACAAACTGTTTATGGTATATATGTAATATTACATCGTGGACTAATTGATGCACCTGTGAAGGATTATTAAAGTCTTTGATTTCTTTAGTGAGAAACTTAACATTGAAATATTCTTTTGCGAATTTAATTACATTATATGAAGATTACATTTTTTGAAAATCTGTCGCCAAGCATCTTTCGGTGTGTTCCGACAGGTGCACTTGAGAGCCAGTTCCTTCTAGGCTTTGTGTGCTTACCTTCAGCCGCATCATCACTTACCATGGTAAGATTGCGGTAAAACACAGGCCTATAAACAATACAAAAAAAAGATCCAGGAATATGAATTTTCCACACGTTTAATTAACTTTCGGTCAGCAATATGTAGGTTTATTATTTTACCTAAGGGGCTTATCTTAATGTGTACTACATTGACATACTCGTTTTCTTAATCCAATTGTGTTTTAATAAACATAGAGGCTACTTAGTCTATACGAGCTCTCTCGAGCGCTTCGTTTTCCTAACCTATCTCGTCCTCATTTCAAGGTTTTCAGTATCAATATGAAAGTAGTTCCTTGCTTGGAATATGCACTTCAAGTCTACTAACTTTAGTTTCAAAACAAAATTATTTATTATGAATGAAAGGTAAACAGTTTCCAGTATAAAGTCTTTTTGTACCTAAGGTAGCAGAGTGTGAGTTATGTATCAAAGCCACGCCCACTGCAAGGCGCATATAGTTCTGTCTCGTTCTTACTCAGTTTCAGATGCTATTTTCAGCTGCCAGCATTAATATACATAGGCTGTTGCACTTTTTACATAAAACGTGCTAGAAATGCTGTTGGCGATCTATGGAATGTGAGTCTCGTTTAAGGCCAACGATTTGTGGTTCCGATGACAAATACGATTTTCTACACATATAAAGCAAAATGTTTCTAAGATAAATTTTGTTCTCGTTCAATCTTTTATGAAAATAGCAAAAAATATTGTTTGTGACTCCAAAAACAATAATATATGTTTGAATGTGTGATGATGATCCTTTTAATTCTCTTCCATAAAAACAAAAGATGATAAAGAAATATTTGATACGTGTTAATAGAAATTCAAATAACAAACACCAGACCAAGTGTTATAATAGATGTAAATCACCCCAAAAAACTGTAATACAAGTTCAGTGAATGTAAATAAATGTCGTTGGTATTACCGACGACAGTTTCCGATTTGCCAACACTGCGTAATGACGAGTTAGGTTTGGGACACACGAAATATAGTTTTATAGCGTGAGCAAGCGTCATTTTGTGGAACTTCACACGTCATCAGTGTTTTGTTGTTATAAATTTGAATTATGTTCGCAAAGTGCTTGTTGAAATAGTACAGAAATTTAATGCCGTCTCAAATTGAGGAATTTTCTAAAATATTGGTCAACTAATTGAACGATAACATAATAAATTCTTTATCTAATGCAAAAAGCATTCGATAGTTGGCGACTCAATCGAGTTAGTAAATCATAAAAGCAGAAAAGAGAAGCGGTTATTACGTAATTCTATGTATGACCTACATACCATAAACCTATTAACTTAGCTTTTTTTGGATAAATGTGACATGTAAAATAACTGCACACATATCGCAATTACTCTGCTATGTCAAATCCACACCACGTCCACGCCACATAGCACGTCATCTGCCTCTCGCCTTATAAATAGAAACGTTTGGAACCGCAGTAGAATCGTGCGGCGAATATTCGAAGCCACCAACTTTGCGGTCTGTATATTTCGATGTATGAATATATTCAGTAGATTCGTTAGTTTGGATTCGAGATAAATTGATAACATATTTCTCGCTTTGCTTAAAGATGTGATTTGCTAAATGTAGTCTTAATAAATTTTAAGACTTCTCTTTTTACGATATTCAGTTGGGGCGTTCTACTCTTGATAGGTGGACTTACATGGTACTCTTTAGAATTGTGACCAGTTTCTTAACCTCTTGGATAATACTATTCTTCTCTTATCCTGTGCTCTTTTGTTAATGTAGAAGAGAGTCATAATAGTATTTGCATTATTTTCTTCTCTTAAAATATTTAAAAAAAAAATTTTTTTAATAAAATATTTTTATTTTTAAGGCGATGATCTCAGTGGTAGTGACGTCGGATACCGAGACGAAGGTCACGGGTTCGAATCTTACAATGAGCTTGAGCTTTCGGTGAAGGAAAACAACGTGAGGAAAACCATAGCACGGTGGTAGGGTACTTTCTAGTACCCGCCTGGTTGGCTACCACCCTCAAGTTGAAAATCTGTCGCCAAGCACCTTTCGGTGTGTTCCGATAGCTGCACTTGAGAGCCAGTTCCTTCTAGGCTTTGTGTGCTTACCACCTTCAGCCACATCATCACTTACCATGGTGAGATTGCGGTTAAACACAGGCCAATAAACAGTAAAATAAAAAATAAAAAAATGTTTATATGCAGGTATGAGTAGTTATTAACACATTGAATCGAAACAAAAAATTGTTTGAAAATTTGTCCCGAAATTCCTCAGTTAAAAATTTACCTACATATTCAACCTGCATTCACGGCGTACAGTTAATTATGCTAAACCATCAGCACCTCGTTTATTTTAGAATATATTAACTGAACGTAAAATTAACAGTAATAGCACAATACGCATTGTCGCGTACATTGATTGCGATTGTTATGATAATTCAGCGTTAATTATGATTTACTGTTGTTTTGATGACTTTAAACTAGCTTGTATTACTAAGCTTTTGAGTTTTTGGGAAGGAAATAGAAACAATTTTTGCGCAATAGGCTTATTTTGTACTCATCCTTTCTATCATTAAATATATCGGTAATTCCAGCATCAACTTCTTGATATTGGACTTTAAATAGGTAATTCCAAATACAGTTATTTTCATTTCAAAAGTTTTAGATTTTTCTATTAGAATTAAAATTACTGATTATACTGGGTAGAGACTTCGAGATGGCATATTTTCGAAACTTATGTTGGGTTAGTCATGCTGAACAACTTTTACTATGGGACCAAAGGTGAATTCTCAAAAATAAAATTGTATCTCTTCATAGTAAATGTCAACCTTGCTTTATCATAATGTATGAAAAGTAAAAAAAATTTTTGAGAATTTAGTTTTGGTCCCATAGTAAAAGTTGTTCAGCATGACTAACCCAACATAGGTTTCGAAAATATGCCATCTCGAAATCTCCACCTGTTATTATATCCATCTTTGTTTTTTGAAGAATGAATAGTTATAGAAAGAGACGGGTCTAGAAATAATACATCATTATACTTAATTCCAGTCGTTATTATGTCTGAGATGGTAAAAAAAATGTATTAACAATGTGTGTAAAGGAAAATTTTAAACAATATTAAGTGTAAAACTCGTTTGGCCTTTACTTGTGAAATCCTTTTCACTTATGTCACTTTTCTTTTTTCAGATGAACCGAGCAATACAGGTGAAACCAGCGGACAGCGAGAATAGAGGAGGTAACACATTTTTATCAGTCACTTTAGTAATATCATATTTAGGAAGTCTGTTTATTACTAGGAAGGATTCACTTTAGATGACTTTAGGAAAATTACTAATATTTTTGTTAATTTCTCCAATATAGTACACAGGGACTATAAAATGTAATTAGAATCCACAATATTTCGTCTAAAATTAAGTACTTTTTGAGAACATAGAAAAAAAAAAGATTTATTACGGAAAATATATTGTAATGGAATTAGTATTATATTTTTTTTGCCACCCCATAAATGATTTTCAGGCCTACACTATAAGAACTAAATTTGACTACATTGTCACAAAATAGGCTAGCTTTTCTTGTAAAATTAACAGTCGTTATTATTCTCACGTTTTTACAATTCTTTATCATGTATTTTAATATTTTACTTCTCTAGTGTTCATCATAAAGTTTGGATGCATTGAAACTTTAATATGTAGCGATCGTAGGTAGGTAAACACGGGAAAGCATCAAAGCTCTCCTTATAAATTATGAGTCCCGTTTCATGAAGTTAATCATGCTTGAAACAAAGACGCGTCATAACCTCGGATGGGTACCGGAGCAACTCTTAACAGTTTTTGCAGGGGTTAGGGTGTGGCTACATCTGATATTTTATCTTTTCCTTCCGTGATTTGTTGATGGATTTAGTACTTACAATAATACTTAGTTTTTTTTTTTTTTGGTTTTTAAATATTGTCTATAAAATACGTAAAATAAGACGAACGTGGTATTAGAAACCAAAGTCTAAAAGTCAATGAGTTACAAGTTTAACTTTCTTTCATACATTCTGTTTATCTCAGAGAAATATATGTTCCTAAAATATGCAAATTTTTTATATATTTTTTTTTGATAATTTTGGCACTGGCCCTGTTTCTGTTGTTCACAACTAAACTAATTTTAATCTCACTATGTCTCTTTCTAACAAAGAACATAAGAAAAGGATGTAAGAAATTTAGTCCTGTCAAATTAGTCCAATGATTGTTTTCAATATAAATTTAGTCGCCATCTATCGCGGTTATGCCTAAATACACGCAAAATAAGACGGCAAAGATTAATTTTATAACTTAAAATATGTTCTATCCTTTTTCAATAATGTTCGTTAGAAAGAGATGAGATGTGACTAAAATTAGTTTAGTGCGATTAACAACAGAATCGGCACCACTTTTAGAGAAGCGTAGTTAATGTGGCAAATTGGCAACATTTTAGTCAAATACTTCATATTTTAAACAAGCAATTGATTTCTTACAAATGAAACAACAGAAATAATATTTTCATAATACTTTACTAAATAGAGATGTAGCGCCACCCTAACTCGTGGTACCGGCGTTCATAAAGGAGTTTTATCAACTTGATACTAGTTAGTATAGATGAAGGGTAAACTGAACCGGAAGGGGTTCGCAGTAAGAGGCTGAGTTGCTTCCGAGTTGCCTCTAAGTTGCCTGTAAGCAACGTGTTACTTGTCTGCTAATAAACTAACTAGCGACCAATTATTGATGAGATTTAAATAGTTATGTTGACTTATTTTTAATAATGTTTTTTAGGATTTATTTTTTGGAACTTCTAGCAACTTGTGACCAAGCTTGTCATATAAGGAACCATGAGCTAAATTTTGAAGAAAATAAAAATTAAATTAAAATTTATTTAAAAATATGTGACCTGTTTTCGGAGATGTTTTATTTTCAAAACATTTTATTTCAATGTTCTACTTTTACGTCACAATACGAAGAAAACTATATAAGGTTCTTCTAAAGTCTTGGCGTATATTTTGAGAAATGAATGTATAGGTCATTAGTAATCAAAAAACAATGTAAGAAAAATAATCCGTACATTGAAAATACTACATTATTAATAAATTAATACTTGGTACTTACATAAAGTTCAATTTTGTTTTTTTTTTTTCTCTTGAACCATCAGATTAGTTTTCTAATATTTTTTTTATTACTATACATTCATCCCTCAAAATATACGCCAAGACTTTAGACGGACCTTATATAGTTTTGTTCGTATTGTGACCTAAAAGTAGACCATCGAAATAAAATGTTTTGAAAAGAATCTCTATCTCTGAAATTAGGACACATATTTTTAAATAAATTTTAATTCCATTTTTATTTTATTCAAAATTCAGCTCATGGTTCCTTTCCATGTTTTCCTCTGAGACCGTAAGTTCAGAACTTGCCCATAATGGCTAGAAAAAACATCTGTATAATCCGATTTAGAAGAAAAATCGTGGTAAATATAAAGTTATATTTTTCAGTACACACCTGAATATGTTTTTCCTCATATTTTATTCCGACATACTTAAATCTAATCACATAAAAGTAGAATTACTGTTTATGTACTTAAAATAAAAGTGAATAAATAAGATTACGATTTCTAAGTTCTAATCAAATATTGATAGAATAACCTTCGTAAGCTTACACCAATATGTCAAATTGACATTACTAAATTATTATTTCAAATGTCAAAATGAATGACAGTTACACTGACAGCGGACGGTCGCCGTCATTAAAAATTTAGTCTGTGGACTTTACCTTTCCGGGGTTCAATTAAGTTGACGTTTACCTCTATATGATTTTCAGATTTGTCGTAGTGTTTTTAGGCTTTTATTTTCTAATAATAACTTTAGCACTTTTTGCACATGCCTAGTTTTTTCTCTTTAGATTTTTTTGTATAATGTTCAGTTTCAATCAAAATTCCAACCTACTTTTGCGTGACATAAAGTCTATTTTACGAAACCCTATAATAGTACATATGTGCAAAGTTGGTAATTACACACGAGGCGGTATTAAGCGCGTCCGCAAGCGATCGCAATAAGGGAGCCGAGAGTTTGATGCGTTGTCAAACTGTTTTATCCGTTAAAATTAAGAATGCTTCGTCTATACACATATCACTTAGAGTGAGGTACAAACTTAACATAATCGGAATAATATTATAAAACACTAGTGCGGTAATGTAAACTAAAAAGTACTAGTTCGCAATAAGCTGTGCAATAAGAGCCACTTTACGAGCGAGTGTGTTGAAAATAAAATTACATAACATTAAAGGATTGATTCCATAGGCGATAAACTCTTTGAGAGTTTCGGAAGATAAGAATTTTTTTATTTAGTCCAATTTGTAATAAATCAGTAATAAAGCTAAACATCCCTCTTTACAGTGAGTCTACATTATTTTTTGTATAAGTTTAAAAACAGCATTTTTTTAAATAAAAATTGTTTATTACATTAAAATAAAGTAACATATATAGAAACTATTATAAAAATCCATTAGAAATATAGCTTGTTATAGCAACATATATAATATCGTTATAAACACCAGACATTTTAGAATCAGAATCGATATCACCGCACAATCACCCGTCCCGTCAGAAACTCACCCCGTATTTAAGTTTCTATAATTTCCTTGGGGATTGAAGATATATTTGACGATGTCCACCAACTGTGAATTATTAACCCTTACCTCTGCTCTTTGGGTCATTTGTACAAGGAGTTAAATTATTTTGGAACATGTGAGCTGTAAATTAGAAGTTATTTTCGTTTGTGGTATTTTAAATATAAAAATATACTGAAAATATTTTTCACCTTTAGAATTGAAAATGTTCATCGAAAATGATTCACGGATGATAGGTATCTTTTTTCTCAAAAATATTCATCTGCTTTTTCAAAGTCAAAGTCAAAGCCATTTATTTTAGGCCCTAGTAGGGCACTTATGATGCTTATATTATGGGGTTTTAATGAACATGCGAATAAATACCATAATTTCAATACTACACTTCCCATTCTACCTACCATCCAGTTTTTATTTCACTACATTAATTATGTAGTAATTGAAATGTAAATTAATTTCTAGTGTTATTTAGGACTCAAAAGCTTTACTGCCTAAGGGAATTTTATTCGCCTATTATTTAAATAAAGTACATTAATATTCCTTTATTAAACGAGATCTTATTCCACTGATTTTTGTTTGTTTAGAAGGATTAGTAGGTACTTAATAATTTATGGGACCTTTAGTATTATGATTATAATATTGAAAGCTCTTTCATAATTCCTTTGAATATTAGTAGGTTTCAACTCACGCTTTTTAATATCTTAATGCTGAAGACAATCTTCAGTCAGCTAGACAGCTGGGTGGTAAGAGGGACTTCCATTTTTGACAACTTTTAAATGTATAAAAAAACTTGTTCACAATATTTGCAACTGACAGTAGCAAAGCATGGGGCTACTTAAAGTATCATCATACAAGTGTGCTAAAATGTCATTCTGACACGATACTATTACAATTCGATTATCATTGAGCGGACGTGCGCAGTCTACTAATTCATAATGGTCTCATAATGAACGAAACTAATTTTAATACAGAAACTGACAAAACTGACAATTAAAAGATCATTGTGGCACGATTGTATCTATCTATGCTTAGGTATATCTTTTTTATTATTAATTATTTGGAAAAAAAAAGCCAAACAGTCAGATTGTCCAAAGAATATTTAAAAAATGTAACCCAGCTGAGTTTCTTGCCGGATTCTTCTCAGTTGAAGGCCGAGTTCCGAACCGGTGGTAACTTCAGTAAATGTGACCTTCATAAGTGCTCTTTTGGGGCCTAAATTGAATAAATGGCTTTGACTTTGATTGTAGTTTCAGTGGAAAATCATCAAAGCTATTATGGCACCATTATGACGCCATTTTGACGCTATTGTGTTAGTAGACTACCAAAACTGTAATATGTGTCAATTTTGACATCACTGATAGTTCATTGGAACACAATTGTAATAGCAGACATAGACCCCAGTTGTAAAGATCAGAGATCCATCCATGGATTATACAACTGCTTAATTGACCTTTTACCTCGCCTATGGTTACCTACAAGTCTTGACATACCCATCAACCCAACTAATGGATATAACACCCAATTCAGTCATTGTACGATGTAACCGCACGCACGTGTCGTGCCATCATCGATATGAAATAATCGATACATTATTAATGAAATATCGATAAATTGACTGAACATAAATATTAATTATATAATAGCGGTAGGGGGAAAAGTATATGTAGCGAAGTGTACGTCAGTAGGAATAGAAATTGGTATAAAGATGGGACCCGGATTAAAATATAAGGTATCGTTCACAGACATGTGTAGTTCATTTCTGATAGGTGGCGCCTCTTGCATCTTGGAGGTGGTCATTAATGGCTGAGCCAAAGTTCCATTTTGATGTACCTACACTGAAACAAAGAGAAAGAAAAAAGAAGAAAAATAGTTTTATTCAAGACAACACACAACATTACAATAATGACACTAACCCCCTTATTCATAATTGCTTTTAAACTAAATCAGTGTAATAGTGTGCCCCGTCTCACTCTTTCAATCACCAAATATCACCTGTCAGATAAAGACTTCGGAATTTTAGCTAATCGACGTTTGATAACTTTATTATGAATAAAGGGGTAAATATAAAAACAGAACATTGTTTCTCTTCTAAATAAATAAATCTGATACCTTTATAACTTTGACGTGTGTAAAGTATTAAAAAACCAATAAGCTGATTATTGGTATAATTTTATAGACCTCGTAAATAGCGTTGCACTACCAATTTCATTAAAAAAAACTACCAAACGCAAAGCGATTCATATCAGCACAATTTAATTTAGCTAACACAAAACGCTAACGGGGAGTTAACAGCGGAATTGCCGTGACAAATATAACTAACTAATTGATGTCGGCACTCATTAAAATTATGTTATAAATGTTAAAGCACGCAACCGCACCGAAATTCTTTCGCAGGGTTGCCATATTGACGCGCATTATTTGGTGGTTATTGGTAATTTACGGCTACAGGAATTTAAGATTAAATTCTTTGAATTTTGAACGTAGTTAAATAATTGAACTATTTGGAATTTGGTTTCATCAATTTGTATTGTTGCCAGATTATTATTATTGTGTTATAGTATTTTTATAATTACTAAGTTATGTGTTAAATTTAAACAACAATTCGATAATTAAATTAGTCATGGATTTATTTATTTTATGTTGGAGTGGAGGTCCTTACGTAATTTATTATGCAAAAGTAACGTTTTTCGTAATACCTATAGTCTATTTCAAATAACATGAGTTCGGTGACACATGGTATTTTATTAAATTTCTCAATGGTTAATGTTCATTTCGATATAATAAAGGAATACTATGATAGGGCTAGGTTTCACGAAATATTGTGAATATTATTTCAGAGTAATCAAATGGAATTTCACTAGATATTGGTAAAAAAACCCTTGACCTTGACGACTCATCCTATGTGAAATAGAGTATACCATATTTTCAATTATTAACTTTGATCTATTACAGAAATTACATCAGAGAACCTTAAGGTTTCACACGAAAGTTTAAGCGATATAATCCCTCAAACACTACGTAAAATTAAAATAACCTTTTGCACTTTAGGTAGAATTTTTCCATGAGTTATGGTAACCCTCGTCCTGAATGAATAGCGGTTGTAAACTTTTGTTTATTGTAGGGTAACCACGCAAGGTATGCCGTATGGCACTCGAAACTTCACGATTAATAACCCGTATCGTTTTACAAACATTTTATGCAATGTATTTGATAAACGTGCTTTTATTTATTAGGTATTTCATTGGGTAATTTTGTTATTTTTGTAGGCGTGTCGATGTTAACAGCTCGTATAACTTCGGGAAGGTAAAAATGTTTTTTTTGTTCAACTTATAATCGACTTATAGTCCAGATTCTAAAAGCACTCTTACTTTTTGTAATACATACAGTTTGTTTATTGACTATTTGACTAAGCTGGGTATGGAATAACTGTTCACTGTTTCAAATTAATTAATTGTTTTAAGGCGATGATAGTTCAGTGGTAGTGACGTCGGATACCAAGAGAAGGTCCCGGGTTCGAATCCTACAATGAGCTTGAGCTTTCGGTGAAGGAAAACATCGTGAGGAAACCATAGCACGGTGGTAAGGTACTTTGTAGTACCCGCCTGGCTGGCTACCACCCTCAAGTTGAAAATCTGTCGCCAAGCAACTTTCGGTGTGTTCCAACAGCTGCACTTGAGAGCCAGTTCCTTCTAGGCTTTGTGTGCTTACCAACTTCAGCCGCATCATCACTTAACATGGTGAGATTGCGGTCAAACATAGGCCTATAACAGTAAAAAAAAAAAGTGAAAAATACGCAGCCGTAATCATAAAAATGACGACTTGTTATATCGTATTTAAGTTCTCAATTTTTTTTAACTAGACAGCGTTATTAAATGAATACTTATTACATAATATCAATAACTATTTTACCATTAAATAATTATTTACTAACTGAAACTGGCAACATTTCAAAACATATAAAAATTCAAAATTCAAAAATTCAAAATCATTTATTCAAATAGACCTTCGCAGGCACTTATGAAAAGTCTGACTCTTATACTCTAATACCGGTTCGGAAGGTTGCATTTGCTGAGAAGAGCCGGCAATAAACTCAGCAATTACTCTTTTCAAAACAAGCTTAGATTCATTACATAATATTTACATTCTAATCGCACTGACAACAATTGCGTGCCCCGGCGCGGCCGCAAAACTACAAAGTAGACTGAATCTATATTTAATAAGTAAATAAATAAATGGCAAACTTAAGCAGACCAGCCCCCACAAGCAGCACCTGTTCACAAGTATGACGCGTGTGGCAGCCATCGCCCTCCTCGCCATATTGGAGGGAAGTGAGCGACCCGTCACACGACGCCGCCGCAAGCAAAGGCCTTAAAGTGAGCATGACTTACTTAAGTCTGGCTTAGAAATAAAAAATAAACTAAAGGGAAACTACTAAACACGCAATTTGTTATCACTGTGACTATTGACAAGTTTATACTAAATATCATTTAGGTATATGTATAGAAAATATAACAATTAAGGAGACAGACATAATCTATTGAAGAATTTAAATGAAAAACATTAAATTGAATTAATTACTATAAGTAATAATCTGTAAATTAAACAAAAAATAAAAAAAAGATAACTTATAATAATAATAGCATACTTAGAATTAAAATGGACCTTGAACTAGCTGCTAAGTGAAGCAGGTGCAGAGAGAAGCTACTTCCATACATCCTTGTCGTCAATATAATGAGACACTTTATAATAGGCCCTACTCAACAACCGCTTTTTGATATGTTCCTTAAATTTAAAAAAGGACATACTGGTCACGCTATAAGGAATTTTATTGTAAAATTGGATACAATTCCCAAGAAAGGACTTATTTACTTTAGCTAATCTAAATCTAGGCACAGTTATTTTGTCTTTGTTTCTAGTGTTTCTATCGTGATAATCACTATTGACTGGAAACAAATTAATGTTTTTACGAACATACATAATATTTTCAAAAATGTACTGAGAGGGCAAAGTTAATATATTAATTTCCGGAAATACCTTTCGCAGAGATTCGCGAGACCCCAAACAGTAGATGGCGCGAATTGCTCTTTTTTGCAATACAAAAATTGATTCCAAGTCTGCGGCAGAACCCCACAGCAAAATACCGTAAGACATAAGGCTATGAAAATATGCAAAATAAATTAATCTGGCTGTATTAATGTCCGTCAGTTGCCTTATTTTGCTGACTGCAAAAGCAGCGGAGCTCAGTTTACCACCTAAGGCTTCCAGGTGAGCACCCCACTGCAATCTACAGTCTATGGTCAGACCAAGAAAAACAGTCTTATCTACTACATTAAGTTTAGTACCGTCCACAATAACATTGGTATCAACTTTTGGTACGTTTGGTAATGAAAATCTTATACATTTAGTTTTTTTAGAATTTAGCATTAGATTGTTGGCAGCAAACCATTGAGACACAGTTTCCAGAGCGTGGTTAACTTTTAAAAGGTCTTTGTCTTTTCTATCTACTTTAAATATCAGAGACGTATCATCTGCAAACAAAACGACATCTGATAGTTCTTTCACCATGTAAGGTAGGTCATTTATATAAACTAGAAACAGAAATGGGCCTAAAATCGAGCCTTGAGGTACGCCTAATTTGACTAAGGAGCCCGATGACACACTACCATTGATTCCTACTTTTTGTTGGCGCCCTGAAAGATAGGAAACCACAAGATCGAGGGCCACTCCGCGAATTCCATATAACTTAAGTTTAAGAGCTAGCGTTTGGTGATCTACGCAATCAAATGCCTTGGAGAGATCACAAAAGATACCAATAGCATCGTGTGAGCACTCCCAGGCCTGAAAAATATGCTTAATAAGTTTAGCTCCCGCATCCGTAGTGGACTTACCTCTTGTAAAACCGAACTGATCATCATGGAGTATCTTGTGGTTATTAAAATGCCTTAACATTTGGTTTAGCACAATCTTTTCAAAAATCTTGCTTAATGCAGGAAGTACTGAAACAGGTCTATAATCTGAGGGATTGTTTTTACATCCCGATTTAAAGATTGGAACAATTTTGCTGTATTTCATTAAGTCAGGAAAGTTGCCCTGTTCGAGACATTGGTTAAAAATTAGGGCTAAAATAGGGGCAATATTGAAAATAATTGACTGTATAACCTTAACTGACAAACCCCATAAGTCTTCTGTATTTTTCATATTTAGTGACTTAAAAGCCGTGATAATGTCATAGTCATTAACCTGAGTGAATGCGAAGTCTGGAATATTTTGTTGAAAATTATTCTGTAAAATCGATTCTGCTAACGTGGAAGACGAAGCAAGATTTTTAGTAGCCTCCATAGGTATATTTGAGAAAAAAGTTTCAAAAGCAGATGCTACTTCTAATTTACCTGAGATTAATGTATCATTAATTTTAAGAGAAAAAGTATTATCTTTGATTTTATTCTTACCAGTCTCTGTATTAATAATCTGCCACACTGTTTTAATTTTATTATTAGAACTATTTACCCTATTGCCTATGTAGATGGCCTTTGCTCGAATACAAACCTGTTTAAATATCTTGGAATAGTTTCTAACATATATATGAAAGTTTTCATTACTATTGTAAGATCTCTGATGGTAAAGATCATACATGTTATCCCTACTCTTCCTGATTCCTTTAGTTGCCCAGTTACAGAATTGAAGTTTATTATTATTTACCTTCTTAGTTTTGATTGGACAAGATACATTAAATTCGTTGCAAATATCTTTAAATATTTTTTCATAGTTTACATTTGGATCATCAGAAGTATATGTAGTGTTACTAATTTTATAATCCATATTGACGCTGAAATTATTTAATCTTGTTTTATTAACTGACCTAAATGTTTTCGTTACGGATGAACTAAGTTTTTTACACGGAAACTTTACTAATTGGGCCAAATGATCCGAACGGACGCCACTTATTATTGACTTCTCTAAAACGTTACTGTTGGTTATTATGTTATCAATACAAGAGGAAGTAGTAGCCGTCACTCTCGTGGGCTCATTAAATAGATGAGACATATTAAATGATTTAAATAGCGTAATAAAATTATTTCTATCTAATGAGGGTATTAGGATGTCAATATTAAAGTCACCACAAATAATTACTGACTTATTACATTTTGATAATTTACTAAGTATTTGTTCCATTATGGAACAAAACAAAGTAAAATTTGACGCAGGAGGTCTATACACACATAAAATAATGGAGCTTTCAATCTCTGCACATGCCACCTCGCATACGCGTTCCACAGAATGACAAGTAATATCAGTACGATTCTTATATTTAATATTACTATTTAGCAAAATGAGGGTGCCGCCACCCTGAGCAGTCACTCTATTGTACGCACTGGCAACAGTAAAGTTATTTACATTAAAAAGCATTCTGTCTGGTTTTAGCCACGTTTCTGTAAAACATAATATATCGATTCTGATTTCATCACATAATAATTCAACGTCAAGTATTTTGCCAGAGAAGCGATTAATATTCTGATGTAGTAAAGTAATGCCATGAGTATGCTTCTCTGTTGTCGGAGTTACAAGTTTAAACAACTAATCACAGTATTATTAGTACTACTAGACAATACCGTTTTGTCACTAAGGCTACATTTAGTTATATTAGCTATAACCGTGTTAATATTGTAAGCTATCAGTGTAGCAATCAAGTTTTTACATTTTTTGGGCATAAACAATGAGTCCCCAGTAAATTTTAGTCCACTAACAAATTTATTAGTGTCGAAATAAGAAAAAACGTCACTATGACGACATGTCAAACTATATATAAAATTGTTCAAAAACAATATATACCTATTTTGTTTATCCGTATAGTTGACGGAGTATGGCAAAGCACATAGAAAAACATTCATCACCTTTAGTTTGAGGAATGTTTCAAAACTATTAATTAATTCTTTGAATTTCACGTTCAAACCATTTCCTATAAGTATCACAACAGTGGTTTGTTTGTCAAACTTAGTACTTACAATTTTATTCATTACATCTGTATAGGAAGCTCCCGGCATACAATAATTAATAACTGGCTGATCCACACGATAGCCTATTCCAAATTTAAACCGCTTAGCCATTTACAAAGCAAAAAATTAATTTCAATTTAATAGTAGCAATATGTATGTATAAATATCTCAGTGGTCACAGATATTACAAACAAACCGAAACACATTCCATGTGGATGCACTTAATGAAAGAGACGGAATGATGAATTCATGGAATTCTGAATTAGAAGTGAAAGGGACAGATGTATTCAAATGGAATCGATGCGGTTTTCATTCGGAAGTTACCGTGGTGCGGTTGAAGAGGCAAATTAGGGCGAGCGTAGACTTGCGACTTTTTGTATTTATATAATTATTTCATTTGGTTGTATTTGTGTGATTATATATTGGCACGTATATTATACAACTTATCAGATATCTGGTATCCCTTTCGCACCTGAATAATACGATAGTGAGTTATTTTTTTCTAAAATTCTACAACGTAGTCTACACACCTGGTTGTCACGAACGTGCTATGCAGTTTCTAGAACTTGTGTAAATGGTATATTTTCCACACATAATAAGATTTTCTAGAAAAGAAAAAGATTTGATCGGAAAAAATCTCAGGTGCGAAAGGGGTATAGATAGCACAAGTTCTTCTTAGTTTGGAATCAGATTTTTTTATTTACAAGAAATGTATGTACTTATGTAAAAAATATGTATCTATTATAACTGTCACCTTTTTAAAAATATAAAAAATATGTATATTAAAATTAAAAATAACCGTATATTAAAAATAAAGTATAATACCTACAGCATTAAAGTTTTCACATAACAAAGAGATCACGCAAAAGTATTACAATATTTTAACGACTTTGACACATAAACACATTGCCCAAAGAATTCAATTTAGTCTGCAGCCATTAAATCGCACATACAAAAGGTAAATGGCTTCATCACACAACAAGGTCACAAAAATCGATGGCTGATAGAGTCGTGGGATCGTAAAAACGCACGCGTTACGTCAGCCTAAGCTCGATGGCGCCGGACACAAGGCGCTCTACATATGAAACAAGCTTGCTTATTAAATGCTACTAGTATAATATATGCTATTATAATGCTATTAGCACCTGCTGCACGTAACCGACCTTCTGAAGGAAGCTATTGCCAACTAAATAGTTACATATTCAAAGCTTCTGTTTTATGTACCTATGTAATTTTTGGAAGAAAGAAAGAAAATTTATTTCGCATTAGTATTTAACAACTAATGCGAATTACATGTTCCATGTACATGATGTGATACATAAAGAAAATACATCAATTTGTTGCATGGGGTCAAAAGGTATTATATGTGTGTATGGGTGTGTGTGTGCGAGAGTTTGTATGTAGAGTTTTTTTTTTTTTTTGTACTACTAAATCGGTAAACAAGCATACGGCCGCCTGATGGTAAGCGGTTACCGTAGCCATATGAACGCTTGCAACACAAGAAGTATCGCTCACGCGTTACCGACCTTTCCCCCTCCCCTATGAGCTCTGGCGACCTTACTCACGCGCAGGAACACAACATAAAGTTATTTGGCTGCGGTATTCTGTAAGGTGGAGGTACTTCCCCAGTCGAGCTGCTCTTTGAGCGAATAAACGCAATGCTCTACCTCTCCCCTCTCTCTTAGAGTGAGTGTTTTTATATCAGTGTTCCAGAAACCTGAAGAGGTTTTTGTTTTTAGAGGATACATCTGTTGTTTCATGCGCCTATAAATCATTACAGGCTACATCAGGCGGGCCGTATGCTTGTTTGATACCTTATAGTAGTATAAAAATGTACGGTTTCAATGCATAATTCAAAATTTTAGACATCGTTGTACATTTTTTAAAATATTATATCCAAAATAGATGCACAGTTTGTTTAAAATATCCATTAAAAATGTATAATGTAATCAATCAAAAAAACACTTTGAAGTTATTTACCGTTCCAGCGTAAATAACAAATTGTTGTGATCAATCATTTTGCCGACTGATTTGATTTAATTTTGCACTGTTGGAAAATTTTGATAAGCAACCCTCCAGTTTCACCCTTTTGATCCGCGTTTTTTACCCGAGTTCATCCTAAATTGTAAATTCACTGATTAATTTCGAATATATTATGGGCGATGAATTCTTTTACCCAAATTATTGGTTGACCGACTGTTTGTGTTCAGTTATTCTTGGATAAAGCAAAGGTTCTGTGATGATGGAAAATCATCCGCAGTCCATTGACAATTTTTTTCATTTACCTTACGGGGTTATTATTATGATAATTAAAATTATGTTAAATTTATAATGAGCTCGAGTTGGCTCGACTTGACTATTCGCTTACTCTAAAAGAAAGAAAAAAAAGAGTGTTTTTATTTATTTGTATAAAACGATAACGTGAGCGATTAAAATAATCAATAAATTTTATTATTTCTGTTAGCAGTTTAGGAGATACTAGTTTTTCTGCGCGTTTTCACCCACATTCTCGAGGGATCGTATGTTTTCCCGGGATAAAAATTATCCTATGTGTTAATCCAGAACATATTTTTTCTCTTTGCCAAATTTAATCCAAATCCATTCAGTAGTTTTTGCGTGAAAGAGAAACAAACATACATCCATACTCACAAACTTTCGCATTTATAATATTAGTAGGATTCGAATATTAATTTAATTTACAAACACAAACACACATTAATTTAAAAAGTAAACATTACTTGCAAAACTTCCTTCTCATTAAAGATAATATATTAATTTTATTAATTAAAAAACACATCTACCTATCAATAAAATCAAAATAAAACAAAAAAAAAAACAGTGTCACAGGGATGATGTAAGGATACTAACGATACTCCATACATCCAAATTTGTTCAGGCATTTAAAAGCTATGGTGGAAATAAGAAACTCACATACATACATACATAAACATTACACTCCTTTTTTGGGCAGCTGTAACTGCACCAAATTCCCCGTAAAATCTAAAACATTTTTCCCCACACAGTCCTAACAAAAATAGACACAATAAATAAATAATGATATTTGACAACGTAAATTCCCCTTTACGCAGTAACAGCCGACATATTTTATTAATAACGAATCAAGAAATCCGGGAATACAAAATGAAGTCAACGTAACAAATGATATTATAATCACGAGCATTTGTCTGTGTGTGCGTGATGGAGTCCATTACGTTACTATGGCTCGTGGGGCTCGAAGAGGCTTGTGAGAGGTTTTCAAGTTTTTGAAGTTATAAATTGATGCCTATTTATCTCGTTCGAGAATATTAGTTCTCTGGTAGATTTACAGGGATATTTTTTAATCTTTTGGATCGCTGATTAATTGACAAAGCTTATAAGGTGGCTCATTACGTGGAAGACATGAATATATATGGTTGTAGTAGGTTCTCTCTACACTTGCATCCCCCTGGTTAAGTGAAAATTGTATGAATAAGGATAATAACGTATATTGTATATGTCTTTGCACAAAAGCTGTAAGTTTAAAAGATATTAAAAAAAGGCTTGCTGAGTTTCTTGCCGGAGTCTTCTCAGTTTGTGGTTTGTGTTTGCGGTGGTAAATTCAACTGTATGTATCAATTTAACGTTCATAAGTACCTTACCAGGGTCTAAACTGAATAAATGATTTTTTGATTTTGATTGGACGCCCGTCCTATAACTATATAACATATGAAAAGAAACAGGACCTGCGAACCTACCAATATTTCCAAACAAGATTTATTTATTTTGGGTACCATGTAGTTGTGATGCTGCTCCATCTTTCCTCACTTGCCCTCGATAAATGGCCCAACGAATTCCATTTTCCTGTCTTTGATATCCTAAATACATATCTTACTTTACTCTTACTTAACTCTTATTTTATTTTAAATTTATTTCAATCTTATATCGTATAATTTAATGCAGACTCATCATTTAATGTCAGGCTAATGCAGAATATCAGCGGTTGTGCGATATGCCTATACACAGACATGGCTAAACACTAGACCTTTTTGTCTCTGCTTTTACTTATTACTTTTGTTGTTTTATTATGTTATATTTAAGTTAGAGACAAATAAACGTTCGTTCATTCATTCATTCATACATTCATAATAGCTTAGTATAAAAGCTGTAAATAAAGCCTCGGTAATATTTAAACGCAAAATACCTTGGCAAGGCTTATTTAATGAATATAATTTGATAGATAGTGATGTAGGTGGCGTGTTTTATTATCAACGAGCCGTGTTCACTGTCAACCAGCGGCTGCAGCAATGACACTGATAAATTGACTGAGCACTACAAGTTATAAACGAATGGCTGTCGAAACGATTTTACCATGACTTTTCGATTTATTTTTTATTAGTTTTATGTTTATGTCTGTTGTCAAGGAGATTTTTTTATGTTGAATTTTTTTTTTATATGTTGGCGTCACACGGCTTGTGTATTTTGCCATTTTCCAGTTATATTATAAGTTCTAGTCACAATAAATCACTTTCACATAGTCCTCAGTCAGTCACCGTCCATAAAAGTCATGTTTTAGTACAATGGTGGTTGTACTAAAACTTTTCACGGACTTCTTGAGACAACTTGAAAAATCACGATACACATGATTCATTTCATTTCACTTCACTGGTGCACATGGATTAATCTTTATGGATAAAATACAAGCGATAATATGCAATAAAACTCAAAATACACGAATTTATGAAAATAAAAATGAAAACGCAACGTCACTCTGCAAGTTCCGCCAAAAAGTCCATGTTGAATATTTATTTGAAGATGGCGTTACATTAATATAAATGCAATTTCATTTGAAAAATATTTCAATCGATATCAATAGTACCTACTAATATTATAAAGGTGGAAAGTTTGTTTGTATATTTTTTTATTCGGTAATTGGAGGTTAGTGCAAACCACCCATTTTTAAAAGAAATTTATAGGCTTATCTCACATGAGAAACTAGTTCGATATATAATGCATATGTTATTAGATTGTAATATTTTTATGAATTAACTCTGCAAAAATAAATTATTAGTTGGAAGAAAGAAATCAAGATTAAGATCGGTTTTAAGATAAGCGTCCATAGATAGATTATAATTGTATACTACTGTTAATACTTCTTATAAGTAAATTAATTATATTAAATTCTTATCCGATAACTCATTATAGCCATTGGTGGTATAAAGATTTATATTTATTTAATTTGGATAATCTCTAATAACTTAGATCCACTGAGTTCTGAGCATGCTATTTCCCGATTAGCTATAGTATATTATTCCATCTATAAATTAATCATTACTTCACAAAATGCACTTACAAAAGGGCTTAGGACTCGAGTAATTAATAAAAAACAACAGTTGTTAAGATAACCAATAAAAAGCCCTCTCCTGCTATTACAGGAACCAAGAATAGGCTACTTTCCTCAGAAAAACTAATTAGTCCGTCATTTATCATGTATTTTTTCTTTTGTCAATTAAACAAAAAAATACGAAGATATCGTGTGTTGAAGTTCCGCGTGACGTCACGGTGTGGTACACTTTTTAGGAACAAGTGACGTCACGAGCCCCCACTCCCGAACTTAGTCGCGCTTTATCTTCGTCAATTGTTAATGATTTGGTACAGCAAAAAATACGTGTCCAATATTTTTTGATAATCTAACTGACGGACTAATTAGAATTATTATATTTTTACCCCGGCAACATCCATATTCTGTTTATCATAAAACTGCTCTTTGAGAAGTATAAAAACATCGCAATAAATAATTTCCTTCCCCTTGGCTCATCCCCAGATCCCACCGTCCATTATATCAGCGAGCACATTTAAAAACAAATAAATCCAAACTAAGATAATCCATCAATAATGTGCGACTTCCGAAACTATAAATTCGCCATACGACTCCGTGAATTTTTCTTGTACAGTCAGAAGTTTCAGTCGTAAATATTTTAAAGTTACTTCCGAAGGAAAAGTGACGGCGAATGTTGACGCTTTTGTGGCAAACTTGGGGGTGGCCATCGACAAAATAACCCTGTCCAAACCGGGAGGTCGAACTTGAAATACAAAAGTTTGCGAAATTGAGACTTTTCGAATGTACTATTTGTTTTGCCAATGCATTTTTAGAACTCCGCATCCCGCGGGACCCGCCGCTGAGTAGAGCCTTTTGTAATACTTTTCGATTTGGGACAAAATCGTATAGAATAGTTAATTTTAGTTTAGTTAATCTATTGTTTCTCTCAAGGTTAGATGAGGAAAAAACATCTATACTTTAGCCTAGATTAGACTTCAACGCGCTAACATATTCGTAAGGTAGCTAAATCAAAAATGACTGAATTTTGTACACATCTTTCAATTATTTGAAACAAAGTTTTTTTTCAAATTTCCTGCATCATCATCTTCTAACCTTGGCCAAACATAACCTTACTACTTAAATATATTCATCTATAAGTACATCCCTACGAAATAACTCCAATTCCACATACATATTACATTTAAAGTAGAGGACAAAATGATTGACCCGTAAAAACGTAACGCATCGGCCGCCCGAGCCCTCTGATCCCGTATTCCACATATTATATCCCAATTATAATATAATTCGGGTGGAGGGCTGCGCGACCGCTTGTTACGCACTTGTAAATAGCTTAGCAACGAGAGGTTTTGGTACCCAATTCAATTTGGTCGGGTTCTTAATGCTTTTTAGTTCAACGTTTTTTTCGGACATGAGTTTGGAAGTTTTATTAAAATGGTTTGGTGAAAGTGAATGTCTATCTAACCAATTAATGCTCGGGCGCGTGTTTTTTAATATATCTCAGCAAAGTTTTATTGCAATTGAATTAATATTATAGGAACGCATACGATACAAACACATAAACAAATGTTTTTTAAGGTATAAAAATCAAAATCAAAAAGTCATTTATTCAGTTTAGGCCCTAGTAAGGCACTTATTAACATTAAATTGGTGCATACAGTTGAATTTACCACCGGTTCGGAATACACTTAAACTGAGAAGATTCCGGCATGAAACTCAGCAAGGTTTTTTTTATGTGGAAGATCTTTTTATATTACAGCTTTTTTTTCCAAATATTTATACAATATATATATATTATTATTATGCTTATTCGTACAATTGCCACTTAGCCAGGGGGATGCAAGTGCAGAGAGAAGCTACTACAACCATATATTCTTGTCTTCCACGTAATGAGCCACCTTATAGTAGGCTTTGTCAATTAACCTCTGCTTTATGAAATCTTTGAATTTATTATTAGACAAATGATTCATCAAACAATCCATAACACCAAATATTACATGAAATCAAAACATTTATAATTTAATACAATTTAATACTCTAATAAAACCAACCGTTCAAATAACTACCAAAACAATTCCTCCACACATCCACTTCTTCCACGTCAATAAGATTGTCTATAAACATAATAAGAATCGCTATAATAAAATAAACGGCACAGTAAACAGCGCATTATAATTCTTACTCGGCCGAAACAGCACGTAAAAAGTAAGAGACGTTGAATCGAATCCCCAACAGTCGTGATCGTGAATGGACGGGAGGGCCTGAATTATTTATTCGTAATGCCAACATACGTTCTGCCGGACTTAGGACGGTTGCAGACGGGATGATTTGCGGCTGTTGGATGCCGAGTTTGAAAGTATGCATTTTGTTTATTTAGTAGAGAGTCGTTTACGGCGATGATAGCTCAGTGGTAGTGACGTCGGATACCGAGGCGAAGGTCCCGGGTTCGAATCCTACAATGAGCTTGAGCTTTTGGTGAAGGAAAACATCGTGAGGAAACCATAGCACGGTGGTAGGGTACTTTGTAGTACCCGCCTGGCTGGCTACCACCCTCAAGTTGAAAATCTGTCGCCAAGCACCTTTCGGTGTGTTCCGATAGCTGCACTTGAGAGCCAGTTCCTTCTAGGCTTTGTGTGCTTACCACCTTCGGCCACATCATCACTTACCATGGTGAGATTGCGGTCAAACACAGGCCTATAAACAGGTCTCTGATTGAGATTTAAAAATAGAAAAAAAAACACTGTGGCAAGTTTAATAAACATTATTGATGGGCCAATTAGAGCGGTTTGTTATGATTCCACTTATCACGTCGCAGTTTATAGGTTCGTTTCCACACAGGCCATTGGTGTGCATGAACATGTTTGTATGTCCTGAGGCGCGGAAATTTTGTGAGTATGGATGTTTGTTACTATTTCACACAAAAACTACATAACGGATTTGGATGAAATTTGGCACACAGATAGAACATATTCTGGATTAACACATAGAATACTTTTTATCCCGGGAAAACATACGATCCCTCGGAAATGCGGTTGAAACAGCGGGACATCTAGTCCTATTTACAATAACTAAATTACCATTTAATAAAAAAAAACATGAGTACTTATCTAACGCTAAAATAGGTTTCCCACATGCAAAACGCTCGTTTAAAACGCGCACAAAGCCTCGTCTACGATCACCCTAGACATCGTACACATTTCACCACTTATCACCTGTTAATAAATTATAAGTGGGAATCTCCCGTGATGGTGGCGTCTCACGGAATGCGCCTAAGATGTTTGTAACTCGGGGGAAACTGTATAGTAGGTGGCCACGAGCAGTTACGTAAAATAAACGTAACGGGATTATTTTCTGACACATTATCAGACACTTTTATCAACTCGCTAATAGTACTGTATCTCTTATTATTTCAAAGGTCTGTAATAAGAGTATTTTTTTTCTTAAATTGGCAGACTGTCCACTTGACGTGCTTATACGTTTGCTGAAGTTTTGTTAAAATTTACGTTAGAAAGAAAGAAAGATAGGATTATATACAATACCTAACTATAATATGCACACTCAGCTGAGGCAACATCGCCGAGGAGGAGGGATTATTGTGTATGTCCATAAAAATATTCAGTTTACATCTCATAATACATCAACTATTCATTGTGAATCACTTTCGGGTATGATTACTTTGAGTGATCGAAGGGTGAACATACTTGCTGTTTACCGGCCACCAGATGGCAGCCAAGCTAGCTATACTAAAGAACTAATGGGACTGATCAATAGGTATGATAAAAAGTCAGAAATTATTTTACTGGGTGACATGAATCTTAATATAACTACAAAAACCAACAATTCTATCTCATACCTAAATTGCTTGCATGAATTAGGCCTAGAATGTAAAATATCACAACCTACTAGGGTTGAAAAGCTGGGAAATACTATTACTCAAACTTGCATAGACCACATTTTCACAAGAATTTACAATGGTACTGTTAGTTCTGGCGTTATAAACGTGTCACTGGCAGATCATTATATAACATGCTGTGCGCTTGAGCTCCCGTCAGCTGTTCGATCACACACATATACCTGTGTAAAAACTGATAGCAAACAAGTGATTGACGAACTGAATCGGACTGACTGGGGTTCGGCAAGTGTGTTCACATCTCCCGATGATATTTACAACTTTATTGAAAACACCTTTTGTCAAATGTATTCAAAATGTACTAAATCATATGTTATCAGTAATAAAGATAGGAAACATTGCAAATGGATAAATAATAAATTAAAAAAAATGTGTAAACAACGTAATAAACTGTATAAAATATGGAAAAAAGATCCCAATAATATAAATAAAAGGATACTTTATAACTCATATAGAAATAAGACTAATAAGTGTATAAATAAAGCAAAAAACAAATTTATTAAAAAGGAAATACTCAAAAATTTTAAAAACCCAAAAAAACTTTGGTTTTTAATTAACGAGATATGTGGCAATATAAAAGCATCAACTGATGATATGATCCTGAAAGCTTTTAAATTAAATGAAAAAGATATTGCTAACAATTTCGAAAAGGAATTCCAAAACAGTGTATATAATATCTCAACATCATGTCATAGACAATTGTTAGACCCTTTGTCGTATCAGTGTGAGCCGGAGGTGTCAATGCGATTAAAACATATTACCAACGAACAAGTTTTTAGACTAATTAATCAATTAAATATTAGTAAAAGTCCTGGATATGATAAAATACGTGCATCAGACATAAAATCAATTAATAATTCTATAACTCCGATAATCACAAAACTTATAAACTCATGCATTGATACGTCCAGCTTCCCTGAGAAACTTAAGATAGGTATAATAAGACCTATTTATAAAAAGGGTTGCCATAAAGAATACCATAATTATAGACCTATAAACATACTGTCATGTATAGATAAAATAGTTGAGAGATACTTTGGAAATGAAATAAACAAATATCTTGATAAAAATAATATTATAAACAAAAATCAGTTTGGGTTTCAAAAAAACCGTAGTACCTCCCAACTTTTATGTAAATTTACCAATGAGATCAACGAGTACATGAACAATAAAGAACATGTACTTGTTGTTTTCATTGATTTTAGTAAAGCATTTGATATGATTAATTATAAAACACTATATACAAAATTAGAAAACAGTGGTATTCAGGGACCTCTTCAAAAGTTGTTAATGAGTTATCATAGTGATAGATATACCTACGTTAAAGTCGCAAACCAGTTGAGTAACGGAGCTAGAACTGAAAAGGGCACGGCTCAAGGTTCAATTATCGGCCCGACTATATATCTACTATTTGTTAATGACATGTGCAATGTAATCAAAAATGGATCTGTGTATCAGTTTGCTGATGATACATGCTTAATTGTACACAATAAAGATTTAAAAAAAGCTGAAAAGGAGATGCAAAATAACTTGGAGTTGTTATGCAAATGGTCTCATGATGCTGGGTTAGTTATTAATGCACAAAAGACAAAGGCCATCCACATCCATTCAAGTCACAATATAAATGCGTATGTACCCAGCATTGTGGCCCATGAGCATGACTGCTTGCATAATAATATCAAACCGTGTAATTGTCAAAAAATTGAATTTGTTCACAAACACACTTATATTGGATTAATAATAGATAACAGATTAAATTGGGATTTCCATATAATGCACATTTGTAACAAACTAAGGACATTCCTGGGTAAAATATATATTCTTAGATTCAAAATTCCATATCAGGTTTTAAGACTCTTGTATCTAGCTATGGTTGATTCTGTAATTGATTATGGTATAAGTAGCTATGGCAGAACTTATAAGACACATTTAGATAATATTTACAAATTACAAATACGAATCTTGAAAACTATTGTTCCAAGTCACATAAGATCAAAATATAAGGAAAACTACTCTGAATTATTTAAGTTCTGTCAAGTGTTACCAATTCACAATAAAATAAAATTAGCAATTCTTAAAGATGAACATCATAATATCAGTAACCTAAAATTGTATGAAAGAAAGCAAAACTTGAGACCTCTCAAGGATTCGGAGATGTATGTTTTGCCTAGATATAAAAATACTTATGGAATAAGAAACTTTAAGTACACACTGCCCAAGATAGTTAACAGTTTACCTAAGGAACTGCAAACCAAATATACAGAAAATGTTAAAATGATCAAGCCTATAAAAAAGTATATGCTGGGAATGGAAGGGGATGACTTTAGCTATGTGTATCTTTAGCATAAGTACCGCGATATAAACCATATTATAGTCAATATATAAAATGAACTCTCACCGGACACATAAGCCTTTCAGGCTTTCGTCAGGTGGCTATGTAAAACAATGTACCTATTATGTAATTTTGGTCAAATAAATAAATAAATAAAATAAAGAAAGAAAACATATTTATTGTTATGTTACGAGGTACTTAGGTTTATAATTGATTATAGTTGTAATTTACCAAAAATGAAACTACGACAGATTTTGTAAAGAGCATCTACCGAATAGAAAAAAATTATAGCCATCCTAGTAAGCAAAGCTTTAGCAAAATTGGGCCTTAGTCAACTATTTGCGTTCAAAAATAGTCCCATATTTTAATCACAAATGACGTACATATAAGTCAGCTAAGTGGCCAGCTACAGCATAGTTCACCTTACATATTTCGTTCGCAAGTTAACGTCTGAGTTATTTGTGCAACTCACGGGATGGTTGTTAGCCGGGAATGGTTTTTGCCAGCGTCCATCATTGTTCTTGGAGGTTTTTTAATAAGTTTCTTGTGAAGTTGAGACGATGTTTTGTTTCGTGCCGATATTTTCTTTGGTCCTTTTTTTCTAGATAGACTTGTCGGTCATATTATAACCATATAGACACAGGGATACATGCTACATGAGTGTTAATATTAAGTCATAGTAAAATCCCTACTTAGTTTATAGCATTTCTAAAGGATGTAACCAAATAACATTATTAAGTTAAATTCGTCTAGTTTAGGTGAAAAGCTATAGTTTCTGTCCAATGATTTAAAGAATATAGAAAAATAGAATATAGAATCCAGATCTAAGGCGATGATAGCTCAGTGGTAGTGACGTCGGATACCGAGACGAAGGTCCCGGGTTCGAATCCTACAATGAGCTTGAGCTTTCGGTGAAGGAAAACATCGTGAGGAAACCATAGCACGGTGGTAAGGTACTTTGTAGTACCCGCCTGGCTGGCTACCACCCTCAAGTTGAAAATCTGTCGCCAAGCACCTTTCGGTGTGTTCCGATAGCTGCACTTGAGAGCCAGTTCCTTTGGCTTCCTAGGCTTTGTGTGCTTACCACCTTCGGCCGCATCATCACTTACCATGATGAGATTGCGGTCAAACACACGCCTATAAACAGTAAAAAAAAAACTGTAGTTAGTTCATAAAGACTCCGGGTAAAGACTTCCACAACTCGGAGAAAGCATTGAATATTATATGCTAACCTTAAAATAAAGCTGAAGAGTTTTTTTTGTTGAGTGTTTGTTTAAAGGCACTAATCTCTGGAACTACCAGTTGGATTGGAGAAATTCTTTCACATTATCCCCGAGTGTTATAGGCGGCTTTTAAACTTAATAGAGAATAGCTATTAGTCTAATAATGTTTCCAAAAACTCGAGTGAAACCATTCAGCGCAGCTAGTAATAAATATCATATTGGCATTTATATCAGAATTATCTTTCTTATCATATTATTGGAAGATGGAGCCATAAGACCTCTTTGTTGGAATATTAAAATGAAACCTGAAAAGATCTCAATGCGTCTCTGGTAAAGGCTTATAATGACATTTATGTACTTGAAGCCTTGCATTATTTCTGTAGGTGTATCAATTTTGTAAATAACATAATTAATAATATTTCTTCTTGTTATTTCTAGCCACGTCTCTTCTAGCCACGTCTCATTTACTTGTATTATATTTCATAAATAAATATCATGACTAATAAGAAATATGGAGGTTAGGCAAATACATGCAATTTTTTATTGTCAACAAGTCAATGTCGACAGATCCTAGAAGAAAAAACCTACTTTGTAATATCTCATACAGAGACTTACGCACAACTTATTTCAATAAGGCTTTAATCGTACGATAAAATATTCCAACGCAAACAAACATAGCAAAGGATATTTATAATTATAGTAAAACAGAAACTTCAATTATAACAATTCAGAAGAAAAATAATTGATTGAACCGCGATAGGTACGTAACATATGTACGTGTTTGGATGGACAATATGCCTACATAATACAACACATACAAAATATTGCGAGGTCAATATTTCCCTGCCTAAAAACATAAAGCAGTGCAATGTTTGTATCTTCGAGTTAAATTATATTAACTTTCTACGTAGGTTCATCGCCTCTAAACCTATCTTGAAAGGATCATTTGAGAAAAGTTAGATTCAAAACTATTTATAGACCTTTGCAGGCACTTATGAATAGTCTTACTATAATAATCTAATCCCGGTTCGAAAGGTTGCAATTGCTGAGAAGAGCCGGCAATAAACTCAGCAATATCTGATCTCACTGACTATAATTGCGTTGCCCGTAGGTGTCCTATCTAGTATATATGTAACATCCAATATGATTTGCTCACAACATTGTGAGCTGCCAGGCCGCCAGGTCGCCAGCCTCCCACTAAAGCGTAACACTTCGAAATTTATTGATGCTATTAACATTCAAATAATAATTCCTAGCTTTATAGACCGTAAAAGCATTTTAATATCAGCTCGTTTGATACACAATTCAATTTGGAATGTGATTTTCTGATAGGAGATTGCCAGATTGTTTTTAATGTAACTACTATGTTACTACTATTATTATGTTAAATTCTTTATTCAAAATGTTTCACTAGTGAGTTTTTGCCGATTCTAAAAGAGTAATCTGGTTTTTATTTTCGAATGAAAAGCGACCGTATATTCAAGCGGTTAAATTGTTTAGGGCACAAATGCCTAGATCAATTTTTAATAATAAATCATATAATTGGAAATGCAGTATCTATTTATCTCTCGGGACTCGTCATATTTTTGGATATTTAAATAAGTATTACCTACTTAAAAAAATCAACTCATCAATTCAGAAAACCTTTCAAACCTAACTTTTTTATTAATTTTTGGTGGCAATAAAACTCAAGCTAATTTTCTTCAAACGCAATGTTTAATAAAAATTTAAATCTTTTAAATCTTCTATTCAAGGAACATATTGATTACCATGGCGGGAATACACCACATCTCTATAAATTCGAACTAAACCTAAGAGCCATACCATAAACAGTTACATGCGCCCTATGCGTCCTTCAAAAGTAGAAAGTTTTATCACTTATTCAAGTGAAGATCGATTAGGAGCGAGGGGCTGAGGAGGCCTACTACTAAATGATTCGTTGTGACCTTTCTCAAAGTTCGACGTTTAAGTGGCCATCGGCCAACGTCTATAAATACTGCACAGTAAAGGAATTTGATTGATTGCAGCTAACATCTGTTAGAGCTCTCCTATTATTATAATATCAGAGATTATAATCAAATATGTATATGATGAATTAGGGAAGTAGGCCTTTGTTTATAAGAAGTGAAGGCCTTAGCTGTATAGATATACATAATAAACTAGCTATTTGCCCCGCGATTTCACTCTTGATCTGTCTTTTACCCCTCGTTATAATGGAAACTTGTAACGTAAAGGGTATATCCATCCGAAAGGTGTGAAGACTACATCCAGGAATAATTCTCTCTATAAAAAGATTATACTACAAAATCGGTTCAAAGTCAAAGTCAAAGTCAAAGCCATTTATTCAATTTAGGCCCCAGAAGGGCACTTATGAAGGTCATATTTACTGAAGTTACCACCGGTTCGCAACTCGGCCTTCAACTGAGAAGAATCCGGCAAGAAACTCAGCAAGGTTACATTTTTTATTTATTTTTTGGACAATCTGACTATGTTTGGCTTTTTTTTCCAAATAATTAACAATAAAAAAGAGAGGTTAATAAGTATACCTCCCGCCTGATGGTAAGCGGTTACCGTAGCCATATGGATGCTTGCAACACACGAAGCATCACACACGCGTTACCGACCCTTCCACCCTCCCCAATGAGCTCTGGCAACCTTACTCACGCGCAGGAACACAACATAAAGTTATTTGGCAGCGGTATTCTGTAAGGTGGAGGTACTTCCCCAGTCGAGCTGCTTTTTGAGCGAATAAACGTTATGCTTCTCTTAAAAAAGCAAAAATCTAATTAAAATTTCCCAGTACCGCAGAAACGTGTCCCCATAAACCTGAATTCCACACCACAAATGAAGCAATTATAAAGCTTAGAACACACTTATACGCTCCAGGTTCGTATCGTTTAACAATCAATGGTTCGACTCGATGTAATCACGCCCGGGTCGTATCCGGGCCGGGTCATTATTGCTTGCTTGTGGGCTTGCTCATTAACTATGTCATTGAGTTTAATCCGGGTAACATAAATTAATTATGAATTGACCGTTTATAAGATCCTTTATTATTTATTATGTGTGGATATACTATCACTCTTTCTCTAGCGATTTTATCATCTTTTTGATTTATTCAATTTGTGGTCATCCTAGGAACTCAGTATTTTTAGTGATAGCTTCAGTATTGCATTATTACTCTATTCCCGCAAAGATCAATAATATTCTTTTGACTAACCTCGATGTTTCGACCATTGCATTGCATCAGGATTGGACTGAAAACAGCGGGTATCATCGCGTAACTTATTATTAACTACCTGTCTCCCGTGGTTTCATCCGCGTTCCCGGGATAAAAAGTATGCCTATGTCCTTCTCCATACCAAGGCGATGATAGCTCAGTGGTAGTGAAGTCGGATACCGAGATGAAGGTCTCGGGTTCGAATCCTACAATGAGCTTGAGCTTTCGGTGACGGAAAACATCGTGAGGAAACCATAGCACGGTGGTAGGGTACTTTGTAGTACCCGCCTGGCTGGCTACCACCCTCAAGTTGAAAATCTGTCGCCAAGCACCTTTCGGTGTGTTCCGACAGCTGCACTTGAGAGCCAGTTCCTTCTAGGCTTTGTGTGTGCACCACCTTCGGCCGCATCATCACTTACCATGGTGAGATTGCGGTCAAACACAGGCCTATAAACAATAAAAAAAAAAAAAAAAAAAAAAAAAAAAAAATACCATAGGCTATCTGCGTGCCAAATTTCATGATGATCCGTTGAGTAGTTTAGGCGTGAAGGCGTAACAAACAAACAAACTCACTTTCGCATTTATAATTAGGATTATGCGCTAATCTCTGGAACTAAAATTTAATATTTTTGCGATAGTATAATTAAAAATTAAATATCCTGGGACATTCCTCACACACGGTCATCTGATCCCAAACTAAGCAAAGCTTGTACTATAGAAACCAGATAATTGATATAATACATATACTACTTTTTGTTTGTAAATACATACTTAATATACATAATTACACCCAGACTCAGGACATACAGACATGTTCATGCACAAATGCATGTCCTGTGTGGGAATCGAACCCACGACCTGCGGCACGTAAGCTGAACCTTAACCAACTGCGCCAACTGGCCCATCGAAATAAACACGGGTGAAACCGCAGCATAAAGCTACTTTAAATATAATTTGCAATGTGAAATGTGAACACGTACGTTTAGAAACTAATTACAGACTAGACGCCTTTACATAATCATATCCTTTCATTCGTTCAAAGTAATATGGACTTATGTATCTCTTTAACTATGTTGTATCTACTAGTTTGTATATACTTGAATGTTTCGAGTTTTGATTACTTCTCGATAACACTAACTGTGAGGAGCTTGTAATTTTGTTGACTCTGTGGGAATTTAGTTTAATGTAAAATATAGCATTAATTTATTTTCTGTTAAAAATACAGTATTCTATAGAGATTTAAGCAATATACTTCGTGGTGGTAAATATTGTTTATATTTTTACTCTGTGCCTATTTGAATCACTGCAAAAAGAGTTTATTTTATCAAAGAAAATAGATCAAATACATGATACCTACCCATTTCATAATTTTCTTCAGTCTATAATTTAGTTATTGTCTAATTTGAAAATACATTTTTTTTCCCGGACGGACGAAAAATATATTTTTCTATTTATTAATTTTATTTCGTCCAAAAACAAATCAATCAAATCTTCGTCTTTGAACTACTTCAATAATTATGCATAGAAATAAATACTTAACGATTGAAAACTAAAATAAAATAAATAAAAGAAAACAAGAATAAATTAGTTTATTTCTTAGGAATTTACGAGAATATTCAATAAAGTGTATTCAATTACATATTGCTATTGGATTTTCTTAAATCTCGTCTCTGAATATAGCTCCTTCTATAAAGAACACATTTCGCCATTCCATCAGTAAATTAACCTCGGAAATAGTCAATAAATTAAATGGCTCGCAACAAAGATAAATAGCAAACATTGACGAATGGCCGCCCGTGGCTCGGATGGCCGGGTATGACCGGGTATGGCCGGGTATGGCCGAGGATGTCTCGTGACGTTTTCTGTCACTTTACGTGGCTAAGCATTCCATTTATAAACTCTACCGTCCAAGGTATACTGTCTTTGAACTGAATAACACTATCTGGGTCATTTGCGTGACTAGAAATGGATTTAAATTGTGGTGTTATGATTTATTGAACTAAGTTATAATCTTCTAACTTAATAATGTCATAAATGTTGAAGTTTGTGTGGGTATTTGTGTATTATAGTGTAAGTTAAAACTAAAGATATTTTTATCCCCAATGTAGGCTAACTGTAAGGCGTACATATCGTAGGGTGGAAACGAGTGGGTTGGTAGTTATTTATTTATTATGGGAAGACTAACAACTATGAACAAGGAAGCCAATAACAGGTCTTCACGGTTATATTTTATAAGACTAAGCAATAATATTACTATTGAGCAGGGAGACTTTAGATGGTAGATGTTTGAAGTTTAACAGAATGAACTTCTTCATTTTTAAATTCTCTCTTTTACCATAAATATTTTTTTTAAGTTCACTGAAAAAAGGATGTGTAAATCTAGTTATGTAAGTTGACGTTTTGTTGTCGGGAAACTAACTTTAGTTACATTTAACCAACTAATTTAGTAATGAACCAAAACTAGTTTTGTTACTGGTAAGTTATAGTTCGCAAGTCACTCTGTTTAGGTTATTGGTCGTCAAATTTTGTGTTACTGTTAAATAACATTTTGTAGTACCTTTTTTTCAGTGTAAAGTACAAGTATATGTAATTAATGTAACAGAAATATCTTTCATATCCAAAAATAATATATAAATGAATATTTTTTTAATACCCAAGAGTTACAAAAGATATATGATATATACAGGTCGTTGTTTTGGTCAGCGACGAGCGACTCAGGGTCGATAATACAAATGATACTGGTGCTAAATAAAATATAAAAAAATACTTTTTTTTTAATAATAAAAATAAAAAAAATTAAATTTTGAAAATCATGTAATAAGCTAAAGTGTAGACATAATACTCAACGGGAGTACGAGGGAGTAAAGGGGTGGAGCGATGGCGGCTTGAGCCTAGCTCTAGTCTGTGCACGTGCCTAGTAACCATACTTTGCATTAATTTTATTTCAAATTGAATAAGGTATTTCTCAACATATTTTGTACTACCGCTTCTGGGTCGGTTGTCGCCGACCAAAACAACACCCTGTATATATATATAGATAAGTTCAGCTTGTGGCGCTGATTTCAGCCATACCAAAATACATCAAAATAATAATAACACATCCAACAACATCATTTATAAATACGACGGGAGGTGAGTACATTTGGTCCCACGTAAATTAATCAAGCGGGACATGGGTCCACTGCGATATAAGAGGCCCCCAAGTCCCCCCACCCTAATGACGGCTTAATGAAAATTGCTCCGGCAAAATGGAACGATGACAGTTAATCATCGCTTCAAAAATCTCCAGTTTAAATCACTCTAGGGAGTTGCCAGGCTGTTTGGTAGAGTGGTTTCAAGTTTCAACCATTACTGTGATAAACTCTTTAATTCAGTTTTCATAGTTTACAGGGCGGGCTAGCGATCGGGGACGATTAGGGTTTGGATACGCTTTATGTTACGGTTTGAGCTTTAAAAATTGTTTGGGTTAATTAGTTATTGAGTTCATTAATTTATTTTTGAGATTGGCATTCTAAGAGCCGACGTAACGATACATAAAGACGATTCCCGTAATATTTACCTACATTTCTTATCTATGAACTGTAATTATTTCAGATTAATTAAAGCACGAACTAAGATTGTAGCACTAATTTGAAATTTCGTTTCCCCATTCCGACCACTTTTACAAAGAAAGTATTTTTTTTTTTTGCAATATGTTTGGGTCAGCAATATTTAAAACTATTTTATACACATCAATAGAATTAGTGTTAGCTGAAATATAGTGATGTGACAGATGGACGGAGTGGCAGCGCAAGGGTTCCTTTTTTGCCCTAATTGGTTCAGAACCCTAAAAGGGTAATAACTTACTAATTGCAATTTACTGAATTGTGAATGCCACAATGGTCACAATATCTGTTACTTACAAAATTAATATATAATCATGATTATTCTTTTAACTTTTTGTGTATCTATTAATTTTGTTACCTACATCTTAGCTAACTGAATGCAAAGTATAATGAAGTAAACGCTCCGTATATATTTTTAGTCAAACAAGGGCCCAAACCAACAGAGCATGGAAAGGGCTCAACTGAATAATTTTCCATTCATTAATGCTAGTAAAGTTTGAGTAACTATAAGTAGGAACGCCCAACTGTTCCTGTCAGCATTCTTGCCTGAGAAACCCCAAGTTTGTGGATAGTTTGGGGACATCTTGAACTAATGAGTGGTTTAGCCTTTTATTAGGCTAGGCAAGGTTGGTATGTGCCCTTGGAATCATTAAGATTGTCTATTTGGCCGTATTGTATTGAAGTCTTGATGAGAATTTTTCAAAATCAGATATATGCGTGAAATATTTTTAACATAGAGTTAGTAATATTAATAGAGTACCGTACCGTACTAGAGTACGGTCCTTGATCACCGACTGACCGGTCCAAATGCCTTGAAACGAAGTACGTGTACATAGTTTTAACGACTAAAATACATAATATGAATGCCAATGGTGCCGATTCTGTTGTAAATCGCACTAAACTAATTTTAGACACATCTCATCTCTTTCTTACGAACATTATTGAAATATGATAGAACATATTTTAAGTTGTCAAATTAATCTTTGCCGTCTTATTTTGCGTGTATTTAGGCGTAACCGCGATAGATGGCGACAAAATTTATATTGAAAACAAGCATTGGACTAATTTGACAGGACTAAATTTCTTCCATCCTTTTCTTATGTTCTTTGTTAGAAAGAGATATAGTGAGATTAAAATTAGTTTAGTTGTGCACAACAGAATCAGGGCCAATTCCTCGTTTTTATCGATACTTATACCGAGAACAAATGACAAGAAATCTATATCTTTTGTTCTGACTGTAAATCAACTAGATGTAAGATATATCTGTGAATGCATCTATATGGAAACTGCTCACCCTTCGCATAAGGTAATGCAGTTAACGCTATCACTCCGTAATATACTAACTCTATGATTTTTCCTACTTATTGTCATAAATAATCGTAATATGATTAAAATCTGGGACATAGATATTTTAATATAATCAGTAACAAAAAGATATTTTAATAGACACGAAAACTCGTATGAGTAGGCTAGAAAATTGCGTGTATGTTGTAAAATGAACAGATTACTCATCGCAGCAAAAGTTTTTTATTACAAGCGATTAAAAGCGAAACGACGTAGCACAATATAATCCTCAGCAATTATTTACTTTTTTACGTAACCATTTAATATTTTTGAGTTATTTCAACACAATGTTTGTTTTGAAATGGTGATAGTTGAATTATTCAGTATAGCTTATTGTTGATAAGCTGAAGTTTTTGAATCGGAGCTCAATGAGGACTACCTTTTCTGTGGCTACCAGTTGGCGTCACTAGCAAGTGGGTCCTATCACTGTCGTTGAAAAGGTATTTTCTAGCTCGTAACGGCCAATATAATTGGTAATAACCAAATAAATAAAATATTGATTACGACTCAGAATTGCACATTCCCGTTTGTACCGAAAAAGGAGGAAATAAGTTACAGAAGACAAAACTCGCCGATGAAAAGTGTTGGTAGCGATTCGCAGGTATAATTTCTGCTATAATTAATCAGGAATGTCACAATTTTAAATCAATCAATCAACAGTAGAAGTTCAGTACATTTGACATTTCTAGAGACCTAGCTAGAATAGTGCCACTCGCGGATAATTCAAACGCTTTTTTTTATTTGGGAGTCTGTGTCCATATTGTCTTATCTATGCAAATGCAACCTTCCGAACCGGTATTAGAGTAGTAAAGTCAGACTTTTCATAAGTGCCTGCGAAGGTCTATTTGAATACATGATTTTGAATTTTATGGAATTTAAGGATAGCAGTCCAAAGGGTTGCGAATTTAATCAAGTAAGAAATTTTTAAGTTTGATTAACTATATGAAGATTTCGCTTAAAAAAAATTGTACCTAGTATTTTTTTATTATCTTTCAAATCATGTCAATATCAATATTCACATTTTCCGGATATTTTCATAACTTCAAGTGTCGATTGGTAAATGTCTACTTACCAAACACTGAAAAGAATTGACTACATGTGACTACAAAATTTTATTTGACAGTTACACAAAATTTGACGACCAATAACCTAAACAGAGTGACTTGCCTATCTAACTAAACTTACCAGTAACAAAACTAGTTTTTAATCGTTACTAAATTATTTGATTAAATGTAACTAAAGTTAGTTTCCCGACAACAAAACGTCAACTTACATAACTAGTTTTGTAGATCATTTTTTTTTTCAGTGTAGATATGCGTATGAATAAAATATGTATTTATAAATACATGCCAGTATTTAATAACATAGACGATTCACATCATATGTCGGAAACAGGCAACATCGGCGGTTTCATTTAATAGTCATAATTGGCGGTGTCCGGTTTTGGCCGGTTTGATCTGGTCGCGGCATCAAATTGAACCGATGCAATTAATTTACCCCAAAGTGGTAGGCGTTTTATTAACAAACATCCAAATATTATTGAAATACATTATTACAATTTATTGGGAATTTTGTATAAAAATAATTCGTAATACAGGTCGTTGATTTGGTCAGCGACGAGCGACTCAGGGTCGATAACACAAATGATACTTGTGTAAAAAAAAATATAAAAAAATACTTTATTTTTTTTTTATAATAAAAATAAGAAAATTTAAATTTTGAAAATCATTTAATAAGCTAAAGTGTAGACATAATACTCAACGGGAGTACGAGGGAGTAAAGGGGTGGGGCGATGGCGGCTTGCGCCTAGCTCTAGACTGTGCACATGCCTAGTAACCATACTTTGCGGTAATTTTATTTCAAATTGAATAAGGTATTTCTCAACATATTTACAGTATTTCATGGAATAAAGTCCATTTTTGGGGAATATATATTTTGTACTACCACTCCTGGGTCGCTTGTCGCCGACCAAAACAACATCCTGTATATTTAATAAATAAATAAAAATGTAGTCCGGATTTTTTGGATGTAAATATAAAATTATGACTTAGTTTTTGTACCAAAAGGCTGTATACTTTGACATTGTAACTTAACTCATTTTATAATTATCTATTAAGGCGCGGACTGACTAAGATTCTGACAGCACTCGTTCTTCACTGGAATAGGGTTGAAAATGGTAAATCATAAATGTGTCGACTCTATGAAATGGACTGTTATTTACGGGGTTTCTTTAGATTATACAGAATATACACATTAAATTGAATAAGTGTCCAGTTAACATTCTAATATAATTATATATCTAATATATTCTTAAAAATATTTTTTTTGTCATCGCTGAAAATACGGAGAATTTCGACGCGAAAGATTTTTTTTAGACGTAACTTACGAATTTATTATTGGGAATATCAAAGCACTTTTTAATATTCTATTCGGTTAACATTTTTCTCAAAACCCTCTTCTGTCCACAGTATTTTTTGTGTTAGGTATTTTCATTGCGTTACGTCATACTCGACTCTTAAAAAACCCATTTTTGTGCATTTGAGCTTAGACCTGGCCTTAAGATAAATACTAATTTATTTATTAGCAAAATTTGCTGTAACCTTCATGAGTTTCAATGAAAAAATACGCAAATTCTCGCCGTATTTAACTTCAAAACTGGCCGTCGACACCTTTTTGCTGTACATAAATAGATTTCGGGTCTCATCAAGCGCTTATCAGATTAGTGGTTGAAATTGTGGTGAATAAAGCGACAGTAGGTGCCAGTGGGGGGTGGGCAAGGGAGGGAGCACAATGATATTAGAAACCGGTATTTTCCGGTTCGACGCCATGTTTATAATTTAGGGTCGCGCTACTACGTTCTTGTGGAAATGTGTGGTTTTGAAAGAAGATGCGGGAGTTGGGAATAGGATAGCTAATCTTTGAATAAACTATTGGTACCTATATTTTTTTAATATCATCATTATACGTTTAACATTATACGATTTTGATTAAATAAATAAATACCAATATTATAAATGCTAAGTATGTTTGTTAGCTCTTGATCATCATCATCATCATCAGCCTATAATGTCCCACGGCTGAGCACAGGCCTCCTTTCACAAATGAGGGTGAAAGGGAATGAGCAGATACTCCACCACGCGTGCCCACTGCGAATCGGTGGAGGTAGGCTAGTGGTCAACCTACTGTTGGAATTTTCAAGCCGCCTGGGACCAACGGCTTTACGTCCCTCCGAAGCACGGAAAACGCTCGAGTTGAAATACCACTAGGTGGTCACCCATCCTCTTATCGGCCTGTCACCAGAGGTAGCAAAACTTTACCGATCGATTAAAACCGAGCGATTCTTACTTCTTGTCCCAGTACAGCATAAGATCTCTCGAAAACGCGTGCAAAACTGCGAGGTACAGCTAGTATTCTGATGAAGCGTGTCTTTTCAATTCAATTAAGAGTTACAAATACGTATGTTTCCAAATATTTAAATCTTCCAATGCAACTAAACCGTAGTATTAGAGTTTCAGCATGCACTAACAGGGTGTTATTTGGGAGCTTACCGTAGGGCGTAAAAGGGTGAGGGGCAACAGGGGCGTGCCACGAGCAGACCACGTCTAACGAACGCTGACAATGACAAGCTCTGAAAACGCACCTACCACCAATGTCCGGATTAATTCGGTGGCATTAATTAAACGTTGTGTATGGCCTTGCCCCGTGAATGCACCTTTCAATATAAATTTAAAGTGATATGATGCGAGGATGGATAATTTATTTACAGTGTAATTATAGAAGTTTAATTGCTATATTACATTAATCGAAAATAAGGTTACACTTAAGAGTGAGTTATATTGTAGACTGTATCTTACCACATTAGGATACATGATTTACCGTATTCAGTTACACGGTAATTCATATCAAAAACAAGCTTAGTTACCATAAAAATCGTTTTTTTTTTTCATACATAATTTTTTTTAACAATTTTGCTATATTAAAATAATTATAAATACACTACAAATGTAAGTTTTAAAGTTTTAAATTAAATAAAACTTGATCCAATATAGCTTACAAATGTAACAATTAGGTAGATATAAGCTTAATAACAGTTGTATTTGACGCTGATCGATATCTCCGGAGGTATCCTCTCAGCTGTAAACAAGGTATACAACATCCATATAATGTACGAAGTGAACTGAATAGAATCGAACTCCGTGAACTGTCACTCTACAGCGTGCTATAAGTAACAAGCGAGTAGCGGGAAAATAATTTTATATTGAGATTTCATCTAATTATTTTTGAAGCAATTAACACTTTCCTCTTTCTGATTTATTATATTATGAATATTTGTTTTCCACATTTAATAATTGGACTGTTTTACAAAAAACTTAAACCGACTTCAAAGTACACTAAGAAGTAATCAAAACCTGATCTGATGACAATGGGACCAAACGGGAAGTGTACCCTTTCAATTAAAAAAAGAATTTTCCAAATCGGTTAATAAATGACGGAGTTATGAGGTAACAAACATAAAAAATAAAAAAAACATTCGAATTGAGAACCTCCTCCTTTTTTTAAGTCGGTTAATAAAGATACAACATAACATTAGACACAACTTATGTCTTAGGCACAGATCACGAGTCTTAGGCTTAAATTACTAACAAAAATTACCGTTATGAAATTTTGCTATCACTATAATAGTACATTATGATACATGTGTGCAAAGTTGGTTATTAACACTCCAGGCGGTATTAAGCGAGCCGATAAGGGAGCCGAGAGTGTAATAATCAATGCACACGCGTGTCATACGACGTTTTTTAACACACTTGCGAGGAAAAAACAGACTTGTATTTTGCAATGAATATCACATTACGAGCGAGTGTGTTGAAAAAATACAAATCTACTTAACTTATACCCTATACTTAGCTCCAATGTATAACCAATAAGTAAACATATAAATAATAATTCCACATTTAAATTGCAACCACCTTCGTCTGTAACAAACTGCACTCATGGCCAGCATCAAACGTCTCAGCCCATGCACTACACCCAAGCCCGTCTCTGTCCCCAAGACACCTGTACGACCTCCAATTATCAATGTAATTGGCTATTCAAGTTGGCACGATGGGGCGAACATAGCATAGCTAATTAATGGAATCAACTGAACATTGAAATTTTCGCTTCAACAGTCTAAAGCTACCTACAGGCAATTTAGGAACGAATTTATGTTGAAACTGAAAGGAAAAGGCCCTTCTTAATTGCCGTGGAAGGCAAGGAGCTCGTTGACCTTGATTTTAGAGGGTTTAAAGTGGAGATTGCGCGAAAAGATGTACATGGGTGTCTCGCGATTATAGTGTTAAACACTCCTTTTGTTAATTTTATGAAAATCTGATTTAAAAATCATACTTATGTTACTACTTAATTACAGTATCAGAAAAAATAGCTATTCGAATTACGATTCACTAACTATTTAAATCAAACTCAATTTATTCAATTGTTTTAACCCAAATCATATTTAAACTTTAACATTAAATAACATAGACATAAATAACTATAGAATAACCTAATCTATTGTCCATCAATCATAAATCAATCGTTAATTTTCAACACCCATTTTAATAATTTACATCAAAGCGTTCCCAAGTCACAAAGTATAAATAAAACGGGAAGCAAAGGTCCACCAATCAACCAGCTAATGTTGCATGAAACCTATCAATAATCTGCGGAACCCTCATAAATTTACCTAACATCGGAGGAAGCTTTATCCCTTGCAGGCAAACAATATGTTGTATGATTGATCACGCCTTGTAATATGTACGCGAAGGTGCTCCGTACATGCAGGTAGATGCTTTTTATTTCTATTATGTAGCTCGTAGATCATTTTTGAGCACTTCGACTCTAGGATAAAATACGGGTACTTTGGTTGAACGTTTTCTAGAGTACACTGAAAAAAATGATCTACAAAACTAGTTATGTAAGTTGACGTTTTGTTGTCGGGAAACCAACTTTAGTTACATTTAATCAAATAATTTAGTAACGAACAAAAACTAGTTTTGTTACTGGTAAGTTAAGTTCGAAAGTCACTCTGTTTAGGTTATTGGTCGTCAAATTTTGTGTTACTGTTAAATAAAATTTTGTAGTCACTTGTAGTATATTTTTTTCAGTGTAACTTCTAAGTTGGATATTTCATTTACTAAAAACAACAGTCTGAAACATTGAAGAGTAAAGTTTAATCAAATTACATCCCATTGTAAAATTTATCTATTTTTTTAAATAAATACGTTTACGTGTTCTTATTCTCAATTACTAATTCAACCGCTCCACAGATTACAAAAAAATGGTAGCCAGAATAGCACAATTTTTAGATTCAATATATATTCATTAATAGGACTCTGGAAGCACTAATTACTATAGATAATTTCTAAAGAAACCAGATGTTTCAAAAGTTGTACAAAAAACAATTATTCGCGAGCAGGCATCCTTACACAAAAGTTTTTTGGCAATTACTATATAGGAAACAGTTGGTCCAACTGAAAACTAAGTTGAGAGATCCGTCTTTTTTCGAAAGTTAGACAATCGACACACAAAATGTAATTAGAAAAACTAGACGTTTGGTTAATCACAAAAATTGATGAAATATTTTGTACTATGGTTTATAAAAGACAGCTTGATCTCTGCGACAGTTGTATGAGTCATATGAAAATTAACCTTATGGGTTAATTTTCATATGACCTCATCGCTGCCGCTGCGGAGATCTCGTCAACGAGCTCGGCCACCATGGGCTTTCGTGCTCTCTAAGTGCTGGTCGAATATCACGACACTCGGCGATTAATGACATTATCCGCAGGGCTCTTGTTGTCGCTAACGTGCCTTCCGTACTGGAACCAGTCGGTATTGCGCGGGGCGATGGCAAGAGACCGGATGGTATGTCTTTGATCCCTTGGAGTGTCGGCAAGTCGCTGGTGTGGGATGCCACATGTGTCGATACACTCGCGCCATCTCACTTACCGGCGACTTGTAAAGCTGCAGGGGCAGCTGCGTCCAGTGCGGAAAATTCAAAATTCAAAAAATATGCATCGATTGGACCCAACTATATTTTTGTACCTTTTGCGGTCGAGACCATGGGACCGTGGGGGTCCGAAGCTCGCCGTTTTGCTCGCACCTTGTCATCAAAATTGATCGAGACCTCCGGAGACCAGCGGGCGGGGAGCTTTTTCCGCCAACGCGTCAGCTTGGCTATCCAAAGAGGAAACGCTGCCAGCCTTCTGGGAACCCTGCCGTTAATCGGAAGCAGCGGCAGGCTTGAGGAAATTTTCTATATATAGATTGTATTTTGTACATATTTGTTGTAAATAAAGATTTAAAAAAAAAAAAATAACCTTATGGGTTAAGCATAAGGTTTATCTATATCATCATAAAATCAACCACAGATTAAACAGATGAACCTTATGATTTTTCCTTAAACAACTGTCGCAGAAATCAAGCTATCTTTTATAAACCAAAAATTACTCCTATTTGGGATAAAAAGAACTTGCTCCGGTGCTGCGTGAAAGAATGACTAGGTACCAATAAGCACACTTTTATACACGCATTTATATTTAAAAATATAATTAGTCAACTAACATAATTATGTTCTCCTCCGTAAATTAAGTGTCCGCGGTTTAAGGCTCCCTAATCGCCTATGTGAAATGGACATCTTTGAAGGCCTAAAGATCTGAAATGAGTAGACTGAGAGCTTAAAAAAATATATATATATTATACACTAATATATAACCTTCAATCTCAACGTTTAAAAAAAATCTAGAACATAAAATACTATGTGAAAAAAAATAATGAAATGATGCTGTTTTCAACTTTAAAATTTGCTACTGCTTCAGAACTACTAGAGATATTTTCATGGCTCTTACATGAAAAAATCGCTAACTTATTTGTCCAAAAAATAGACGTTTGAATTGTTAAAATAACATATAGTAGTGACATAAAATACTATTTTCTATGTACACTACAAACGGCCGAGAGAGGGTCCGTGCGCGGGCGACAGGACCAAGGTCGTTGGCGCATGGAATAAAAATCATCTGAAATAAATGTCTAACATAAATAATACACTCAGTTATGATTCGTTAGAATAAGGATTGTAAGTCCTTGGTAATAAAGTACTGTTTGAACAAACAACGTTTCGATTTCACAAATCAATTAGTTAATCCTCTTAAATCAGTTGACCGCTGGCCGTTGACCGTTTAATAAGTTTATTGAACGTGCAATGTCATTGGAGTCACATTAGAGTTTAATGAGAAGTGTTGGGGGTGTGGTGCGGGAGTAGTACGGGTATTTCCACCACTGTATACCACAAAATAGATAAACTTAGAATCACTTGTTTTAATAATGACCAGAAAGAGATATTTTCTACGATAATGACTACGAAAACTCATAATATGATATTTTAATTCAGTGTAGTACTCGTATCTACTAGTCTGCTCCGTAGTTAATTTTATAAAACCACCGAAAAAACTGAAAAGCAAAAAAATTTTTTGATTATATCTTGAATTTTATAAGGTTTTGCAGTCTAAGGGATAAAAGCCTATATCCATTCTTTCAGTGCCATAAACTACTTGCACGACATATTTTGATTGGTGGTACCAATGCACGATGGGCGCTGTAAAAAACGAACTCAAATTTACATTTATAAATAGTTAGGAGTACGTTTTTTAAGACTCTTGACAGCAACTATACTATATACTAATATAATAAAGCGGGGGATTTTTTTTATAAACAGGCTAATCTCTGGAGAACTACCAGTCGAAAAAATCATTCACTCATGGAAGCTACATTATCCCCGAGTATTATTAGATTTTAAACCGCAAGGAATAAGTTTTTATATAAGTAACAGCGTCTACAACACTGACTAGAACTGTCTATGTGTGCGAACATGAATTCCAACAATTGTAGGTAGCATACCTTCTGTGCTTATGTATTTGGAGCCACTATAAACCGAGTTGCAGTTAAGCCACGCAAGTTAGGCGGGATATTCACTAGCGTATGATCCACTTTGGTCAGATTTCAGGAGCCGTCTAATTAGCTCGTTTGTTCTGTGGATGACTTTTCAGACAGGTCAGATTTAGAGGTCAATGACAGAGATTTTGATAGTTTAAGTTTAATGTTTTTTTAAACTCACAAGTACTTTGGTTGTTAGAATAATATTTGTTTACGCCTCTCTTATTAAATGTAAAATTTGACTCAATTATAAAAAGTAAAAAAAAACATTGTATTTCGTTTCTTTAATTTGGAATTTAAACAAAAACGCGCCCCACAAAATCCTTATTATCAAAACAAGCTATATATTACGCGTCCCTATCAACATTCTTTCGTTAATTTCTAATCTCCCCCGTATGTACCAGGCTTATTAGCAGCTCCACTGTGAAATTATCTCAATTTAGGTGGTCATTAGCACAGTCGCACGGGAGAGATATCCGGGTAGCCGGGTATAAATCTGAATTTAATGACCAACTCCACCGGTTCTAATATTTCCGAACAATGTTTCGGGACACGTAGGTTAAGGGACGTACGGTACGTGTACTCCCGCGGGTGGTCAGTTGTTTCTTGCGTTGGTATTGTATTGTATTGTATTGTTATATAAACACACGTAGACTTAGATGCAGGTGGGTATCTGTGGGGATATTATTTTGACTTATAGTATATACGTTTAAGCAATTAGTGCAATAAAGCTAATAGAAAATTGAGAGCTGTTCTTGTTTGCTAGTTTTTAAGTTATCCAGGCCACCTAAACTCAGAAGAAACGTAATCGATTTTTTGTGACTTTCCATAGTGAAAGACTTTGCAATTCTTAGACTAATTAGCTCTGAAACAAACTTTTCTAGCCTAAAATTTACCTTAGAAAAGACTCTTTCACAATAATATAACGCCAAAATATGTTTTATTGTTTAAATGTAAATCTAGCAAATTTCTGAGGTTATCATTCAAATTGGAGCTACAGCATTATTGCAGTTCGTCTATTTAACAATAGGTTCTGTAAAATATCGAACATAAGATACATTTCTCAATAAATGTGCTATTTAACGCTAAATATTTTTTATCATCAGAGGAGCTTTCTTCCGCGGACGGTCAGATTGTGGAATGAGCTCCCCGCCGCGGTTTTCCCAATGGAGTACAGCATGGGGTTCTTCAAAAAGGGCGTGAAGAGATTTCTTCAGGGTCGGCAACGCGCGAGTGATGCCCCTGGTGTTGCAAGCGTCCATAGGCTACGGTAACTGCTTACCAGGCCACCATTATCCAGGCCACCTAAACTCAGAAGAAACGTAATCGATTTTTTGTGACTTTCCATAGTGAAAGACTTTGCAATTCTTAGACTAATTAGCTCTGAAACAAACTTTTCTAGCCTAAAATTTACCTTAGAAAAGACTCTCTCACAATAATATAACGCCAAAATATGTTTTATTGTTTAAATGTAAATCTAGCAAATTTCTGAGGTTATCATTCAAATTGGAGCTACAGCATTATTGCAGTTCGTCTATTTAACAATAGGTTCTGTAAAATATCGAACATAAGACACATTTCTCAATAAATGTGCTATTTAACGCTAAATATTTTTATCATCAGAGGAGCTTTCTTCCGCGGCCGGTCAGATTGTGGAATGAGCTCCCCGCCGTGGTTTTCCCAATGGAGTACAGCATGGGGTTCTTCAAAAAGGGCGTGAAGAGATTTCTTCAGGGTCGGCAACGCGCGAGTGATGCCCCTGGTGTTGCAAGCGTCCATAGGCTACGGTAACTGCTTACCATCAGGCGGGCCGTATGCTTGTTTGCCATCTTAGTGGTATTAAAAAAAAAAAAAAAACATTTATAAATATCTAGTTTTTCTCCCACATTTCTGAGGTTAACATTAAAATTGGAGCTACAACCGTGGAAGAATAGAATTTCCACTCTATAAGGCATGTTTATGTTTAATTTTATGGGAGTTATTCATAAGTTAAGGGTAAAAATAACCGACCCAACCTTACCAGAGATTACTTGTTGTTTGTTGTTCTACCGATATATGTAAAATGTCGGTCAGATTGTTTGACCCCAAGTAAACAATTGGTATTTTAAATGCAGCCTCCATTTTTTCTTGACTATAGTTTTAGTTACATAAATAAAAACCAAGAGTCTAACTCAACTTTAACGTTCGAATGAGTATATCAAAATATGGTGTTTTAAGAAATTGTTTTAGACTCTATGATTTTACTCTTGATTTCACATTAAGAGACTTAAGAATCATAATATTGTAGGGAAAAGTGCTTTAATGAATTCATGCAAAAAAAAACAGTGATCTTTAATTATTAAAGGTAACTGTTTTTTTTTTCGAACTTGGCCTGACACACTTTTGTTGTGTCTAAGGTGCAGCGCAGATGACCGACTTTAGTCTGCGGCACACAAAAAGTCTGTGGGGAAACAAAGGGTTGTGCGCCGGACTTTTTGCGCGTCGTGTGCGTTACTGCTTTTCTCAGAGACTCAAAAGTTCGGCGCGGTGCGCCTATATAATACGAGTTATATTATCAACTTATTATGTAATCTATGCTTAAAGTAATGAATCATCAAATATTTTTTGCGCAACTACTCAAAAATATAGAGTAATAATACCAATTAGCCACCAATGAGATTGGATGTGGTGCGGTGGAGTAAGCGTGTGTAGCTTGTTTTTGTGTTCCAGGGGGCGAGGGAAGGCGGCGCGCATAGGAGCACTCAGGTAGCGTGTGTTGTGCGTGCTCTAGGCTGTACTGTTGTCACTGTCTGTCAAATAGCGCGCCAAGTGAGGACGTTCCACGCTCAATCTCGCCGGCTGCGCCTTCCTTACTCTATACCTTTGTTATTCTATGTCACTGGGGTACTAAACATTTTTTCATTTTTATAAGTGAACAATGTATTGTAAAGTAAGAAGGCGCATTCGACTAATTATCACAAAAGATTTGGCGTAGAACATAACTGAACACTCACTGTGCACTTAGTTATCGTCGTGCTGTATAAAATATTTTGTTTTCATTTCGATGCGTAATTAGTGTGGATTTATGTTATTATGTCATTAATTTGGACTGACGTTGATTTCTGTAATGAGCCCTGTGGAAAAACACGCCCAAAATTGATGCCGCTTGTTGGATAAGACAGTTGAATCGAACGAAGAGATGTATTGGGTGACGCGTTATCTGATAGTGTTCACGCTCGAACAGAAGTCGCCTAAACGAAGTAACAAGCTACAAGTTTGATCCTCGAGGATTCCGTAGCAACCCCTAACACACTCCTTTATATGTGATCGTTTGTCTTAATTTATGTGATACCCTACGGAACCCTCCAATGATTTCACCATTGCAACATTTTAGTGTAATGTGCTAATTTTTATGTGTTGACCTGGGTTTTAATTTTGTTCGTTGTATCATTAACTAAAACTTGTGTGTTATGTGTTTATATAGAGAGCTATGGTTGTTGTTTACATCATCGATGGTGATCATGAATAGGTGATGAGTCTGAGAGCGGGCGCGCGTCGGGCGGCGGCGGCGCGGGCGGCGTCCGTCAGCGCACAAACATAGGGCGCTGTTTAAAAATAGAATCAACTAATTGGGTATTAGTGCGTCCAGAAATTGAATGAAAAATCTTCGTCTATAAAAACATGACTTTGTGAAAAGGTTAAGGGCAACTGTACTATTTTAATGGCAGCACTTTAATTACCTTTTCATGAGCAGCAATAAAAATATATGATCAATTTCTGGAGGTACAAATTGAAATTCTACGCAGTCAGGCTGTACCTTCTATAATTTTATAACATTGACAACAGTAGCAACTTAGTGCGCGTGCACACGACGCTACGCAGTAGCGTAAGCGCGCATATTCGCTACAATTATCATTTTATAGCGAAAAATACAGTGCGACAATTTTTCAAGAATTTTTAATTTTTTTCGGAGTTTGAACTATAAATTGCCGCACTGTAAATAAAATATGTCACTCCATATGCGCGGTTATGTTACCAATATCATTGACCATAATCATTTTCGTAAAATGAAAAACTGTTTATTGGGATTTGTGATTTAAAATCTCTACATAAGCCGTATTTCACAATGTAAACTGAAATCGTGGTGCTTGCGGTACACTTGAAGCGCGACTGCGGTGCCACGTATTGTGGCGTTGTGTATGCGCGCCGTTAGGCATTAGTCTGACCACTGACGAGTAGCGAGTGAGACGTAGATTCATACCGGTGACTTCAACTTTTATAGACGAGAAAGTGGCGAGTTCTCAGCTGCAGTTTTCTATTTAAAAATCAATCAAAGTAATACAAAATTTAAAAGTAAAAAATATGGGTACGCTCGCTACCCGCTCGGGGTGAGACATCCGCCTTATCTGGTAAAGACTCGAGCGCCCAGCGGCCTGTCATTGTGAAACCTGTCACTCGCACTCGCCCGGTCACTTGCGATACCCACTTACCAAGTTGCCCGGACAATTGGCACCGAAGTCTAGTTTAAGTCCGCCGCTCCACGCACCACCGCTAGGCTTATTGTGGTGTGTTCATTGTTTGGATGTGTTTCGTAACTAGCGTAGCAGTGCTACGAGCGTCTACGCGTAGGCGTTCGTAGAAGCACCTAACTTTGATATAGACAGTATACGCTGAATTATTACAGTATTTTTATTATTTTATTATGCAGTATATGCAAAATTTTAACAGTATATTTTAGTACGAAACATATCTTCACATCCCGATTGTATTTTAAAGTGAGACCCGGACTAATGCTGTCTCTTTCATCACAGATCGGAAGCTGTTCGTTGGCATGCTCAGCAAACAACAGACTGAGGAGGATGTACGCCAGTTGTTCACACCATTCGGCACTATAGAAGAGTGCTCGATACTACGTGGTCCGGACGGCGCGAGTAAAGGTTTGTGCTATACACTTGTTTTCCGTTTCTACTTGTTTTTTGTGACTCAAGTTCTGAATTCGGTTGCAATGTAAATACTTAGTACTTTTATTAAGATGAAGGGAATAATGTTTTCGATAACATAAAACTAGGCTACCAAAAAAGTGTTGCCAACATCCGTTACCTTTCCATTACCAAAACCTAGGGTTGCCTCTTACCTTATCTCCGGCAGAAGCTATTATTTTTTCCGCAAGGAATCGTAAATTTTATCGAACTACTATTTATATAAGAGTACCTACATGTTGTACCGTCTAGCTTATTATCTTGAAGAGAGGTAGTTATGAATGCGGGTAGTCTATGAATTATTTACTTTCTTACCTTTTCACTCGGACGTTTCGGGAAATGCGCATCCAAATAGGCCCTTATACGTACTGAGTAGGAGCCGCATGAAAAAGTTGACTTAGCATTCGTAAGTTACTTCATAAATTAGGTATTTTTGTTGGGTGCTTTAAACAACCAACTAAATAGCCTTCAGGCTTTGCAGGGATTGGCATTTACGGTTTTCCGTCAGTTTCCTAATAATTATTAAATAGGTGATAATTTACTTTAATAATTGGCTCACTAATAATTGATTAATGTCTAACGTGGACAAGATAACCAGACTCTTAGATAAAGCAGGATTGGATTGTAATAGCAGCTAATTTACTTGTAAATATAAACAGACACAAACATCCATATAAATAAGGAGTGAAAGCATAACGCCGGCTCCACACGCCCGCTACAAATCCACGTCATACACGCGCGCCAGTAGGTATAACGCGGCCAAACTAAATTGAAATACGTCGACACCGTAACACGTCATATAACAGGCACTATACAACGTTACACAACTTTAATTTCATTTCGTACCCACTCGCTCCAAAATTGTCGGATTTTAATTGAGTTCCAACCAGTAAACTTGGTATATTACACGCGGTTTGTTAGTCGCCTAAACGGGCCATAAGCTTTTTCTCAGTCATTATTGAACGATAAAGTTATTAACTACTGAGTACAAATGTACCGAATAGCGCAGCAAATTGTTAATTCGAGTTAATTACTAAAGCCGCGTCCGCGTCGGGCGATAAAGTATTTTTTATGGGAATCGTCGGAACATTATCGTTAATGTTTTCTCGTTATAAATTAAGGGATTCTGGCAAGATCTTGCGGGTGGCTCAGAAGATTTTCGGTTCTAATATGAAAATAAATAGCCGCCTACGTTTCAAATTATGTATGAATTAATTGTGTTCAATTGTAGCGAAGTGTAAAGTATCAAAAGAGATATAAGAGAAAAAATAATGGATGTATAATGTTTTGGAAAAAATAGACAATATAGTCAGATTGTTCAAAAAAAAATATTTAAAAAATTTAACCTTGCCTGTTCTTGTCGGTTGAAGGCCGACTTACGAACTGGTGGTAACTTCAGTAGCTTTGACCTTCATAAGTGCCCTACTAGGACCTAAATTGAATAAATGGCTTTGACTTTGACTTTGACTTTGACTTTGACTTTGACGTTGACGTTGACAATGTTATCTAGTAATTTTATTATAGATATGTAATTATCTCGATTATTTATATTTCACTGCAAAAAACCAATTGAAACATAAATTTGTATGAACTTGTAACTTACACGAACGCACTTTTAGATAAAATTATATTACATACATAAAAAAAATACAAAGGCTGATTACGAATTATTAAGTATCTTCTTATAAAAGAAACATATAAAACTTAATAACCTACTTATAACAAAACAGCGTCAAACAATGTTGTACACAATAAATTAAGCACCGAAAATACAGGGGCTTAAAGGTAAAATAATTCCCATACAGCGTCGTATAAAGGGAATAAAAGCCCTTAGTGTCCGTCCTTACCTAATTAAGGAAAGTTAATTAGTCGCTTCTTTATTAACGTTGGTACACAGTAATTAAATAGAAATAAAGCTTTGGACAAAAACAACTCATTTTATATTATATACTAATATGTCATAGGCAAATACTTGTTTTAGTGTTTAATTCAATTTTAACTAAGCAGACTTTGTTTATAAAAGGTATTTTTTTTTTATATATTTAATATTTTTTGTTTTTTTAATATAGTTAAAAGATTTTGATTTCGATTCGAACGTAACAATACATTATCTTAAGCTTTATACCGCTTAAACATCGAGACAATAAAAAAACTCATGGTGAAAAGAATATTTGCATTCAGAGTATTGCAATAAAATGAAATATTACACTATTTATTATACGAGAAATTATAACTTTATTTAACATCCCAATGTAAGTACGAGTGTAATCTCACAAACCTACATTTTTATTTTGGCAGCACTTAAACTAAAACTTTGTAAAAATTCAATAAAAATCGACTACTAAACATAATTTTAAACTTATTAAAACAATTCCTTAGCTCAGAGAGGCCTGAAAATCTAATTTTACCTCCAAGTTTTCATGTTCCCCATTTAAATTGAGAACCAAATCACTTTTGGCCGAGTAACAAAATGTAGGAATGGTCAATAAATGTCGTTTTAATTTGCAATTGCGACGTTATCTCGCTCGCTCACGTCAGCCGGTGAAACGTCCTTATTCTGTAAACTTTAGACGATGTCTACTTAAGTTTGGTGTAGGTGTACAGGCATTTTTATTATTATTATCTATTTTTTACACATTTCAACTATGTTTTAAGAAATAACGTCACAAAGATGATGTTTCACATTATTTTATACTGAAATTCTCTATTTTTATTACCTTCTAAATTAACAGATCTACATAACATGTAACCGCACCAAATGTCACAACACTAGGCAACCAGCCCCCCTAGACAAGATGGTTGCGACAATCGTTATCGTTAGTAAACGATCAACCTTTTCATGGGATTGACATTTCAAATCGAAATATCACGTGATTTTTAACAATCTCTTATGTCAATCCCATAAAAAGGTTGATCGTTTACTAACGATAACGATTATCGAAAAGCATCTTGTCTAGGGGGGCAGTACGCTTAGCTACAAAGTGCAATATACCTCTGTTGCTACCTCGGATAGGTCTGAGCATCGAGGCAGTACGGACTCCATCGGTATGAACATCAGCAAATATGCCTGATGCAGTTTACCTACAAACAACAGCATCTTAAATGCGTTGTCGTACTGTACACGCAGGGCGTTAACAATCTTCTGGGTATAGTTGACAGCTATATAAAGGGCCTGACATTAAACATAGGTACAAATCCCTTACAAAGTAGCTATAACATTTAATAATTCCCACTTCCTTCATATTCCAACCACATATTTTACAACCCTGTGACAGTCACATTTGGACACATAACACAATATGTTTGTCTCGTTACTCTTCGTAGTTTAGCCTCCATAATAAGGGTGCGGGTCACGAGAAATAACCGTCGTAAAACCGGCGAACAACCGCGCGGTTTACGGTCCCGGTAATGACTGTGTCGTAAAATATCACCAATTTAGTTCACACTTAGCGGCGCAGCGCGGGTGACTGGCGTGTCTCGCGTTTGCGATGTATCGCATAGTGTGTAGGTGCCCTTATTTTAGTTAAGTTTGTATTTAAAAGTAAGTTACGTAAAAACTTTCCTTTGATGTGATTTGATAAAACTCATGTTTTGAGCGTTACTTATTACTAGAAACGCCTCTCAAAAATACACTGAATTTTTTTTTATTGAACAGTAACACAAAATTTGACTACCAATAACCTAAACAGAGTGACTTGTGAACTAAAACTTACCAGTAACAAAGTCAGGTATGTCTACTTGTGTTCAGATACTTGCAGCTTAAATCAAGTAACGTTACTATCTCAAACCCTCCTAACTTCACAAACTCTACACACCGTAGTCAAAATATGTGGCTTGGCCGTTTTGCTACTACAAGAACTATTGTATTACAGCAAAATAATTAACAGTAAATAAATTTTTCACCTTACGCCCATGTGACGGTAGCAAAACGGCCAAGCCACATATTTTGACTAAGGTGTAGAAGTTTGTGAAGTTAGGGTTTGTAGAGTTAGGGCGTGTAGAGTTATAAGCTCTACATGAGATCTGATAACTTTTTGACAGTGCGAGCCATATGGTCCCGTCTTGGCAACATTTTACATGAAAATGTTGTTGGTGGGATTTGATTATCTTTAATCTAACTGTTTATTTATTAAAAACTTTTTTTAATAAATACTCATGTTTTGAGCGATAACATAATGCCTAGTTACTTATTACCAGAAATTCCTTGAAAATAATATGAAATTTTTGATTTATTCAGGATGTTAAAAATCTACTAGAATTTTACCAATTTTCTATACCATTCACAAACTTCAAATTTCTTAGGAACACTAATTTAACCTAGTACTTTTCTTTAAGTGAAATTCCTGGTAAATATACAAGAATTATACCAACCAATTCATAGAATAAATCTTGTCTATTCACATGTAGATCGGTTTGGAGCTTTACGCAGCTTATAAAGGTCACAATCCGGAGTAAGGGAAGAAATTTGCGCCTATTCTAAGGACAGCTGAATAAATTACAAAAAAAGGAAAGAAAGCGCCAAGTACGAGACGATTTTTCCAAGCAAGGTTTCCGTATCTACCGTAGAACAACCTTTTATTAGTCAAAGGTATTTTTATCACAATTTTACATAACTTTAACTACTTTTTAGGGTTCCTAAGGGTTCCTAAGAACTTAATGTACTTTTTAGGGTTCCGTACACAAATGGTCTGTCCGTCTGTCCGTCTGTCAGTGGGCTGTATCTCATGAACCGTAATAGGTAGACAGTATAAATTTTCACAGAATGTGTACCTATTTCTTGTGAATTTCAGAATGTGTGGCCTCCATACAAGAAACGTCTGTACTGAACCCTCCGTGTGCGAGTCCGATTCGCACTTAACCGGTTTTATTGTAATTTCAGAAAGACAGTGGCAAATGTCTTAGTATTGCTGATGTGGGTTGTCTACCTTATTGCCAGCCGTCTATTACAAGAATGATAATTGACTTGAAGTTACATAATTTTATCGTTAGATAAAAATTCAGAAAAAATATTTTTTTGTTGATTAACGTTTTTCAAAACTCAATCACTGTACCCTGGCACCCGAACTATTCTCGTCATTGCAAACGACCGCGTTACGAAGTCGATGTCTTGAATAACCCTACAACGGCTATCTGGAGATCTATACGCATATTTGAGCAGCTGGCATCCTCGGATATATCGTGGGTTTATTCTCTACATTTTTCACTATAGTTTGCTTAGGAGTTCAATATAAATTCCATTGGTTGAGTATATTGGTACGGGCATGTTCTTATGTTGGTAAATAAAATTCTCTTATAGGTATTTTTTTACATCACTCGAGGTGCAAACATTTGTTGAACTGTTTGCAAACACCAAAATCATATATTTTTTTTATACCGCTATGGTGGCAAACTAGCATGCGGCCTGCCTGATGGTAAGCAATTACCGTAGCCTATGGACGCTTGCAACACCAGGGGTATCACTCGCGCGTTGCCGACCCTGCAGAAATCTCTTCACACCCTTTTTGAAGAACCCCATGCTGTACTCCATTGGGAAAACCACGGTAGGGAGCTCATTCCACAGTCTGAGCGTCCGCGGGAGGAAGCTCCGTTGAGCCCGCTAAGTTCAAAACAATTCTGGTTTCTATGTGTGAGGAGTTCATATTTTTGCTTTAACTCTACACAGACACATCGATTATAATTTGATAATGGATTAAAAAACTCTGTGGTAAGTGCTAAGTAGTTACCTCATACAAAAAATTCCCATAGCTTTTTACTCTATTTTCCAAGATCTCAGAATTAAAAGCAGCATATGTGCTCACTCCATGCCATAGAGGACAAACAAACTGATTTTCACATTATATAAGTAGAATAGTAGGCTTACACTAATTACACTACAACTATGTAACTAACTTACTAGCTTATATAACTTAACTTTTTTTTCACATATAAAAGCGTACAGTAATCCTACTCATTTGTCCGCGATCGAACACCCAAATCTGTTATTAACAAGGCGCAACTCAATATAATCTATTAATACGGAACCTTTCGCTCTGCTAACTGAATTTCAGCCAGGACCCTCTCGAGTAATCCCATTGTGACCAGCTTCAGAACAAATACAATAGACTAGTTGTACAGTTACATAGAGTGGAGGGCAAATTCAGAACATACGCAGCTATGTTTTTAACCGACTTCAGGAAAAGGAGGAGGTTCTCAATTCGGATGTTCATATTTTTTTTTTTTTTTTTTTTTATGTATGTTCGGGCATAACTCCGTCATATATAGACGGATTTGCAAAATTCTTTTTTTGTTCGAAAGGGGTATATTCCGAAATGGTCCCATATAAATTTCATATAGATCTGATGATGAGTTTCGGAGATAGACAACGGAACACTTAAAAAAATTACAGTAAATCAGCCGCGATTGCTGCTATCGCATAAATATGCATTGTTTACGCAATCACACAACAAAACATCAGGCCTGTACACTCGAAAGGGTTACGCAGATGTATTCAGTATATAATGAAACTAAAAATTCAGAAATAATTAACTTTTTAACAAAAAAATAAACCGCCTTCAAAGTACACTAAAAAGTATAAAATAACTTATCTGACACTGTTTTGAAGTCAGCGAAATATTTTCTATAGAACACGTCATGCGATTTCGTTAAAAAGTTAATAATTATTTTACTTATTTTCGATTGGAAATGATAAAAATAAAATATTGTCATGTATGTTGGGGGTCATATGTTTTATTGAAGATATATGAGTGAGCTGATAACATAGATGTTCGAAAGCAAGTTTTAATTTGATAGTTTCGATCAAACAGTCTCGTCAGTAAGACTATCTTTTTTTGTCACGTTTGGTAATATCAAGAAATGGACAATACTCCAAATTACAACTGCATTGACTGGAGTTTCGATGAGACATTACTCTTTTGATAAAAAGTATATTTGAAAAAAAAAACTCGTGACATGCACTCTATTTCTGTTTTTTTTTATCATAATAAGTTTAAAGTCGATTGTCTCTTTTCAATGCTTTAAACTGTAACTCCCAGATGTACAAGTATAGTGTATACATATGAACTTTTGCAATGACAATAAGCAGCGGCACAAGTACCTTTAATAATTTCCTGCCAACTTATTAATTGTTTTAGTTCTGTTATTATGTAACTGCAAGTATATTACGTAATATAACATTAAATTGATTAATTTTCAAATTTGTAAAATATCTTTATTTACAACAAATATTTACAAAATACAATCTATATATAAAAAAAATCCTCAAGCCTGCCGCAGCTTCCGATTAACGGTAAGGTTCCCAGAAGGCTGGCAGCGTTTCCTCTTTGTATAGCCAAGCTGACGCGTTGGCGGAAAAAGCTCCCCGCCCGCTGGTCTCCGGAGGTCTCGATCAATTTTGATGACAAACAGCGAGCAGAACGGCGAGTTTCGGACCCCCGCGGTCCCATGGTCTCGACCGCAAAAGGCATAAAAATATAATTGGGTCCAATCGCTGCGTATTTTTTGAATTTTGAATTTTCCACACTGACCGCAGCTGCCCCTGCAGCTTTTACAAAAATTAAAACATTAAATTATATATTTTTACTATGACATTATAGTTACAAAAGTGAAAAGTAAATTCAATGAAAATATCACATTAATACAAAAACCACTCCGCACTCTATCTATTGTGAAAACATCTATTTGACGTATTTCAATTCATTTAGCGGGCGTATCGAATGTTACATCTTTTTACGCGGGGTCGCCGCGTACAATATAGATGGCATTCGAATTTGTGACGAATAATCGCGTATCTCCGAATGCTGAGTACAAAACTCCGCGATCCGTAAACTCGGATACGCGACGCATCGTAATCGCCGAGCGCTAAAACGAACGCCCATATTTATTATTGTCCTTTGTAAGGGATAACGAACGAGGTTACAACTGAGAGAGTGTTACACAAGGGACACATTGATTTGATGTTTGACGAGTTGAACAGTTTACATTACTGGTAAAAAATGGCGTATTATAGGGTACTAGCAGCGAAACCCGGCGTTGCTCGGGTTAAAATACATCGCATGTTTAATGGTATAAAAAATATATAAGGATACATTTTTTAACATATTATAGATTTCTATTTTCTATATTGAGAGACTTTCCAGAACATATAGTTTATTCTTTTTTTTAATTGACGGCTTGGCCGGTTCGCTACCGTCACATGGGAGTAAGGTGAAAAATGTATTCACTGTTCATTACTTTTTTGTTATTCAATAGTTCTTGTAGTAGTGAAATGGCCAAGCCACATATTTTGACTATGTTGTGTAGAGTTTGTGAAGTTAGGGCTTGTAGAGTAAGTGCAGGTAGAGTTATAAGCTTGGCTCTACATGAGATCTGATAACTTTTTGACAGTGTGAGCCATCTGTCTTGGCAACATTTTACATAGAAATGTTTTTGGTGGGATTTCACTTCTTTTTGTAAGTTGCTTATGATTTTTTTTTTGGTTGAAATTTCCAAGTTTTATAATTTTTTTGTTGTTTGTGTACTAATACAAGCTTACACACCAAATTTTAGCTTTCTAGGACTTCAGGAAGTACCCTATGAGTTTTGATGATCATCAGTGAGTCAGTGACGGAATCGGGGATTTTTAGATATCAATAAAATCTAAAGTATAAGAGCTATGTTATTGAAACTTAATATGTTTAATTAGTTCACTATTGACATCATATCCTGAGAATTTTGTTTATCTGGTATAATCCAAACCCAAGTTATGAGGGTTCAAAAAAACGACGAAGCACTTCGAGAAAAGGTAGGTAGTGCCCTTTCGCTTCGCTTGGCTGTCTTGGCGGGGGGCACTTCCGTGCCCCCAGATTGATTATAATAGTTTGCATTCATTCTAGAATTTTCTAGATCATTCCAGATATTTGTTGAACTTTCTAGAACACTCCAGATAAATTATAACCGTTTTACTCATTTTGGAACTTTCTAGATCATTCAAGAAATGTCTCGAACATTCTAAATCGATCATAATCAATTGCACTAATTTTGTAACTTTCCAAATCATTCGGAAAATTTCTAGAACGTTCTTGAACATTCTAACTCGATAATAACAGTTTTGGACATTTTGGAACTTTCTAGATGAAGCCAGATCAATTATAACCGTTTTACTCATTTTGGAACTTTCTAGATCATTCAAGAAGTTACTCGAACATTCTAATCTCGATCATAATAAATTGCACTCATTTTGGAACTTTCCAGATCATTCTGGAAATTTCTAGAACGTTCTCGAACATTCTAACTCGATAATAACAGTTTTGGACATTTTGGAACTTTCTAGATGAAGCCAGAAATTTGTAGAACTTTCTCAAAACATGCTATATCGATTATAATAGTTTGCATTAACTCTAGAATTTTCTAGATCATTCCAGATATTTGTTGAACTTTCTAGAACACTCCAGATCGATTATAACCGTTTTACACATTTTGGAACTTTCCATTCCAGAAATTTTGAGATCTTTTCAGAATTCCTCATGCGTTAGAAAAGGACAGCAATATATTTTTTAACATTTTCGCCACCCACAACCACCCTCTTCCACCCACCGCGACCAAACTCCCTTACTACCATCTGGAGACCAAGGGGTATTTACCACCCCAACGGGAAGTTGATTGGGGTTGGTGGTGATTGAGAAAACTGCGTATTTACGTACCCACAAAAGCATTTTATATATATTATTAGATTTGACGATACTTCAAATCAGCAACTTTTAATTAAATGTCAAAAACTATAGTTTATATGGAGATTTGTATGAAATACAAGCAGGTGACGTCACAATTTTACAGCGTCAACTGACCTATCTTAATGGTTTAACTGGTGAAAAAATATCATTAAAAGCATAAAATGTATAAGATACATGACGTTTCGGTATATTTTTTGATGATTAATTTACTGAATAGTGTTTTATTATTTATTTTTCACACCGTCAAACACACTATTAACATATTAAAAGTGGTGAAACAGACTGACTTACCTACGTATCAACGCTCAGCTAAAACACAGTTAACATGGTAATCTTACAATAAGTCCACAAACAAAATATTAATTTCCATTATAAATATATTTTATTATAATAAATCATTTCAAAATGCCTTGAAAAGAAGTGCGCGTACATAGTTGGAACAACTTAAAGACATAACGGTGCCGATTCTGTTGTAAATCGCACTAAACGAATTCTAGTCACATCACATCTCTTTCTTACAAACATTATTGAAAAAGGATAGAAAATATTTAAAGCTGTCAAATTTGTGTGGGTATTTAGACGTAACCGCGATAGATAGCGACTAAATTTATATTGAAAACAAGCATTGGACTAATTTGACAGGATAAAATTTCTTACATCCTTTTCTTATGTTCTTTGTTAGAAAGAGACATAGTGACACTAAAATCCTAAACTTTTACTGAGGACAAATGACAAGGAATCCATGTCGACATTTTGTCTGACTATAAATAAATAAATATCCTGGGACATTCCTCACACACGGTCATCTGATCCCAAACTAAGCAGAGCTTGTAATATGGAAACCAGATAACTGGTATAATACATATAATACTTTTTGTTTGTAAATACATACTTAATATACATAATTACACCCAGACTCAGGACATACAGACATGTTCATGCACACAAATGCATGTCCTGTGTGGGAATCGAACCCACGACCTGCTGCGCGTAAGGTGAACCTTAACCAACTGCGCCAACTGGCCCGTCCCACTATCACCTAGTGTACGACATATCTGTGAATGAAGGTAACGTTGTTAACGCTATCACTCTATAATAGTCTATGGGCCAAATACATAACTACAATATCATATACACAACTAACAAGTTAGTACTAACGTAAAAAAAATGGTTATGAACGGTCTTTATAATCCAGAGATCCGTATGTCTCGCATGCTAAACCTAAAAGCCAAATGTGTGGAGTGGCAAAATTGAAATCTCATTGGTCGGGACAAGGGTCCGCGATGGAGGGTGATTCGCGGTATTTATTGCCAGCACACCTTATCTACCCTCACTTTGCGCCTATATATTTTTGTCCGCCGAGAGTTACTTGTGATTTTAGATACTAGTAAGACAGGTCAATCGATAAATGCGTTTCAAAGCTTTGTGGTACGCCTTTTACATTTTTTGTCGGATTAGGGAATTTTTCTTCAATTTTTCGACCGTGCCCTGTTGTGGGCTGCCCCAAAGCATACCACACGGTTTAGCGGTGAGCCTATTTCATCGGGCAAAGAGCATGTGCTATTTTGATTTTCGAACACGAACTGTTTGTCACGGTTTGCGTTACCTATAAAATTGTCTTTGGATTTTTTGCCAGTCCCTTCTATGATTGTATGATCCGTAGAAAAGATTGCTTATTTTATTTATGAGCGAAAATATTAATTCTGTTTTTAAATATACTACAAAGCTGAGCTACAAAGTTATTTAACCGTACATGCTTGATTTACGGGTAGTGGTCGTGACGCAATCGTCACAGATGCATGACGGGCACGTGTTGCGGTCACCTCGCGTGACAGTTTCGGAATTGCATAAAGCAAGTAATATGTAGAGATAGCCGATATGATATGAAGTATAAGTTACCTAGAATAAAGACATTTTTTCAATTATATTTTTTACTAGAACTGCGGCGACTTTAACCTTCACAAGTACGTAGAGTAAGGCGTAATACAGGGTGTTGTTTTGGTCGGCGACAAGCGACCCAGGAGCGGTAGTACAAAATATATATTCCCCAAAAATGGACTTAATTCCATTAAATACTGTAAATATGTTGTATATGTACCCTTTACTCCCACGTACTCCCGTTGAGTATTATGTCAAAATTTTAGCTTATTACATGATTTTCAAAAAAAAAAAATTTATTTTTATTATTAAAAAAATAAAGTATTTTTATTATTAAAAAAATAAAGTATTTTTTTTATATTTTTTTAGCACCAGTATCATTTGTATTATCGACCCTGAGTCGCTCGTCGCTGTCCAAAACAACGACCTGTAAAAGGCGTAAATGGAATAACTAGCATAGACTGTCACACAATTTTATCTTCTAAATTCTTTGTATTTTGCTTCATTCCATGATAAATTGAAACAATTCAAACTTACACGTTCTTTGTATTCCCAAAGTTTGATCGCAATCACAGAAAAGACAAAGCTCTATAAATTCCATACCTACGTTTAAATTAAAACCATTTCTTTTGCAAACTCATTTTCTTGTCACGCCCTATCTGTTACTCATAGTAACGCAGGTTATTCGGTTGATTTGCGGCGAGAGACCGCGGAGAGAGCGTCACGCCGCCGCCGCCGGCGACGGTACGTGTTGCGGCGGCGTGACGTGACCGTGACGTGACGGCTGCGGAATTGCGTCCTGCAACTAATGAGAGTATGACGTCTGGCTGCGAAAGGGTTTTGTGTCTTATTTTCGGGAATTGGGTCAGGTTGACCGCAGTCAAGGGCGTATTTGGGCTTCTTTAAATTATATTAGGTTTTTGGGTTGACTGTGATTTTTATATAATGTGTACAAGTGTAGATCCTTCTTAGGAAACCGTACCCAAAAGGTAAATAGAGCCATTGCTGTTACCCTGCTGTCTGTCCGTCCGTATGTCACGGGTCTCTATCTCTTTAATGTAATGAGATACTGTACTATCCGTGCGCGATAACTTGAGACCCGAGTGAAATGCAAATCCCTCGCCTGCTTCCCCTGTACTTCTCTGATGGCGCCCGTATTGTACTTATAGTATGAAGCAATAATCCTGCTAAGCGTAGGACTAGGACTTCAAGACGTGTAGTATACAAGCACGCAACTGTAACGTCAGCTATCGCGCACGCGTCGTATGTAGGTACCTATATTATGTACTTGTAATTTTTAATTTGGAATCCACAATACTGAAAACGCCGATTTATAATGTAGTACTCTAATACACGTGGTCCGTTTTTAATCACGTTGCTATAAATAATGAGAACAATAATTATAAAAAACAGATTTCCGTGAAATTACATCACTCTCCATTAGAATGCTCTCCAATAATTAAAGATACATCATCTAAAATAACATCAATTACATACAAAGCTTTATGGAGCTGTTATTAAATTTTCCCCTGGCTCAATATCATTTCCCTGGCAGTATTTACCATGGGTATCTGTGCGAGTCTTGTTACATGAAACATTTACCCTGGGGCAAGGGAGTTCAACTATGTGGAAAAAAAGATTTTTTCATGCTTTGTGCCCGGAGAGCCTCAGATATGAAATACGAATTTAATTAAGCTTTATATTGTAGGGAAAGCGAAATTGAACGATAAAATTAGTGAAATGTGGATCTGCTTCTTGCGTGTGTGCCTTTATGATACTATTATTTTAATTTTTATTAATTTTTGCTGATGTATCCGTGGCTGACTCACTAGGTACTGGCTGATATGGCCGAAGGTGATAAAAACACAAAGCCTAGAAGGAACTGGCTCTCAAGTGCAGCTGTCGGAACACACCGATAGGTGCTTAGTGACAGATTTTAACTTGAGGACATCATGAGGACACCATGCTATGGTTTCCTCATAATATTTTGCTTCACCAAAAGCTCAAGCTCATTGTAGGATCTGAACCCAGGACCTTCGATGACTCTACCACAGAGCTATCATCGCCTTAAATTTAATGAACTTTGTACAGGCTCAGACATTCCTGGGACATCCTGGGACATTCCTCAGACACGGTCATCTGATCCCAAACTAAGCACAGCTTGTACTATGGAAACCAGATAACTGATATAATACATATACTACTTTTTGTATGTATTTACATACTTAATATACATAATTACATGTTCATGCACACAAATGCATGTCCTGGGTGGGAATCGAACCCACGACCTGCGGCGCGTAAGGTGAACCTTAACCAACTGCGCCAGCTGGCCCGTCAAACATTAATCAGTACTTATCGTATAAACATCATTAGTATGTTTTTATAAGCTAATCATAGACAAGTCTTTGCCTAAAAATAATCATTCTATTTGCCGAATAAAGTTAAAACAATATAAGTCTTTACAAATAAAGATATATATTCAACACATCACTAACAGTAACCAGTTCCTCGTCATGATGCCCGAGATATGCCGTTCGCATATAATAGATCGCTTAATTAGGCACTCGATAGAAAAACTCTTCGCGAACAATAGACAGTGAAGAACGAGTCAGGTGGAGCGGAGCGGTGGGTAATGATGAAGCTAAACTGGACGGGAATGACTTTTCGAGTTCGAGTTTTTACAAAATTACTGGATATTATTATATTTGAGTTTTTAAAGTCCTAGTCTAAGTTCAAGAATATATTGTATATTTGAATGAATCGTCTTAAGAGGAAATGCTGGTGGCGTTTGTTCCATACAAACGTAATCCTCAGTTTCCTCTCTGGATAATGACACTAGAGCAATAATTATTTTACCATGCAATCTGTAAATACCACTGTATGTCCCTCGGTTGTGTTTTTCTCCATAAATTAATTATTATAAGAATTAGGAACCTTCTAAAATCACAAAAACTTTACATTTTTAACGCCCTTATAAGACATCCAGCGAACAAATTTGACGAATATAATAAAACAAAGGAAAACCGACAGACATAGCCAAAGCCCTTCTTATTATGATTCTTGATTATTTTTTAATCGATCCTGTTTTGGAGGGGAAACCGGGGATTACAAAATATCGATTTCGTCTAATTTAAATAGGTATAATCGGTCCAAGCTTTAGTTGTCTCTATCGCCCTCGGGTGGGATAGCGCGGGTATAGCGCTACAGCAATATATAATGTTAAAAACCTATTTTTCAAATTTTTTGCAGCCATCCTTTCCTCTTAATTAATTAAGCTGATATTTTTATTTTATTTGATGTTAATTCATTTAATGCCGTAACCGTATTATTTCTTTTGGCTACAAATTGGTCACTTAAAGTACGATACACAGTAAATTAAGTCGACCGAAAACTATTAATTTCTCATAGACACAAAACACATAGTAACATAAATACTGGTCATCTGCTTAAAATTTACTAATGGTTATTATGAAATGATTTTTTTAAATTAATGAATTTAGTTACATTAAATAGTGAAGACTTCTAAATAAATTAAATCCAAAAACGGATAAGTGCGAGTCCGACTCGCAAACGAAGGGTTCCGACTTTTCTTGTATGGGGCTATTTTTAATTTTTATTATTTATTGTTCTAGTGACAATAGAAATACACACACATTCTGTGAACATATATATCTATTGTCTACCTATTACAGTTTACGAGATACAGACGGACGGACAGGCAGACGAATGCACAGCGGATGCTTGGTAATAGAGTCCCATTGTCACCCTTTAGGAATGGAAACCTAAAAACTACCAACTAACACTAATACTACATAATAAGCAATTAAAATAAGCAATTAAATAGCTAGTATATTTATATACAATTTTCACATAAATAACTGATAAAGCGCTATAAAATGGCTCTGGCAACATCAACCATGCTTAGTATAGCGGTGACATCACCTGATTTAACTTGGCACATTAAACGCCGTCAGCCGTTCCAGACTAAATCACTCGTGTCCCGTCGCAAACACCGGAACGATTTATTATATATCATTACCACAGCAATATCGTGGTAATGACGCGATCCCCGTGATAACAGTGGATTATACAGGCACCTCCCATGCAATAAGCGACCTACCTGCCATACTTGGGTAATGACGGGATACTTCAAATAAACTAACCGTAATGTTTTTAGTTTCGTAATTCAATTTAATCAAAGTTGAACGGTGTCGTGATCATAGATTTGAGTAGGCCAAGATAAGAAGCCATATTTGAGAGTGTCTCTTTTTGCCGCAATATGTTTGTCTCTTTTTGGTAAATGTGTATGGGCTAAAAGTAATGATCATAGTTTAGTGACACTGAATACATTCTATAAAAATAGGATTTGATTTACGAGTATATCACATACATGTGTTTATAAAACTCCTAAAATATGTCGGTTTTTATATGTCTGTCGGTAAACAAGCATACGGCCTGCTTGATGGTAAGCGGTTACAAGCCATACTGACCTTTCACCCCTCCCCTATGAGCTCTGGTGACCTTACTCACGCGCAGGAACACAACTTTACACAACATAAAGTTATTTGGCTGCGGTATTCTGTAAGGTGGAGGTACTTCCTCAGTCGAGCTGCTTTTTGAGCGAATAAACTCTACGCTCTACCTCTCTTAAATTCGCAAATATTTGAAAGTAAAAAGAAATAAGAAAGAAATAAATTTGATACTATTAACCCCTAAAACCTCCCTTAGCTTTTTTAGTAGTTGGGTAAATTGAAATATCATTACTTGCCCAACAATAATTACCAATTTCATTGTAAAACACTTTATTAAAACACTCACAATGAACACTTCTGAATAAATAATCCAAATTAAACGGAGCCCTTTTAAACACAAAACAAAATTGTCAGTCTTGGCCCCTTTCAAGCGAAAGGAATCGCCTGGAGTGGCTGCCGAACGATTAATTTCAGTGGGCGGAAAACGCGCGTAAACGCCGCGAAAACTCTCCGTCACCATGACTGGGCGCGTTGGTCCATAAGCCAAGTGCCAAGTCACCCCTGTTTGAGTCGATGGATGCAAAATACCAATATATTGAAACTGACGGCCGATTATTATTTACGATGTTTCCGTCTGCGGAATTTTATTTCATATTTTTATGAGGCATTTTATTGCCGGCTGATAATTTTTAGGTGAAACACGTAAAATGTACCTTAATAAGATAGACTTTAAATTATTTACCTTCGGCTGCGTTATTGAATATTACACGTACTTGCAAAAAAGTAGCATAGTAAATTTTCATATCAAATTGCTCAAAGATAAAACGGGTGCAGTTTGTCTTACAACACAGATTTTCTCTGCAAGCACCTAAAATGCAAAAACAGCAACTGTGCGAAATATAATTTAATCACACGCTTCCAGAATAACAGCTTCAATGAGTGAAGACGCAACACTTGATTACTGTGCGAAAATTTTAGAAACCACAGTACACCTTTGTTACAGTAAATTAACTGTTCAAGAATTTTAAAACAGTTTTAGTTCGTTTTTTTTTCATAGCGGTGTTAAATTCATATCTTCCCTCCATTCATTTTTTTTTTGTAGTTTTAGCTTACTGTTTACGAAACTGCAGACAAAGCCAAAAACAGAAGGATGGATTGCGTAAATGATAATATGGTTAAGAAAATTAGTGAATGCATGCTGGTATGACAGATAGAAGGGCTGAAAGGAAGGAGCGTACATATTGCGCCGCCCCAAGTGATTGAAATCAAGTCAGGTAGATGACCAGTCAAAGGCATTTATTTAGTTTAGACCCTAGAGCGGCACTTTTGACCAAATTAAATGACCATTAGCAAGAAAGTGTTTTTTTAATGAGCTGAAAAACAAGTTTATAATAGAGGTACGCTACTGCCTGTAAAAGCATTAACTGTCGCAAGGACTGTCTGTGAGAGGAGAATGTCGGTGATTAACGCGACGCGAAGTCTTTGTATCGTAATTATTATACCTGTGAGGGAGTGAGGCCTCTTAAGTAAATGAGGCCTTTTATTTGAGACATCCAAGTCGCTCGTGTTTTTGATTGAAATATTATACGCTTTCATAAAGCGTTTGTATACAAATCAAGATGAAGTGCTGGAATAAATTTTGGTGGTTATGAATAGAATAGGCATTTTAAGTAAAACAAAGGCGGTTAACCATGACTTTGTACCTGTTCTGTATGTGAATTCTGCAGTTAGCCTGCTATTTAGTTTTACCATTTAATTAGTTAATTAGGGGCTTTTAACAAATAATAATAATCTGATGAAAAGTTATTTAGCATGGGGTTCTTCAAGAAGGGTGTGAAGAGGTTTCTGCAGGGTCAGCAACGCGCGAGTGATACCCCTGGTGTTGCAAGCGTCAATAGGCTACGGTAATCGCTTACTATCAGGTGGGCCGTATGCTTGTTTGCCACCTTAGTGGTATAAAAAAAATATTAAAATCACTAAACTTGTACTATGGAAACCAGATAACTGATCAAAATCAAAATCAAAATCTGGTTTCCATAGTACAAGCTCTGCTTAGTTTGGGATCAGATGACCGTGTGTGAGGAATGTCCCAGGATATTTATTTTTTTATTTATTTATACAGACAGAGAATTAATTGATAGTTCTCCTTGACTGTCTTTAATAATAAAGCCTAGAAGGATATAATGTCAATAGTATTTGATAATTCAAGTAAAATATATTTTTCTCCCTTCCTAGTATTGAGCAAAAAAAAATGCTATTCTTTTTTAATAAAAACAATAAACCCAATTTAAGTTTATTAGAGCATTATCTTATAGGCAAGTGGGGGCGTATTCGTGCTCATTAACCCAACGACTGCGACGGTGTGACGACACAACGAGGTGGAATCATGACGTGTCACCGTGACGTCGCGAGTTTGTAGTCACGAGCGGGTTAACCGTAACAATGTGTATTATTGTTTACATTGAAACCTTTATATCAAGTCTAGTTCATGCAGGATGACATTAAAAATTATAACTATCATAGCTTGAACGTTCTAAGTACTTAGATATATATATTTTTAACCAACTTCAAAAAAAGGAGGAGGTTCTCAATTCGGCTGTTTTTTTTATGTTTGTTACCTCATAACTCCGTCATTTATTAACCGATTTGGAAAATTATTTTTTTGTTTGAAAGGGTATACTTCCCGTTTGGTCCCATTGTCATCAGATCAGGATTTGATTGCTTCTTAGTGTACTTTGAAGTCGGTTTAAGTTTTTTGTAAAACAGTCCAATTATTTTAATTTGTTGGCGTCACACGGCTTCTGTATTTTGCCATTTTCCAGTTATATTATAAGTTCTAGTCACAATAAATCACTTTCACATAGTCCTCAGTCAGTCACCGTCAATAAAAGTCATGTTTTAGTACAATGGTGGTTGTACTAAAACTTTTCACGGACTTCTTGAGACAACTTGAAAAGTCACGATACACATGATTCATTTCATTTCACTTCACTGGTGCACATGGATTGATCTTTATTTGATAAAATAACACCGATAATATGCGATAAAACTCAAAATACACGAATTTATGACAATAAAAATGTAAACGCAACGTCACTCTGTAAGTTCCCGCCAAAAAGTCTACCTTAGATATTGTGCGAGGTATTTTACCCATATTTTTTTAAGGTTCGAATTTTGAAAATTCCCTCTGTTTTTGTCTGTCATGTTTTGCGGTGTCGAAGTTTCTGGATTCGTAACTTTGTCTCAATTTCTTTTAAGGTAGTAAGTCAATTGCTACGCTCATAAGTTAAACACTGGTATCCATATTATTATGTTAACTTTCTCTAATAGAAAACAATCGCTACATCTTATTAATTGCGCTATGATCGTTACGAAGCATTTGACGTGACACGGCTTACTCACCCTTACACTAATATTTCCTGACAAAACGCTCAAACTGCCGATGAAGTAATAATACGGGCTTCTTGCTTATTACTGACGTGATTTCATATGTGTATGATGATAATATTGACTTTTCATGTTCATTCTTTATATGATATAAGTTTTATATTCAGTGAGACAAAAATATAATCTACGTATTAATTCAGTTACTATAGGTTACTGTAGTAATATAATATAAATCTTTGTTCTAAGCAATCCACTAAGCCTCCTTTTTGTCAAATGACAGCGAACCACGCACTCACGATATTGGATCCGATTGAAAATCGATGTAATTTTTTATCATAAATGAAGGTTAAGCCGAACAATATACCCCCAAAAATACATCCAATAAACTCGTGTTTGACTAAGAATATCGAATGGAATGGACGACCCAAGTCACCCGTAGTGGAAATTAATTAAGTCCCCCATAGAGTTTGTGCCGAATAAAGAAAAATCGGACGGAAGGAAAAACGAGATTGGACCAAAGTAGGAATTTTAATAAAGCAGGGTCACGTAAACATTGATAGCGGGTTCAATCCGGGGTTCCTTTGCGTCTTGTGTCGTGGGCGGAGGAAAATACGGTCAGGAGAGAGCAGGACTCACGCGCGAAGGGTTCCGCAATTTATGGTGCTTTCGTGATCCTCTACGCTTCGTTAGTTATGACGTAACTCATTTTCGTGTTTACCTTTTGGGGTCTTTGTTTTGCATTTCAATCTGTCAAGGAGTACGATTTTCGCTGCGTCCTTTATCTGTGTCGGGAATCTTGGGAATGTTTATCGTTGAAAGAAGATTTATTTCGCGTCTACAATACTCAATAAGGTAAAGTCATCGTGCAAAAAATTGCATGTAATATACATTTCAAAGTCAAAGTCAAAGCCATTTATACAATTTAGGCCCGAGAAGGACACTTATGAAGCTCACATTTACTGAAGTTACCACCAGTTCGGAACTCGGTCTTCAACTGAGAGGAATCCGGCAAGAAACTCAGCAAGGTTAATTTTTTGGACAATCTATGTTTGGCTTTTTAATAAAAAAACATATACTTAAGCATAGATTTCGCAAACATCATAGCTCATTTTTAATTATTTTTTACACTAATTACTTTATACTAACACATATACAAAACGGTACCCTAAAACACAAACCAGAGCAATATATATTTGTTTCCACTTCGTCTACGAGCGTTCTTAGTCGGTAAAAGGAAACAGTAGTACATTTAAACGTAAACATTGTACAAACGTAAGCTGGAATAGGACTACCCAGTAATAATAAACGCTCTCCTTTGAGGCCGGGACACTCGACACTTCTTTTTTAAAGCTTTATGAAGAAAGTAGTTTGTGTATTATTAAAAAGGTGGGCTTAGGTCTGAATTTTATTTTCACGTGAAAATAAAATACTAGACTTTTTTTGGAGGATATTTTTTGCAAATGGTTGTAGCGAGGTATAAATAAGTTTTTTTGATAGATATGTTACTTTTACCCAAGAGTGTATATTTAACATTTATTAAATAAATAATTCATATTACCTATATTCCTTATTCAGTGTGACTTTGCTTGGATTAAAAATAAAGTAGATTATTTTCAACAGCTCATAATAAATTACGGAAAATTTACTCAAGGTACCAGATTGTCATTGCATTGAACATTTCAGTAGTTGTTTTTTATTATTAAATCTCTATATTTTCCTGACGAACAAGTATCCTTAATTAAAACAAAAAACCTCTTCTCGGCTACACAGTAATGATAAAAATAAATTCCCAATAAGTCATGGCTATTATTCAAGTTGTACGAGGAAGGAGATGAAATTAATTAGGTGGACTGTACCATTATTGCCCCACCGACCGAGATATTGTATACGGTCAGCGTTTGACAAATTTTATTATTATCTATTTTAATAGAGCGCACGAACTGTATCATACTTTGATGTAATTATAGCTTTAGAAATAAAAATTAGTTTTTTTTCTTTTTGCTTATTATGGAATCTATCCGATTCTTAGTCTATGTTTACCCATAATAAGATAATCTCTATACTTTTCAGTGCGTGCATTTGAAATACAGTACTGTATCGTTTCGGGAATCCAAATTTAGTAGCCTCAAGATCGTGCGACCTCATGTCATAGGTACAAGCTTTAATCAAAATTCAAAATCATTTATTCAAATAGACCTTCGCAGCACTTATGATAAGTCTGAATCTAATACCGGTTCGGAAGGTTGCATTTGCTGAGAAGAGCCGGCTATAAACTCAGCAATTACTCTTTTCAAAACAAGCTTAGATTAATTATATAATATTTACATTCTAATCGCACTGACAACAATTGCGTGCTCCGGCGCGGCAGCAAAACTACAAAGTAGACTGAATCTATATTTAATAAGTAAATAAATAGCAAAGTTAAGCAGACCAGCCCCCACAAGCATGATGCTAATCCAAAATGTCGATGGGTTTTCAAAACAAAACAAATCCTTCTCAGCATTTTCCGATGACGCGTGTGTGTAACAATAATTAATAATGACTGCGTCGAGATGAGCACATAACTAATGATCTTTGATAGATGGGTGTCCGCTGACCCGGAGCACCCTATGAGGGTGTCATTACATATCTATGTAGAGATAAGTCTACTCATATAGTTATGTATATAAAAGTATTAGATTGTTATCTACAGCTTTCTGTCTGAAGGTTTCACACTTGGTCCCTTATTTTAGGGGTAACATTTTTAAAAACACTTTCTATGTCAGGCAGTTTTTCCTTTTATATTTAAGTAATTTTTTTTTCTAGGTTTTGTACTTGAAATTATGTTCTGTCATCTAGCGCTGTAATAGACGGTCTGACGGACGGAATTGCACCCTAAGGGTTCCTTTTTACCATTATTGTTCGGAACCCTAAAAATAGCTTATACATTATATTTATGCAATTTTTTATTTTTTTTCTACATTTAACAACAAACAACGGATTCTTATCACGAAACAAGGTATCAGCTTTTAATTTTAAACCAAGTCCACAGTGCACCCTAACGGTACGTTTGTTCGGCAACAAAGCTTCCTTAATTATCATATTGTTGTATAAAATTGTCGTTAAAAGTCAACATTTAGTCGATAACATTCAACTTAGGCCATTGTAAAAACAGGCCTCTCGAGGAGGCAAAGTCTGCTTTACACGAGTCAAGTTACTCGGACTCGTTCGTATACCACTGGCACGTGCTACTCGTGCTAGCCTCTAGCCGTTTAGTACTCAGCTTTATTTGGCAGATAAAAGCAATTAAGATAAAAATCTTAATAACTTAGGTATTTGTAAATTAGGCAATTTGTACGCAGCTTTGAGGAGGGAATTCTGAGATCTATTAAGTTAAATGTTATTCTCTTTTAGTAACGGAGTTCAAGGCATAGCGTTTTGTAATTCCATACCGACCTCAATCTTAACTAGACTTCTTATTATCAAGCCTTTAAGTTAATTAAGAATTATGCTAAGCTCATCAAATTAGAAATAATGGTGCTGAATAATCCTTAGCCTACTACTTGATTGACTGACACAGTCACAAGAAATCACTTCTCCAATCATATTTGTTTTAAATGTCATTGAGATACAGACAAATTCTAAATTATAACCAAACGTGCTTAAATAAAATTCAATCAATCAAACATAATACAATAAAATAACTACATCCAGACTAGCAAGAATACTCTCTCGATGTGAACACAGCACAATATTTCATGAGGACAAAAAATCTTCAGTAGAGTCACGTTGCTCACTAATTCGCTCCCCCGGGCGAAGGCTGAAATCATGCCGGGAATCCACTGTATTATTCGGTCAGTATAATTTTCATGAAATGAAAGTCCTTTACGTATTTATTAAAGTTTGAGTGCCGCTGATTGGGGTTAACAAGATTTTAGTTTGGACACCAAAGTCTCTATTGAATATATTCATGTCATTTACGTTTTTGGTAGAAGTTAGACTTGGACATTTGTAGTTTTATTTATTTATTTATTTGGCGAAACCAACAGCTTAAAATTCAGTACACAATTAACAAAAGAATATACATAAAAAAGCCAATTACAGGTTTCCTAATATTAACATAATACATTGAATAAAAAAAGAACAAGAGCTTTAATGCTTAATGCTTAATCATTTACTTTGTGACGTATTTATTTTACAATATTGATAATGTATGCAACTGAAAATTAACTGAATATTCCGTTGAATATAAACATTGTTTTAAATGTGATGTACGTACAACATACCTACCCACCATCAATAAAAAAAAAACACCGCTACAAAATACGGTGTAAGGTATCGACAATTAAATAAATTAAAGCCTATCATTTGCCCAATAAGTACGTGCCATTAACGATGGCAGGAACATTGTAATAACGCTGAAATTTTACATCCCTTACATCGCGCGCCATTCATTTTAATGGCACATCTGATTTACACAAACACGACACCGCACGAGTAATAATACGCGAAACCCGTGCAAATAAAAACATGGGGTCGTCCACCGAAAAAAAATTGTAAAAAGTCAAGAGACATTCGCGACGTTTTGTATAAACAAAACTCAGTTTAAAAATGATGGTCCGGTGAGCCTCATCACATCACGCATGGCGGGGCGGGCGAGCGCGCGGAACGTTTTAATGTTCAGCCGAGATCCGAGCCATTCACGCCCCGATAGCCGACTATGCGCAACGCCTAATTCCTTTCAAACGGCATACGAATACACCCGCTTTATCCAGAGTCCTCGTGATGTATACCATCTCTTTGTGAGTGAACGTGAGTGACGTTCTTACGCGCCCTAATTTGTACATCGCTAAGTGCGAGCAAAACTACAGAGCGCTAATAAGAAAATGCATACTACGCACCCTTTTTTTGGGAGACAAGATCAAATTAAAAATACCAGATTTCAACCGACGCAATGATAGAAGCGGGCGATAATTATGAAAAGTGGGCGAAAACCCCTCCCGCGGTCAAAGATGACCCAGTAGAAAAAAATATTTAATATAATATGGTGTTGCCGCGCTAAACGCTATCAGAGTTGATAATCGCTCCCGAGCCTCTTTGAGCGTCTTAATGAAGTGCTTCATAGAGAGGGATTATTATATTTTTATTAAAAGGACCTTTGAGTTGATGAGAAAATTAATATCGTACGGCGTTATACAAAATACAGACGCTTTATAGAGGAGTGGTACTCGAAAAAATAATCAATTAGGGGTCGTTCCGAAAAAACAAAAGCGTAACAACAATAAAAAACCGTTGGGAACTCAATCTTGTCCGACTGTTGCCGAAGTTAAACGACCTATTCCGATCCCCGAACATCCGTTACGAAATTTCAATACGAGTCATTAACATAAAAAGGAAACAATAACCGTTTTAAATTTCGAATCGGTATTGCTTCTTTTTTATTGGTGAAAAATCGCAATTTGCGAGCGTCGAACGTACGAAATTTAAATTTGAATTTCCGCTGGCGGTCGGGTGAACTCGGACCCTGTAATTAGAGGCTAATGAGAGCAAGTGTGCGTCTCGCTCGATCCCCGCGCGACGTTCATTTTTTCCCCGAGCGTATTTTGTACAGTCGCAGCGTTTATTACGTGACGACTGCTTGTCATAATGTTTTCTACTTTTCATACTTGCGTAGCTATAAAAAGCTCATTAACTTTTAATGGCGACCACGCGAGACCGTACAATGTTTGTTTTTGTGTTCTTTATCGACTTACGATATTTCAAGTTGCTTCCGTAGTCGTATATTTGAACCATAATTATTGTGTTATGAATGTACAATAACATATTACAACAGAACATCCTAACTAATATTATAAATGCGAAAGTGAGTTTGTTTGTTTATTACGCTTTCACGCGCTAACCACTCAACCGATCATAATGAAATCTGGCATGCAGATAGCCTATGGTATGGAAAAGGACAAAGGCTACATCCCAGGAACGCGAGTGAAACCGCGGGGGACATCTAGTATTTGATAACTATGAAAAATGTTTGGACATGCCACATCATGCCTATCTTTTTTTCAATTACTTGTAGTCAACCATTGAGCTATTATTACTACGTATAGAGATGATGCCACATATCACAACTATGTTCCGTTCAAGTGAGGCCATCCTGCCACAATTGTTGTTGTAGAACGCTGAACGAAACGCGTAAGCGCCGTGAAAATCACGGTGTTTGCGAGAAAAATACTTCTAAAAGCGTTCTGATAGCGCTACGTATTTCTACTGTCTGCTTAGACGATTGATTATTGTTTCAGCGCTAAAGAGAACTTTAGTTGACTCAAATAAATGGGATCCTTGCTTATGATAGCTTATCTATACATAGTTATAATAGCTCAATGTAGTCGACGCAGTATGATGCTTGATTCAATTTTCGATCAGTCATCTCGGCATCACTCCTTTGTAACAAATATCATCCTTCACAGAGTATATCAATAGCAATTTTGAAAAACTCTTTTGCTTCAGGCAATCGTGAAAAATGATTATATTCCTTCTGCACAAAATATAAATTAGTATAAAACACACATAACAATCGTTAGAGACAATGTGAATCAAAAATGTTTTATATGTCACGATGAGTTCGGAAACAAAAGTCCTGGGAAAGTTTTAACATTGTTATCCCGGGCCCCCTCTTAATTGGCAAAAGTTTCTTGCCGGGGACACTCCCGCTACGAATGAATGAACGGGTGAACGAGTGAACGATCACAGAGAATGAAATGAGCGAAAGGTGTAGTTACTCAAAAATTCCCGCGAGTGCGTGGCGATAGGCTTCGAATTAATTGGAGTTTTCTGGATACCTTCGATCTTTACTGAGTTCTTTTTATCATAAATGGAGTTTAATTGATACTTTTTTTAAAACATGCTCTTACAATCAGTATCAAAGTCATTTTGATAAAGCAAAAGGAGGAAAGAGAGAGAGCATCATAGCGTCTATTCACTCAAAGAGAACCTTACAGAACCGAAATAACTTTATGTTGTATTCCTGCGCGTGAGTAAGGTCGCCAGTGCTCATTGGGGAGGGGGGAAAGATCGGTAACGCGTGAGTAATGCCTCGTGTGTTGGCAAGCGAATATTTGGCTCCGATAACCGCTTAACATCAGGCGACCGACTATTTACCGATAAAAAAGGAAAGGTCAAAACTTAAGTTACAAATGAATTTGTTCAAACTAAATTGTTTTAGCATAATTATTTTATAGGTTCCGAGAAAGGTTTGTTACTGACAGAAAATCGTATGTGGATTAAGTACAGTCAATAATATGATTATTAAACTAAAGTTATAAGATACATATTTGAAAATTTTAGGGCGATGATAGCTCAGTGGTAGTGACGTCGGATACCGAGACGAAGGTCCCGGGTTCGAATCCTTTAATGAGCTTGAGCTTTCGGTGAAGGAAAACTTCGTGAGGAAACCATAGCACGGTGGTAGGGTACTTTGTAGTACTCGCCTGGCTGGCTACCACTCTTAAGTTGAAAATCTGTCGCCAAGCACCTTTCGGTATGTTCCGACAGCTGCACTTGAGAGCCAGTTCCTTCTAGGCTTTGTGTGCTTACCACCTTCGGCCGCATCATCACTTACCATGGTGAGATTGCGGTCAAACATAGGCCTATAAAAAGTAAAAAAATAAAAAAACATAAAAATATTCATGTTAGTGCTCATAATAAAGTAACTAAGATAAAACTTACCAACTAAATATAACTTACAGCAATTCTAAAAGTAGTGAAAACTATGAATCAGTTTTAATGAAGAAACATCGTTGGCCTGACACCGAATTCAATTGAAATATTTGTGCTTTTATCTGTTATTCGAGAGTTAAATATATTTATATTCTATAATAAATTGTCTAGAGTCAATATCACAAAAGTTGGTATATCTACTAGGTAGGTATTGGGATCTCTTATTTCCATAGACCTATAAATAACTCTTTATTATAGGTACACAAAAAACCTTAGGTAGGTATCCATCTTTTTACCTTTGGATTGAGAGAATATTAGATAGATTGGTACTAATTAGATTTATATACAGTTGTACATACTTTTTTTACACATGCAATGTTATTAGAAAATAAATAGTTCCCTATTTTAAGAATGTAAAATTTTTATTGTTATTTTCAATCAATTCGCATACTTAACCAATAATTTTACTTACGTACGTACATTTAATGAGAGACCTTCACTGGAGTTTTAAAAAAATGCAGAAGATAAAGGTTTGTTTGTCCAGAGTCTCCATGGTTAACAAATTCTCTCTATATCCTCATTTTACTGCACTGCACATTTGTAATAAAGCTATCATTATTCTATATTACTCTGCACTAACAGCAAATACCACAATACCACAATTTCATAAACCAGTACACTCAAACCTTTTTATTTAAGTGCTCATTAAAACACAAAAATAAATCCGCCATTAAAACGGGGCCGATCACTGAGGTTGCGATACCAATAACTAGAGTGCTTTCCGGTAATGACGTCCTCGTACGGTCATACATACCCTTAGTTCTGGTGATCACTGGATATGACGACAATAGTCTTGTTTGAGGACAATGAGTTTTATTACGTTATTAATAGTAATGCCTTTATAAGTCGCAAGTCCGGCCTCATATGGAGTACTGCTGTCATCTGTGGGCGGGGGCACCTGGATACCAGCTTGGGCCTTTAGACTCGGTTCAGCGACGTGCTGCTAGAATTGTTAACGATCCTGAGCTCACAAGCGGTCTAGAGCCCCTCAGTCTGAGGAGAGACTTTGCCTCCTTATGTGTATTCTACCGCTTGTACAACGGACAGTGTTCTGAAGAATTGTTTAAGATGATGCCCACGGCTACATTCTACCATCGCAACTCTCGCCATCGACAGGGAGTCCATCCCCACATATTGGAACCAAAATTGTTTCGAACTGTGCGGTCTCAAAGGAGCTTCCTTCCGCGGACGCTCAGATTGTGGAATGAGCTCCCTGCCGTGGTTTTCCCAATGGAGTACAGCATGGGGTTCTTCAAAAAGGGTGTGAAGAGATTTCTGCAGGGTCGGCAACGCGCGAGTAACACCCCTGGTGATGCAAGCGTCCATAGGCTGCGGTAACCGCTTACCATCAGGCGGGCCGTATGCTTGTTTGCTACCTAAGTAGTATAAAAAAAAAAAAAAAAAAAAAAAAAATGCATTTCGTGGTGCTGACGGGCTGGTTGACGCCACAGTTCACTCGTTATGTCGCAGGTATATAGGTAATTGAAAAGGTTTTATTAATACAATTGTGTATAAGTAAGAATTCACCATCAGTGCTGATGTAGCTGAAGATAAGCACACAAAACCGAGGACACCGTCAGTTACCTTGGGTATCCTCAGCAGCCCATAATGTCCCACTGCTGAACACTGGCCTCCTTTCACAAATGAGGGTGAAAGGGAATAGGCAGATATTTCCACGCATGCCCATCGCGGTTTGGTGGACGAATGCTAGTTTTCAACCTACTATCAGAGTTTTCAAGCTGCCTAGGAGAGCTCCAACCGACTTACTGCTACTGTGATAGCCGGGACCTACGGCTATCCTAAGCACGGAAAACACTCGAGTTGAAATACCGCTAGGCGGTCACCCATCCGGATACCGTCCTCACCGGGGATTGTTTAACTTTATCGATCGATTTAAACGGGTAATAGAGCAACACCACCATGCGAAACAAATAAAACAAACATTCTGTTACACCCCAATATCAAAGTCTCGTCACCAAAACCTAATTTAATGACAACATATTCCATGAATAACTAAAGTACAGAATATGTACAAATGTGCTCATTAAATCGTACATAACACCTAGCAGGTAACCATCGTATGTATCAATACACATTTTCTAACGCGCCGGGCCGCTCGTGCCGCGCCACTGGAACCTATGACAAATGGCACAATGTGGAACTGGAAATCGGACCGCAGAACATCAATTTCGTCCAATTTCCACACGTCGCGCCATCTAGTTACTGTACATCTATTGTCAGGCCGATGTCCACCGCTAATCCATTAGTGAAGCGACTTTTACACAATGCACAGTGATGCGATGCGACCGAAACCCGAAAACTGGCTTTTGTGCATTCTCTCTCTATCGGGTTTAGGTATTGTTTTAGTGGATCAAAGGGCTCTATGTCAGTGATATTGGTAATGATTGATTGGGAAGCCTCTGCGTATGTCCAACGTTAAATTATATTTTGGTGTTTGGTAATGACGTCATCAACACTATGCCGCTGCAGCAATGAAATACCTGCTTCAAATGACGCACAAGTTGAAATTCAGCAATTACTATTTTTTGATACAATTAACTTTATTACCGATGTCATGCAAGAGTGGACGCTATAGGTACTCATATTAAAATAAATATCCTGTGACACGGCAATATGATTCTAACTAGCAAGCAGTGCCAGCAGTGCTTGTACAATGGAAACCAGATAAATGGTATACTACAGTTCTAGTTGTAAATATATTCTTATGTAGATTCTAGCTTTTCGGTCGCAGGATTATCTGCGATTCCGTATAGACTGATTGATATTATTATAACAAACTTTTCAACTTTTTAATATTATATCCATAGATTTTAATCACTTTATTATATTTCTATATTTCACTTGGCACATTTTCACCCTCTATGGAATGGAGAATCCCTTCTAGTTTATAATAACCTTTAAATAGTAAAGTTATTTAGAAGAGACAAGGGTAAAAGGGTACCGACGACAAACTATAACATAATTGGGAAACTTTACGTTCAATATAAAACGAAATTGTGAGCTAGATTTACATATACTATATCTTTTAATAATAATCAAAGTTTTTAAGCCGACTTATATTATGCGATAGTTATGTTTGTTACTAATGACTGCATAGATTTTAATGAAGCTTACCACATCATCATCATCATCATATCAGCCCATGGATGTCCACTGCTGAACATAGGCCTCCCGAAGTCGTCCCGCTTGGCACTTTCCGCCACTCGAGAACCTTTCTTCTCCATCGGTTATCGGCTCTTCGGGCGATGTGGCCTGCCCATTGCCACTTCAGCTTACTAACTCTACGGGCTATGTCCGTCGTTTTCGTTCTCCTACGAATGTCCTCATTGCCACACACCATATAGCTATATGACACTTACCACATAAAGATATCATAATAATATGAAGTACCTACTTTTTATATCCTGGCTTAACAAATATATGAACGCGGTTAAAACCGCAGGATTGTTCTAGTCTGAGATTCTAATTAGTGTTACATTAGAATTTGTATTCCAGTGTAATGTTACATTACATTCTACTAGCTAAGCTGTATCACCCGCGATTCTCTATTTTACTGCCTTAGATTTTGGTCGAATTTTGAAAGTTCCTAGTGTACGCGTACAGGTACTCAAGGAATATGTCTTCCTAATTTCAGATCTCTAGGTCTACTGATTTTGGCTGTGCTTTGTTTGTCAGTCAGTCATGGTAATTTTGTATAACTTTCGCTTTGATATTTATCATTGCTTTTATAACTAGTGTAATTATATTTACAGAATTTACTAAACACAGTTAAGAGAAAACACATAAAACCAAAACAACCACAAAAATATTCTAATCTGAAATTCATTAGCATCGAAGAAACGAGACACCCTCTAGAACGTACATTACACAAACATTGTAAAAGGAATCCTCTATACGGCGTAAACAAAGCCGTTTAATATAAACAAACAGCCGAACGTATTACCTACAAGGCTTAACACCGAGTATTGAGTTCCGTTTTGTACCTCATTAGCGAGTGGGCGGGGTTCGGCGACACGGTAATGTTGCTGTTCACACGGGGGGTGATCAAGCGTGTTTTTAAGTTCTCTTCGGTATTTATCTTAAGTATTATTTAGATTTATAAAGCTCTAATCTATGCCCTTAATTAAACTAAATCAGTTATTACCAAATTATAATAAAATGTCAATAAGTATTCATAAGACTTAAAATTAACTAAGCTAATAAAAAGTTACAAAAATTCCTGCATATGAAAACAATTTAGATTGTAAAAATATTATAATACGTCGACAATTTAAATTCATTCAAAATCAGCAATGTGAAGCAGCAACAAAAAGGGTTCCAATATACTACCTTGGGGAACTCCATATGTGTTCTAAATATATTTTGTTTGTGATATTATGACACATTTTATATTAATCTATACATATATGTTTCCGGTTTGGAAAGTAGTTTTCTAACCATTTTAGAACTATACCTCTAATTCCATATTATGATTCGCATTTTTAACCGACTTCAAAAAGGAGGAGGTTATCAATTCAGATGTTTGTATTTTTTTTTTTTTTTTTTTTTTTTTATGTATGTTCGGGCATAACTCCGTCATATATTGACGGATTTCAAAAATTCTTTTTTTGTTCGAAAGGGGTTTATTCCGAAATGGTCCCATATAAATTTCATATAGCTGAAACTAAAAATTCGAAAATAAATTAACTTTTTAACAAAAAAATAAACCGCCTTCAAAGTACCTACACTAAAAAGTATGAAATAATTCTTATCTGACACTGTTTTGAAGTCAGCGAAATATTTTCTATAGAACACGTCATGTGATTTTGCTGACTTCAAAACAGTGTCAGATAAGAATTATTTCATACTTTTTAGTGTAGGTACTTTGAAGGCGGTTTATTTTTTTGTTAAAAAGTTAATTTATTATAACAGTATTTTATGTTTCATGAAATCAAATGCTTTACTCATGTCAAAAAATTAATATCATGTTAAAATATTATTGTCAATTGAATTCGGTTCTTCTTCTTAGACTAAAAGCAGTCAAAGTAGTGATTTTGTTCGTCCTTAATGATTTTGATCATTCCGAATCCGTGAGTTACAAACATACAAAAACTTATGATATTAGTATGATGGTAAGATCATCTCTATTTTCTCATACAACGTTAGTATGTAGGTACAAATAAACGCAATTTCAACGTCATATCTCAAAAGTGACATAATAGCAGAAATTCACCGTTTCAAAAATAATATTTCAGCGAAACATCGCGAAAAATGCAGCTCTAACGTAATACGTGCGAGAACAGCGAAAAAAGTGGGGAAAAACTGTATGTACTTCTAAGATACAGTAATCAGCACAAAATATAGTCGGACTCACGTACGAATCTGCGCGGGGAACGCGAAAATAAAGTTTTGATGTAAAAAGTTCCCTTTTTATTTGCCATGTTGAGAACAAACTTGGGGTGTTCTGTGTACGTATATGTTTGTGTGAAGGGCGTAGGGTTACCGGAGAAAAAATTGGGTTAACTTGGTTAAATATATTAGGGAACATCGTGTTCATTAAGCTAACAATTTTGACTAATGTACTCATTAAAAGAAAAATGAATAACATTTAAAAAAATAAAAATTAATTATTATTTTTTATAAATATTATACTTTCGGGAGATTGTTTTGTAAATAAAATGTTCCATTACTAAATATAAAATTATTTTTAGAAATACATATTAATTTTTTATATATTAATTTCTTGGACACTAATAAAATCGATTTGTTTCCGAATGCCAACCCTATGCGGGAATATGTCGAATGTGAATGGTTTCTTTTAGAGAATGTAAGCCTATGTCTCGATTTAGTTTAGTAACCCCAATTTCTGAGATGGCGTATTCATTACATTAGTTTTTTACGATAGTAGTCGAAGTTATTTTGACCAATGGCCTTTTTACCTTATTCAGAATTGAAAGGGTAATTAATAAGAATTGATTGAGGGCAAGGGTGATAAGAATTGGTAAATTTATTTTAGATTAATAATATTAATACGTGGAGCAAAAACTTTCAATCCGTTTTTTGCATAGTTTAATTTGATACGGAGAAGAAATGCACAAAGTTAATATTTTTATATATTAATGCATTAGAAATACATTATTTTAATAAAAAAAAAAACATTACACACACTACTATGCTTTTGACATACACACATTTTAAACTGAGAAGACTGTCAAACATAATCATAGTGTCATAGTCAGTTTCTTTATTATAAATACGTACCTAATGAGAATTTATTCTACTGAAAAAAAACAGTCAGTTAATTCTAAAACTACGGGTAAATCTATCCCTTCTACGACACAAACTGACATTATAAGTGAATCATAATCTTTTTCTAATATAACTAATACTTTTTTCATTAAAATTGAAGCATTTAAAATATTTAAAAAAACTTACGCACTCGATTCTCCATGATTTGTTCCCAGTTCATTCACGAAATTACTTCTTAAAAAACCAACGTGGTTTATCCACACAACATTAAACCAATCTTTTACGCATTACCAAAGAATAATATCATATTCCAGCCATACAAAACCCGCACTACGACAAAATTATACGAAGCGTCCTTATTTACCCACATATCGGCCTAAGAGAGGCCTTCTCGTAATTATATTTTCGCGAAGATGCCTTATAAAAAAAAACTTATAATATACTTGTTTTTGTTTCACAAATTACATTATTAAGTTTCGCGAAGCTTTGAAATTGAGGGTACTATAACATTTTCTCGACCAAGAATAATGCTTCAAAACATTTTTATATTTAGAGTAAATTTTCATTTTTACTTTAATTACCTGCTACTGTGTTTTCTTTTGTACAATTAGTCGTTGGCAAGCGACAAAAGAGTTTATATTATAATACAGCTTACTTTAAATATTAAAAGAGAATGTATTTTCACCTTCAAATAAATTTGATAACAACCTTCAAAATCGTTAAAATCTTCAAGTCCATAAATCCATCAGCTTTAAAATTACCAAATAAATTCCCACGCAAATTTTTAACACCCAACCGGCCATAAAACACAGATACGCTAATAGAATCTCGTGGTATTTAGGACCCGCCGGGGCTGAAAACTTTTACCGATGGGCCGGGCAGGGTTACCTCGCGTAGTGGCGCGCTCACTGAATACAAACGAGCAAATCTTAACCCTCAATCTGCCGGTGAATGCATGCGAGGTACACGATCAAGGTGCCGCGTGAACATTGATTTTAAAATATAAAATTGAAGTATTGAGAACGTGGCTTTTCAACTGTATGCCGTTGAATAGATTGTATTATATTTGAATTTGGAACAAGTAGCAGAATGTTTTTAAATGCCATTGATTTGACTATTACTGAAATTTAAAAAAAGATAATTTAGTTATATCCAAAGAAGACCTTTTTCACTAAATAAACTTCATTTATTTTTAGTGTACCACGAAACTTATGAATTATGTACCTATAATGTTTTGTCCAGGACAACTTCCCTTTCAGGTTGTGTGTGGTCAATATATAGCCTAAGTTCATGAAAAAAACCTACCCTGATTGTCTTCCATGTACCATCGTATAAACGTACCGAAACGAGACTTCCTACAAACAAACTGAAAGTCGAGCTCATTGTTCTTTAAAGGGACATTAGAGAGAATCTTCCAAAGGAATTTCTTATTTTTTTTTTCACAAAGCGGCACATCGGCAACACGTCCGCGACACATGTCAGCTATCCCGATCCGATCTCGATCCTATACGAAGACTTAATAAAATGACACTGTTTAAACTTGGTGTAAGGGAGAAGCGATGGGAGGACGGTATAGCGTGTCAAATGCGCCGATAAAATACTTATTGGAACTTGAGAGTGCATTTTTATCTAACTTTTAATATCGGTGTTGGGTGAAACCATAGATCACCATACAAACAATCATTTGAATATAAAAGCATACAGAAGACACATAAGTAAACCCTTTGCCGAACTCTGTCTCTTCTCGAGCTAAAAGTTGTTTTAAGTATATTACATTTCACAGTATATTCACAAATATATTTTTTTCTTTAAACAATACTTAAACTATTATCCCCGAAGGCACTTTAGAGGCAGATCATCACTTTCTATAATTAAAACTAAACATATTTATTCATTAAATATTTTCCTCTATTGCTTATGATTTACACCACACGCCGAAGAGTTGGCATGTACAAGCAAGTCCTATGATCCCTCAGATCACATCGCTCGCGAGCCGCCAACTGTATTCTTTTAACTCAATTGTCAATTCTTTGGGATCCCCCGCTAACTCTCTTATGTACTTATCTATCGGCAGATTGTCTCGTCTTCCAAAATGTGTTGTTTTAGATAATCTTCGTGGATACTTTAAGGCGCGAAGAAAAGTTTAGGATTATTTATCGAGCTTCTTTTGTTTTACATGCAAAGCTGTTTGGCGTGGTTTGATATTTTGTTTCATGCTATAATAATAATAAATATCCTAGAACATTCCTCACACATGGGATCTGATCTCAAACTAAGCAGAGCTTGTACTATGGAAACCAGATAACTGATATAATACATATACTACTTTTTGTTTGTAAATACATATTTAATATACATAATTAAACCCAGACTCAGGACATACAGACATGTTCATGCACACAAATGCATGTCCTGTGTGGGAATCAAACCCACGACCTGCGGTGCGTAAGGTGAATCTTTACCAACTGCGCCAACTGGCCCGTCTATAGGATTCCTACTCGGGATAAATATTTGTGCATGAACATGTGTATTGGTTCCTACCACAAATGGTCTTTCGTGCCTTGTAAGAGGTGCCAGGAATAGGGTGTTTTATGACCGGAAGGCTGCTAAAAATGGCCACTAAAAATTTCAGTAGACTGCGAGGAATTTATATAGTGTAGGTGTAAAAAAACTGGGTGCTCTAACGGTAATACTTCCTTTTATGATAAAACTGTAATTTTTTATCGATACGTTTTGTTAAATACCACAATACTAGAAGCTAAAAACCACCGATGTGCAAAGAAGAATGATTTCGAATTGAATTTTCGTTCCTATTTTAGCACCAACAAAATATGAGTCGGTGCTCAAAAGGGAATAGCATTGGTGCTCAAATGGGAATATATGTCATAAAAATAAGTGGGACAGAATTTATTTATCAAATAACTAAATTGCTTTATTCGTGAATAAAGCAATATAGATATAAATTTACGATCTAAATTCCAATATTATCACAAATTATGTATAACAAATAACTGCGAACCTAAAATGTTTACGTAGTGAAAGATACATAAATTAGTTCATTAATAACAGTATAATATAGCCTTAGGTGTATGTTTTGTAACAAAATTTAATCAATTTAAATGTTATCTTTTGGATATCGAGCGATTACTTCGGGCTTAAATAATGATTAAAATCTTTGCTTTAAAACAAAAAGTATTACTCAAGTGTATATAATTTATGCTATAAAATGGAAAAACAAACCCGTTTCATATTACTAGCTGTTAGTTTTCGTAGCAAACAAAGGTCATGCTTGTCTACGACGTAGCTCACTACATAACTATTCTGTAGTAAACGTAGTAGGTACTTACAACTAGCTACAAACTTTTGTAGCACTGGCTACGAAGTATATAGTCTGTCGTTCACTTTTGTAAAGTGCATTGTAATGTAATAATTTATTTAAATCTCATCAAAATTATGAAACATTTTTTCTGCTTCTTTTTTAACTAAAACACCGTATATTGTGATGTCATAGACGCTGATGTGGAAAAGATATGCATACTTTTGGGTCTGGAAAAAAGCTTTCGGGAGAGAGGGTGGTAAATAATTTATTTATACTTAACGATTGTGGACTTGTTTCTAACGTTAGATAAATATATCATTTGATAGATAGAAGATTTTTATATTCAAATTTCGTACATCAAAATATTTGCGTGATAGCTAATGTAGCTAATTCTAATTATGCGATAGCAGTGCCAGCAAATATCCAAGCGTGCCAATATAATTTCAATGAAACCAATTGTAAGGTAATCACGTTGGAATTCGGAATGATACCGGCGCGAGCGCTCCACACTCATCATGTCGACAATTTCACAATACTATTTCAATTATAAAATTAGTTGAAACATTTGCATCATTTTATAATATGTAGTTTTGTGTGCATATGAATTTATTAGGCTTGTATTTAAATTACAGCTGTATTTTTATCGCCTGTTTTTATTATTTATCCTTGTTTTTATGAAAACGAGGAACTGACTGACTGAAATAACAAGGCAGAGATTACAATTACAATTGAAACGAGTACAATTGGAGTGTAGCTTTTTTTTCTAGCGTAGCGTTTCCTAAGAAACAGGGTGAAACACCTTGTCCAGAAAGGATGAATTCGCCGCGAATCTCTCGTGCGTATTACGCGCGTACGTACGTCCAGAAGGAGCGTACTAACGTGCGAGCATGTGGGGATTTACGCGCATATTTTAAAATCGCGCGATGCTTGTGGGCGACAAAAAAAAGCCAAACACAGTCAGATTGTCCAAAAAATATTTAAAAAATGTAACCTTGCTGAGTTTCTTGCCGGATTCTTCTAAGTTGAAGTCCCAGTTCCGAACCAGTAGTAACTTCAGTAAATGTGACCCTTCTGGGGCCTAAATTGAATAAATGGCTTTGATTTTGACTTTGAAAGAAAAAAGAGGAAAAAAAAATACTGACGCAAAGTGCTGATATGAGCGTTACGTCACATGATATTTTCTACACGGTACGTAAAATAAAAGAAAGATTTTTCAAAATTCGATTCCTAAGTGTCAGTTCATACCAAGACGCGATGCCACGCGGCGTGCACTTTTTAAAACAGCGATAATATAGAACTTTATTAACTACATAAAAAGGTACAGATTTCAGTGAGTGACATTTTGTGAAAAATGTGTGTGAGCTGACCGATCGCGAAAAACCGCGGAGAAACTAGTATTTTATTAAAAACATCCTTTGAAGTAATAAAAACAATATTTTAAAATCGTAACACTCGACATTACTGCTTCGAGCATTTTTATCCTAGAAATAAGTTTACATTTATGTCAGAGCGCCACAGAGTAGTTTAAAACAGTTGTGCAGAGAGAACAGTTGCGCAGTATGTTTAAACAAGTTCCTGTGTTGCGATGACGGCTATAACATATTTCAAACAATTTCAAAGTGTAATGTGCGAAAAATAAGGTGCTCATATCGTTCGCGCCCGACGCGACGCCATCTCGCCGCTCCGACAGGGATGTACTACACTGGAGACGTTGGATATTACGTCATCATTTCATGACATAATATTGTATAGTATGGCCTATTGTAGAGTATAGGTTTTTTTTTTTGCAGTTTTCTGTTGTATGTATTTCTTTTGATGATGGGTCAAGGCTTAGACATAATATGAACGAATAGAAAAGTAATTTGTTATCTTTCATCACAGACTACGGAGGACATAATTCTCGCTAACAAAAAACTGTGTCTATGGAGTCGGCCACCTCTCACGCACACCTTAGTTGGCTATTCCGCGGGAAATTAGACTCTGTCGCCGTTTACACAGAGTCGATTTCTCGCGCTCAACTTATGTGTGAATATGTGCGTGCCGGCTTATACGCACAGTTTTTTGTTAGCGAGAATATATCCGAGTTTTTTTAATATCTGTGTCTTTCATTTAACATTTTCTTTATACTGGGTAGAGATTTCGAGATTTTTTTGATAATGCACTGTTGGTAAAAGTTGTTCAGCATGACTAACCCAACATAGGTTTCGAAAATATGCCATCTCGAAATCTCCACCTGTTATAAACAAACCTTACGCAAGTAAAATAAAAATAGATTCAAAAGCACCCAATCATTTCGCATCGCCTACAAAATCGAATTTCAGTACCAACACCGTCCTAAATGCAAAATAAATTGGTGAATACAAACTGGATAGCGTATCCAGTAGGATCTAGATCCATCAATGGCTGAGCCACGCTTCGCTGGGAGGCTAGATACAACCTGATCCGTTTTGTTTCCCGAACAGTACCTACCTACAGCCTTGGGTATCCAGTTGCCAGACAAACTTTGTGCAATATTGTTTTTATATTAGATACTAGCAGCGAATCCCGGCGTTGCTCGGGTTAAAATACATCGCATATTTAGTGGTATAAAAAATATATAAGGATACATTTTAACAGATATTATAGATTTCTATTTTCGATTTCGATTTGGTTCTTTTAGTTAGATCAATAATAACACTCGTACACATTTTGGAACTTACCAGATCAATCCAAAAAAAATTAGAACTTTCTCTAACATTTTAAATTGCACTCATTTTAGAACTTTCTCGAACATTCTAAATCGATCATAATAAATTTCACTCATTTTGGAACTTCCTAGATCATTCAAGAAATTTCTCGAACATTCTAAATCGATCATAATCAATTGCACAAATTTTGTAACTTTCCAGATCATTCGGAAAATTTCTAGAACATTCTCGATCATTCTAAATCGATCATAATAAATTGCACTCATTTTGTAACTTTCCAGATCATTCTAGAAATTTCTAGAACGTTCTCGAACATTCTAACTCGATAATAACAGTTTTGGACATTTTGGAACTTTCTAGATGAAGCCAGAAATTTGTAGAACTTTCTCAAAACATGCTATATGATTATAATAGTTTGCATTCACTCTAGAATTTTCTAGATCATTCCAGATATTTGTTGAACTTTCTAGAACTGGAGTGTTCTAGAATCGATTATAACCGTTTTACACATTTTGGAACTTTCCATCCCAAAAATTTTGAGATCTTTTCAGAAGTCCTCATGCGTTAGAAAAGGACAGCAATATATGTTTTAACATTTTCGCCACCCACAACCACCCCCTTCCGCCCACCGCGACCAAACTCCCTTACTACCACCTGGAGACTAAGGGGTATTTACTACCCCAACGGGAAGTTGATTGGGGTTGGTGGTGATTGAGAAAACTGCGTATTTACGTACCCACAAAAGCATTTTATATATATTATTAGATTAGATTTAGGTGCTACAGTTTGGGTGATTACTCTAAAACATAAAATGGTGTAATCTGGCAAGCGTTTCTAAATTATATTGATATGTGCAGGTAGGTTATAATTTCCATGTTTTTTTTTAAATGTCAAGCATAAAGCCAAAATGCGAATAAAAATATGTATTTTTATTTCAATGTTTTACGCAAACTATTTAAATTTGTAATAAGTTGAAGTATTTTACAATTCTAAATGCAGTTTTTTTTTTTTATTTAATTTTTTTATGCTACTTAGGTAGCAAACAAGCATACGGCCCGCCTGATGGTAAGCGGTTACCGCAGCCTATGGACGCTTGCATCACCAGGGGTGTTACTCGCGCGTTGCCGACCCTGCAGAAATCTCTTCACACCCTCAGATTTTCACAAAGGGTAAAAGAAATTTAGACTGCGACTCACTACGCTACTTTTAAAACAAAAACTTCGCAAAGCTCTTAAAAATCTAGCTCTAATCATGCATAACGGCCTAAAGTAATGAATAAAGAAAGCATTAAAACTTTCATAAAAGCGTCTCTAATTAAAAGTTAAAAAATAAATGGGCCCATTTGCGCCATCAATTTATCTTCATTAAAATTCGAATGAAAATACATTACGCTCTCGAAATTAAGGGTATCTTACACGAGCACCCCTGACTTCACGTTACTCTGAATCAAAACCGTCTAGTAACATTTTCTTATTCCATAGTGTGGCATTAGGGTTGATATATTTAGTTTTGATAACTTTTGCCCATACAAATTGCAATTATTTTAAAGCTTTATTTGGTATCATACTTCAAAGTCAAAGTCAAAGCCATTTATTCAATTTAGGCCCTAGTAGGGAACTTATGAAGGCCAAAGCTACTGAAGTTACCACCAGTTCATAAGCCGGCCTACAACTGAGAAGAACAGGCAAGAAACTCAGCAAGGTTACATTTTCTACTCTCCTCGATTCGCTAAAAGAGGAAACAATTAACTCCTTTCATTAGTTTTATGACTAGTGGCTGCGTTGATTCCTCATTTATGATCAATCATTCATTTCTTGTCATTTTATATATTTATTAATATATAGGAGAAGATGGAGATTTATAAGTCTTTAAGTATCAACCCTATGTTACATTTTGGAAACTAATTTAGTTATAAATGAGGTTCACACGCAGCCACCGTGAGAGACAAGGCGGGGCGCTACAAAGAGCACGTCAGTACGTACAGACAGATTCACATCAAACAAACTAATTAATGCTGGAAAATTATATACGAATATCAAATCGGTGAATTTAAATATTTTCAGAAACCATAGAAATAGTAACGTAATACCGCTGAAAAACGGGCTGAGAAATGAATTAGTAATTACTAAATGAATTTATAATAGAAAAAAATTCTGTAGATAGCTGTAGGTTAGAATTGGTATGTAAAACTGTATTATTGCATCGGGAATCTTTCTGCTGCATTTTCTATCAAAACATTAAATAATAAAGTGAGAGAGGTAGAGCATAGCATTTATTCGCTCAAAGTGCAGCTTATCTGGTGAAGTATCACCACCTTACAGAATACCGCAGCCAAATAACTTTGTGTTTCTGCGCGTGAGTAAGGTCGCCAGAGCTCATTGAGGAGGGGTCGGTAACGCGTGAGTGATGCCTCGTGTGTTGCAAGCGTCCATATGGCTACGGTAACCGCATACCACCAAGCGAGCCGTATGTTTGTTTGCCGACTCATGGCATATTCCTATAATTTATGGACCGTTATCGGTTAAAATTAAGACTCTTATAAATCTTGACTAATAATGAAGCAAAGACCTCAAAGCTTTGCATAGCAGACATATGGAAGTAGCTGTCACAGGTAAAATTTACTTACGAAATGATATATATGCCCAAACCTACCATTGGTACGACTAGTAAGCTTTTTTTGTTAGGAGCGGGTTTCTCCGATATAGCGCAATTGATTTAACGAATGAATATCCTAAGATAGCCCAGTAAGTTTAATTTTACTTATTAAGAAGGTGCATCACAAACTAACACCATTTAACTTTACCGAAACTTTAAATAGAATGTCACCGCCGTGACAAGTCATTGACCTCCATCCATCATCATTGTTTTTCACTGACATTTCACCTTTCCTCAGCAATTCCCCTTTTCAATATAGGCCGCGAACCACGACCACGGCAGGAACTAAAGTTTAAGCCGCCCGCTGTCAAATATGACACGTGGAAACCGTGAAATAACGTGCCTATTCTCGCATGAGCTAGTGCCGCAGATCATGAAAAATATGGACATATCTTCGCAAATAATGTTTTTATTTTCAGTTTTGGTACATATTTGGTAAACATATAAGGTCCTAATAAATTCATTAGTAATCAAAAAATAATATTAGAAAAATAATCCGTGGGAAAAAAAAACCTCTTTAACTTGCAAAGAGACTCTCCATACAAGTCAAAGAAGTTTTTTTTTCCCTCAGATTATTTTCCCTCAAGAGGAAGTTCACTAATTTATTAGGACCTTATATATTCGATAAAAAAATATCACAGATGTCTAAAAAGCTACTCGGGATACATAACATTACCACGTTTATACGTGGTTATACTAAAAATAATGTTGTACCAACCTGATATTTTATTCAGAATCACTATAACTGTTTACTACTATTTATAACTTTTTTTTCTTCGAAATTCTTACCATGTATTAAATCTATGTGCGCGGTGACTATGCCTTTACGAAGTCTACGGCTTCAATAAACTAGCGCTTTGTGAGTTTCATATTTTATCCATTTTTTTTAGTTAGTATCTTTTGTTCTTATTCAGCTTTTCGCTTTACTAAAAACAATATTAAATAAACATGCCACCCTCTTTGTATTTTATGATCAGTGGGCTACACCCTTCCCATACCAAGTCGCTTATTTGTGGTAACGCGCGTATCGCTTGTCAAACACCTAATTCGTATGACGTATCACCCCCTAGGTGTTGCTAGCGAGATTTTACGATCTCCACAAATTGAACTTGTTCGTTGCCACAGCTTTCGAGCAGCTGTGTCACTAGAACGTAGAGTCAAGGTCATTGATATGCCAATTGGGAATTGAGAATCCTAGAATATTTTTAAGAACACGTTAGTCATCACGTTATTTAGACACATGCAATGAGCCAAGACAAGTTAGATTGCTTTTCCATACTTCAATCGGTCGATTCCCAAATAAGTACCTACAATTTCTAAGTGGGAACCTTGAACAGACGTGAACACGTGAACTTCCACTGGCTTAACTTTTATGAAATTCTGCTAACCTAGCTGAATTCCCCAAACTATGTAATATCTCCACATCTGATTAATATTTCTACAAGTGATTAAGAATACCACCGCTAAAAGTATAGCTCCAAGTATCAGCTCATTTAGCTCTATCTATACGATGTCGCGAACGATGTTTAATTTACGTGTGACATCCCCATGAATATCCATTCGTAAGTTTTGAAGATTGACGTGTTCAAACAGATACACAAAAAGTCTTCCGATGGGTGCTTCCAAAAAATTTTTAGGAAATATATTATTTCCGCCTCGCGGCTTTTACCCCTTTGTAATTTTTTTTTAATACTCGTCCTTTATGGCCAGTTGCAAAATATTATGTTTATAGACTGGATGGAGCTGTCAGTCAGTCTATTTTTGCTTTTAATTATACTGGGTGTAAGGAAAAGGGTATATACCTACTTCCGAAATGGGTAAAGACTACATCATATTTGGAAAAAAAAGCCAAACATAGATTGTCCAAAAAATGTAACCTTGCTGAGTTTCTTGCCGGATTCTTCTCAGTTGAAGGCCGAGATCCGAACCGGTGGTAACTTCAGTAAATGTGACCTTCATAAGTGCCCTTCTGGGGCCTAAATAGAATAAATTGCTTTGACTTTGACTTTGATCTGGTACAGACTTATATATAAAAAGTTTCAGTTCAAAATAAATTACTCAAAAATTCATTCCAATTTTTTTGGTAAAATAAAAATCATAACCAAAATATCACCGGTCAATGAGGTCGTTATTATTTTGCGTCTCTTGCTAATAACATAACATTTTCTGTTCCGCCATCTGTGCGCCTAGTACCAAAAAAGTGGATTACTGTAATGGATATACCCATTCCGTTACACCCAGTATAGATACAAAGAATATGTACCTACAGTTTTATTGTATGTATTAGATTAATTCTTCCTGCGACTTGTTTATAGCACATACTGTGTGATAAGTAAAGAATTCCTGAGCAAAGTTTCGGGCCGATACGGTTTGCTTGATGTTTATTATGTTTGAGGTATAATGTTAGTTTATTTTTATAGCTCTTGTATTTTATGGATTACATTTGTTACTGTTAGTTGACTTTGATTTGTTTTAAGATATATTGGTGTATAAGCTCCCTGGATTTCTATTATTTTCATCGCCCGCGCGGTTCATCAAACAGTCAAAGGATTAAATCAATTCGGAGGGCCAAGATCATGTTGTGTTATATTACAACCATATTTTTTAATTAAAAAAGAAATAATTGTAGATATTCTGTCACCAAGGAACTACCAGTACATTCCGACATCAACACTTGAAGGCCCGCTACCTGGCTGGCCGACACGCTAACTGGCCTATCTAATGAAACTTCATTAGATAGGCCAGTTAGCGTGGTTGGTTAATAATCCAGCTATCACGCCGCAGTTTGGTTCGATTCCCACCCAAAACATGCATTTGTGAGCAGAGTTTCGACAGTACAAGCTCTGCTTAGTTTGGGACTAGATAGCCGTGTGTGAAGACTGTCTCAGGATATCTATTTATTTATTTATAATAGGCTTTATGTGCTGATCTCCTTCGGCTACATGAGGTTAGGTACCTATTCGTAGCAAAAGAAGCAAGCAGATCGTTGCATGTGAGCGATGAGTTCATTTCATCTATTACCACCCAAAGTAGTAATCATAATATATCCATTTGTTTTTATGATCCAATAAGACACCTACGCTTCAGAGACTTAAAAGGGCCATTTTAATACATCTATTCCATATATCGTGAATACCTTATACCTATTTAAGGTCACAACTCCACCTTGAGCCCTAAATAAAATAGTTAGCAACATTATTCGCTCTAACGGCGTGGAAGATAAATTTCGTGGGCTCCCTTTACAGTTTACGAGGTGTAACGCGAAAAGACTGAGTGTGTGGTCGCCTTACCTTTCGGATATATGCATGGAGTTTCAGCGAGATAGGGTTACGTAGGGTTGCCATGTAAAAACTCTTTTGAGAAACCTTTTTTTTATGGTATATTTTGTGACCTATTTTTTATTGTTTCTTTATTTGCTGTTTTAAATTTATACAGATATTTGAAATATAATTACAATTAAAGCACACAATTATTTTGACTCTATAAACGCATTATCATAAATTAAACAATATTTACTATTATTTTTAAAATAACATTAAAAATACCCTCTGATTTAGACCTGTTTACCGAATAAATCATTCGAATTTGAATAATTAGTTAGTCGACCGACTGACAGCGCCGTAAATCTTGTTAAGTATTTCAGATGCGCTAAAAAAATAATTATTTCATAAATTTTCGGGAATAAATTATGGGTAGCTTGAGATATTTCATATTTTTTTCGTAAAAATTGATGTAGGCTTCAAAATTTACCCTTTAATCAATTTCGGCACAATAGACCACCACGATAACAATATACATTATTTAACAATGAAAAAATATTTTGATAAATCGCGAAAGTAGAGAGTGACAACCCTAATCCCACAGGGACGCCCGCCGCGTGAGTTTCCGAAACGTGTAATGTAATAACTTGGCTGAATATTGACGAATGGGATTTGATACAGGTATTTGTTACAAAGAAATATGATTTGGAAGTGTGATACCAACATACTTTCACTTAATTTTACTCACACCTTATGTAACATATCCCCTTCTGAGAACATGTTGAATAACTTTACATTATTCATATTATTCGTTGGTTTTCAGATTTCGACTCAAAAAAATATGTTGAAATTACAATCAAACATGGAAGTATTCTCTGCAGTACAAATTCACACACAAAAAAGGCATCTAACTTTATCGAGATCTATTAAACTTGTTTTCCTTCACTAGGATAGATAAATCCTTTGACTGTTTGGCGATCCGCGCGGGCGAGGAAAACACTAGAAATCAATTGTAATTTTTAACCGCAAGTCAAGGGATGGATTAAGATCTCAAAAAACTCGGATTCCCAAACCTTGTATTAATTAAGATACAGGCACACATAGATAAAAAAACCGACGTTCATTTGTTTGAAAACTATACCGCCAATTTCTAAACCACAGACAACGCGCTCTCATTGGCTAAGTTAGAGAGAGACACATGCGCTACACACACTAAACTTTTAGATGCTGTGATTGGACGGTACTCTTACCCGTTGGTTTTCGCGAAGGACGCGCGTCCTATAATAACAATTGTTTTAATTGTTATTGCCTCTTACTAACGGGTCTAAAACAAATATACTTTGGCAAAAGAAATCTCAAGTTTCTATAGCAGATCAAGTTCTTCTTGTATATTTAAGAGCTGTGCTGTCGGTGGAGCTTCCTCCATTCCGCTCTGAACCACCACGACAGGACGTCTATTGATTCTTTTTAGATAAAAGGTCAATGGACAACATTTTTAAACCCATAAAAAACGACATAATAATAGATCCCACTTTAAAATACATGGTCTATTAAAACAGCACATATAAAGTTAATACACTTACCGTGTTGCGCATACATTAACGAGTCACTTAAAATGTAATAGCTAAACATGAAGAGTGGTGTCCGCTAATTATCGGAGCGGTGATAATTCAGAGGCGATGTCACGTGACGTGACACGCTAGCACGCTACCACTGTCGAACATTATACTGTGTTTAATTAGTTTCAACAATATATAGGGTTGACGCTATTAAGAATTTGACTTAAATTGTGATGGTAAAAATTATTTAATGGTGTACCTACTTAAAAATAAATATTATTTATATAAAATTTCACCCGCAGTCCCCAGGATTTTTGAAAATCCCTTTTACAATGGATACCTACGTTACATATGAAACCTGTGTGCAAAATATTAAATTTCTTGACCCTGTAGTTTGAGCTGTACGTTCATATGTCAATCAGTTAGTTTCTCCTTCATATTTAAAGCTGTTTAATATATTATACTGTTACTTTCGGTCTAGATAATTAAAAATAAGATAATAATCCCACATGTCAAATAAAGTAAAAGTACAACTAAATAGAAGGATTGTTTATATTTCAAATAAAATATGAACGCTGAGAAAACTATACAGTATTATTAAAATATTAGTATTCTATGCTGAATAGCGCTGGGGATACATAAACAACAATTATTTTATTTAGCTTAATTAATAAATAAATAGAAACAGTTTATACCTATTTTCGTCTGTATCTATGCTTAGGTATATCTTTTTTATTTTTAATTATTTGTGAACAGGCTTAGAGATAATCCCTAATTTCCTTCATTTCCATCCCTTTCCTAACTCCTAAACACGCAGGGTTTAAATTTCGCGCCTAAAACCCACAAACTACAATCAATGTACGGTGTCGCCCTCTCACGGCGAATGATATACGTGTTTGAGTGAAAAGAACACTGTGCAGCAGACATATTGAATTTAAAACGAACCGAAGCGGCCGCTATCTCGACAATTTTAAAAATACTAACAATCAAGAAAAATAACAGTGTTGTGGTGGAACGTGAGACCTTGTAAGTGCCTATTCAGTTTCCTTTATCTCCATCTTTTAGCCTGGTAAATTCTTGGGTTGACCAGCCAGACAAAACTATGTACAAAAAAAACTTTTACTTTATTAGTTCAAAACATAAAGTTGGTCCATTACGAGCGCGAATACCTATGGAAAAACAGTATTTTGTTAATCTCAGGTTCAATTTCGATCGAAAACTCTGAGAAATAAGCAAAATTACGCATTTTATTGTAAAACTAGGTATCACCTTATAAAATTGTGTTGGTTATACGTACAGTGATACTATACGGATTCACAAGTCATTACAATTTAGTAGCATTACATCTTCATTACATTTTGTTCGAGTCTTCATATAAGATTGGAACCTACCTCCAAAATATTTTATAAATTTTATAGAATTCGTAACAATATTTTATGGTATTTATGTTACATTTACATTATAAAACTTATATATGTAAGTAGGTACTTACACACTCCACCTCAAATCTACACCTAAATTGATTTCATTTACCTTCATACACCAAAGTAGGCTATCTAACATTATTTTATTTTTAGCTTCGAACTAAAAAACATGGAAGCAAGTAAACTTAAAATACTTCAATCACAACGCGAATATGTATTCCGAGCTATGCAAATCCTTTACGACTTATCTAACGAAATGGTTCAAGATCGTTCAAAGGTATCGGCGTTCAAGTCGAGATACACTCGAGTTCATTCAATTCGCGAAGAATTTGGTTCGTTGTGTAATGAAATACAAACTTTAGAGTTAGCAATCAAACCCGATGTACAAATTAACCAAAATTCTATGGTTTCATTTGACGAATTGTATTATGCGGTGATCGCAGCGGGTAGCACGTTGCCGATATACGAGAAGAGCTTCAACGTCACCGGATCGCCAGCGGACGGCTCGGCCGCGGGCGCGGGCGGCGCGTCGCCGGCGCGAGTCGACTCCGATCTCACGCATTCCGGGAATTCCAAAGTCAATGCGCGTTTACCTAAATTTGATCTACCTAAATTTGATAGCAACATCGAAAACTGGCAAACGTTTTATGATACGTTTGTTCACTTAATTCATGAGAATAATTCTATATCACAAATAGAAAAATACCATTACCTTGTGTCGTGTTTACGCGGACCCGCCTTATCGATTGTAAAAGGGATTCCAATGACAGCCAATAATTATGAAGTTGTTTTCGACGCCTTAATCGAACGTTACCAAAACAAACGTATCTTAGCTTTGACATATTTAGATAAATTCTTAAGTTATCCAGCAGTTAAATCGGGTAATTTTCAAGAATTGCAAGTATTAACAAACGTGTTTTATGAATCATATCATGCGCTCCAATCTTTAAATATCAAAAACTTTGGTGATTTTATTTTATTTCATTTAGCCTCTCGTACCCTCGATTCAGATACCCGCAAACGGTTCGAATCTCAAAACAGTTCAGAAATACCTTCATTTAGTGAACTATTAAAGTTTCTTCAAGACTACGTAAAGATCTTAGAAACTAGCGAACTATCTTTGAGTTCTACCAATTCTACCCGTACCATTGAACGAAAACAATTGCCAGCGAGTAATCGGCAGAATAGCAGCGGATCAAAACGCTCATCTTATCTTACTAAATCTCAACCTACGACATCATTCACTTGTTCTTGTTGTAATGAAGCGCACTCAATCTATAGGTGCCCTACTTTTCAATCTTTAGACTCTGGTGCTAGACTCACTTTAATTGAAAACAAAAAAATGTGCACCAACTGTTTACGTACTAATCATGTCGTAGATAAATGCTTTTCTAAAGTATTTTGTACTTTATGCGGATTACGTCATCACACCTTACTACATACTGAGCAAACGCAACCCAGCTCTAGCGCTGCCACTCAGGCGAGCACCGGTGCTCATGTCGGAAGCAGTAGCGGTATAGTACTACTAGGTACGTGTCAGCTGCGCGTGTGCAACCCTGTCGCCGGCACACAGCGCACCGTGCGCGCATTGGTTGACAGCGGCGCGCAGGATTGTTTTATCACTACGGCTTGCGCCAAAGCTCTCGGTTTAAATCTCCGCCGATGTAATCTTACAGTCGCTGGCTTAGGACAAAACCCAGTATTTCAAGTTAGGGGTGTGACGGAATGCGTTTTGAAACCACTCGATAGTAACGATCCGCAGTTTAACATTAAGCCGATCGTGTTAGATCATATAACAGCTCAACTGCCTAGCAGTAATGTACCGTCAGTCGTTCGTGAATATTGCAAGCATTTAATATTAGCCGATCGCGATTACGATATTCCCGCGGAAGTCGACATATTAATAGGGGCAGAACTATTCCACGAAATATATGATGGTCAACGTATCAAACTGGGGCCCGGCCTACCGGCCGCTCTGCATAGCATTTTCGGTTGGATACTTACCGGTGCTGTCGATTCTGATTTATCGTTACCTCCTATTACAACGTCTTCTCTATTAGTCACTACATGCAGTCTCGATGAACAAGTTAGGCAGTTCTGGGAAGTCGAGGAACCACCGCACGTACCTATTACTGTACCCGAGGATGATATCTGTGAACATTCATATACTAGTTTAACTTATAGAGAATCTAATGGTCGCTACGTCGTACCACTCCTCTTAAAGGATCGCGACTGCCCGTTAGGTGATTCATATAATAGTTCTTTGTCGCGTCTAACTCATCTCGAAAAAAAGCTTAGCCGCCAAAGTCAACTTAAAACTGATTATATTAAATTCATGCGCGAGTACGAAAGTTTGGATCACATGTATCCTGTACCTAATGCGTCCTTACAAACGGACAAGCGTTACCTTATCCCGCATCATTGCGTCCTTCGCCCTGAGAGCACAACTACCAAGCTGCGAGTAGTGTTCGACGCAAGCTGCAAAACCACAAACGGTTTATCTTTAAACGACATTGTATTTACTGGACCTAAGCTGCAAGTTGACATCATAGACATTATCACTGGCTTCAGACTACATACGGTAGTATTCACGTGTGACATATCAAAAATGTACCGAGGAATTTTGGTTAGGCCTGAGGATCGCAGCTATCAGCACGTGCTGTGGCGAGAATCTCCTTGTGACCCAGTCAATGAGTACGAACTCGCGACTGTCACCTACGGAGTTAGCAGTTCCCCTTATCTCGCAATCCGTACTCTCCATCAGCTAGCTAGTGATCACGGCGCTGAGTATCCACTCGCCGCTGAGGCTCTTCGTCATGAAACTTTTGTCGATGACGTAACTACCGGGGCACCCTCATTAGAGCAAGCTATCGAACTAAAAACTCAACTTGTCAATCTATTAGGATGTGCTCAACTTGAACTTCGCAAATGGAGCAGTAATTCCAAATCTTTTCTTAACACCTTACCAGTAGATCATTGTCAAATTCCAAAGCCTTTCTCAGAAGAAAGCAACAAGTCTACGCTTAAAATCTTAGGAGTCCAATATGACCCCGTAGGTGATAACTTTACCTATTCACAATCTCCGATTGAGGATGGCAATGTAACAAAGCGTTCTATTTTATCCAACGTGGCGAGAATCTTTGATCCACTTGGGTGGCTCACACCATTCATTCTCAAAGCAAAATTGCTCCTTCAAGATATATGGCGTCTCAATCTTTCTTGGGATGAACCTGTGCCCAGAGACATATGTCATGATTGGAAAAATTTCATCTCAGACCTTTACAACTTGAAACTTATCGAAATTCCACGTCGAGTCATACCATGTCAGTCAAAACAATTCCAACTTATTGGATTTTGTGATGGATCCACAAAAGCATATGGATGCTGTGTCTATCTCCGCGTGGTTACTCATGGTGAAGTTCAAATCCACCTTCTTATCGCTAAGTCTAAGGTAGCACCTTTAAAAGTTCTTACCGTTAACCGTTTGGAACTTTGCAGTGCAGTATTGCTCTCCAAAGTGGTTAATCGTATCCACGCCTTACTTAGTAAAAAACTTAATCTAAATCAAACAATGTTATTCTCCGACAGCTCGACTGTTTTGTCATGGTTGAGCACGGAACCACACAAACTTAAAACTTTTGTAGCACACCGCGTAGTGCAAATTAACGATTCTATCGTTCCAACTGTGTGGCGACATGTTTCCACTCATGACAACCCAGCCGACATCTGTAGTCGCGGTTTGTCGTGTTTACAGTTGGCTACTTGTGAAAATTGGTGGTCAGGTCCTAAGTGGCTAACTAGCGAGTCAACTAACTGGCCTGTGTCAGTAGTTGAAAAGCATGACAACGTCGAAGAGCTTAAGTCATCGTCACACTTGTGTCATGCTGGTGTAGTGACACAAGATGCTGACGTGCTTGACAACCTCCTGGAACGTTCCTCCACTCTTTTACGTGTAAAAAGAGTAGTAGCTTGGATTTATCGTTTCATTAATAACGCTAAAGTTACACGTTCCGAGCGTAACCTTTCATCTTTTCTAACCTCCACGGAACACGATCAATCTTTAGAATATTTGGTTAAACATATTCAGCGTCAACATTTTGAGGAAGTCATACTCCATCTTAAATCTAATAATCATAAACTACTTCCAAAACATTTATTGAAGCTTTCTCCATTCATTGATTCTCGCGAAGTCTTGCGAGTGGGGGGGCGACTCAAACACACAGACTTACCCGAACGCGTCAAACATCCATACCTCTTGCCAAAATTATCTCGTTTGAGTACTCTTATGGTAGATCACTATCATGCAACTTACCTTCATTGTGGGCCCCGCCTACTGCAATCTTTAATTCAACGTCGATTTTGGATACTTGGCATTCGAAATCTTATCAGATCCCGATTATCTAAATGTGTAATTTGTTTTAAAGTAAAACCTAAGTCTCTTCAGCCTGTCATGGGCGATCTTCCACCTTCCCGATTGAAATCAGATCACTGCTTTCAAACAGTTGGAATCGACTTCGGAGGTCCATTCATGATTAAAGAGAATAAGCGACGTAACGCTAGAACTTATAAGGGATATTTGTGCCTCATAGTATGCCATGCAATTAAAGCCGTTCATCTTGAGTTGGTCACCGAATTGACCACCGAAGCCTTTATAGCAGCTTTAGACCGTTTTGTATCTAGGAGAGGCCTTTGTAAATTCATAGTTACTGACGGAGGTACCAATTTTGTAGGCGCCAAGCGCTATCTGTCTGAAGTTTCTGAAATGCTTAGCAAAGAAAGCGATCATATTTCTAATCAACTATCATTTCGCGGTATAACTTGGAAGATTAATCCACCATCGGGACCTCACTTCGGAGGTATATTTGAAAGTGGTATAAAATCAACCAGATATCATTTAAAACGGATTATCGGATCCCAAATTCTTACATTTGAAGAGTTTTATACTATTTTGACGAAGGTGGAAGCCATGTTGAATTCTAGACCCCTGTTAGAACTCTCGTCCGATCCCGATGAAGTTGACGCTCTGACCGCAGGCCATTTTCTGATAGGCCGACCTTTGGTATCGTTGCCGGAACCAGTATATTCCGAAAATGAAACTCTACGATCTCGATGGCAACTGTTACAGAGACTATCTCAAAGTTTCTGGCGAACTTGGCAAAGAGATTATTTGCATACGTTGCAACAACGAATGAAATGGTTTAAAAGCGATAACCGTCAACCAAAACTGAACGATCTTGTTACTATTTACGAACCTAACTTACCAGCTAACGAATGGCGACTAGGTCGCGTAGTACAGCTTCATCCAGGTAGAGACAATATCATTCGTGTTGTGACGGTTAAGACTTCAAAAGGTTTACTTGTGAGACCTGCTATCAAAATCTGTCCACTTCCGATAGATTAAATTAACATTACATTCCTAATTCAAATCTTTATCTTATATTTAACATAGCCTTTATTCAACACAATTATTATTATAATCAATACACTTAAGTAACTATAAAATGACTATATGAATCCGCATAGTAGTAGTCTCTATCTTCTTATTGATCTTTTGAAATACTCGGTTTATTTCAAGTGGGGGGATATGAACAGGCTTAGAGATAATCCCTAATTTCCTTCATTTCCATCCCTTTCCTAACTCCTAAACACGCAGGGTTTAAATTTCGCGCCTAAAACCCACAAACTACAATCAATGTACGGTGTCGCCCTCTCACGGCGAATGATATACGTGTTTGAGTGAAAAGAACACTGTGCAGCAGACATATTGAATTTAAAACGAACCGAAGCGGCCGCTATCTCGACAATTTTAAAAATACTAACAATCAAGAAAAATAACAGTGTTGTGGTGGAACGTGAGACCTTGTAAGTGCCTATTCAGTTTCCTTTATCTCCATCTTTTAGCCTGGTAAATTCTTGGGTTGACCAGCCAGACAAAACTATGTACAAAAAAAACTTTTACTTTATTAGTTCAAAACAATTTGGAAAAAAAAAAGCCAAACATAGTCAGATTGTCCAAAAAATATGTAAAAAATGTAACCTTGCTGAGTTTCTTGCCGGATTCTTCTCAGTTGAAGGCCGAGTTCCGAACCGGTGGTAACTTCAGTAAATTTGACCTTCATAAGTGCCCTTCTGGGGCCTAAATTGAATAAATGGCTTTGACTTTGACTTTGACTTTGACCTATTTTACGTTCTCAACATTCTGGCTGCATAAAAATATTTGTTATATAAATTAATTAAATTGAGGGAGTGACAGCCCTAGTGGTGGGTTGTGTTGTAAATTAACACACGAGTAGGTACACTGTACAAAGCACACCGCATTCGATGTCTATAAAAGTTAATTAAAACAAAATATTCTAGTGGTGTCTAATGTAACGATACATTTACTAGCGCAGTATATTTCGTTGATATTTTTGTATTACTATAATTGCAGTAATACATAATAAGTTTTTTGTTATAAATTATATTTTTAATACAAGCTTTTTTTGGTGACTGTACTTTTTGTTGACTATACTTGCATTGTCATCCAATATACTGATGTATACCAAATATCAAGTCAATTCGACCACTGGAAGTGGATTAAATTCGACTTGCAAGATTCCACCCGAACATAGTGACATACATTGCAAGTGAAATAAAAGCTTGTAACAAAACTAATATATTTTGTCAGGTTTTTTTATAGGCTTCTTAACATATTTTCTCATTGCGGTAAGAAAACTGAAAAAAATAGACTACAAGTGACTACAAAATTTTATTTAACAGTAACACAAAATTTTACGACCAATAACCTAAACAGAGTGACTTGCGAACTAACTTACCAGTAACAAAACTAGTTTTTGTTCGATACTAAATTATTTCATTAAATGTAACTAAAGTTAGTTTCCCGACATCAAAACGACAACTTACATAACTAGTTTTGTAGATAATTTTTTTCAGTGTATATTCCAAAAATGCTAAGCATTCAAAACCTTGGAGACCTCAAATGCAGCTGCTGTTATACTCTGACAGGTGCTTTGGTGACAAGTTGAGGGTGGTAGCCAGGCAGGCGAATACTATTAAGTACCCTATGTGCTATCACCGTTACGATATCTGACCTATATCACCATAGAAAGCATCTTCCAAATATCGATGGAAACAGATCTAGCTCTAAGCCAAGTAGAACTCATTGAGCTATTATTACTACGTATAGAGAGGACACCACACATTTAAACTATGTTCCGTTCAAGTGAGGCCATCCGGCCATACTTGTTGTTGTAGAACGATGAACGAAACGCGTAAGCGCCGTGAAAAAAATACTACTAAAAGCGTTCTAATAGCGCTACGTATTTCTACTGTCTGCTTAGACGACAAATTATTGTTTAACGCAAAAGAGAATTTTAGTTGACTCTAATAAAAAATGGGACATAACCTTTGCTTATGATAGCTTCTCTATACGTATTAATAATAGCTCAATGATAGAACTTTCAATTTGGAGCAGACTTGGCGAGTTCATGCTTCGTACGAGGGCTAGCTTGTCTGCTGTTCTTCGATATAAGTGGACGGATCCATTCAGGTGATCCACAGCTCCAGAAAAGCAGGTGGCGAAAACTCTTCGTGAGAACGGAGAAAGGCCCACGCGACTGGGCGTAACCAACAGATGGCCCAGTACTAAAGCTTCTAAAGCGGTCGTGCAGCTAATGAATTTCGACTACCAACATTATGTTAATAAATCAAAAAGTACTCACGCTGCTTGCTTATTCATATAATTTTTACGACATTTTATGTATAGAGGCATTATCTTTTATTCCAAAATAAGATTTTCTTTCACTCTCAAACTTAACGATAATAAATAAAATAAAGTCTTATCTGAATTCTGAATGTTCATTCGAAAAGCTTATTTTATTCTCAAGCCATAACTTATAGAGTATCGTCTGGGGTACATAAAATGGCCGTCGTGAACAACTACTGCACGGCGGGGTCCATCTGACCCCTCCCTCATCGACAATAAACCCTTTAACTTCTATCGCTTTTACTGCTAAGCTTTTATTCAAATGGACGCCAATAAAAATGACCCTTTGCAAAAACTTTTATTTTTTTATATTAATATTAGAGTTGCATTTTATTTGTCTTTAGTTTTTATAAAAATATAAAACCTGGCGATAATATTATAACAATAAACATAATATTAACAAAACAAAAAAGATAATCATCTCATTGAAGCGGAATGGCTGACATTAAGCTGGACAAAACATTGTGCTGAAACAATTAGGCCACAATTAATACTTTAATGACACCGCGCTGACGGTACGCGTTTTGTTGCACACGGTACAGATAATAAAAACAATACCTATAATATTAGAGAGCATGGGTTGAAATATCAACGTTAGATAACAATTAATTCACCTTAGTTTGGACTCGACATTAGACCTGCCATCGACAAAGACCGTGTTTTTGTCTATTGACGAATTTCAGTAGATTGAACATTATAAATAAAGTTATAATAAGCAATATTCTAAAAAACGCGAGAAAACAATATTTGACGGACAGAACACATCATCACAAAACGCGCACACTGCGTGCTTTTTGTCCCAAAAAACTGTCACAGAAGCAAATTGTAATTAAGACAAACTACTATTAAACCAATAGATCAGTACAAACAACATCCTGAATTAAGTAAGCAATAAGTGTACAATTTAAAGAAACTCCGTGACATTTTATAAAAGCACCGTTCGGTCGACTCAGTCGGCAAAGCAACGGTTGGGGTTGGGAGGTCGGACACCAAAATAAACACAGTTTAATGACTATTGGAGCGTAGTTACTAGTGATCACCGACACGCTTTGACGTTGTTTTGCAACGCTTGTTTGACCTGTTTTTGGAAACTTTTACGTTTACGCCATTTTTTTTTGATGGTGTTAGAATTTTCAGTCAAAATTATGGATAAAGCTTCGATTAATAATATATCCAGATTGAACGTCGAAAAGATAGTCCCTAACAGCAGCCCACCTTTAAGACACCAGCAATCAACAAAGCAAAAAATACCCACAAAAGTTGAATATTCAACTATACCGTGTCCCGCCGCCCGACGCTTCCCGCGGGACTCGTCTAGATAATAACGCCCGGGATGACAAAGTTATAATTACTTTTTATTTTCTCATCGTTGCAGTCAATTATGTAGGTGTAGGTACCATAAGGGTTGCGCGATCGGACAAAATCGAACGATTAATATGGTGAATACAATTAGGTAGAAGTAGCTACGTACTCGTGTGAAGAAATGCCTCGTCGACAAAATGAACGGACATTTCAAACAGACTAAACTAGACAAGATGGTTGTCGACAATCGTTATCGTTAGTAAACGATCAACCTTTGTATGGGAAACGCTCGATTTCAAATACCACTAGACGGTCACCCATCCAGGTACCGACCACTATGGTGGGAACGGCTTATCAATCATGCTACACCACGAGCGCTTCAAAAATTATAGACCAAATTGTAGATACTATGGAAACCAGATAACTGATATATTATACTAATTATTAATAGATATAGATATTTTTCGATGGCACTTGGCTAAAACAAACAGTTCATGATCACAAGTGCGTGGAATCATGGTATTTAATCTCCACAATAAAAATATTAAGCGCTTTTTAATCTCCATAATTTAGTCTCGATGCTTTCTCAATTAGTAACACTAACAAATAAGAGGGTAAACATTTTTTAGGCCGTCAAATGACATAACAATCCAAATATGTAACTGTCACGGCAACAGGTTGATAAATGAACGAGCCGCGCTGAAATATTATGATCGAGGCTCTTTATCTACAAGTTGTATTACGCTGCCATTTCACGTTGTCGCATTTTTTCATGTTAGCATTAATAAATATTTGAACAATGACGTTCGTCACACTTGCCTGCCTTTTACGGAGATTTGATGTGTTGCCATCAATTTGTCTTATACAGCGTGGTGTGATGTTTTACAACATTGAAATTTTAATACTTTGGCTCGCGGTTAAAAATAATTACAATGACATCAATTGTTATATAGGACGTCGCGTCCCTCGCGAGAACCAACGGGTAAAGGAATATAATATTATGAAAGCGAAACATCAAACATTCATTTATTCAGTTTAGGCACTTATGAACATTACAGTATAATCTTCTACTGTTTCGGAATACACTTAAATTTAGAAGAGAAGGCAAGAAACTCAGCAAGCAAGATGGATAGTCGAGATTATAATGTACACATTAAATCAAACGAGGCTTTTTTTAAACACATACTAGGCAAAGGAGTATATCTCGCTTCTTGGGCGTCAGCATTTTTTGACACATATAACCTTATAACCTTGATGTTTTCGAGACAAGAGTGAATAGGCTTTTTCTAGTAAATATGAAGTAAGCTCGGCGTAGTCATAACTCTTTCTGTAGTAAGTCGACGGCCAAAAATAACCATTTTTTTTAACAAAATTCAGAAACCTGATAATAACAGTACAATTAGCTCGTAAATTAATAAAACTATGTCTATTTTGGCACGAATCTGTAAATTTAATTTTAACCTATTTGAGATTATGAACGCGAGCCAACATTAAAATTTAAATAAAATATAATACATGATGGTATGAAAAACAACAAATGTAGATAAATATTGACATAGTACCGGTTCATCGGACGCAAGTATTTGCACGGCGCGCCGTAAACCGGACGTGTTGTGTACCCGGCTATACTCTACGGAAAACAACACTCTGTACGTACATACAATACATTCTAGATGAGACTAAAAAAAAACAATACAATTTTAATCACTTTTTTTACTTTTGTATGGAACTATATTAGCTGATAAGCATACAATATGGCATGCCTGATGGTAAGCAGTTACTGTAGTCCTATAGAGTTTTAAAGCACCCTGGCTTCCCATCAGAACAGCAACAAAAATTAAGATTTTTTAGGCCATAAAAGTACTACATATAGGAAATGGCACACACCACAGTTAGATAACATTTTATAACACGACATTTAAAACTTTAGACTCAGCTATAGTACTAACAAATTGAAAAGGCTAATTTAAATGACAGTCAATAAACCATCTAGTGATCTAGCATCCACCGTCACTCGTGATCGCGAATTAAACCAGTGTTTTTGTTCAGTGCCGGTATAAGTTAATGAATAGCGCTGGGACGTGTTTGCCGGCCGGACAATATTTGCAGGCACACCCTGTTTGTCCGACCCCAATAATTTAAGGAGTATATTTTGTCGTTCAATTTGCACAGTGCGTCGATAGCTCTGTTTGTGTACACGACTTTATTGCGCAATTAAATGTATTGCCGTTATTTTCATGCTTGTTTATTTTGCGGCAATGCATAAGTGAATACTGTGTTTTACTTTTATGCGATTGTAAACAATGGTTTTGTAAATTGTTTTTTTTTTATTATTTCTATAATATTTTTACAGTAGTACCCAACTGATACGGCGCGTCGTGAATCTTCGTTCGCACAGAAAAGAATGTATGGCCCCGAAGATTAACAAAAGAATGCTTGAAACTTACAATCAACCTTAGATCACTACTATGAGGTTCATAATACACTGCAGCTGTTAGTTCTGTCTCACTCGCAAGTCACGCCCCTCCGCACGGCGCGCGCTAACATGGCGGCAGCTGCCGACCAATAGCGGTTTCCGGCGCTTCGAAAATGTACAAAAAGTATCTTCTGCGCAGGTACATCGGTAAGCCATATCAGTTGGGTACTACTGTACTTGTTTTGAAGTATAATCGACTCAGACCAAAGTAAAAAAAATAATCATCTCTTATCACTTTTATATACCGCAAATATTTATAGTACTCGCAATTTTCAACGCTATCTATTGACTCCTAGATCAATGGAGCGGGTTCGATTCCAGCCTGGGGCGCTGGGCCCAACTTGAGTTTGAGGATCAAATATCAATCTCCGATCGAGTCTGAGCCCACCCGCTCGTGATTGGGTATATATTCCGCTCCAAGATACCGAACTGCGGGAAAAACTTATATAACATACTTTGCTGAGAAGCGCTGAGCGTGAAACACGAATTTCTGTGTAAATTATTATTGTAGCACTCTTGTGTAAATTGTGTAGAATTTGATATGAAATTCGGGACATATTGTTTTTATTTCGCTTGATTAATCATTATTGAAAAAAACCAACGGGTTGCACTCCGGGAGTGCCGGCAGAAGTGAAAACTTGAATATTAACGTTGTGCATTTTTTAAACTAGACATTTTTCACATAGTGTTTTATATAAGGGATAGCTAGTTCAAGATACATGTCATATAATACTTTTGAATAAGATTTTTTTATTAAATTAAAATGGAAACAAAAATGGTACCTACCTTCCGGCTAGCTAGAGAATATTATAAGAATTTGAACATAACCCCAGTATAAAAACAGTCTAATTTGCAACTACTATCCCGAATTTTCGATCAGGGTCACGTGACATCTGGCGCGACTTTAACATGGAAACCAAAAAGTACACAACGCCGCTAAAGAAGTTTTCACTTCAAAAAGATCAGAATATTTAAACTTGTAAACTACTTTTTCGTTGCTAGGTCTAGTTACATTGCTATACTAAATATGATTATGTGTGATGTGATGTGTACAGTTTACAAACAAACGTCCTATCCTACATATATAAATATAATAGAGTATCTCTAAAGTACCAAATCAAGCGGGGAGCTCTATAAAATGAATTCTGTGCAAACATTACTGAACTTGCGCGATCAATCTTAATTTTGCTCGCCGAGCATTGGATTTTTTCTTGAATTTTCTTCTACGTAATATTTTGAAGAGTTAATTGAGTCAGTTATATAAGGTCCTAATAAATTAGTGAACTTCCTCTTGAGGGATGAATGTATAGGTCATTAGTAATCAAAAAATAATATTAGAAAAAAAAACCGAGGAAAAAAAATTTTGATTTCTAATGATGTATATACACTCATCCCTCAAGAAGAAGTTCACAAATTTATTAGGACCTTATATAATTGACACATAATAGAAGCTAGTCTATCTTGTGGGTCTTCGGGTTCTAACAACTATTGTACCATGTTGCATCAATATCGGTTCGGGAGGCAAACAGACACACTTTCGCTTTTATAAAATTACCGAGTCTGAATACTAAAAAATCTCCAATGTTCTACATCAGAAAATTTTCGTAATATTTTTGCTACTATAAATACTTATATGATCAAAAGATCGAAAATTTTGAAATGTGGCAGTAGAGATATCTACATAGAATCCGTGGACCACTGATATGATTTTGATGGAAATTTACAAAGAGCTACCACAAAGTGTCTATTACCACGAAGATAAGATACATTTTAGCCCAGCGAAACATTTTCCGAGTACCAGTCTTAATATCACCATAATTTCATCTCCAAAACTTAAATCAAATCGAACAATCCCAAATCCACCGTTCGATTCTCTCAAACGACAGACGTATTGTTGTAATTTCATCTAAAAATCCGAGCGATCACCTGAGCTCCCCGACTATATTTAATCCCTACCCACTTGTCCTGAAAGTCTCATACCTACGGCCCACCTCGTCCCATACGTACGTCCCATACCTCCGTCCCATTTATCGAAGCTGCTCGTTGGGTCTCTACCCGAGCGTGAAAAGGTCATACCGCGATGTCTCGTATTCGCATTACAAGACCAATACCTGATATAAATAGAATGTGTACTCATTGAGTGCTTTCGTATGAGTTGTCTCATGTGAATTCATGTCCCAAGTCCGTCCCAATGACTTTCTGCAAATTCACTGAATGTACAAAGTCATTCGTCGTGGTTAAAACGTGTTGACGTCTTATGGTACCTTGGTTGTGATTTATCTTTAGCTTTCCTGGCTTTACTGGCATATGAGGGATCTAAGGTTTTCTGGGGTCAAAAAGTGACATGTTTGTTAATCTAGAACATATTATATCTATGATTGAATCATAAATATAATATTAGTGAGGTAACCTTATGGACAGAAACTTTAAACAATACGTGTGAAATTACTGAAAGATTACTGAAAATTTAAGGTAAATTCAACTGTATGCACCAATTTAACGTTCATAAGTGCCTTACTAGGGCCTAAACTGAATAAATGATTTTTTGATTTTGATTTTTTTGATTCAGTGGTAGTAACATCGGATACCGAGACGAAGGTCCGGGCACGAATCCTACAATGAGCTTGAGCTTTCGGTGAAGTGAGGAAACCATAGCACGGTGGTAGGGTACTTTGTAGTACCCGCCTGGCTACCACCCTCAATTTTAAAATCTGTCGCCAAGCACCTATCGGTGTGTTCCGACTCCTGCACTTGAGTGCCAGTTCCTTCTAGGCTTTGTGTGTGCACCACCATCGGCCACATCATCACTTACCATGGTGAGATTGTGGTCAAAAACAGGTACAGTAAAAAAATAATAAGATGTATTACTAAGAGATGGTTGGTCAGTATTAGCTAAGGATTTTATAAATATGTATAATAATTAAAATTAATTATTATCGAACCTTAAATTACATTATATAATACCGTTCTAATATAGGTACACAACTAATATAATATTAGGTCCTTACATGTGAAATTAGCGTTTTGTCGTAACTGACCACCAAAGAGGATAATAATCACTACGTTTTACTGACCACTTTGATCTCAAATATCTCCTCTTTGGTTAAGAATTCCAAATTCAAATTTATAAATTAATGTAGCTGGTACATTAGAGGTTTGAAAACAGTCATTCATTTGTTTTTTCCTCATAATTTTTTATATAATACCGTTCTAATATAGGTACACAACTAATATAATATATCACACTCTATTATCACCAACTTCGTTGCGAAAATCACTATTTATTCAAACATCAGACCATAACCTCGGGAGATAAAACAATTTTTCCGCCCAACGAACCTCCAAAACAATAAGCATTCAATACATAATGTAGGAGGAATTCGTCACATAATCGAATGCACGTTACCCCAGAGGGAGCCGACCTCCGCTGAGCCAATTTGCATCGCTTGGAGGGAGCCATCGACCTCAGAGACCCCTGGCTCAATATTTTACGTGGTCGGATATACTGCAGGTGCGAAAAAAAGATTGGCAAGTTGACTTGAGGGAATATTTTAGGGTTGATACAATGTGTTTATTTAGTTTATTTATTAAACAATATTTTATGAGTGAGTTTAGCAACTATTACTTACTGTATCCCGCTGTTACAGCTATATTCCTTAGATAACAAGGATTAATATGGTCTTTCTACAAGATCTAAGCTGAATATAGAGTTCAATATGAGGTTAAATGTAGAGTTCAATGTAGAGTTCATGTAGAGTTCATGTGGAGTTCAATGTAGAGCTCATGCAGAATCGTAGAGAGGTGCAGAGCTTATGAAGAATCGATGTAAGGACAACAAATACAGTTAGATACAGTTCTCACAGTTTGTAAAGCCCTAGTTTTTTTTTAAGAGATGTCTTCCGAAGATGTAAGGGCATTGGCCATTTTGTTGGGATGATTTGAAAGTCTATAGATATATCTTTCATAATCTACGATTTCCTCTATGACGGTAGGTATTTTCAAGTCCTGGTAAAGCTCTAGTAGAGTTTTATTTAGAGCCTAGTGCATAGTTGGAAGCTTTAAGTGAAGCAGAATGTAGTATCAGAAGCCCTGGCTTCATCTTGATAGTGAACTATAATCGTACCAAAGGTGATGAGGTGATCAAAAGACTATAGTTCATATTCTCAGCTGTCTATAAATAGCATTATTCTTAGTTCTTTTCTATTTGTATTTAGTGAAAATAATTTCCCGTTTTCCTTTTTCTATGATTAAGGGCAGTATAATTCATAACACAACACACATGACAAAACAGCACACAATACAACACAAAACACAACACAACACACACACAACAGAACACACAATACAAAACACACAATATAACATAAAACACAACACAACACACAACACATCACGCTATAGAACACCTAGCTAGCATGGAAGTCAGTTACTCCACAGATACATTTGTTCAAAGTCAAAGTCAAAGCCATTTATTCAATTTAGGCCCTAGTAGGGCACTTATGAAGGTACCACCTTAGGAAGTAACCACCAGTTCGTAAGTCGGCCTTCAACTGCGAAGAACAGGCAAGAAACTCAGCAAGGTTACACTGTAAAAACTTTTTTTTTTAACAATCTTACTATATTGGCTATTTTTTCCAAAACATTATACATACATACTTTTTATTTTACAAAATAAAATATATGTACAATCATAAAAACGCATAAACATAAAAAAAACACCAACATACAAAATAAATAAAAAATAATAACCTGCACTGGTTCATAATTATGTAGGTAATCTACTGGATTTTGTACAATGTGCACTTGTGCAGAGTTGTGTTAACATCTTCTGTATGCAAAAAAATATTTTATTTTAAGAAGATTATTTTATAGAACTCAATGACCTGTTTAATCAGAATATTAGACTCTAAATCTACCTTACTAAGCCTTCCAACATACAGAACCGTGACCCTGAGCATCATCCCCACTCCCCAGCCAGCCTAACAAGGCTATCAGTCTCTAATACCAACATTGTTATAATTAATGCGTAAACAATACCACTGAGGCTGTTTTAACGAAACAAACATCTAACGTTACATGTGGCCGTGCCACCCAAACGTACACTGCTAAATAGGCCTTTGACACCTGAGTATACCTGACGGGTGCCTTGCCGTATTATTACACAATTATCTTGTTTCTGAGAAAATTAATAGCGTACGTACTGTAATATACACAAATTAATAGCGGCAAATGAGGAGCTTACGCTGTATGTGGTTTTAAATTGGTGAGGTTTAAAATTACGTTTATAATTTAATTTGTTGCTGGAGTTGGAATTTTTTTTTTTTTTTTGGCGTCACACGTCTTGTTTTTTTTGCCATTTTCCAGTTATATTATAAGTTCTAGTCACAATAAATCACGTTCACATAGTCCTCAGCCAGTCACCGTCCATAAAAGTCATGTTTTAGTACAATGGTGGTTGTACTAAAACTTTTCACGGACTTCTTGAGAAACATGAAAAGGCACGATACACATGATTCATTTCATTTCACTTCACTGGTGTACATGGATTGATCTTGATTTGAGTCTTCTCAGTTTAAGTGTATTCCGAACCGGTGGAAAATTCAACTGTATGTACCAATTTAACGTTCATATGTGCCTTACTAGGTCCTAAACTGAAATGACATTTTGATTTTGATCTTTATTGGATAAATTACCACCGAAAATATGCAATAAAACTCAAAATACACTATATGTATAAAATAAAAATGAAAACGCAATGTCACTCTGCAAGTTCCCGCCAAAAAGTCCGAGTTTGAATTTCTTTTAATGTGTGGTTAAAAAGTAAATTTACCATTTTTACACAGGTACAGTAAGTGTGAAGTACAGTACTCTCACTTTCATATAAGATATTTAGTCCGTAACAACAAAACGTATTTTTCGATAAAAATAGGTCCCATCAATAGTCAGTACAACAGCTCAAAGCATTTCGTTCTATGCCATGAAACATGATACCCAATTTGGACACATCAAAATGTCGTTTAAAAACACAGTCGAATAGATAGCAATAAAGCGTTTGACAATATTCCGAGGGCGCGCAATGAATTCTAACGATTTGCGATTGCACGCAACTGTCGCGCGATATTCACACCTAACGCACGCGAAACTAGGGACACGTTGACACAGTTTATGCAAAGATAGTATACCACTATCGGAAAACCCTTAATAAAAATTTACAATTCAAATTAACACTTCTAGAGCTTTTTTAAAAAACGAATCTATATAAAAAAGTGTTGCCAGCGCTCAATCAGGATGTGCTGTATTGGCAGTGTGTAGTACAAAATGTTATCCCAATCAATAGGCTACGGTAACCGCTTACCATCAAGCAGGCCGCATGCTTGTTCGCTACATCAGTAGTATAAAAAACAGAATAAATAATCTCGTGGAATTAAAATAAAAAAAAAATCTCATCTTTTATACTGATGGAGTTCACAAAAAAAAAACTAAAAAAAGATTTACCATTACTCTTTAATTAAAGGTAAAATCCAATAAAAAATCACGACTGACATGCGTTCGGTATACTTGACCCACTGCACCAATCAAACTGTGCCGCCAATAGTTCACTCTTGTATCCGAGCGTTGTTTTATTCCACGTCACCCGAATAAAAATCAGTGACCGTAAAGTGAGGAGGCCGAGATATTGAGTGTCGCGTCACATCGTAAAAATCCTAGAGACATGTGTGAAAGCGGCTTTGTCGAGAATTTACTTATTAAAGGCAAAAACTTACACGCATACCTATGTCTTTATATACGACGTGACATCAAAAAAAAACTTAACTGTGTAAATGTTATATGTGTCTCATACAAGTTAGTATAAAACTCGTTAGTGACCGTTTTGGTCAATTCTTTCACATAACTTATGTTTTGATTATCGTTTTAAACTGTCATTAAAATCACCTGACATACTGAAATAAAAGTAGCTTCACTATGTCTGTGAGGACAATGATATCAATGTTTTGAAAATAGAACATTTCTTATTCATTCAATACATGTATAAATCTAGAATACGTATCCAGCCAGACGCGTCACAATTTTTATTACAAGCAGGATTGAAAGGAGTTAACGTGCCTACAGTACTTGTATCCTTTCCACGAGGCAGAGACGCGTTCCTTCACACTCGCTGATATCACATTTTCAGACCAACGGAGCGCGAAATAAGTACATTTTTGCTCACACGATGTAATATATAGAAAAAAAAATATAATGACGTGTTTTAAAAGTAAATCCCGGGCCACGTCATCTGTCAATGGCGGGACTGGGGGAATACTGCAGAGTTGTTCTTTGACGGGAAACGGTACGGGATTTCTGTAAGCGTTCAATTTACCTGTGCGTTGGAGGATGTGTGTGTTGGTTTTGCGAGTTTCTGTGGAAAAATATAATATTATTGTTTAAATAGTGAAAAATACGTGTCTATTATATAATTCTGAAGCGGTTTTAAAATCAAGAAATAGATAAAATTCTTCGATAAGAAAATTAACGTTAATTGACTTTATCTTGTAAATAATGACAACACTTAGGTAATTGCCGTATTTATCTTTTAACCAGTGTCGGGTCAAAGCGTGAGCATTGTGGGGAACATCACAAACGGCTATTAATTACCATGAGAGCCGCCGCTTCAAGACCCTCTGAAAAATTGCTCCTTTAATGATCTACGAAAAAGTCGTAAAAAGTTAATATTGCCCACTGTCACTTTTACCCCTAACTCCAAATATACTTCTAAGAACACCAACCTAACGCACTTAACTCCCGTTTAAAACAATAGAAAATGTCGTTATTTACTTTCCGAACAATCTACCACCGACTGCCTTATAAATTGGAGCGAATTCTTTCACAAAGCACTTTTAATGAGACCTTTACGAGCGCCGAGACTTTGATGCGATAACTTTTTTCGATATTTTCGTCTCTCCATAGAAAAATAGATGCTGTCCCGGTCACTCTCACCACCTTGTGCGTCTATCTATCTCTTTTCTCCTTAGTAAGTGCAAACGAAGGACTGCTCCCGGCATCTGCAATCAATGGAGCGTTGAAATTGAAATAAGATAGCGAAAGGTAGCAGTTCATAATAAGGCTCCATGCTTGCCTTTCATCTTTGGATTTTTCTCTGTATGTAAACCTCATTTCCTCTCGCCGCGTGTTACTTTCGTTATTTTGAAATTGGTTGGTAATTTCAAAGCAAATTGTGAGTTGTCAACCTACTGATATGTGAATGTACTGTATACTGGTTTATGATGATTTTATTACTTTTTTGTGCAAGTATCGTTTTTTAAATAATTATTAGCTTCAAGAGTCAATGCTGTCATTAAAATGGTGAGTACGCCAGACACAGATTATAAGAATTATTGACCGAACGAGCGCAAAGCGTCTGTTTCAGCTTGGGCAAAAATGCTTTTGTATATCTGTCCGGCTGTTCTCCTATACAGGTCACATTTCTTAACCGATTTTCGTGAAATTTTGTAAGCAGTTTCAGTAATATATGGAATTTTTTATCGAGTCGGTCCGAAAACTCAATCAATAAGGGAATTCCATATCATTATCGAGACTCGCGAGTTCAACAGCTCACAAAACCACTAGTTATCAAATTCAAATTTAAAAATCGTTTATTCAATTTAGGCCCTAATAAGACACTTACGAACGTTACAATTGAGTCTACCACCGGTTCGTAATACACTTGAACTGAGAAGACTTTGACTGAAAAGTTATTAATTTTAACAGGTATTATGGATTGTTTTAAACCGACTTCAAAAAAAAAGTAGGTTCTCAATTCGGATGTTTTTTTTTTATGTTTGTTACCTCATAACTCCGTCATTTATTAACGGATTTGGAAAATTCTTTTTCTATTTGAAAGGGTACACTTCCCGTTTGGTCCCATTGTCATCAGATCATGATTTGATTACTTATTAGTGTACTTTAAAGTCGGTTTAAGTTTTTTGTAAAACAGTCCAATTATTAGAATAGTAGGCTTGCTTAATTTGACCTGTCCAGAAGGGGTTATTTCACCGCGATTCTCTCGTGCGTATTATAAGTCAAATTATGGGGGAAGTGCATGTGATTTACGCATGTATTTCAAAATCCGCGTGTATTTCAAGATGCTTGTGGACGCAATGTATGGGCTCCAAGTATCTCGCAAACGCGCATAATGCATTCGCGCGAGTGAATCGCTGCGATTTCGCCCCTTTAGTAGCCTGATTCTCGTTACAAAACGTCGACGTCTAAACGATTTGACAATCGAAACTGCTTTTCGTATTCTCGCATACTTTGCACGATTGAAGAACGAGCCTATCAAAGTTCGAGTAACGTATCGTTGCAAGCGTATTCCGGTAATTAAATCACCATTTAATATTTTTCTCTCAAATAAAGGTTATTTGGTAAATCAATTACGATTAATATAGCTTTTTTTTGCCCACGTGAGTAGTTTGGTAATTGCTTGCTTGTCGTTGAGTTTCAATCCTATTGAGTTATCGTTCGATTGAAGTAGCACGGGATTACGAAATTAAACTGATGTTTAGTTGGATGATTTCTAAACTCTAGCAACATTTGGATCGTTTCGTATTACGAGAATCGGGCCACTGGGGCCCAATTCTCACTTCCCTCGAACTAGCCTTCGAATCGAACTTACGGTTCGAGTCCTATTCGACTGTAAAATTTCGAGGGGCGGAGTCAATTCGAACGGTCCCGACCAATCAACGCTCTAGCTGACTGGTTTCCCTTCTAAATATGCCGGCCTTGAAATTGCCAGAATAACGTAACGTTCGTAAAAGTTAGAATTCGTGCTTTTTTCGATCGAGCGATCACTTTGGATTGGGTGAGAATTGGGCCCCTGGGCAGGCACTTATAGTTACTATTGAATTCAATGCTATTGACTTTATTTTACTTACTATTGAAAGGATAAGCAATACTCGAAATCAAGCAGCTAGTCAAAGTTTGACATAATAGTACATTATGATACATGTGTGCAAATTTGGTTATTAATGAGAGTGTAATAATCAATGCACACGCGTGTCATGCGACGTTTTTCAACACACTTGCGAGGAAAAAACAGACTTGTATTTTGCAATGAATGTCACTTTACGAGCGAGTGTGTTGAAAATAAAATTACAATAACAAATATTTTGTGTAAATGACAAATTACTTATTTGGTTTCATTTGTTACAGGTACTTACACAATATACAATGGAGTTTCATAGAAGTATGAGTAAGTATTTTATCAAATAAACAGTTTAAATTAATACTTTTGAACTCTATAATTATTACCTACATGAGATGGATTAAGGTTTTAAATATATCCGTCTATCTAACTTTAGACTTACATCTTACACAACTTTCACAAGTTTCACAAGTTGTGTAATCCTCAAACGGGCTGTAAAATAGTTAAGTAACATCATCATATTGATTTTAACCTATTCAGTGATACACCACTTAACATAGTTCATCGACATTCATTATTTTCTTTTTCACAATATGACGTCTGGTAATTCAAGATTAGGACAAATAGATTGACGTAAGAATCATCAACATCGCGTGCCCACGTGACGTAAGAATCATCAACATCGTGTGTCTAGAGACCAAGTCTCTAGAGCGCCACAAATTAGAGGTGTGTAACTCAGCTCTGAACCAGATCAATGAATCAGATCACACGGGTTTAAGCCGTTGAGCTACAGCTCAACAACAAAATGACTAGCTCACGGCTCAATCCAACTCCTATTATATCTGCGACTCCCTCCATAGATTATTCTTGTAATTCTAATCTACGAATTATTATTTCGTTTTAAAACATAAATAATAAATTTAATTCAATATATAAATATATAGATGATATAAAAAGACAAATAATTCCAACTCTGAAGTATGAAAAGAGCCGCTTGGCAGAGTCGAACGAATCGCGGCAGCTCAGGCTCGGCTCGATTCAACGCGCGGTACGCAGTGAGCGTGCGCGTATCGTGGACTATAGGTACAAATTGAGCTGATCTGCGAGCTGAGTCATTGAACTAGCTCACACACCTGAGCCGTGAGCTGTGATGCAGCTCGCGTATTTTTGATGAGTTACACACCTCTACCACAAATGAACAATCATACATACATAAATATACATACTTACATAGGCTGATAAACACATTACCCTCCTTTGCGTCGCGCAGTCGAGTAAAAATAGCCGGGGCTAAATAACCTCCGGGGTTTTATGATTAAAACCAGGGTTTTTCAAAACTTGCTTTAACCATCTCATGTAATAAGGGGTACAATACAAATATTGGCCTTGAACCCCAGCATAATCAATGATAACGTATATGTTAGCATTACAAACGTGAAGTTAGTAACATGACGCTGATTGTAACTAAAGACATTCGGTAAATTGACACGAACGGAAACAATTTGCCTACGAGAACAAACGTTGGTACAAGTAAGGGACGTCTAATGATGGCACTATTTCGGTGCCATCATTAGAAAACCCATCTATATTATTATATTATACTAGATGTACCTACCCCGCAGATCCACCCGCGATCCCGGGTTGAAAAGTAACCTATATAACTCGGGTATAATGTTGCTTCCTATTACTGAAGGAATTTAAGAATCGGATGGGTAGTTCCGGAGATTACCTACCTCTTCAAATAAGTTTATAGAAAAACTGTTCTAATTTCAAATCCATTAAAAAACCTTAAAGCAACGATTTAGTCATATAATAAGTCAATGCGTCAAGTAAATAAATGACACAATTTGCCAACAAAGATGTTAACGTTCCCTTCGAAATTTAAATTCAATATTCGAATCCGCTTATGAATTAAACTGAATGGTATGAAGTTAGCGCCGCGCCGGGACGTGGGAGACAAGGAAGTTTCTCAGGGGTTTAATTAGCCTTTAACTTAATGGTGATTGTGCCCCCTAAGCGCATCGGTCCAAGTCCCGGCTCCACTGCACGGACTTAGAATGTGTAAGCTGCTGAGGCATTGCACTGAAGCTGAGCAGTAATTAACGAAACGTAACTTAACTTCTGGCCTGATTGGGATCTCTGTTTAAGCTCCTATGTTTGATGTTTCAATGAAATCCCGCGTGTTTGTTAGGAATTTATGTCGTTAAGTATTCCATTATAATAAATGTGGATGTGGGGTAAATACGACAAAAATCTGGCAAAATATTTTATTTAAGGAAGGCTGGATGACAAAAATGTAAAAAAATTCTAGCAATATGTATTCATATTCACTCATTTCATACATTACGATTTATTAAACAAACTTGTATCTGATTGCATATTATCTGCTGTGAATTAAAGGAATCATTCATCAGCCTATAATGTCCCAATGCACAGGCTTCCTTTCACAATGAAGGGTGAAAAGGAATGGGCAGATACTCCACCACGCGTGCCCACTGCGGACAGCCACAACTAAGTGTTACCGGGACCTGCGGCTCTACGTGCCTTCCGAAGCACGGAAAACGCTCGAATTGAATACCTTTGAAAAATAGGTTTTTAACAAATCTATTGCTGTCGGGCTGTACCCGAGCTATCCCGCCCTACCTACCTATTTAAATTAGACGAAATCGCTATTTCGTAATCCTCGGTTTTCTCCACCAAAACTGCATCGATAAAAAAAAAACATAATAAGAAGTGCTCTGGCTATGTCTGTCGGTTTTCCTTTGTTTTTTTTATATTCGTCAAATTTGTTCGCTGGACGTCTGATAAGGGCGTTAAAAATGGTAAGTTTTCGTTATTTTAGAAGGCTCCTAATTCTTATAATAATTAATTTATGGAGAAAAACACAACCGAGGGACATACAGTGGTACCTATAGATTGCATGGTAAAATAACATGAAAAATAATCATTGCTCTAGTGTCATTATTATTCAGAGAGTAAACTGAGGATTACGTTTGTATGGAACAAACGCCACCAGCATTTCCTCTTAATACCACTACGCGGTCACCCAACCAGGTACCGGCCTGAAATCATGCTGCACCACGAGCGATTGTGTAATATGCTTTGAATTGAATTCAAAGAATATACCACAATATTGCTCGGCCTAAATCCCCTGCCCTCGGTATGACTGCCAAAACTCGCTGATAACCTGAACAACCTCTACCTCCGAGCTTCGTAACTTTTAGTTCTCTCAGTTTTCGTAATCCTCAATACATAGACAGTGAGAGTCCTTAACGGCTCAGTAGTTTAGTCCGCGTTAAGTGGCATTCCCAGTCGAGATTACATTCCCGGGACGTTATAACGGGCAATATCAACGTTTTTATCGCTGTATTAAACCGTATTTTAGCTCGTACGTGTGTTTGTTATTAAGGTTCTAATTTGGTTGTTACGAGGCGTGTGCTGTTTGGAATCTGCATCTTGTTACTTCACTCTACTATTGTCTAAAACAAACTGTACACTGGGTCCAAGATGTGGGGACCTGGAGACCTGTAAAGCAGGTTGACAAACCTTAGTACGGGCTCCAGTCTCCAGCAAATATTTACATATCCAGTACATATTTTAAGCATTTATAATGTTTTATGACATGATAGTAAGCGGTCACCGTATAGCCTATAAAAGCTTGCAACACCAGTGGTATCACTGCCGACCCTGCTATAATCTCTTCGCACCCAAGCGGGATTCAGAGTGGAAGGGACAATACTGTCATTTGTTACTACAACGTGGTCCCCGCCGCTGTCAGCGCCTCCTCACAGAGATCTGACGACTTCCTTACCCCGTAAACTTTTCTACGTTTCTTTATTTAAGTATATCACAATATAATTTTGAATAACATGCAATGATGCCGATTCTGTTGTATATCGCACTAAACTAATTTTAATCACATGCACATCTCTTTCTTACAAGCATAATTGAAAAGGGATAGAACATATTTAAAGCTGTCAAATTAGTCTGCCGTTTTCATCTACGGGTAAATAGAGGCGACTAAATTTACGTTGAAAACAAGCATTGGACTAATTTGACAGGACTAAACTTACATCTTTTTCTTATATTCATCGTTAGAAAGAGATATAGTGAGACTAAATTCCAAAATGTTTAATTATCAAAGATTTAGAAGTTAATTAATTAGATGAAAGCATGGTTAAAATATTAGTCTAACTTACTAAGAGTGTCTTCTTTTCAATTAATGAATCACATTTCAATGGGATCATAAAATACAGTTAGTGAATGCCAAAATTATTTCGGAATACAAAGTAATGAATGGAAAAGTTGGACGGCCATTTTACAGTAGATACATAAATTAATTAAAAAGTTGAATTTAATTTAATTATTTAACGTATACAGTACGGTATACGAGTTACCGATATATAAGAGCAAAGTTTTATTGGTACACATTTTCATATAAATGCTTTTTTTTTTTTAATTCTACCTTAAGCCCGTAAAGGAATCAAATAATTTGAAACTATTTATGTTCTTTACAATATATATTTAATACTTGAATAACAATTTCTAACTTGCATTTTCAAAAAAAACCTCGCCTTAAAAATACACTGAAAATTTTGTTATTTCTTTGGTAAATTAATAACTTAACGCAATTACACGGCGACAAACAACAAAGTTAGAAAATGTTTCTTGTTCTTGATTAGATTTCAAAATTGATTTGCAAGAAACTTGACTAAAGCTTTAGTTAATCAGATGGATTAGAAACTAATATTATTTCTTTCTTTTATACGATTCAAAATCTGTCGATTATCTGATTTTTCAGATAGTATAGAGATCTTGGGTTTATGCAAAAAAATAAAATAATATATCTCATTAGATACGATTATATTATGTTTGCGTATTTATCTACATATAAATAAAAACTTAACTTATTTAAAGTAAACAAATAGAAATGCAATTTTATAAAATATTTTTATACTCGTAATTTTAACATAACCAAAGCAAACCCAAATCAAATGATAACATTTGTTTCAGCGTAAACGAATAAAATTTGTAACACAAAATACAGTATAACCTTTCACATTTCAGGAATATATAATTTTTAACCGACTTCAAAAAAGGAGGATTTCAATTCGTTTGTAATATTTTTTTGTATGTTTCTTACCTCTTAACTCCGTCGTTTATTAACCGATTTGGAAAATTATTTTTTTATTTGAAAGGGTATACTTCCCGTTTGGTCCCATTGGCATCAGATCAGGATTTGATTACTTCTTAGTGTACTTTGAAGTCGGTTTATGATTTTTGTAAAACAGTCCAATTATATTTGTTATTATTCCCTTAAATAAGCATTATATCTTTATTAAGCAACTTATTAGTATTAAATGTAATTTTCACAAGCTTTTTATTATCTTGTAATGCATATAATATGTTCGTGTCAAATCTTGCAAGTCGAATTTCACCCACTTATGATATTTGGTATACATTAGTATATTGGAAGACAATCCAAGTACAGTCAATAAAAAGTACAGTCACCAAAAAAAGCTTGTATTAATTTTTTTTTTTTAATAAAAACTTATTATAAAACAAAAACATTAATCCATATTCGTTCGTTCTCCCTTTCGTGACCTTACCAAAAAAAAAACAACATGACACATCCCACTCCCGTAGGTAAACATTTTTGTCCACAAGTGGAGTAAACCAATAACCCAGTTTACAAGTCCCTTTGTTATCGCGTACAATCGCGTGTCCTGAGGCGTCCGTAATCACGACAGTCGGACCCTTACATTTAGATCATCGCGGCGATAACGAGTGTTTTGTACCACTGGGGTGCGGGTGCGGGTGCGACGTTCACAGGGCTGGCAATACGCAGTTTTAGAAGAAAAAAAAGACATTTTGCACTGTCTGTGTATTTTAATTATATTCTATAACCTTTTTATATATTTTTAAAGATAGACCGTTGTCGCGATTAAAATTACCTATGTAACTCCGACATAAAACTATTTGTATATAAAAATACCGTCAATTTGTTGTTTGTTTGCTACATAAAAGAAGTTCAACTTTTTTTAAGCATTCAAATATTATACTATAATACAGACAGTATATGGATAATGATAATATCTGGATTAAATTACATAATATAGAATTTTCGTTCAATTCATTTTCTAAATGTAAATTCTCTTAAAATGCTTCACAAAGACACAGGTTAAACATTAACGTTTATATTTTTTTTTATAAAAGCTTACATCGCGCTATTTCCAGTGAAAATTATGTAAGAATAAATCAAAAGTAGATACCAGCATGTACATTGTTTACAGGTCCTCAGACATTTTCACGTCGTGCCAACCCTACACTAAGAAGTTGAGGGCTTCACAACTTCATTACCATAGCAAGTCGAAGTCAGCAACTCGAGCCTGCTGACTTCGCAACCTACCTTTTATTTGGAGATTTAACTCACTTAACATTCCGTCCAAAACGAATTTTCGCTCTCTTTCCATCCTGTTGGTAAATATCATGCTGTCTTGCGTCAATGTGCTAATATATTCATCGCGTAAATTCTTGAGCTCGGGGTATAATTTGATCGAAAACAGAATGCTGTCATCAACGATTTCGCTATGAGATTAAGGGACAAAGGAAAGTTTCCTTTATCTATGGAAGTAGGTATCTTAATCATTGTAAATACAAAACAAAGCTATTTTTTTTTCGGTATATAATCTTTTAAAAACTATTCGTTTAGCAAATCTATCATTCAGTGGCAATATATATCTATAGTGATATAATAAATGTGCAGAGATTTTTGTTTGATTATTTTTTGATTAAACGCGCTAATCTCTAGAACTACCAGTTGGATTCTATCTATCTATACTACTATAATAAAGCGGAAGAGTTTTTTGTTTGTTGTTTAAACGGGCTAATCTCTGGAAGTACCAGTCGGATTCGAAAAATTCTTTCACTAATAGGAAGCTACATTATCCCCGAGTATTATAGGCTACTTTTTATCACGGGAACGCGGGTGAAACCGCGCGAGACAGCTAGTTATCAATATTATTGTTGCTACTGTTTTATTTTTCTTTATTATTGTTATTATTTTGTATGTACCTACCTATTTTTATTCTGTGCGTTCTGGTGAAAATAAATTAATTTTTCATTTTAATTTTTTCAAAACCTTGAAACTTATTACTTTTATAATGTGGAGATACACTATAAAGGTATTGTATAGTACATAGTACCTTTTTAGCGGAAGCCGGCAAGCATTTAGCCTACCTGGTGGTAAGCGGTTACCGTAGCCATATGGATGCTTGCAACACCCGGGGTACCACAGAACATCACTCACGCGTTACCGACCCATCCGTCCCCGATGAGCTCTGACGGCCTTACTCACGCGCAGGAACACAACATAAAGTTATTTGGCTGCGGTATGTAAGGTGGAGGTACTTCCCCAGTCGAGCAGCATATGACATGATTTGACATACGTCTAGATGGTTCAGTAAAACAAGACGTTCCTATATTTCTAATTTTGCCCTCTTATAACTCTCCATAAGAGACTTCCCACACAATGAAGCCGAGTTTTGTGATAGATTTAAGAATAAACGGGGTCCTTAACCCTTATAAAGCGTAGAGTCTAAACTTTACGACAATGTTCCCATTCGCGGGTAGATATAAAATTAACGCAAGCTATTGTTCCTCTGCGTACTCATAAAGGCATAAACCGCCAAAAATAAACCGTGATGACGTAAAATAAGCGGAATGTTTTTGGTATTAATATTGTTTTATTATCTAGTACCCTTTGATGTCATCCTCGCTTATGTGAAAGACGAATTATTATACTAGCTGTCTCACGCGGTTTCACCCGCATTCCAGAGGGATCGTATGTTTTCCCGGGATAAAAAGTATCCTATGTGTTGACAGAATATATTCTATCTGTGTACCAAATTTCATCCAAATCCGTTCAGTAGTTTTTGCGTGAAAGAGTAACAAACATCCATACATACAAACTTTCGCGTTTATAGATAATATTAGTAAGGATTACTGTTCAGCCCCCTTTAGTAATTATAAACCTTGAAACCTTTTTCTAGAAAACTCCTAGATAACGTCAAAATACGTTAGTACGTTAAATACGTTAGTTTTCGAGTTTTTAAACACACTAACAGATATACAGAGACTTTGCATTTTAAAATATGTATCAATAGTCAATCTGACCCCCTTACGTGAGATAGTTAAAAGTAAGTCTGTCAAAACTCAGGTTCTAAATATATCCATTACTTTATAACGTCATATAATATAGTTTTTTTTGTTTAATATGGAACTATTTTTTTTTTATTCTTAATTCCTAACGCAAATCCCTTGACTTGCGGTTAAAAAATAACAATTGATTTTTGTTAATTTCTTCACCCGCGCGGATCGTCAAACAGTCAAAGGATTAATGGACACTCACATCTGCAAGCTTTCAGGATCTTATAATGATCAGGTAGACCTTTTAATTGCCATCACTTTTCATGATTTTGGCGATCAAAGATAGTCAGTCTCTAGAAGCTCTTTCAATAGATTCTCCATAATAGAACTTATTAATTAAACCTCTTAATAAACATAAAGCTGTTAACACAACGTCATCTACGGTACATAAACATCTATTATTAAACCATTGTCTTACATCACAGGATAGTGGATGCGTGGCTTTATTCTATAAGATAATAACCGTTCGTATGGTGCGTGCGTTTTATTGCCGGCTTTACAATAAGCCGTAACTACACTATATTCACACTGTACGGAACCGGTGGTGCGCTGTAATAAAAAAATATGCGACGACGTCACGTGTAAATGAGTTGGAAAATGATAACATTATTTGATATGTGTACCGGAAAACACAGTTTACTCCGTGGATTCTTTGAGATTGTTTCTTTTGAAAAATCTTTGTTTAATTTAGCGATGATAGCTCAGTAGTAGTAACGTTGGATGCCGAGATGAAGGTCCCGGGTTCGAATCCTACAATTAAAGCTTTCGGTTTAGAAAAACATCATGAGGAAATCATAGTACGGTGGTAGGGTACTTTATAATACCCACCTGGCTGGCTACCATCCTCAAGTTGAAAATTTGTCGCCAAGCACATATCGGTGTGTTCTGACAAATGCACTTGAGAGCCAGTTCCTTCTAGGCTTTGTGGACTTACCACCTTCGGCCACATCATCACTTAACATGGTGAGATTGTGGTCAAACACAGGCCTATACACAGTATTTTTTTTTACTAAAGTTGGCCATACTAAACAATTCAATTACTATGGAGCTATCACGGACATTGAGAAAAAAACGCAATACTATACATACATATAAAGATCAACCTTACACGATCAAAATGTTTGTAATATTTAATGATTTTTGAATCAGTCGAAGGGATTCGGAAGGCCTATGTAATATGATAAGTGTAGGCTTTGTGGCTCATAGTTTATATAACTCAATAATTGATTGCAAAGTGCTACAGATGATTCTCGTAGGCATGTGCTACGAAAATTCTCGTAGGCATGTGCTACGAGTATATACATGTGCTACGAATATCTATTGTGAATCAACTCACCGGTATTAAATTTAGCCTAAGCTCGTAATTTCATATGTGTTTTTAGTAACGATGTTCACTTCTTTAATGTTATTTTAATGTACTGTATTCGGTATTATTTAAAGGATAGAAATATCAACATTTGGAAAATATTATTGAATTTACCGTGCCATTTCATACGCCTTAAATGTTGACTAGAATGGACAGCTGCACTTGAGAGCCAGTTCCTTCTAGGCTTTGTGTGCTTTACCACCTTCGGCCGCATGGTCACAGCATCACTTACCATGGTGAGATTGCGGTCAAACAAAGGCCTATAAACAATAAAAAAAATGAAGATTGAAATTAATTTTTTAACACCTAAAATAGCAAAATTGAAAGTTTCCACATTTAAAATGACAACACTGTCTACAAGGTGGCTCTTTTATACCGGTGAGTGTATTTCAAATCAATTAGCCAAATACACTCATGACATTTCAAAGATATCACATAATTACTAAACTTACTGCCTACATGAGCGTCAAACTTGGAGGGCAACTTGACACAGCACGACCCGCTAAGCGAGCGTGCGTATCAGATTATAATGTAATCCTTAATAACGCGTTAGAGGTAAATAGCTTGCGATAACACTGTGCACGTAGGTGGAAAGCTGGCGGAGGGCAGCGTCACGTAGCTAATAACGCTGTGGAGTCGTGACACACACGGCTGAGGAGTGTGAAGAGTGTTTTGCGGAGCAATTTGGAAATTTAGAAATAAAAAGAGTATGTTACTTAGGTGTGAAAAGGTAACAGACAGAGTTACATTTTTAATATTAAAATAGAACTATAAATATTTTCTAAACAATATCTTACACGATAATAGAACTGTATCATTATCATCATCAGCCTATAATGTCCCACTGCTAAGCACAGGCCTCCTTTCACAATTGAGGGTGAAAGGGAATGGGCAGATACTCCACCACGCTCACAGTGGATCGGTGGAGGCAGGCTAGTGGTCAACCTACTGATGGAGTTTTGAAGGCACCTAGGAAGTCTCAAACTAGCTTAACGACAATCACATTTAAGTGATAACCAGGACCAACGACTTTACGCCTTTCCGAAACACAGAAAACTAAAAGAGTTGAAATACTACTAGGTGGTCATCCATCTAGTTACCGGCCTCACAGTTGGTAGCTTAACTTTGTCGATCGATTAAGAGCGGCTAGTCATGCTACACCACGAGCGCTTCTGCGCGCGCGAATGTGTACTTAATCATCTATATACAAAAGTGAATTGCTGTTCGTTAGTCTCGCTTAAACTCGAGAACGGCTGAACTGATTTGGCAAATTTTGGTTTTGTAATATTTGTGGAACTCCAGGAAAGGTTTAAATGTAGGATAGAGTAGGGTACCACGTCAACGAAGTCGCACCGGGCAGCTAGTATGTATATAAAAATGAATTACTGTTCGTTAGTCTCGCTAAAACTCGAGAACGGACCGATTTGGCTAATTTTGGTTTTTATTTGTGAAAGTCCAGAGAAAGTTTAAAGGTAGGGTAGAGTACAGTACCACGCGAACGAAGTTACGCCGTATAGCTAATTATTTCTATAAATTAACGTAATATAACAGTACTACAGAACAAGCTCAATATACTCCAAGACAGTGTGTATCATATACACTCATAAGTTTAGTTCACATCCCTCGCTAACTTTAGCAAAGGATACCATAAAATAGTTGCAAGTGGCAGATAAAGATATATACTCGGTATACGTGGGAATTTACAAGCTATACATTATTATGAACTTTGGTCTGACAAGTTGGCCTTACTAGTTTTAGGTTTAAATTTGTATGTAACGGCGAAGTCTGAGAGAAAAAGAATTACTAAATCGAATCGCAACATTCAGTGTAAACGTTGCGAACAAAATTTTGTTGCTTTTCAAAGGTTTGCCAAATTTTTAGGGGTTATTGTACTCATAACATATCATATTGTTTTGGATCAAGCTAGAAATCGCGCAAAATAAACCTTTGCACACACAATATATGAACATATATGTGTGAAGCGCTCGTGGTGTAGCATGATTAGCCGTTCTTAATCGATCGGCAAAGTTAAGCTACGCCTGTCGTGGTCGGTACCTGGATGGGTGACCGCCTAGTGGTATTTCAAATCGAGCGTTTTCGTGCTTCGGAAGGCACGTAAAGCCGTTGGTCCCGGCTATCACTTAACTGTGATAGTCGTTAAGCTAGTTGGATGCCTCCTAGGCGGCTTGAAAAATTCCAACAGTAGGTTGACCACTAGCCTACCTCCACCGATCCGCAGTGGGCACGCGTGGTGGAGTATTGCCCATTCCCTTTCACCTTCATTTGTGAAAGGAGGCCTGTGCTCAGCAGTGGGACATTATAGGCTGATGATGATGATGATGATATGTGTGTAAAATTCTCAATCGTTATCACGTAAATCATTTAAATTAATAAATGTAAGCCCTCTTAACTATTTTAAGACCTAAAACGACCTCCAAGGTAGACTGGCGACTTAATAGAGTTATCAGGGACCCACTGATTTACAATTGCATATAGATCAGAGAAGTGATAGCTTAAGTTAAGCAAATAAAGATAATTTATTGCAGAATTCGCAGTGAAGTGAATCGTGGCACCAAACAATCATATATTTCAAACCCCACGTATTCAATATACTTCTAAAATTCAATGCTACAAAATTCGCAAGGGGAAATAAACTGAACTGAAACCGATCGCCTTTCTTCAGAAATAAATTATATTTATACCGTTTATTCGTATAAAGACACCACCGATTTGGCAGCGATGGACTGGCAGGTTGCCAAAAAGTGAAAGTTTCGAACGTTGGCCTACCAAATTTGTTTATATACGAATCCTGGCAAGGAGCAAGGCACACGAGCCAAGACTGTGGACTGTAAGAAATTGAAAGCGGCTTTCCCTGAACGTAAACATGGGGTGATAAAAAAGTTAAATTGAAAAGATTTAACATTGAAAGTTTCACTTATAGTTTTTTGCATTAACAAACAATAGAATATACTATAACTACTAAACTGTACACCATGAAGAGTACGCAGGCACCTACGACACAAGATTTTTTTATCTTAGTGTAGGTTCTGCATGTCATTTATGCCTGAGTACATAACAAGTGTTTTTAGGCTATGCATGTTTTTATATTTTTTATGTATGAACTTGTATTTTAGTGAAATAAATTTATTATTATTATTATTATTATTATATTACACGGAACCCTCCGTGTGCGAGTCCGACTCGCACTTGGCCGGTCTTTCTTTGGTTTTTTTTTTGCGATTTTCAAGTTGATCCCGTAGTAAAAGTTGATCGTAATATAGGTGAAGCGCTCATGTTGTAGCTTGTTTAACCGTTCGTAATCGATCGGAAAGTTAAGCTACCACCGTCGTGGTCAGTACCTGGTAGGTGACCGCCTAGTGGTATTATAATCGAGTGTTGAAGGCATGTAAAGCCGTTGGTCCCGGTTATCACTTAATTGTGCTAGTCGTTAAGCTAGTTGTAGGCCTACTAGGCGGCTTGAAACTCCAACAGTAGGTTGACCACTAGCCGACCTCCACCGATCCACAGTGGGCACGCGTGGTGGAGTATCTGCACATTCCTTTTCACTCTAATTTGTGAAAGGAGACCTGTGCTCGCCAGTAGTATATTATAGGCTGATGATGATGATGATAGGTGAAAGATAAAAGCGGTGATTCCTGGTAAGAAACACTACCATTACATCTTTACATTCAGCATATGAAACATCATATTAAGCTCATCAGTCCTCCCCAAACTAACACAAAATCCATTTAGACGTCCAAACCCAACTGTCATCCGCTAAACAAGGCGTAACCGCCAAATTATAATACACGCCCTAACCAAGAAGGCAGTTCTACAACTTAATGTACATCAAAAGGCCGTTCAGACAGCGAAATGAGACGTCCACTGACACGCCATGAATTACCTGACATTGTAGGCGTAGGTGCGTCCCCGTGCCTCTAAACAGAAGTTACTGTGTTAAGTAATGGCCTTATGCGTACTACGTTATGGCGTATACGCCTTTGCGTCACTTTATGTGCGTCGTAAAGTCACTTGTCTGCCCACCTTAGCACTGAGATATTGGACAGTAAACGCTTTTTTTTCGCAGTGGTTTATGTAGGCTTTGGTTGATCGTCTACACTACAATTTTGTAAACAAAATGGCAACCAATTTTCAACGCACGGTTTTATTACCTCCAAAAAGTTCAAAGTAACACAAAATCTCAGAATTATAATAAAACTAGCTTTACGCCCGCGACTTCGTCCGCGTAGATTATTTATTTTTTCTAGATATGAATCATTGTAATTATAGAGCTTTGTTCCGCCACTACGTGTGATATTATTATTACATATTTTACCCCCCTAGGAGTGGAATTTCTAAAAATCCTTCCTTAATGAATACCTACACTGTATAATAATACATTTAGTGAAGTTTACTTTGAAATTGAAGGACTTGCATACACAACTTCATTCCCCTTTTCCTCCCTTCGGTGGTGGAATTATTACAAACGCTGAGATAACTATATATTAATTTTCAATCGTCAGCCTAAACACAGAATTTGAAGATCCTAACTTCAAAACTGACGGACTTGCATACAAACTGTCATCCCCTATTTTACCCTCTTAGGGGTGGAATTTCCAAAAATCCTTCCTTAGTGGATGCCTGCACTATATAAGGTATCTTTGTGCAAAATTTCAAATCTCTAGATCCAGCGGTTTGGGCTGTGCGTTGATATATCAACAATCAGTTTATCATTTTATATATTAAGATTATTATTAAGATTACCTTCTTAGGGGTGGAATTACCAAAAATCCTTCCTTAGTCGATGCCTACACCATATAATAATACATTTAGTGAAGTTTACTTTCAAATTGAAGGACTTGCATACACAACTTCATCCCCCTTTTCCTCCCTTCGATGGTGGAATTATCACAAACGCTGAGACAACTATACATTCATTTTCAATCGTCAGCCTAAACACAAAATTTGAATATTCTAACTTCAAAACTGACGAACTTGCATACAAACTTTCATCCCTTATTTTACCCTGTTAGGGGTGGAATTTCCAAAAATCCTTCCTTAGTGGATGCCTACGCCGTATAATTATACATTTAGTGAAGTTTACTTTGAAATTGAAGGACTTGCATACACAACTTTATCCCCCTTTTCCGTCCTTCGGTGGTGGAATTATCACAAACGCTGAGATAACTTTATATTAATTTTCAATCGTCAGCCTAAACACAAAATTTGAAGATCCTAACTTCAAAACTGACGAACTTGCATACAAACTTTCATCCCTTATTTTACCATCTTAGGGGTGGAATTTCCAAAAATCCTTCCTTAGTGGATGCCTACACCGTATAATAATACATTTAGTGAAGTTTACTTTGAAATTGAAGGACTTGCATACCCAACTTCATCCCCCTTTTCCTCCCTTCGGTGGTAGAATTATCACAAACGCTGAGATAACTACACATTAATTTTCAATCGTCAGCCTAAACACAAAATTTGAAGATCCTAACTTCAAAACTGACGGACTTGCATACAAACTGTCATCCCCTATTTTACCCTCTTAGGGGTGGAATTTCCAAAAATCCTTCCTTAGTGGATGCCTCCACTGTATAAGGTACCTTTGTGCAAAATTTCAAATCTCTAGGTCCAGCGGTTTGGGCTGTGGGCTGATATATCAACAATCAGTTTATCATTTTATATATTAAGATAATACTCAAATTGAAAAACAAATCCAAAGCAAACGTTTTATTTTCATTACAAACACGACACTGCAAATGTAACCGGATTAAGTTGAAAGTATACTTAACTTTAAGTGTAAAGTTAATTACGTCCGATTCTAAATGTACCCTGCGAGTTGTGTGACGTCCAAAGTAAACAGACGGATTTGCGAGCGTGCTCCTATGTAAATGACGCGGCTGAGGGCTGGAGGAGGCTCGTACAAGTCAAGTCAAAAAGGCATAGCGACGCATACAGTAGTACCCAACTGATAAGGCGCGTCGTGAATCTTCGTTCGCACAGAAAAGAACGTATGGCCCCGAAGATTAATGAAAGAATGCTTAAAACTTACAATCAACCTTAGATCACTACTATAAGGTTCATAATACACTGCAGCTGTTAGTTTCGTCTCACTCGTAAGTCACGCCCCTCCACACGGCGCAGGCTAACATGGCGGCAGCTGCCGACCAATAGCGTTTCCCGCGCTTTGAAAATGTTTCTTCTGCACAGGTACATCGGTAAGCCATATCAGTTGGGTACTACTGTAGGTCCTTGTAAGATGAGTTATGGTATTTTTTGAGGAAAAACACTATTTAGTTGTAAACGAATATGGCTACGGTTATCGCTTACCATCAGGCGATTCTTATGCTTTTTTACCGACTTCGTCGTATAAAACATAAAAAACAGGTATTTAAAGTTTGTCAACATAAAACATGTGATTCTATTCAAATAAGTTTAGTTCAATTTTTATCTATATATTATGGTCATGAAGATTCTTACAAAAGACATAAATACCAGTAAAATATTACTTTTTTTGTGACAATTTCGCACGAAAATAACTCAAGTAAATAAAGTATCTTAGCACTCCTAGTTTTATTTACAATGTACCGAGTAAATATTATTTGAATATTTTAAAGTAAATAAATTGTACAGAATATTTTTTTACTTACGTGTTAAGTGAGCGGCGTGTAGCGTTTTTTGTGTAGAATATAAATATCCTGGGAAATAAAGAATCGGGTATTTAAAGGCTTCATTATGACTATTATATTTATCGACACTTTTTTAGAAGTATCTGTAAGTTATCTTCATGTATTTACTATTTCACCTAGAAGTCCACAAAATAAAGCATTCTGAATATAGCAATATTAAAAAACGTCAATACAATTAATTACACTTCATAATCAAGAACACATCTTCCATAACTTGTTCCAAACTCAGCCATTATTTAAAGATCCTTCTTCTGTCACGCTTTCGTTACAAGAAATAAAATTTTCTCGCAACACCGCAAACACATTACATCGTCGAAATGTGTATATTTGTGCGGTAGAGATTGTGTGCCTATTTATTTTTCGTCCCTCCCCCTCCGTCCTCTGTCGCCCTTTATCCCCCCCCTCTCTTGTGACACTCACATTATTTGCTAACCTCCGGGGGTGTTTGCACGTGTGTGGACGTACTACTTTATTTATGTGTTCGGCCACAATCAAAATTATTTATGCTTTTTATATATGGAAATCTCCGCTTTTGTCTGTACCGCTGCGGCGTTTTCGCTCGTATTTTTTCACCTCTCCTAAATTGCTTTTATTCCACGGTGACTTAATAATATTTCTGTAATTAAAATCTCGTCGTGAACATTTTCATCGCTGCGGGCGGTTTTATGAGCGATTTATAATTTTTCTGAGAACGCGTATTTTTAAAACTGGCAATTAATCGCTTTGGGTGGGTCGCATTTTCAATTTGATGTAGCTACGAAGCCAAAAGAACCCTCGATCTTGCATTAATATAACCTCTACTCATTTAAATATAATAAAATTCAAAGTCCTGACTGTCCTAGACGAGCCCATTTTTTCCTCCAATTTGTTACTACTAGCGCCATCTATCAGCGGCCTTAGGCAACTCGAATTCATCAGTAGAACGTGTGCCTTTCCGCATAATATTAAGAACAGAGAGGGCGCATCAATCGATTCGATGATTAAAACATTTATAAAATCGAATCTACGTAATTTTTGGCAATATATAATAAAATAAGGCATTGATGCTTCACCAGACTCACTGACTGATACATCAACGCACAGCCTAAACCAAAGACATGAAATTTAGAAGGTATATTCTTTGTGATTAGTAGGTATCCACTAAGAAAGAGGTTTTCGAAATTCCACCCCTAAGGGGTTACCCCTTTAATAGGGGATGAAAGTTTGTATGAAAGTCCATCAGTTTCGAAGTTAGAATCTTCAAATTTTGTGTTTAGACTGAAGATTGAAAATTAATTTATACGAGTCTCAGCAGTTTTTAATAATTCCACCTTCGAAGCGGAATGAAGTTGTTTTGTTTTATTGTTGTAGAAAAATATGTCATTTGTTTCTGCGAGCAGAAGCTAGTTTAAATATAAAAACATATCTACTAGTTTTTGTACAGTATATTTCCATTTGTATAGAGGCATTATAGTGCCTTATTTAATTTATTTAAAAGAACCTATACCTTTTCAAGCTGATATTATGTCATTATCACTTTATATATTATCACTTTATATATTATACATAAATATATACTAACATTTATACTTATAGCAATACAAAACTCCAATCATATTTTCAGTCATTCATATGGCAAACATTATGGAGCACAGCGATCGATCACGGGTGATGTAGGCATATAGGTACTTGTATTACCGGAGAGGGATGGTTCGTTTCATTGGTTCCGGATTATCCGCTAAGATTAGAACCGCTCGAGACCTCTAACTATTTCCGAAGCCCCTCTTATTATACGAGTATCTAACGTTACATTGCGGATTTTGATTGGTTATGTATATCCATGTTTTATATGAACTTGGATTTAGTTAGGCGGTTATACATTTTCACAACTACACTAGTTTTTACAAGAGATACTTTGGTTGGGCATTGTTTGGGTAACTTAGTGCAGCGGTTCCAAAATGGTGGTCCGCGGAACCCTTGAGTTCCATGAAAGGGTCACAGGGGTTCCGCGTTTCATCCGAGAGTTAAATAAAACGTTCGTAGAAAAGAGTTGTATCTAAAAAAATTATAACAAATTAAAATAAAAAACTTTTTTTTCAATTTACAATTTTTCTTTATTTTCAAGTGAATCTTGAAAATATTCCAACCACAAGGTAAACACTTTTGTTACTATCAAAATCGGGATCAGCAAAAAAAATATGAAAGTTAGGGTTCCGTGGCCAAATAAATTGGGAACCGCTGACTTATTGCATCATTATATTTTGTACAGCTTAGTTGGTAAAGATTTTTTTACAAATTAGGTTTAATATACAAAAGCAATTCACACCCGCGGTTGAAATTTCTATATTAAACATTTCCTAATACAAAATAAACTCGTAGGAAAAAATCCGCAGCGGAAAAAATATTCGCTAAAGAACACAAAAGGCGGGTTCTCACCAGTAATCGCTTTAACTCGCGATTCAACCAGAGTACTTTGAAGAACTTTCAATACGGCCTTTAAAGGTTCACCTATTCACAAGCCACCAGTGGAAACACTCGCTCGAAACCCCAAACAGAATGTCTTACAATTCCCGCACCCCGGGTATATTCGTCAGAATCGCCAGATTATAAAACCCTACCCTGGTACACGGATACAAAATAAACTAGATACTGCAGACCCTTTCGATGTGATGTTGCCAAAGATGATCCAAATAATAATATGTAAAAATGGGTTGTTATAATAAAATAAAAGATCTGTATTGGAAAACCATTTGTACCAAAAAAATATCAACAAAGAACTTAGCTTTGTCATTGATTTTTGAAGCTTTCAAATCTTTAACATTGAATGCAATTTCTTTAAAATCATAACTTTTTCTTAAAACCAAATTTGCTATTTACAACTGTTAATACAGCTTCTAGTTTATTATGTATCTGTGTCCCGGGCAGCCTACAAGCCCCGGAATTGAGTGAGTAACCCCTTTGAATGGGCAGTTATCACAATAACGGATTCCGCTGGGCACTTTTTGCGGAAATTACGCCCAAAATGCGAAATTGTCGCCGTTCAGGCCGTGATTTTTTACGCTACAGCAATTTTGGTTGTAAGCGGTCATCGTTTTGTTGGCAATATTGATATGATCTTCTCGTTTGTAAAACTTGATAATAGCAAGAACTTTGTAGCTAGGTTGGTGTTTTGTGGATAAGTGTGCTCCTACTAAGCCTCGGGACTATTATTTTAGGGGTATTGTAGCTACTGTAGACAAGTTACTATTCTGCGTTCTGTAGAATATAACGTTTGTTATGATGAATGTCTAATCCAGACCTGAAATTGACGTGAGAAAGAAGTATTTTCAAATAGTTGATTCATATCGTCTAGCGCATACTTACATAGGTCATAAATACGTTCTCATACAACTTTATGACTGCAAGTATAAAATTCTCCTTGCACTTGACCCAAAATAACCATTTTTAATACAAGTCAGAATCGGAAATAAAATCGGAACTCTCGTCGGAAAGCAGGCACTCTGCCAGCCCATCGAGTGCAAACACTATGTGAGTTCTTGGAAAAACATCCAATTTAATTTGTCCGTTGTTCCCCTTATTATTTCCTGAAATATTTTCACCTTGCAGTGTTCGAAAACAAAATAACTTTATACCTATAGGTAATTCTTTCAATTTATAAAATAGTTACCTATTTTAAAGTTTTAAACGTGAACATTTTAATATTATTAGTAGGTAATTACTGCAAGAAATTATACAGAGAGACACTCATCATCATCATATCAGCCTATGGATTTACCACTGTTGAACATAGAACTCCCCCATTAACTTCTACTTCGTGGGGTTTTGTGCCGCTTGCATCCAGCGGCGCCCAGCGACCCTGACCAGGTCGTCGGTCCACCTGGTGGGAGGTCGTCCCACACGGCGCTTTCCAGTACGTAGTCGCCACTCGAGAACTTTCCTTCCCCATCGGCTATCGGTTCTTTGAGCGATGTGGCCTGCCAGAGAAACACTATTTGGCATAAAATAAAAATAAAATTGTTTTTTCGGAATTCAAAAAATTATGACACAGGCGTAGTTGAAGTTTATTCACCTAAAGAAAAAGCGTCTAACAATATACAACAATATATCCCATACATAATAAAACACCAAAACGTATAGAAATGTAGCAACGGATGCGTTATTACCTTTCGTGGTCGTGATTTTTAATTTTGCTGCCATGAGTACCCGCGATTTGCTATAATGGATTCTTTTAATAGCCGAATGAATATTTAAAAGATTTAAGCCCGATTGTGTAAAATTACAATGATATCAAATTAATTTTGGAAATGTAAAGCGTTTTATTGGATTTTCCTCACGAAACGGTTTGATTGTATTTTTTTGATAATATTTTGTCATTCATAAATTTTTTATACATCTACTAGGTGTACCCTGCGGTTTCACTCACTTAGCGGTAAGAAATATACTTTACGGCCTATTCTCATACCTACTAAAGATACATAAAAAAAAAATTGGTCGAGCCGTTTGGGAGGAGTGCGACCACAAACACCGTGACACGAGATTTTTATATATTTAGATTTCCACATGGATTTTCATAGATTACAGAATTACTGTAAAAGAATTGTATGTAAATAATTTGTAGTATAATGAACACTTATAATTCGATATAAAATTTTAGACATTTTGGTTTATATTTAAATAAAACATTCTCCAATATATTCTGTCACTGATAAAAATAGACTTGATACAAACAAAACTATTTCTCACAAATAATAGTGTTGGGTATAGATTGTTCGATAAGATAATGTCGATAAAAATAGCTCCTCTTTTGTAAACAAGGGATTTTCCTCCTCACACTTAAATACACTCGTAGATACTATTGGATTGGATTTTATGATGATAATACAAATAAATTCTTTAGTCCAGTAAAATTTTATAACATTTGTTTAGAAGCAATTTTTGGCGTCGATAACTGTCTTTTTATAAATTTCACAAAGTTAGAATTTGAAGCCATTTTTTTCAGTTTTAAGGCCTAGTAGGGCACTTACGAAAATCAATACTGAAGTCATCATCGGTTAGAAAGTCACTTCGCATGAGTATTCAGTACCTCCAAAGCAATAAAATAAAAATACAATACTCGTACATATGAATTGTGCCAAGCCTTGGCTGTAGCGAGTTGAATACACCCAGCGTACCAACGTTAACACAACATTGGTCCCATTACTCTACCACTCAGCACTGCACTCATTAATAGTAAAAAGCTGGCGCAACCGAGACAGCGAATGAAATGGGTAATAAAAGTAATAAAGTGTATTGTTTGGCCGTAGATCGATAGCCAAAGACCCGTTTAATTAATGACCAATCTCCGGAGACTCACCGGCACTTACACTAATTAATTAAAGTCTAGCAAACGGAGTAGTAAAGTGAAGTCTCATGTAAACGCTCCTTGGCTGCCATTGTTTAAAAGATTGTTTTTTTTTCGAGACGTGTACTGTGATGGGATCGGAGATGATATTAGGCGGCTAAGATGAAATTGTTGGTAGGGATGTCGATGGTAATGTATCGATTGTCGAAAATGTTTGTATCATGAACTTGAGTTATACAAATTATTTACCGTTTTCTCCTCAGGTATTTATTTTGCTTCGAGGTACGAAAAAGTACTCAATATGCAATAGTAGGTACAGCTATAGAGTAGACAGGATATTTTTAGGATATGAATTACCAAATTGTACTTATCTATCAAATCTAACATTCAATTGTTATTGACTAGTTGTCCCCGCGGTTTCACCCGCATTTCCTGAATAAAAAGTAACCTATGTCCTTCACCATACGATATGCCAATGCCTGCATGCAAATTTCATGATGATCCGTTGAGTAGTTGAGGCGTGAAGGTGTAACAAACAAACTCACTTTCGCATTTATAATATTATAGTTAGGATTAGGATTATGTATTTTTATACGTACCTACTTTATAGTAGAGTATGTTACGAAAAATATTTTTTATCGATTTTCATATAATGTATTTTATTGTGGATAACAATAAATATCGACAATAAGCTCTAGTCACAAGATATCCGTAACAACCCTAAAATTTCCGTACACATCGCCTCTTGACGCAATCAAGGAGATTCGATTGAAGGCATGATTGGGCCGCCGTTCGCAAGATTACATGAAGCATCTATCAGTTTGCAAAACGCTCCCGAAGCTCACCTGAGCGGATTTCAAATGATGCCATTTAAAAACTGAAAAGAAACTGGATTTTCATCGGAGAATTCGATCAAAAAAGTTGTAGGATAATGTCTTTGGCGTTTATTTGACTGAATTTATCTATTCTCTGTAAATGCATAATATTCTACCATGTAGCAATGCGTCATATACTTAGGATGTACTTGAAGGGCTGTCAAATTATTATCAATACAATTTTTATATGGCAACTCGCGTTCTTCCCGAAGGATCAATGCTTCGGTACCAGAATGTATTATGTATGTCATTCTAAGGTACTCGAGCTATATGCCAAATTTCATCTCAATGATTTAGCTATTACTTATTGTATATAATGGTGCGTCCATGCTACGCGAATCGAGCACGAGCCGAGCCACGAACGAACAGAATTCATTCGTTGTTCGCGATGTTACGTGTGGACGTACAACGAGCTTACAACGAGCGCGATGCGAATCCCTGTATTCGTGAAAAAACTGTCAATCGGGTGGAGTGCAGTCGAGCGCAAGACGAATGCTCGTTCGAGGCTCGCAAGTCCGTCCACGTTACGCGAACAACGAACGAATCCTGTTCGTTCGAGGCTCGGCTCGTGCTCGCTTCGCGTAGCATGGACGCACCATTATATATCGATGATCTGAACCTATTCAGCCATGCATAATATCATAATCGAGTCTCAATGAAACTCTATCAAAACAAATTATCTGCTATATTGCCTGCCTGAGGGTAAGCGGTATCATCATCATCAGCCTATAATGTCCCACTGCTGAGCACAGGCCTCCTTTCACAAATGAAGGTGAAAGGGAATGGGCAATACTCCACCACGCGTGCCCACTGCGGAACGGTGGAGGTAGGCTAGTGGTCAACCTACTGTTGGAATTTTTCAAGCCGCCTATGAGGCATCCAACTAGCTTAACGACTATCACAATTATGTGATAACCGGGACCAACGGCTTTACGTGCCTTCCGAAGCACGGAAACGCTCGATATGAAATACCACTAGGCGGTCACCCATCCAGGTACCGACCAAGACAGGCGTAGCTTAACTTTGCCGATCGATAAAGAACGGCTAATCATGCTACACCACGAGCGCTTCGCTGAGGGTAAGCGGTATATCAAATTAAAATACTACGTATAATATCTACGTGAAAATTCATGAAAATAATGTAGACTTTTAGTACCACATTTTAGTACTAATTAGGAACCATTAAGGTGTTCACGTTAAATGCGATAATTTCTCAAATACTTAAAAAATATACGCGCTCACTCCCACTTAAATAAGTACTTAGTGGTGAAAACTTTCCGAATCTCATTAATAAGTTCTCGCCGTTATAAATTTTTGTTTGCGAATTTTTTAAGTTGATTAAGCAATTTGGTAAGTTTTTATATGCCTAATTATTATATTTAAGACATTGTTGCTGATTCTGTTGTTTACAACTGAACTAATTAAGTCTCACTATATCTCTTTCTAAATAAGAACATAAGAAGAGAATGTACAAAATTTAGTCCTGTCAAATTATTCCAAAGCTTGTTTTCAATATAAATTTAGTCGCAGTTAAATTTAAATACCCGCAAAACGGCAAGCCAAATTTGACAGCTTTAAATATGTTCTATCCTTTTTCAATATTGTTTGTAAGAAAGAGATGTAATGTGACTAAAATTAGTCTAATGCGATTTACAACGGAATCGGCACCAATATCTTAGTTTTAAGTTCATTTAAAGTCAATTCTGGTCGACTATAGCAAGGCAAAAGCTTGTTTATATAAACGCAAACGAGTAAACCAGTGTCGTACCTATTTACACTGTAACCTTGTCACCCGTTTACCCACGTCTTCGACCTTTACTCAACTTTGTTATTGTTGTGTTAAGTGAGATGTCATATTACTCAAGCCTAAACTAAATTGACTCGTTTTTCATCGCTATTTTATTAAAAACGTTGCAATCTAATGGTGCGTCAACGCGACGCGAATTAAGACGGGAGTTGGGCTGCGATTATTGCATACTAATGTATTCCCCTGTTTTCTTCCTGAATTATACCTCTAGAGTCATCATTTTTTTTTCATATAAACAAGTTCTGCTTCGGGCACGTCCCTGTTACTTCCTTTTTTTCAGCAACTAATTATTAAAAAAATTATGGCCCTCCAAAAATTACAATAAATGCCCTATTTTTCCGCCGTGATTAAAAGGACTACCAGACAAATTCGAAAAGATTTTAACATAAAAGAAAGTAATAGGGACCTAGATAACCGCTTACTTAAAATTTTAATGTAAAAAATAATTCAATCGGCTCAGTTTTCGAGGAGGAAAATGGGGAAAACGAAACGTCTATATATAAATTTTTTTGGAATATATCGGTCTGAGCTGCAGATGTCCCTATCGCACATAGTGCATAGCATAGCGGCATAGCGCCACGGCAATAGTTTCTTGAAATACCTATTTTACATTTCCTCGCAGCTAGGAACCCCTCTTAAGCACGATCCGAGCCACGAACGAGCAGAATTCGAATGCTCGCGATGTCAAGTGTGGACGTACAACAAGCCTACAACACGAGTGTGATCATAGATTAAAGATATGCGAGTGTGATGCTATCCCTGTGTTCGTGAAAAAACTGACAATCGGCGGAGCGCAGTCGAGCGCCAGCCGAACGCTCATTCGAGACTCGCAAGTCCGTCCACGCTACGCGAATCAGTGCTCCGTGCTCGGTTCATGCTCGGTTCGCGTAGCATGCACGCACTATTAGATATTTACAATATTTTAAAGTAAATCAGAAGTCAATATATAGTACTAACGTAGTCATAATGAAAACTGTTTTACAAAATCCATAAACCGACTACACTAAGATGTAATCAAATCCTGATCTGATGACAATGGGACCAAACGGGAAGTGTACCTTTCCAAACAAAAAAAGATTTTTCCATAAGTGACGGAGTTTAGAGGTAACAAACATAAAAAAAATACAACCGAATTGAAAACCTCCTCTTTTTTTGAAGTCGGTTGAAAATACTTGTAAACGTCAGAAACACTACCTTAACCATTTGAAAGCAACCATAAACCAAGAACATATATTTCAGATATGAAACGTATTTGAAGCTCCAAATGTAGTAAAATTTACAGAATTATTTATCGCGTCTTACATGAACTAGGCTTAATCGATCGGCAAAGTTAAGCTACACCTGTCGTGGTCGATACCTGGATGGGTGACCGCCTAGTGGTATTTCAAATCGAGCATTTCCGTGCTTCGGAAGGTACGTAAAGCCGTTGGTCCCGGTTATCACCTAATTTTGATAGTCGTTAAGCTAGTTGGATGCCTCCTAGGCGGCTTGAAAAATTCCAACAGTAGGTTAACCACTAGCCTACCTCACCGATCCGCAGTGGGCACGCGTGGTGGAGTATCTGCCCATTCCCTTTCACCCTCATTTGTGAAAGGAGGCCTGTGCTCAGCAGTGGGACATTATAGGCTGATGATGATGATGATGACATGAACTAGGAATAGAACCCGGTACCTCATCTAAAGCCAAGCTTACTTATTTTCACCAAACAAAATACATAGAGATTGTTTCATTGGGCCCCAATACGCAGCAATATTTGGGCCACCTTTGATGTTAGCTTATTTAACCAGAGGCCCTCGAAGCCTTTACTGCGTCACTTGTAATGTTGCCGCGATATAAATATGTTGGGAAATGTATTTTATATGGAAAAATATTTCTTTGACGGTGGCTTCTGCGAGCTACTTGTGTGTTGACTTTTCTTAATAAGAGACATCGTTTTTGCGGTAATATAATGTATGTCTGTGAAGTTATTACTTATTATATTACTCTCGTGGCAATTCAAGCGTTTTTATACGTATAAATATTAAAAAAGATGAGAATTGCAATCTTATTACTCACTGCTTTTGAAGTATTTGAGATTTTATCGTAACTCAGTATACATACGCGTCTGCTAACATTTAGTAGATATTAACATTATATAAGTATACTGCCCGGCGCAACTTCGTTCGCGTGGTGCTACCCTACCCTGTGCTGCTACCCTACCCTACTGTACGTCTACTGTACGTGTGTTTTTCACTGAACTCCTCCTAAACGGCTCGACCGATTTGAATGTTTTTTTTTATGCGTTTGGGTGGCGCCCTGGATGGTTTAGATTCACAAATCAGCCCGGCAGACGGCGCTGCAGTCAGTATCTAGGTTATATTATTGACGTCTATGGTACTTTTCGTAGCGCTTGCTACGGCGCTGTAGACGTTAGTACTGTTGTGGCATTTCTAAGATGCACTTATATATCAATAACCAATAATTATACACATACAGGATTACATTGACAACAAACACGTACAATCCAATTTCTTTGTCTTTCTGATAACCTAAACGGAGTCTGCAACATTCTGTATATGTATCATAAGTAGGAAAATAATGGTATTTATAAATTGTAGTACTACGCGGGCGCGCGGTGGTACGAGCATCGCTTGGCCGGCTCCCGCCCATTATTTTTACGGTCGTCGACTACCACTCATCGTGATCGCTGCACTGCCATACTTTGTTCTGTGTACACTGGTGCACTGCTATTTTAATATTCTATGTATTTTTCTTCCTATTGTGAAGACATGCGCGCCGGTTGTGTGATTCAAAGGCTCATGTCTCAAAGCTGGTCCTGTGAAGGTTCTTGTCTTATGGCAGTCCTTTATATAAAGGATATCAAGTCAAATAAAAACCTCTTTGTTAATTGAGTTTTTAAATGACATTATGAACATTGAAAAATCATGATATATCTTTAACATTATACATATAGTTAGTGTGTATGTTAAGCTAAAAATTCTGTGTGTGTATGTTCGTTTCTAAATTCTGACTATATTGTAATTAATGGCTTTGTTGTTTTGTTTTCATACGCTAGTGGCCCTATCCAACTAAAACTATTATTCAACGCATAAAACCCAATGAGATTCTACTGTTTTATAAAATGGACTACGTGCAACAAGAATTATCATATATATTTTATTCTGGAACTTATCCACTAAGCAGAAGATAGTTGTATAGTATAATCCAAAAGTATATAGTAATCTCAATAAAAAATGTACTCAAGAATTCACTCATTCATTTACAAAATTCACACAAAAAAGAAGCAGGACATGTGGAACTTTACTCCGGAATTCCAACGCGAAAGCAATGACTATATTAGCTTAAGCCTTTTTAGTAGCCGGCTTTTTAAACGATTTAGTTTACAGTAACTCTTTTAATGGAATATGCTAGCTTTTATATGCATAGTGGTGCTCATGTAGCCTAGGAGTGGTAATGGTGGTAAGTTACCTCTCGTATCGGCAAGAAGATTATTGTGATTACCAGCTTCAACAAATCACAAATGTATTATATTTGCTGACGACGTGTCTGTTATTGTGACAAAACAAAAGGATGAGATAAATTACGAAAAATCAGCAGTAGAGTCCATTTCGAACTGGCCGGAATTAAATAGCCTTGCCAACATTGGGAAAGCCAAATATGTAAGTTTTAGTAATTACAAAGCGAAGAGATTATCAAATAATGTACCGGGATCTGAGTTTTACGATTAAGTTTTTGGGAATAATATTAGCTGTACTTTGCAACTGTTTTTTTTATATAACTAAATTGGTAAACAAGCATACGACCCGCCTGATGGTAAGCAGTTACCGTAGCCATATGAACGCTTGCAACACAAGAAGCATTGCTCACGCGTTACCGACCTTTCCCCTCTCCCCTATGAGCTCTGGCGACCTTACTCACGCGCAGGAACACAACTTTACACAACATAAAGTTATTTGGCTGCAGTATTCTGTAAGGTGGAGGTACTTCCCCAGTCGAGCTGCTCTTTGAGCGAATAAACGCTTTGCTCTACCTCTCTCAAAAAATTTTAATATTGTAAGAACCTATCAACCATGTCTCGAGCAAATAAATTAATTTCAAGGTAATTTCAACCCTGTAACATTTTCATAAAGCTTTTTACAAAATAGTTTAGACACAAGCAGTGTACTCGTACTACTCTTCGAGATCCGAGGACTGGAGTTATTTCATATTGCTCATGCCTTTTCTTTTCCTTTAATGATCGGTGCTCAACAAATCTTGCTCTATCCAGGATTACACTATATTATCAATATTTCTTCGGGTATTTTATTTATCAACTCATAATACTAATTATGTCAATTTATGTTTATTTTTCATGATATTTCTGACCTCAGATATTATATACTAGTAATATTTAATGCTGAATAATTTTAGCTACCTTTTCCACATTTGTAACAACAGGAGTTTATAACTCTTATCTCTCATTCATATAAAAAATATTAGTGGCAATGTTTTGTAATTTTAGCCTATACGTCACCATTTAATCAGAATGAGTTAAATAGCGTCTTATGAGGGGGAAAAATTATCATAACAAATCAAAACCTATACTTACAACAACTATCTAATAGTAAATTATGATACATGTATGCAAAGTTGGTAATTACAGAAGCCGAGAGTGTAATGACTAATGATCAATGCACACGCGTGTCACACGACGTCTTTAACACACGTGTGAGGAAAAAAGCAGATTTGTATTTTTTTAAGTAGATTTTTTGATAATAGTCGATGAGAACGTCAACAAATATGGCGCGCAAGTTTTTTTTGACAGCGATTCGCTGTCTACTTGTTTTACCCGTTTGAATTAGGAATGCTTCGTCTACGCATTTATCAATTGCATTGAGGTACAAACTTAACATTATCGGGATTATACCTATCATAAAACTGTGCGGTAATGTAAAGTAAAAAGCACTTGTGCGTAATAAAATAAGCTGCATTAAGATACTAAAAACGGTGCAATTTCACTTTACGAGCAAGTGTGTTGAAAAATAAAATGTAATTTTAATTTTGAAAATTCGAATCATAGGAGATTCCAATTTTCACAATTCTCAATTCAAACTGAAATCCTAAAAACGATGGTCACATAAGTTAATTCCTAACGGAGACACATCGGTAGATATTTGCATATTATTAAAGTAATTAATAATTCAGTGGGGCTTTGTCGAATGGGAACCCACTAAGCCAGTTAAGGCCTGGTGGCTAGTAACTACTCCATAGTTACACTTTAAGGCCTTTTTACCTTCAAAATGTATTAGATATATCTAGTATAATTTTGGTGCTCAATTTTTAACACTTAAAAATGGATGCTTCTTAATTTCATATTAACGAACCCTAAATTATGAAAAATCTATCTTTGGCATGCTAAAAACTATAGTAGGTGATAAACGCGCGAGTGATACCCCTGGTGTTGCAAGCGTCAATAGGCTACCGTAACCGCTTACCATCGGTGTGCCGCATGCTTGTTTACTACCTTAAATAAATAAATAAATAAAATAAAAAAGCCTTTTATTTCATGCTAAAGTTCAAGTTACATTTAGATTCTACATTAAAATTTTACATTAATTTATAAATTATTATAATACATTTCAATTCATTCCGATAATTATTTATACTTATAATTCTTCCTCGTTCCTTCGTTTACTACCTTAGTAGTATAAAAACTAGACTTTTTTACAGCTTTTATTTAGTTTACCTGTCCGATGTCTGTGAATCTTGCAAGTTAAATTTGACACACTTCCCAGTGTTCGATTGAGCTGAAATTTGGTATACATTAGTATATTGGATGACAATGTAAGTACAGACAACAAAAAGTACAGTCACAATAAAAAGCTTGTATTAAAAATGATTTTTTAACAAAAGCTTGTGTGCGTATTAATATAGTATAGATTTTCAACCGCATCACTTAAATTAAAAAATAAAAATACTTTTTTTTAAAACGTGTAATATTAGCACAAACAAAAAAATGACCCATTTATTTTGTAAACACCTGAATTAAAGCGAAGTTGTGACAGGGCAATTCGTGCAGCGAGCAGTTTTGTTATGGCTTAGATGCCATCTTGATGGTGCTTTAATATTGTTTTTTTTTTCTTTTTAAACTTTAAGGCCTGCAAATGTAAATAGGTGTCGCGAGAAGCTGAAAAATAGTAGCATTGCGTGCCGTGAGAACGATGAATGTTGGCTGGTACAAGTGACACACTTTAGCGATTTTTAGAGGTATAAATAAGCCAACACTTTATTCAAATATTTGTATAGAAAGTAGGTACATTATATGCATAATCTATACTTCTGTACTATATATATATTACTATAATAAAGCGGAAGAGTTTTTTTGTTTGTTTGTTTGTTTAAACGGGCTAATCTCAGGGACTACCAGTCGGATTCGAAAAATTCTTTCACTAATAGGAAGCTACATTATCCCCGAGTACTTTTTAGAACGGAAACGCGGGTGAAACCGCGTGAGACAGCTAGTATATTAATATTTTTTATTTTGTGCTTGTGGTAAGCGTAAACGACTGGTATAATGCAGTATTTTTACACTGAAGTCAAACTTACTCGTTTTATTTGAAAGCAATTAATTTAATGTCCAAGGATTTTGTATAACAAAACTATACGAATGACAATGGACCGCCTACAAAATTTATTGGTACCAATTCAGACAATTCAAACCATACCGCTGCCGCTTATCGCTCAGCTACCCTCGCACCTTTTATCACTTACAGCCGTTACGTCGGTATTTATCGTAAGCTATAAACCGGTTAGTCAACGCTCAGCCGTTTTATCTGTGACAGTGCGTAGTTAGCCTATCTAAACGATACCGTGGAATGTAGCTTTTAAATATATTATGCTGTAAGTTCTATATTAATTGCTGCTGAAGATACGGACGTTGTGACCGACTTTATTAGATTAGTAAAACAAAAAACATTTAAAAAAACTTTTTGTATACAATCCGTAGGTAACTTAGGTAACCACGTAGGTAACCAAACTTTAAAAATCTAAATCGAAAATCCATGATGTATTGTTTCGAAATACGCGTTTTTTTATTTAAAAGTTTATGACGTCAGAAATACGGTCTTATCCTGCTTGAGAAATGCGTGGAAATCCACGTTTACCAGACAATATTGCTTATGTTTGCTTTATTGTAGCCGAATAACTCAGTCACCGTTCGGGTATGATGTATAAATTATATTTTCCACATATTTTAATAAATATCAGTCGTTAATTTTGTAATAGGTGATCAAATATTAGTTACATAAAATTAAAATACACAGTCGAATGATTTCAATTATAATTTCAAACAATCCCAATAGATATTTGCAATGTAATTATTTTATTGATGAACATAACTTCACACCACAGGTGTATGAATTTTATATTAATTAAATTACCACCCACAAGTTCCAAATCTGTCAAGCACCAACTAGTGTTCTCGTAGCTGCACTTGAGAGCCAATTCCCTCCATGATCCTTCAGGCATATCATTATTTACCATGGCATCTAATAAAAAACTGTGTACTATAAAGTATATCAATCGTATTTTTTGTGGGTACTTACGTAATAATAAAAAAACAGCCAAGTGTGAGTCGGACTCGCACACGAAGTGTTCCGTAAAGTTCTTGTATCCTTTTAATTTTATTTAATTTTTATTATTTGTTGTCATAGTTATGATATAGACCTTATTACGAAGCTGTATCTCATGGACCATACTATGGTAGACAATTGAAAGTAGAGAGCTCGGTTCATGAGATACATCTTCGTAATAAGGTCCCATTGACTACCCTTAAAAATTTATTGTTTTGTTTTTACCCGACTGACCCGGAAAGAGGGTTATAATCCCTTGACTTGCGGTTAAAAAATAACAATAGATTTCTATTGTTTTCCTCGCACGCGCGGATCATCAAACAGTCAAAGGATAGCGTAACGTTTACACAGTCTGTGGTAGCGACAATGTAACTCAATATAAATCAAACAACGCATAAAACGTGTAACAACATATCTGAACAATCCTAAAAACTATTTTTGAAGTAATAAATACAGATAATCCCTACATCAGAAACAAACCGATCTTTTTTTCGTACCCATAATCAATAGGACGATAATAACAATCAGGGCGCGTTAATAAGGGCCCGCGGACACTGACCCATTTCGAAAAAGCCTATATAGTGGTGAGTTGGTATTAAGGAGGGCTGGTGCGGAAGATAAGGCGGGCCAAGTCGACCGGTTAATTGTGCGGAATAGATAGCCCGCTCTGTCGACGAACCGAGTTTTTATTTTACCATGGACTCTTTCCTACCTTTTGAAGGATTCCGAGTTTATTGTGAATAAGATTTTGCGTTCATTAATTTTCTTAGAAGGTAAGGGTTTAGGTATTATTAAAATTATTCATCGTATTATTCATTGCTGTCTATAAATCTTGTGCTTGTATCCACTTAATTAGATTAGCTATTGATCGACATTATTAAATATATTATTAATAAGAAAATGTGTAATGTATATCAAGATTGTCAAATCTCTAAGCTACATGATTTTCAAATATCAAAACTCAAAGCCCAAACCATAAATGATCTTTTGGGTCGGCAACGCGCGATTGATACCCCTGGTGTTGCAAGCGTCCATAGGCTACGGTAACTGCTTACCATCAGGCGGGCCGTATGCTTGCTTGCCAACTTAGTGGTATAAAAAAAAAATTACCTTACTTTATCTTCCTAAAATATCACTTGTAAAGACCAAAGGTTGCTTTATGTTCGCAGCTCGGAGTTCCAAGTGCTTGAACGACATTCCACCACCAATACGCAACTTGCCCCTGACGTCTAGCTTCCGCGTCAAATGCTACAACTGGCTTATCTCAAAGCAATCTATGGCCTAGTTTAGGACTTAATTACTTGTTGTTTATTACTTTTATTATATTTTATTTTAAAATTTATTTCAATCTTATATATTATTGTATAATTTAATGCAGACTCATCATTTAATGTCAGGCTATTGCAGAATATCAGCGGTTGTGCGATATGCCTATCCACAGCCATGGCTGAGCACTAGACCTGTTTGTCTCTGCTAATTTATTACTTTTTTCTTTTGTTTTATTATGTTATTTTTAAGTAAGAGACAAATAAACGTTCATTTATTTATTTATTATTACTGAAAACACCCATAATATTTAAGTAAAACTAAATCTCTAATTACAAACACATACCCAACTCCATATCAACAATTCCACTACAACACTGTACCGTATCGTAAAATCTAACAGCAGCTCATAAAAACGCTCAATATAAAAACGCCCAAACGTTCACGCCTGTCCATCTAAACTCTATTCGGGCGATATTGGTATTCAGTCCACACATGCTTACTGTTCGCTATATCTTTTCAGTACCTTCATAAGGGCGTGAGTGGCACCGCGTGCTTGCAAAGTACTTATAAACCGCCACTAAAGGCAACAGACAGTGTAAGCCGATTGGAGTTAAAGACGCACGTATGAGGCTGCCTTTATCTTTTTATGCGGCGGTTTATATTGGCAGTTCGGCCGATTAGAGGTTTTGAAGGTGCGTTAGCCAGTTTTACTCTTTCCGTGTTAAACGCTGTTTTGTTTTTGATGTCGTATTAAGATGATGCTTAACGTTTTTAGGGTCGTAACAATTTTCTTTGATATCGATGGAAGTACAACACTTTTTATTTTTCTACGTTGTATGTATTTTTCTCCGTGGGTTTTTGTATCACATTTGATAGATAAAGAATCCAACAACATAGCTTCATAATAACAATATCAAGTAAATAAATTTTGTATGAAAACGTCTACTTTCTTTTCTTTTCCTTACGTATTTTGACCTAAACGATAATACCAGTCACAGATTACAGAACAAGGCAGATGGAGCGCGCGGAACACGGGAGTGAGACCAAAAAAGCAAATACAAATTGAAAAACACATACCTGTTATTTTGCTTTGTTTAACAAGCTTTATTTAACGAAAAACACTTTCTTTTTAATAAACTTTGTTTAAACAAAGCAAATACAAATTCAAAAGCGAATACCATTTTTCAGTTTATTTGCTTTTTGGCCTCACTCCCATGTTCAGCGCGCTCTATCTGCCTTTTGTTCTGTAATCTATGACTCCAGTAATTTAAATCAAATCAAATTGCGTAGTTGTCAAATCTGAATAAAACGGAGATAAAACGCCGCCTCAACGCTAAATGCCACTAAAATATTAAAGTTTCAAACAAATGCTATTTATAATGGCGTTTAACTTAGAATTAATCTTAAAACGCAACCGTTTACAATACATACTTAGGTAAAAGTATATTTCTATAGCATCATGCTAATTTACGTAGTTCATTGAAATAGCTTCCAACTTTTTTCTGTATTAAAATAGAATACATTTTACAGTATATACCATTGAATATAATACCAATAGTTTAATCGTCTAGATATGCATGTATGGTTATTCTCCCATACAAACTTAGCATGTATAACTACGTCTTGTAAGCTATTGCATATTAATTCTTTGCTCCTTCCTTATTAATCCTTTCTTCTTTCATCATCATCATCAGCCTATAATGTCCCACTGCTGGGCACAGGCCTCCTTTCATAAATGAGGGTGAAAGGGAATGGGCAATACTCCACCATGCCTGCCCACTGCGGATCAGTGGAGGTAGGCTATTGGTCAACCTACTGTTAGAATTTTCCAAGCCGCCGAGGAGGCATCCAACTAGCTTAACGACTATCACAATTAAGTGATAACCGGGACCAACGGCTTAACGTGCCTTCTGAAGGACGGAAACGCTCGATTTGAAATATCACCAGGCGGTCACCCATCCAGGTACCGACCACGACGGCGGTAGCATCGATTAAGAGCGGCAAATTATGCTACACCACGAGCGCTTCAATCTCTTAACTGACTTGAAATTTCGCTCTTTCTCTTTCCAGACTTGAAATTTTAAACATTCAGTATCTGTGAAAGTACATAGGAACATTGAATTATTACGCTTAGAAGCGAAGTATCGAACAAAAATCCTCGCGACTCGTAGGCCACTTGACAACCAATGTGTGCGTGAGTACCATATAATTACACTCGCTGACACGCACACAAGCGCACGAGTAATGTTGCAAGCTAAACGAAATTTTTCGGTAAAATTAACCTTCCGATACTAGTGAATGAAATTGAAAGTAAGTATTCATAAAATTAATTAAATAGTTTAAAATGTTCTGCTTCTTAGATAATTTATCATAGACACTATTTATTACTAGTTTAATGGTTATGTTTCATAGTACTTATGTCGGGTATTTTAACATAGTAAACCAAGACAATGTGCAAAGCTATGAACGATCGTACAATTTGTAGTAGGTATTGTTAGTAATGATAGGTTTCATATATGATAGGTTGTATAGAAAAAGAAGATTAAGAAGTATGTAGGTATTTAATTATCATTATCGTATAAGTCGAATAGCTATACAGTCTTATAATATCTAACTGAATCTATACTAATATTATATTAATATTTATAATACAAGAAACCGGAAGAGTTTTTTGTTTGTTTGTTTAAACGGGTCAATCGGTACACGAAAACGGTAAAAAAAAACTACCTGTAAAACAACTACTGTGTAAAACTACCAGTCTGATTCGAAATTATTTCACTAATATGAAGCGACATTATCCCGAGTATTATAGGCTACTTATCCCAAGAACGCGGGTGAAACCGCGGGGGACAGCTAGTCAGCTATAATAGCTATAAGTAAAAGAAACAACTTATCGGATTCAATTACTTACTCTACTTCCTACTCTAACGAAATCAGTATCAATTACGTAAAACAACACAAATTCGCACACAAACAGCTGGCAACACTTAGCTCGAAATCTGAGTGAAGTATTTTTATTTTTGAATTTTGTTATTTTAGATGAATTACGCAATAAAATTAGTGGCTTATCTGTGGAATATTACAACAGAATTCTTATTTTTCTTCCCCGATGAATTATGACACAATTTTACTGCACAAACCGTCATATTTATTATTTTTCTGAGAGCTACACTCACTAAAACGCCAGTCAGTACACTGACAGCGCGGCGGTCATTTGGAGCCATTATGGCTCCAATTGAATGGATTATGTTTCGCGCGTGTACTTTGTTTCTATGTGTAATAATTCAATGCATAGGAATGTACATACAAATAAGTATCTATAAATAGGTAATCTCTGTTCCCCTGTGCGCGCAGATCAGTGTGAAATTTAGAATACGCAGGAAGTTTTCTTTTTATTTTTCAATCTTAAATATTTAATGAATTACAACCAATTCTTGGACCTCTAGTAGCTATAGTTAGGTGTTTAAAAGGCAATATTAAGGCATTAAGACATCATTAAAGGAGATACTCGCGAAGGGGTGAAGTCGATCGCGTGACTAGCAACTGGCAATCGCAGTCGTTATCGCACTATTGCCGACGCCCGAGTCGTCTTATTGCTCTGACACCTCTATCGGCTAGCTCCCTTTAACTGTTTAAAATCAGGTGGAATTCTAACGGATTTATTTCAGTACTGTATAACAGATGGTTTAGTGACCTGAAAGTGTGGAACGATACGAGTCATGTAGAAGATAAGGCAGTCATTGTCATTTAATCAGTTTTATGACCGAAATGTGGCTTATTATTAACTAAGTACAGTTATTACAGCCTTCAATTGAAATGAAACGGCAATAAACTAAGCAAAAATACGTTTTTTTTTTATTTGGTTAAACTGACTATAATTGGATTTCTTTTTCAAATGTTTCACAACAAAAAAAAGTAAAAAAAAAATTACCTTAAAATATTATTGCCATATTTCGATTCTCTTGCACTAAAAATAAGGTTTTGTATATATAATATAGTTACATGCAACAATAGAACCAATATATTAATCAAAGTCCAATTTACTGGTTTGAAATTAAATTTTAAATATCAATATCGTTCAATATAAACTTCTGTACTCAATTTAACTAATGGAATTCACGTTGTTAACAAACAATTTGAAACGCTCCACTAGTTATCACTAATTATATTATGGAATTAATATAATTTTATGTTGCGAATTGATCCATGCAAGCAAAAATATTTTATGAATTTTTGGGCAATTTTTTATTAAGTCCTTTTTCTTTCTTTTTTTGTGTTACCGTAAAATCTCATGTTTTGTTTTAAGTTGATGCAAAATACTGACCTACTTATAACTTTCCCGTAGATACCTTCGCATGTTTTGCCATATAAAGTTCTCAGTAAAGGTTTTTTAAATGTTATAGTAGCACCACTTAATTGGTGTGAAAATTATAGTTTTACACTGCAAAATACTGAATGCATGAAAACAATTTTGTTCCAAAAACTGACGTTTAGGTATCTGTCAGAACACAAAGGGGTCGAACGGACGGAAGCGAGTCGACAAAATCGTTAGTAAGCAATTTTCGATAAGTTACAATATGAAGGGGGCTTGCACGCGTAAAGATGTCATTACCCCCCTGACTTCTATCGGTTTATGGCGGGCCAATCGTGCGTAAAACGCTAACACACAAACTCGACCGGCGAATGTTTAAAACGACTTCTATTATCCATTGTTCCTCAGTCCCGACTTTCAAATGGGCCCGTTGTTCTAATGTAACTTGATTGTAAAACAAAAGACGCCCGGTAAACTCCTAACAAACTTTGCCAATGCGACAGTCTTTTGTCCGGGCAAAGAAGTCGATTCGTATTCCCTCTAAAAACAGTCCAAACGCGACTCAGAACGCGGCGCGCGGCGGGCGGGTGCCGTACATTTACTTTGTTTAGAAACGGATTGTGACAACGTTTTGTAATCTTAGTTTTAGCATTTCAAGGCAGCTGAGCACCTAGTCGAGGTAGTTCTACTGACCCTAATCCATTTGTATTGCTTTGGAACTCTGTTTGAATTCGAGACTGAATAATTTATTATTTATCAAACTTTTATATAAACAGAGCATTGTCACAAACATATATAATAATAATAAAGAGAAACATTTTTATGAATAAGAATATATGGCCGCATAATATCTGCAAGCCAAATAAAACTCACATTACACAAAGAATCTTAACGTAATTAATAGAGCCCCTGCAAGTATAACTCACGGAGAGCCCTAAAAAGCAAATTAGCGCTGTATTCTATAAGAGCTATGAACGCACCGTGGCTCGGCCCGCGGCGGAGATCCCACGAGATCAGATTTAATTAACTATCGTCTTACGTGTACCTAAAGGTGAAGCGGGCAAAAGAAATAACCATCCCTTTTGCCTCTCACCGTAACAAGAGAACCATTTTGAGGCACTAAAAGACGGCTAATTGAAAAGCTAATATTCACGGTATAACATTAATTATGCTCTGGAGGGTTACTGCGTAATCTCCTATGCGAAATCCTTATTATTTTAAGTGATACCGTTGTCTGAGCCCCGTTAAATATTAAACGAAAACTGTGTTCGCGTTTTCATAATAAGTGTAGTGTAGCTTCTGATACGCGCTCGGGGGAATCGTATATAGGCTTCCGCGTGCCGCTCGGTGGCTCGGTGGCTCGGTGGCTGGTGGCTCAGTGGCTCAGTGGCTCGATGGTTTTACGCGAGCCGCCCGTAACTCCGCTAATCCTTATTAATACGTGAATGCGAGAGTTGCAAAACTATGCGTAGTTTAACAGTTAATATTGCGTATCGCTTCATACACACGACTTAATTTGGGATATCTTAATTATACAAGGTATATTGATAGACGTGCCTTTGTTTTCGTTTCAATAAATAATTACTTGAATTCCGTTAAGTTAATGAATTCAAGTACGTAATTGAAATGTAGTGTAATATTGTTTGTTATAAAAAACTTCACCAAATGCAAATCAATAAAAAACATCGCAAATTCATTCAAATTGTCACTCACCTTATTTTGACGAAATCCCCGTCCGATAATTGTCAAAAGAATATATTTTTCCAACGTTTCCCCGTTTTCCCCTCGCGGACGTGTTTTCAAACGTCAAAAACCCGACGATATTTCAAAGTGGGAACAAATTCAGTGCGATAAGGGCGTCACAGAAGTTGGAGAGTGTATTTCATTGGAGTTGTTATCAGTTGCGGGGAGGGTGGGGTTGGCTGGGTCAGCCGGAGCTACATCGCGTACCGAGTGAAAAATAGAGCGCGGAAAAGTGTGTGTGAGTGATTATGTGATGGGTATTATGTGTTGTGATTTGAAGAGAATTCTAGATTTTAGGATTCTTTAAGATATAATAAAGAGAATAAATACTGTTATTTATTCGCTCAAAGAGCAGCTCGACTGGGGAAGTACCTCCACTTTACAGAATACCGCAGCCAAATAACTTTATGTTGTGTTCCTGCGCGTTAATAAGGTCGCCAGAGCTCATTGGATAGGAGGCAAGGGTTGGTAACGCGTGAGTGATGCCTCGTGTGTTGCAAGCGTCCATATGGCTACGGTAACCGCTTACTATCAGGCCGTAAGCATTTAACGACTTTGTCGTCCAAAAAAAATTACATAACCGAGAAATTACAATTGTTATAAAATTCTTTAAGGAGTAGGTATATTGTATGTATCCTATTGTGTCTTATATAAAATATTAGAAATGTGTTATGGAACGTCAATCAAACATAACTCAATGTTTGATCTAGGTTTATTTATGACAAGCTGTGCCCCGCTGTTTCATCCCTGTTCCAGGGATAAAAAATCCATAATAATCGGGGATAATGTCATCATCATATCAGCCCATGGATGTCCACTGCTGAACATAGGCCTCCCCCATTGATTTCCACTTCGAACGGTTCTGGGCCGCTTGCATCCAGCGGCGCCCAGCGACTCTGACCAGGTCGTCGCTCCACCTGGTGGAAGGTCGTCCCGCTCGGCGCTTTCCAATACGTGGTCGCCACTCGAGAACCTTTCTTCCCCATCGGTTATCGGCTCTTCGAGCGATGTGGCCTGCCCATTGCCACTTCAGCTTACTAACTCTACGAGCTATGTCCGTCGTTTTCGTTCTCCTACGAATGTCCTCATTACGGACCCTGTCACGTAGAGAAATTCCGAGCATAGCTCGTTCCATAGCTCGCTGAGTGACTCTAAGCTTATTTATGCGGCCAGCAGTAAAAGACCACGTCTCTGTCCCGTATGTCATCACTGGTAACACGCACTGATTGAAGACCTTTGTCTTTAGACTCTGAGGTATTCGGGACGTGAAGATATGCCGTAGCTTCCCGAACGCTGCCCAGCCGAGTTGGATTCTCCGATTGACCTCTTTGTCGAAGTTGGACCTACCTAGTTGGACAATTTGTCCTAGGTAGACATACTCGTCTACAACTTCGAGAACAGTGCTCCCAACAATCACCGGCATTGGCGGAATATGAACATTAGACATAATTTTTGTCTTGTCCATATTCATTTTGAGGCCTACCTGTTGGGAAACTCTGTTGAGGTCATTGAGCATGATGTTCAAAGCTTCCAGCGATTCCGCCATTATGACTAAATCGTCGGCAAATCGAAGGTGAGTGATGTGTTCGCCATTGATGTTAATGCCATATCCTTTCCAGTCCAAGAGCTTGAATACATCCTCCATTACAGTGGTGAAGAGTTTCGGGGAAATTACGTCACCCTGTCTTACACCCTTCTGCAACTGGATTGGTACCGTACTCTCGTCCTGGACTCGGATTGACATGGTGGCTTTACTGTACAAACATTTCAACACTTCGATATAGCGATAGTCAATTTGGCATCGCTGTAGACTCTGTAACACCGCCCATGTTTCGACTGAATCGAAGGCTTTCTCATAGTCCACATACGCCAGGCATAATGGCCGATTATACTCCTCAGTCTTCTGTATAATCTGGCGGAGTGTATGTATGTGGTCTATGGTACTAAAGCCTTTACGGAAACCGGCTTGTTCGGGAGGCTGGAATTCGTCAAACCTACGTGCGAGACGATTCGTACGATAACGAGGGGATAATGTAGCTTCATATAAATGAAAGAATTTATCAAATCCGACTGATAGTTCCAGAGATTAGCTCGTTTAAATAAACAAACTAATCTGTGGAATACGGTTTGATTCTCGTTCTTCGTCCCTTAGAATAGATATAAAAAAAAAACTGCCAAATTCTCATTAACTAAATACTATTCTACATTGAAATGTTAAACAGCATATCCACATACAAAACTGCTATAATCACACAAACGCTCAAATCACATAACACATTAAAAAGAAGAACAAACACCGAGTAATGATATACCCGTATAACAAATGGCGTGATTATCAGAACTCGCGTTACGGTCGATGGAATAGATCGAGCGTTGTTTACATAGCGCTGGAATTCATCTCAAACATTACGGACTGAGAGTACTGGTAAACTTCGGCACAAGTTTAAAATGAAAGATTCGAACCGAGCACACTCTGTAATATTGAATTTCGCAAACTGTGTACATATTCTATATGTTTGCATACTTATCTGTCTTATTAAATTTTTGACGCGCAAATATGGTAATGGCCCTGATTCTGTTGTTCACAACTAAACTAATTTTAATCTCACTATGTCTCTTTCTTACAAAGAACGTAAGAAAAGGATGTAAGAAATTTAGTCCTGTCAAATTAGTCCAATGCTTGTTTTCAATATAAATTTAGTCGCCATCTATCGCGGTTACGCCTAAATACACGCAAAATATGACGGACAACTTAAAATATGTTCTATCCTTTTTCAATCATGTTCGTAAGAAAGAGATGAGATGTGACTAAAATTAGTTTAGTGCGATTTACAACAGAATCGGCACCAGTGTTATATTTTTTTATTTTATGATATATGTATATTACAGTAATACCCAACTGATAAGGCGCGTCGTGAATCTGCGTTCGCATAGAAAAGAAAGTATGGCCCGAAGGTTAACAAAAGAATGCTTAAAACTTACAATCAACCTTTGATCACTACTATAAGGTTCATAATACACTGCAGCTGTTAGTTCCGTCTCACTCGCAAGTCACGCCCCTCCGCACGGCGCGCGCTAACATGGCGGCAGCTGCCGACCAATAGCATTTCCCGCGCTTTGAAAATGTATCTTCTGCGCAGGTACATCGGTAAGCCCTGTTCTTTTTGTTCCGTGGGTAAGCCATATCAGTTGGGTACTAAGGCCATGTTTCAGAAACGCTGGGGACATGTACAAACATACTTGTGATCCTTATTTAATATCCTCAAATCTCAACCATTACAGACATTTATAGGCTATTACTTTTACTCACATCATCAAAAAACTAGTAACGAAAATACTTACTTGGTTAGTTGATAGAGATAATATTTTTTCTCGTGTAATATTTACTAGACAAGTCCGGATTTAGTGCCAGTGATAAAACAGCGTGAGCACGTGTGAATGACATTGTAATGGTATGATAGAAAAAGAAACTGAGATTTGCTATTATGTAACAGTATAGTCTACTGGTATATCAAATAGAGCGTTTCCGTGCTTCGGAAGGCACGTAAAAGCCGATGGCCCCGGTTATCACTTAATTGTGAGTTGGAGGCGTCTTGAAAACTCCAATAGTAGGTTGACCACTATCCTACCTCCACCGAGCCGCAGTGGGCTCGAGGGGTGGAGAATCTTGCCCATTCCCTTTCACCCTCATTTGTGAAAGGAGGCCTGTGCTCAGCAGTGGGACATTATAGGCTGATGATGATGAACAGTATAGTTGTCAAAAAATATTACATCATCCAATGTACTTTCAACATTTTAATAGTTAATGGATTGAATTGCTTTCGAATTTCAATTTAGAAACATGAAGGGCTTTCTTAAGAAAATATTCGACTTGGAATAAACAAGGTTTGAATACTGCGTCATTAATTAAAGTACTTACTTAGCGTACCTATATTACAACAAATAATTTTCAATAATATAATGTTAAGTTACAAATACTTAGTTGGGAGTTGTCGAGTTGAAAGCATTGATTACAAAGTTCAACTTCCGAACCCGACTCTCACCGCCCGAAACTTTCAGTATCTCCGTATATTTGAATCATGTCGATTCACCAAGGAATCTTTCGGTATAATAAAATACTTACTCCGCCGTATAAACATTGAAACTTTCCCTTAAATACACGAGGGTTACATGTACTCGTAGGTAATGCCTACCCTCCTGCTTTCATATGTCGTAGATGTATTAAAAAATATCCCTGAAGAGCTGTCCTTTTGGGCCCACATATGAGACACGGTGTCACGTATGTTTACATTACATGACGTCTGTCAAACGTATGAAAGGTGCCTCTTCACGTCGAGCACAAAAAAATGGTCCTCAAAGAACCTTTGACAAATTATCCCGTTAACTTGACAAGTAAACATTCTTCAGTACGCGTGCTCTTGCCAACGGTTCATTTCGCGTCGAGTCGCTATTTGAGATGCCGATTCGAACCGAAATAAAGACGAGAGCTACCCCATTATACCGACATAAACGTCTACATACATTTTGCATTATCGTAAGTTTTTAAGTGTCGCCGTACCGGGTCGAGAGCCAAAGTTTTTAACGTAATGCTTCCGATACATAAAACCATCCAATAATATTTGTATTCGACGGCGACGCGAAAACATTTCGGTGGAAGGCGCCCCCTATCGGTCGGCTATAAAGGCCTTTCGCGCGATAAAAACTGATCTGTGAGTTTTACCAACAACAGGAAAACAGATCTTTGGCTCGCGTCCAAGTTACCTGGGTGGCACGGTGCAGGAGCGCGTCACGTCAGCCGGCGGCGGCGGCGCCACGCACCCCTCGCGACCTGCGCTGCGCTGCGTGCACTATCTCCGCACGACTCGACTCTGCACTCGCGATAAAGGGTTAACAAATTGCATCCAACTTCCCAGCACACGTCGCCGAATGTGGAAGCAGTAAATAGTTCCATGTTTGCCGGCGAAGTTTTGACTTCTTTCTCACTTGCCGGCTGACGTCCTCATAATGGGTTTTCCGGAGGTAGGAACGCGTTACCATTGTAACGTCTGTGGCCGCCCGCGGCGTCGGCGGCAGGCGGCGCGTTTCGACCGCCTCGCTTCTCAATTTGTGTCTCCAATTGTCGCCATTTAAATTGTGTTCCTCGTACAATCCACGTTATTATTCTTTTATGCGACGCCTCCGCTCGCCGATCGGCCTCCGACAAATTGTTTTTTCCTACTCCCTGCGAGTATATCGGCGTGCTTATTTTGCGTTGTCTCTATTTTCGCAGGAGGCGGCGATGTAAACATGGCGCGGGGTTTAAAAGTGCGTCCTAATTTATTTGAAGCGCCTCTTCGGAAAACGTTTCGGCTATGGTCTTTTATCCAGTCGAACAAAGGATAATAGGAATAAAAGCCAGTCGAGCATAATCGTACTTTCACCGTCGAGTGCTTTGCGAAAGATAAAATAGTCACCACAATTTTCCCCGTGGAGTTTTACCTTTCGGTGTGCGCGGTTTTTTGTCGGATTCAAAGCTGATTCAATAAGAAGTTACGAGCGCACTTAGCGTATATAACACTCTGGTGTAAAGTTGCTTTTTTTATATTTTTCATCGTATAAAAGACTGTGTGCTGTAAAGGTCGAGTTTGTTGATTGTTTATATTCGATTATATCCAGTGGACCAATTTGTACGGAGCGTCGTCTTCTTCCTCGCCTGAAATACTACGCATATTTTCATAATAGGGAGTGAAATGAGCAGTAAAATTTCCCTATTGACCTCAGGCGTATCACAAAGATGTATATGAAAAGAGGTTATGTTTAAAAAAATATATCCTCAAGGTAAAAATGTATTTTATGGTCTTATTATATTTTCAACTTAATGAAATGAAAATGTTTTCATTTCTACGTATTTTGATACCTACTAAAACTTTGTTTCAGTTTGTTTTTTAACCATTTTAAGTCTATAATGATCTTAATTTTATGGAATATAATATAATATATATAATAATAGTATTTATATTGGAAATGTATCCATATTCAATGAGCTATGATAAAATAATATAGCCAGAAATTGAATTACAAAAGTAACATGGATACAAAATGGCATCCACGCCAGAAACATCCACTCACAATATTAACGATAAAATAATACAGGAAAAAATCACCTGCCACCGCCAATATTTGTGAAAGATCAGACCTTTGTAACTGATTTACTAGCGCACCCGAGTTGGCATTAGGGTAATCCTAGAGTCATAAGCGGAGATCCATCAGTCGTCATTAAGCGGACATAACGCGGATAGGCGTCGACCGCGAACGCCCCCCTCTGGCCCCCTTCGCCCCCACGCCTGTCGCCCCTCACACCTGTGGGAACTAAGATTGATACGAGCCTCAGGCTGTGGGTACCCCCTGCCTTCTGACAGCTTGTTATTGAAAAATTGAACGATAATCCCACGACCGCGCTTGTTTAAGTTTTTTTTTCTCGTTTGATATGCAAAATAAGCTTTGTTGACTTAACTATTGGGTTCACATTTGTGAATAATTGCCTTTTTGATTTTATTGATCAGTTTAGGTAACGCTAATACAAAACATTGTATGTATGGACAAGATTTTAAAGGCAAAAAGGTATTTTCCGAGGGCATTTGATTTCTAAATAACTTATCTATACTACATATTTTATATAGATAGTGAAACTTCTATCTTTTTAGGGTTCTGAACCAAAAATATAAAAATGTCCCACTATGCCGTATGGTGCCACTAGGTCTGTCTGTCTCTCTGTCCGTCTGTCAAAGCGGTATATTATAGCAACCACTAATACTATTGATTTTAAATTTTATGTATGTATTATTTTTAAATGCTCACCTATCTTTTTTCAATTGTCAGACTCTCACTTGGCCGGTTTTCATTTATCATACTAACAAAATTGTCATAATCTTATGAAGACAAATTTTATTCGCCATATCAAGTCTCCATGTGTTGAGATTACAAGTTTAGATAAAAATGATACAACCGAATCTTATAAGTCGGATTATAAACAAAATGGAAGGGGAGTACCTCAAGGAAGTGTACTCGGACCACTTTTATTCATTTTATACATAAATGACCTCCCAAGGATAACAAACCATCCATGTATTTTATTTGCCGATGACATATCATTAGTAATAAGTTCTAATAGAAATGACATACATAAACATGAATTTGACATTAATGAATCAATAAATTGTATAATAGACTGGCTAGATAAAAATTGTTTAGATATTAATTTGACTAAAACTGTATTAAACATTACAGTAAACATGCATTTTTCTATTAAAAATGGGAAAAGTCAAAATTTCAATGTCCATTATCGGGGTCAAAAAATAAATGAAGTGAATGAAGTGAAATTCCTAGGACTTAATCTCGACAAGTCCCTGACCTGGAAATCTCATATTGATAAAATGAATACAGGTATAAATAGATTCGTTTATGTCTTAAACAGATTAAGACGAACTGCAGCTACTGAAACAGTACTAGCTGCGTATCACGGGTATGTCTCCTCTCTCCTGAAATATGGATTACTGATATTCGGAAATAGCGTAGATATAAATAAAGCATTTATTACCCAAAAAAAATGTCTCCGGGCAATCTGCGGTGTTCCTCCTTGGATTTCATGTAGACCACTATTTAAAAATCTCAATATAATGCCATTAGCTTGTATGTACATTGCTGAAGTGTGTAAATTTGTGAAATGCAATGTACATTTATTTAGTACAGCGAAGGAAATTTACCCTAGAAATACAAGAAATGCTAATAGATTGGTCTTGGCGCGGAAACCCTCCACAGTATTTCTACAAAGGAGCTGCTACGCAATGTGTATTAATATTTTTAATAGTCTCCCTGAACACATAAAACATTGCCTCTAAGTAAGTTTCATGTTCAGATCCGAAAATGGCTTCTGTTCAATAGTTTTTATTCCATTGCTGAATACTTTGCACATTGCAAGAAAAATAGGAAGTAGACATTACATTTTCGATTCATTCATTGACATATTATTATTTTATCCAATTAACATGTTATAATTAGTAAATTTTAGAATATTATTATTAAATTTGTATTTTGAAAATTTTTGCATGCCTATATGAAGGCTTATGTGACCACTCTATATTATTTGTAACATCCCCATGTACACATATTAGCAAATAAATGATGATTATAAATGATGATTATTCCAACTGTCCCTAGAATAAAATATTGAGTATTATGTAGTAACGTTAGTGATATTGTTTCAGGTTGCGCGTTCGTAAAGTTCAGCTCACACCAGGAGGCCCAGGCAGCCATCACCAGCCTGCACGGAAGTCAAACTATGCCGGTAAGCACGCAACCATATATTAACATACGAACAAGTTATACAAGACTAGCGATTAAGAAACCGCGCACTTTACACATTAGAAGTAACCTGGACCCCAACCACCATCTCTAAAAACAAAAATATTATAACCTTACCTGTGTTAGGTCCTTCTTTAAAATCTGACGTTAAAAAAGGACAGAAGAAGTAGTTGATCAAGGTAGGAAGCGAGAGAGACAGCTAGCTACCACCTATCACCGTCTCATACATTCCCTCTCTTTGTATTAGTATTATTTTAGTGATCAAACGGCTGCATTAGGCTACTTCTATATGAGGAGCTGGGGAAATTTTACTGTGTGTGACCACAATCTCTCCATTATAAGTGATGATATGGCCGAAAGTGGTAAGAAAACCAAGCCTACAAGGGGACTGGCTCTTGTGCAACTATTGGAACACATCGGTAATAACGTATATTTTCGCCAGCACTTCATATAGACGTAGCGTAGCCTAATGCAGTCGTAGAAAAGTCGCGCGGTTACTTAATTCTATGCTTTTTAGAATATACCAGCGCCTTGCAATTATCAAGGTTTTTTTGGGTCAGTTCGTTACTCCCCCGTTCCGGTTCTCACCCGTTCGGTTTACACCCGATTTTATTTCGATATCATAAAATTATTCCAAAGCGATTTTTAATCAAAAGTACTGGCAGTCACAAAAATGTTATTACTGAAATAATTATATATTGGAATTGTTATAAAAATAATGTTATTATTTTATAAATTTGATGAAATACTATTGGTTCGAGTCTAAAGTCCATTTTTTGTAATCGTTTATTTTGAACTAATGGCAGTTATTTAAATAGAAAATAATTAACTTAAAATAAAATGTTAGGACTACTATAATCGAATTAAAAATGTACAAAATCAAAGAATGTAAATTAATAATTAAAATATAATCAACAATGAATAAAATTATAACAATCGTAAATATGCAAAATCATCTAATTACCACCTAAATTATAAACAAAAAATAATAAAATTAAAAACATCGTGAACATGCAAAATCATCTAGTTCTTACCTAAATAAAAGTTTAAAATTATGATAAACATTTAAATAATTAACTTTAAAAATAAAAATATCTCTTAACCTATGTTTAAACTTAAACTAAATTAATAATATTTGGAAGGTTAAAATCACAGTTAAAATTTTTTTCTGTGTATGGTATATGAATATCCAGCGTGAAATAATGTGTTTCCACCACGTTTATTACAAATATATTGATATTTTTTTTGGACTAGCCCTTGTAAAGGACCTTCACTCGTCATTTTGAGATAACATACTAAACATTCTTAATATTTGCATATTGAAATTCTTATGTGCGAAAGGGATAAATATAATGACATTCCGGATTTTACTATTGTTTTAGTTCAGGTAAGTGCTACACAATAGGACGCGCAAACCCATGGCTTCTGTCGCCCGGTATTGAACAACATATTATTAAACAAAATAGTGACGTATTTTCATTATTATACCAGTACAAGTTACTAAACAATCTATAAATTCACTTAAAGTTGTTTCATACATAACACGTATAACTAAATTATCGCCGACAGTACTTAATGCCAATGAACTCAAAACTGAAAAAAAATATTGATATTCAATTTAATCGAATCGGGTGCAAACCGAACGGGTGAGAACCGGAACGGGGGAGTAACGAACTGACCCGTTTTTTTCTCCTTCTGACCACGGTAGAGGTTCAATATTGTTATATTTGGTGCATTGCACGCATGACATTGTCGCATGCTGTCATCTCAATAACTTTTATTCCGATTTCAAAATTATCTTTACAAGAACTGGTGTATTCTCAATCACAATTAAACTATAAGTTACCTCATAAGTACCTATTTTTATCAACAAGTATATGTTACATATATTAAAACGGTTCTATGCGATCAATTCGTATGCCGCGTATTCAAATAAATGTGTGCAATGAACCAAGCTAGTTACATTATGATAAAAGTGTGCTATGTTGGTATTAAACATTGTTGCCACAATCACGTAACATAAAACTATATCCGCCTTATCAATAAATAAGGTGTAAGTCAAGTATAGTAATACCTAGGTTTTATATATATCCGTCACTTTCTAATGTCATGTAAACAAAAAGAGCTGGTGCTATCTTAATACCTGGGTGTTACAAGACTGACTTAAACCTTATTTATTATTAAGGGGGTGTATGTTTTACGTATTAACAATCTAATTTTATTGCTGATATTTATTTTTTATTTTTAACACTAACGTGTCATATCGCTAACGCGTATACCTGACACCACACCCATAGTCGACAAAGCATTGAGTTATTTGCCTATCTATGTTTAAGCGGTGATAGAATAGTTAGTAAACTAGCAAGAGGGCGGTCGCGCCGCGTGTGGAATGAAACATCACTTCACGCGATACTGACACCGTTCGACGGTAATACTAGCGCGGTACTAGCGCGGTACTGGCGCGGCACTGAAGCAATGTACGACCACCCTTATTCACCCTATATAACATGCTTACGTGATGCCATAAAGAATACATTGATTAGTTGCGAAGTCATATTGAACTTATAGGATACCTCTGAATTTTTAAAAACTTATTCGAACTTTACATACATACCTTTTACCTAGATATCTTTAAGGCCAGAGTATAAGAATAAGCATTTTCTGGGTACATCCTCGGCCTTGTCATCAGTTGACGCCCAAACATAACCCCATTCGGTACATAAAAAAATACTAAGGAGGGATTTTAAGAGAGGTAGAGCATAGTGTTTATTCGCTCAAAGAGCAGCTGGACTGGGGAAGTACCTCCACCTTACAGAATACCGCAACCAAATAACTTTATTTTGTTCCTTTGCGTGTAAGGTCACCAGCGCTCATTAGGGAGGGGGGAAGGGTCGGTAACATGGACCAAGGCGTGAGTGATGCCGCGTGTGTTGCAAGCGTACAATTACGGTAACTGCTTACCATCAGGCATCAGGGTTCACCGACTTAGAACAAATTGATCGAGAAAACCTATACCAGTACCAAATTTGCTCAGCTACTTTCCCCGGTGAAACCTCTCTATAGTTATTCAAAAAACATCTCTCCGCTTAATATTTCCTGGATTAACTTTTGAAAAAGCGCTAATGTTACTACTGGCCACAAAGTCCTCATAAATGGTAGTATTCACTTGTAGATACTAGACGTCATCGAATGCACACTTATAATAACACAAACATGTCGGAACACTGACTTATGTTGTATTTGAAGGGCTTGTATACTGTGGTGTATTTTGAATTTTATTACAAGAACGATAAGGTTTGAAAGTGCTGAAGAATGAAGTTATCGTACGGACTCGGGTTGTTGTTACAACAATTTAGCTTATTTTAATTTGTTGTTACCCATTTATTTAATCATAACACATGTAAAAAAATATGAAACCAAAATACATTTTGTTTTCGAATTCCACACATTTTACTTACGATAAATTCAACATCGAAACAATTAACATTCTGTTTTTACTTACACATACAAAATTAAATTTTGTGTAGTAAATAAATTCAGAATTTAAAAATACAAAGTAAACGCAAACAAATTACACTCACATATGAAAATAGTCGGCCAACTCTAGGCCGAAAGCGGGTTTCGGCAAAAAGTCCTAAAATGAACTGTCCGAGCCAGGCGCATAACTTTTTAATTAGTGGCTCTGTTACTCCGCCGGTCGGGGCCCTGAATCCATCGGGGGCCGATGTCAAACTAAAATATCGACTCATTTGGAAATATTGGCCCTGATTCTGTTGTTCACAACTAAACTAATTTTAATGTCACTATGTCTCTTTCTAACAAAGAACATAAGAAAAGGATGTAAGAAATTTAGTCCTGTCAAATTAGTCCAATGCTTGTTTTCAATATAAATTTAGTCGCCATCTATCGCGGTCACGCCTAAATACACGCAAAATAAGACGGCAAAGATTAATTTGACAATTTAAAATATGTTCTATCCTTTTTCAATGATGTTCGTAAGAAAGAGATGAGATGTGACTAAAATTAGTTTAGTACGATTTACAACAGAATCGGCACCATTGACTACTTAGTTCACAGTAAATCTATCTCAGATCCTTCGTCTTTATCCACATTCTAAAAAAACTAAAATGATAATTAAATAAAGAAATAAAAAGATACTTTTTTCGTTCATATCTTCTAATGAGACAAGGTCGTATGTCGAACTAAACGTATATACGAGATTAAGATTACTAATTACTTTAAAGTTATTGTTATATAAGAGTAACTATCTCATCATCATTATCATCATGTTTTTGGCAAAAGTCAATTACATCTATATATAAAATTCAAAGTCCTAACTGACTGACTGACTGACTGATATATCAACGCACAGCCTAAACCGCTGGTCCCAGAGACATGAAATTTAGAGGGTATATTCTTTGTGAAGAGTAAGTATCCACTAAGAAAGGGTTTTTCGAAATTCCACCCCTAAGAAGGTAAAATAGGGGATGAAAGTTTGTATGAAAGTTCGTCAGTTTCGAATTTAGGATCTTTGTGTTTAGGCTGAAGATAGAAAATTAATTTATATGTGTCTCAGCGTTTTTAATAATTCCTCCCCGAAGCGGGATGAAGTTGTTTTGTTTTGTTTTATTATTGTAGAAAAATATGTCATTTGTTTCCTGTAGGCCATGCGGGCGAAGCCGCGAGCAGAAGCTAGTAAGAGCATATTACAAGAAGTGCTCGTGGTGTAGCATGATTAGCCGTTCTTTGTTCGTTCGATCGGCAAATTTAAGCTACCACCGTCATGGTCGGTATCTGGATAGGTGACCGCCTAGTGGTATTGCAAATCAAGCTTTCCGTGTTTCGGAAGGCACGTAAAACCGTTAGTCCTGGTTATCACTTAATTGTATTAGTCGTTAAGCTAGTTGGAGGCCTACTAGGCGGCTTAAAAACTCCAACAGTAGGTTGACCACTAGCCTACCTCCACCGATCCACAGTAGCCATGATGGATGGATTATTTACCCATTCTCTTTCATCCTAATTTGTGAACGAAAAGTGCTCAACAGTGGGACATTATAAGCTGATTATGATAATGATAGACAACGAGTGCCGATAATCATGTATACAATAAGTTAAAAGAGTAAAATATTCCAGGTAATAGTTACTCTGTTGTTACATGACATTTGATCGAATCCACCAAGTAAATCTCGTCGTATACATCGCGCGTGTCATTTGTTCGTGTCTTACAACAAAACTTTTAATACAATTTACCTTTTAATATATTTGGGTGCTTCAAGAATTAATTGAACGAAGTATAGAAGGCCGACTCTTATCCCAGAGCGACGCGCTTTCTCATCGCAATGATTATACAACCGGTTTTAATGTAGCTACCATATTATTCATGCAAATTGCCGTCCCGTTTAATGTTGGAATGTAGAATCCTTTGCTTTCTCTCATTTTAATACTTATTCGACTGAATCTGTGTGAGAATTGTATTAGGCCTGGTTTTCAGTCCATAGAAAACCTATTTCCTGAATCTATTACGTTAAGAGTGCGTACCAAGCCAGAAAAATATGGCAATGTCAGATGAAACAAACTTATGTCTAGTCTTCGCGTGGAGATGAGATGGAGATAGCGTGTTTCGCGGAACAAAAATGAACTAAGCGCTTTTTATCTAAATAACTCGTGAAGTATAGAATATTTTAAAAAATCGTTAGTAGCAGCCCTAGGTCATATTTTAGTGATATTACTTATCGAATTTTTGTCTTAATTAGATACACCACGAACGAATAAAATCGAAAATTCATTATTATTAGAGGTAGCTTTGTGATTTTTTTCTATCGAGGAAATTTCATTCCATTATGTTTTTGCTCAGATAGAACCCTCGCGTATATAATGAACATACCCATATAAAAATATTTTTTTATTTAAATACTATTTACTTGGGTAAATTTCAATTCTAAGATTGTTATTTTGCTTTATACGCACTCTTAAGGTCTACTAGTAATCCAGACTATATTTGATCGATGCTTTTTACTCTCGTATCTTAAATACTTATAAAGACATACAATCATATATATTTTCGCTACAGAAAACTGTTGTAAAAGACACATACAATTCAATCAATATTTGCACAGAATACAAGACTAAATAGAGGTCAGACAAAAACGTCATTACGAGAGCAAATCCGAGGGGCGGTGAGCTACGGCGCTTTTGTGTCGCGGCACTGCAAAAGGAATTATTGGGAGTAGTCTGCCGAAATCCTATTCTCTGACAAAACTCCCTCAAGCTGACTCTATTTGACTTGTCTATAGCTGGTACAGTTATATTTAGTTTCGATTTGATTACAGCTTTAGGTATGTTTCTATGAGGTTGCTGAGTGTTGTTTTTGTTCGTTACTAATTTATTTGATTAAATGTAACTAAAGTTAGTGTCCCGACAACAAAACGTCAACTTACATAACTAGTTTTGTAGATAATTCTTTTCAGTGTATTAAACGAGCATTGTTTTGAGATCTCACAAACGGTTACGATTTCTATGAAATTTGCTAGCTGGGTGTCTGGGAAAACGCATTTTTCCGAGATTTCAAGCAAAACTTGGTCGCCTAGGTTCTTGATATACTTATTAGAATTAAGTTAGGTTAGATATATTTTAAGATAGCTCGTAGGCTTATGAATCATAATTATTATAATTTTTTTTACTGTGTTTTTTCACCGTATACTCACCAAGGTGGCTTGAGAGCCCTTTATATGCTATAGGTGCACCTGTCGGAGTATACTGATTCGTTCTTGGCGACGGATTTCCAATTGAGAGTCGTAGCCAGGCATGTGGGTACTACATAGTTCCCACAGTGCTATCGTTTCATCTCAATATACATTATAACAAACTGCGATTCAATAAGTAATATTTTGCTGAGATGTGTTAACAATAAACTTTTTGGTAGATCTTAATTATATGTACACTAGATATAATATATAAAGGTCAAACGAAGGCTTTCAATTTAACAGCTCACGGTATAACTCCATAAATCTTGATAAATAAATACACCTAAATTCATTCATTGCGAAATATAAAAAAACATTCAGTTCAATTTGTCAGCGAGTCCTTAATACAATCTCGAACAAATCTGTGGACATTATCTTATATCTTCGAGGGGCCCCTCGAATTCGAGAATACTCGGAATTTATTACGTTTTGAATCCTACTCAATATTATGAACGTGAAAGTGAGTTTGTTACCTATTGACGCTTCAACAACACTAATAGTGATAAAAGGCACGCGTAGCTTAAAGCATGGAGAGGGAAATAGGTTCTTTTTATACCGGGAACGCCAAAAAAAACCGGAGAACAGCATTATCATTTATTTGACTGTTTTTTTTTATATACCATTAAGGTGGCAAACAAGCATAAGGCCCGCCTGATGGTAAACAGTTACCGTAGCCTATGGACGCTTGCAACACCAGGGGTATCACTCGCGCGTTGCCGACCCTGAAGAAATCTCTTCACGCCCTTTTTGAAGAACCCCATGCTGTACTCCATTGGGAAAACCACGGCGGGGAGCTGATTGATTTAAACATAACATTTCAAAGTTCTATTTACCTAATTATCATAATATTTCAGCAGTACCAGCTTATTTTTTTTGTTATCCAATTTCAAGGTTCACTTAAGTTTGTAGATTTAACACGATAATAATAAAAAACACTTGACATTCACCACAATAATAATTCAATACATCACGCAATACACCTGACATGATTTGTCTATGTAACACAATTATTATCCGAAAAGGGAAATGCAGAGATAACTACGTATAGTTCACATAATAACCTCGACGAGGCCCGCCCTTCGCTCCACATTGTTAGACCCCTTTCAGGGCCCAGGGCGGGTGAAGCACTTGAAAATTTCTCTTAATAAGGTCCACGAAAGGCTTCACAAGGGCGGCCAATTATTAAAAACAACATTGTAATGCTGAGCTACCGCAGAATTTAGTAGAATTGGATACCGACTGGTACAGGGAAATGTTTAACGTAAACGTGTATTCTTTGTTGCCTGTTTATGGTTTCTTTATACATTTATTGGTGAGAGTACGGTTTATTTTTCTCAATGGAGTTGCAATTAACTTTGATTTTTGTGTGCTAAAAGTTTTTTGCACAACTCTCGAGTTTCATACAACGTGTTACAGAAAGTTGAAAAAAATATTCTATAGCGTGTCGGAAACCCATCAATTTTGACACAAATATTCATATGCTGCCATGGTAGGCTCTTTTCCTTTATCACAAAAGATGCAAGTTTTAAGTTTTAAGCAAGTGTAGCTGCACTTGAGAGCCAGCTCCTTCTAGGCTTTGTGTGCTTAGCAACTTCGGCCGCATCATCACTTGGTGAGATTCCATGGTGAGATTGCGGTCAAACAAAGGCCTAAAAACAGTAAAAAAAAAAAAAAAAAATCTAGAGTTGCTTTAAACCATGTTTTGTCTAGGGTTTATGTCTAACTAATCTGTAGATATGTATGTACGTTTAACCTTAACTTGTCAACTCTTATTTGCAAAAACATATAGTGTTACAGTGTCTTCGAGAAATACATTATATAATACATATAATACAGAGCAGTGCATGTCACCAAAATAATCAGTATGCCAAATAGAAATTACAAAAGCCAAAAATTTATAATATACAGTGTCTTAAAAATTATAAGTTCAAAAAACAATTATTTTATTATTAATATCAATCACAAATCATGAACATATTTTCCAATTACTGTTTATGCAAATAATTTAATATGTAATTATTTATTCATCTATAATGTCCACATATTATCTAACGGAATAGAAACAGTTTTTACTCAGCGATTAGATTAGTGATTAGATTACGATATTATATCTATAAATAATATATATAATGTTGATGTATAAATAAGAGAATGCGATAAATAACAAGTCGGTCCGAGGGCGGTGAAACTTTTTAAGTAAATTCACCTGTTTCCTTGTCAAAATGCGCCGCTACAGCCCTCCAGTCAAACTTTATAATTACTCAGGCGAGTTAACAACGAATTATCTTTGAATAGTTAACTCGCCGGCGACTTTGGAAACATTCCGATGAGACCCATTTGATATTAATTATTACTTACTAAGTTTTTTCTTGGATTGGAATGTTGTAAGTTTTTTATTCGATTAATTGTGTCAGTGTATCTTAATATATAAAATGATAAACTGATTGTTGATATATCAGCCCACAGCCCAAACCGCTGGACCTAGAGATTTGAAATTTTGCACAAAGATACCTTATACAGTGGAGGCATCCACTAAGGAAGGATTTTTGGAAATTCCACCCCTAAGAGGGTAAAATAGGGAATGACAGATTGTATGCAAGTCCGTCAGTTTTGAAGTTAGGATCTTCAAATTTTGTGTTTAGGCTGACGATTGAAAATTAATGTGTAGTTATCTCAGCGTTTGTGATAATTCCACCCACCGAAGGGAGGAAAAGGGGGATGAAGTTGGGTATGCAAGTTCTTCAATTTCAAAGTAAACTTCACTAAATGTATTATTATATGGTATAGGCATCCACTAAGGAAGGATTTTTGGAAATTCCACCCCTAAGGGGGTAAAATAAGGGATGAAAGTTTGTATGCAAGTTCGTCAGTTTTGAAGTTAGGATCTTCAAATTTTGTGTTTAGGCTGACGATTGAAAATTAATATATAGTTATCTCAGCGTTTGTGATAATTCCACCACGGAAGGGAGGAAAAGGGGGATGAAGTTGTGTATGCAAGTCCTTCAATTTATGCTTATGGTATTGGCGTATTGAAATGACTCGCCTAAACAACATCAGGAAAAAGAGAGGAACAAAAATCCGGTTAATACGAGCATTGGTATTCCTCATTTTCATGTATGGAGTGGAAGCGTGGACTATACTGGCTCGAGAAAGAAAAAGAATTGATGCATTCGAGATGTGCTGCTGGAGACGGATGTTGGAAATACCTTGGACCGCTAAACGCAACAATGCATCAATCCTATCGCAGCTCCAAATTAAAACACGATTGTCCACCATATGCCACCAACGTATTTTTTCGTATTTCGGCCACATGGTGCGCAAATGCGATGAAAGTTTGGAAATCTTATCATAGTTGGGAACACGGAAGGAAAACGACTACGTGGTCGTTCACCAACAAGATGGTCCGATCAAGTAAAAGACTCATCGTCCTCCAAGTTTTACAGAAACCAGAAGACAGAAACCAGTGGAGGCAGATCATTCGCTCTAGAAGCAAACCCGATGTTGATCACGATCCTCAGACATGAGGGAAAGAGAGATAAGGCCTCCAAAATTATGCTGTGGAACTTGACTACAAGTAACAGCTCTCAGCCGCAATGTTATTGAGGTCAAAATATTTACTGGTTCTGCTAGAGGAGAAACAGTCTTCTTGCCACGTATACTATTGATCCCAAATCACCTTCCGTTTGAATTTAAAAGATAACAGTTCCTAATTAAGGTTTGTAGTCACAGGGAAAAACTCTTAGAGTTGATTTGCGGCAGGACTGTTTTAGTTTTATGTGGCATCCTCGCATATGAGCTCTTAATCTACCTGAACTATTGTCAATATCACAAGTAGTGGCGGACAATAGCCATGAACAAAGCTCTATATTGTTACAATGATTCATATCTAGAAAAATGAAATAATCTACGCGGACGAAGTCGCGGGCTATAAAGCTAGTTATTTATAAATAGCAAGTTAGTTGGTTATCTCTTCTCGATTTTGTATAATAAAAACGACTAGAAATCGAGAAACAGAATCTAACAAACAGAAAATCGTATCGATAGTGTACACAACTAGCTTCTACTCGCGGCTTCGCCCGCATGGCCTAAAGGAAACAAATAACATATTTTCTACAACAATAAAACAAAACAACTTCATCCCGCTTCCAAGGTGGAATTATTAAAAACGCTGAGACACGTATACATAAATTTTTAATCTTCAGCCTAACCACAAAATTTGTAGATCCTAACTTCGAAACTGACGGACTTTCATATAAACTTTCATCCCCTATTTTACCCCCTTAGGGGTAGAATTTCGAAAAACCCTTTCTTATTGGATACCTTCTCTTCACAAAGAATATACACTCTAAATTTCATGTCTCTAGGACCAGTGGTTTAGGCTGTGCGTTGATATATCAGTCAGTCAGTCAGGATTTGAATTTTATATAAATAGATGATTACGCAATAATCAAAACATCTATTAAAAAAATGTAGCATAAACAAATTACACGTTTAAAAACCATATCAAGATACTTTTCTGTCAAGTAGCTATCGCTATAAGCTTTCTCAAATGAAATCAAATGAAGAGAGGTAGAGCATAGCGTTTATTCGCTCAAAGAGCAGCTCGACTGGGGAAGTACCTCCACCTTATAGAATACCGCAGCCAAATAACTTTATGTTGTGTTCCTGCGCGTGAGTAAGGTCGCCAGAGCTCATAGGGGAGGGGGGAAAGGTCGGTAACGCGTGAGCGATGCTTCGTGTGTTGCAAGCGTCCATATGGCTACGGTAACCGCTTACCATCAGGCGGGCCGTATGCTTGTTTACCGACTTAGTCGTATAAAAAAAAAAAAAAAAAAAAAAATCTCAGCATGAACCCATAAGTCCGGGACAAAGCATGTAATGACATAACGCAGCGGCTGTCTGCCTCACGAGGCATTGAGGCTTCGAGGCGAGGCAATAAGGCTCTGGCCTCTGTTAAATGACAAATACAAATCCGAGAAATAGTTATAACTGTCATTGCTTTATGTGCCTACATGAATTTGTTACTGTCTTTTAGTTGTTACATTCTACATGTCTCGCCTTCAATCATACAAACTCTTCAGTTTTATAATATTTATATGGATGACATTGATATACAGTGGAAAGAGGTTATTCTCATTTTTATTCTTTAATTTAGAACATCATAATATTATATACAGTTAAATAATAATATAGTAATATATTGTCTTTCAACGTCTAATGATATTAGATTAACCCTTTCTTTCAATTCTTCGAATTTCTTCTAGAGAAGTAATTCAAAGGAATCCTACAGAATTCAGCATTGCCATTGTGAAGCGCTCTTGGTGTAACATGATTAGCTGTTCTTACTCGATCACCGTCGTGGTCGGTACCTGAATGGGTGACCGCCTACTGGTATTTCAAATCGAGCGTTTCCGTACTTCGGAAGGCACGTAAAGCCGTTGGTCCCGGTTATCACTTAATTGTGATAGTCGTTAAGCTAGTTGGATGCCTCCAAGGCGGCTTGAAAAATTCCAACAGTAGGTTGACTACTAGCCTACCTCTACCGATGCGCAGTGGGCACGCGTGGAGTATTGCCCATTCCCTTTCACCCTAATTTGTGAAAGGAGGCCTGTGCTCAGTCCGACATTATGGGCTGATGATCATTATGTTTTAGACTCTCTCTCTCTTTCTTTCTCATCTAATTATATTAAATATTCATATAAACGGAATTAATCTTTACTTATATACTAACAACATTTATTATAAGCAGGCGGTAAAATATAGTATAGTAGTAGTCCATTTGTTTGATGTGCGACGTTGATAGATTATCCAGACATCCAGGTCAATGTAGTAAAACTTTATTGATCATTTATTTTTTCGGATCACATGGTTTAATGTTATCTTATATCATATCAGCATTATACAGGTAATGCCTAATTTTCTTTGCTACCCGCTTTCATTGTTTTTTTTTTAATCAGACATTATTCCAGATTTTGATACATGTCTTTGCAATTGTAAATAAATAAAAATCTGACCAATTACCTTCTCTTTAGCGCCTTTGCACATTATAAGAAAATTTCTTGTGTCTTATCAGACATGTCTTATAAGACATTCAGTCGCACTGGTGGTTATATGAGACCGTGCATATTACAAAAAATGTCGGATCAGACACGCCCATACATTTTATGTCGTGTGTCTGATAAGACAAGAAATTTTCTTATAATGTGCAAAGACCCTTACTATGTACTTTTATACAAATAAGATACCAAGTCACTGTTATTCAAATCGCTCATTAACTTTCAAATCCGCCTAGCGTTGGTAACTTGCACGCGGACGATAATCGCCGTTAGAGGGCGCAGCACACTATTTACTGAGCTTATGGGTGAGGCGAGCGCAAAATTAAGAGATTCTGTGGCAGTACAAACAGTGTGAAACGGCCCTTATTAAAAGCGGCCCCACGTTGGGCGCCATTTTAAAATTAAGACGCACTGGTAAAGCTCCATGTTTATTTAGGCTTCGACGTAATCACATTATAATGTGTAAAGTAACAATTATGTGCGCACTTTTGATCGAATCATGCGACCTCCCTTATATCAGCTCCTATTATTTCGATCCTAGAATTTAATAAAGCCCACTTCTGATCAATGGATTGTCGAATATCGATAAAGATTCCAGCGGTAATATTCAATGTCATTTTCTTCAATAAATTTCAATATCTACATAAATTTTCGCCCGCATATTTTAACCGGAGAATGCTGATCGATTCAGTCTTTTTTATCTGAATCTTAAGTTTACTGATGTAAATTTCTCTAACGTTGTTATTATATACATTTTTTCCTTTGTTATTTTAACATAAAAATCTGAAAGCTTAGAAACACAACATTTTGTATAATTTAACAATCATAGTGTTTCGTTCGAATATTAGAACAGAGGTAAATACTTTAATATTACTTAAACAGAAGGCTTAAATTGTAAATATCTACCTTAATATTCTAGATAGAAAGATTATATTTCTTAGTTGTACAGAAATCAACACGTGTGTAATATTAAACATTCTGTTACAAATTACTTAAGTGCTCAGCTCAAAAATTAAGTCGTAAGTCAGCGCAAACTGTATAAGAGACAAATGCTACGCCCGCTACGAAGTCTACGCGGCTGCTACGGAGTACTACGAAATGCTACGAACTTACCTTTTCGTAGCTGTAATTAGACTTTGGGTATCTGTCTTTTCTCTTTCATAGTTGTCCTTAGTAATATTACTTTGCTTTAGTGCTGTAGCTCGGAGCTCTTTTGTCATTGGATTTATTAAATTGTACTAATTAACATTTTGACATCGGTGTCTTGTGAGGGACTGGGTTTTTTTAATTATAAATGTAGTTTAAACATGACTTTTGTAATGAGTGCTTTATATGTTCAGTTTGTAGTTTATGCAGATTTTAATAATTAAGAATACTAGTTTTGTATTGCTATTATTAAAATGTATCTGATAGAAAGAAGAGTGCATAAATTTGACTGAACTGCATACCTTAATTGACTATGAAAAGGAATTAATATTTAGCTATGCCCTCAGTCGTTCGATGATTATGACGCAAACTTTTTAAAATAATAACGCAGATTTAAAATAAAATAAAAAAAATTAAAAAGTTGTAAGGTTGTGTTAATATAGTCGTATTATTGTCAGCTGAAATAATATTGTTAAACTTACAAAGAAAAAAAAATACTACATCCAATCGAATGTACAATCCATTTCATAGCATGCACTTGTAAATCAACATATAGTGTAGTTACATAAACAAACAAACATAGTTTATTTGTAAGTAATCAACAAAGTGGTCGGAATGGAACCTTTGCACATTGCAAGGTGGAGTAAACAAGTGTTATGGAACACCTACCACCCATATATAGTATAAATGGAGAGCAACGTGGCTCTGGTGTTAACGGAACTGTATTTTTATTCAGTTTATTTTGTTTCACAATAATTTTGCTAAAAGAACTGCTGTTTTGTTGATATTCTTATTGAATTAAGAATATACTTTATTTATTTAGGGTTACAGGGTATTTTTAATTACCTCTAGTAAATAAAATTGTGTCCGTCATGTTCAAGTCAAAATCGACTGTAGGTACGCACAAAAGTGGAATTTACAACGCAAGGTGGAAGCAACGTTCAAATCAGTCTTCTACAGCTTCTACTTAGAAGCTGGACACCGTAAAACGCTTAGTTTTTTGTCGCACAGTTAGGCGTATTATGAGGAAAGGATGGCTGCGAGAAATTTGAAAAATAGGTTTTTAACATATCTATTGCTGTCGCGCTGTGCCCTAGCTATCCCGCCCGAGGGCGATAGAGACAACTACAGCTTGGACCGATTATACCTATTTAAATTAGATGAAATCGCTATTTCGTAATCCCCGGTTTCCTCCTCAAAAACTGGAACGATTTAAAAAAATAAAAAACAAGAATCATATTGAAGGGCTTTGGCTATGTCTGTCGGTTTTCCTTTGTTTTATTATATTGTTCGCTGGACGTCTGATAAGGGCGTTAAAAATGGTATGTTTTTGTGATTTTAGAAGGCTCCTAATTCTAATATCTAATAATTAGTTTATGGAGAAAAACACAACCGAGCGACATACAGTGGTACCTACAGATTGCATGGTAAAATATATCATAGCTGTAATTTTAAAAGATCTTCCACAAACAAAACAAAAAAAAGCCTTGCTGAGTTTCTTGCCGGAGTCTTCTCAGTTTAAGTGTATTTCGACCCGGTGCGGTGGTAAATTCAACTGTATGTAACAAATTAACGTTCATAAGTCCCTTGTCAGGGCCTAAACTGAATAAATGACTTTCTGATTTTGATTTTGATTTTACAAGCCAGTTTTTTTTAACCGACTTCAAAAAAAGGAGGAGGTTCACACTTCGAATGTTTTTTTTTATGTTTGTTTCCTCATAACTCCGTCATTTATTAACCGATTTGGAAAATTCTTTTTTTATTTGAAAGGGTTCCCGTTTGGTCCCATTGTCATCAGATCAGGATTTGATTACTTCTTACTGTACTTTGAAGTCGGTTTAAGGTAAGGTTAAAGTAAAACAGTCCAATTATTTATTGTATTGTCAAATGTTAAAAGAATAAAATATTATCATAATAAAAAAATCGTAAAATAGAGCATACTTTCGTCTATTTTGGTGGTCATTCAATTCAACTAACATCAAATGTGTGTATTAAGATCAATTACCTAAAAATTTGTTTCATATAGCGCGTAAAAATGGGCATTAGTAACACTACTACAATTAACATCAGTTAGTACCCGCACCCGCTCTTTCCACGCCATTTTTTCTCGTACCCACATTATGTGGTGGAAATACGATCGGTAACATATTACATGCGGTGTAACGTGTACTCAACAGCAGGTATGTTATATATGTTACACTAGTATATATGTTTGGTTGGCAGGTGGGGCGTGTGCAGATTATTACGTTATCCCGGAATAACCTGGCAATGAAGTTTATTGTCATACCCGCCTGTCGATGTGGTCTGTGTTATGGGAGTAATGCTGTTTTGATATAAAATTAAGCATAACAACTCAAAGAGGCAAGGGTGTGAACAAATTTTTGCAGGGAGTGACAACCCTGGTGTTGCGTCCATAGGCTACGGCAACCGCTTACCATTAGACGGGCCGTATACTTGTTAGCCTTAGGAGTACTAAAGAAATAATCTATAGCAATATCACTTGCCAAATATGAAATGCTTTTGAATTGTAAGGATAAGAAACTAAATAAAAAACGTTTAAATATTTTTTTTTTTTTGTATATAAATTTTAGACAATATAAGAAAGATTTAAAAGTATTCTATAAAATTATCTATTGTCCAGTAATTAAACGGATAATGTGATGTATCAGATGCTCTCCGATTAAGAAAATTGGATACATGTAGTCGTATTTAACTAACACTCGAAACCAATATTTAATTTATCCTTGCTTTTTAGATTTTGGATTGATATTTTTCATAACATGTCTCATAAGTAATGTCCGTCCATAAGTACTGAACAACCTTCTATTTTATTGTTGTTTACTTATTAAAAACGCTTACCACTCATAACTTAAACAAGTTGATGGTTTGAAAACGCAATTCCACTGCAGTCTCTTTTAGCACCCATTTTTAGAAAACATCTTTTTGACCGACGTACTAACTAATGCCTGTTTTAGTACGTATTTGGAAATAGAACTCTACCATAGACTAAAAATCGATATTCAATTAAAAAACCGAAGCTCAAAATATATATCACGTAGCTTTAGCTGGCGGTCCGTGAGGTTCAAAATTATCATGTGTATACTCCGCGGCGTATACCCGCACCCTTATTGAAAACATTTACATATCTATGTAGGTATCACGCGGGGAACGTGTCTCGCTCCTGACATATTGTAAGGAACGCTCAGAATATTATCAAAGTTAGCGATGAAATCGACGATTTACTACGCAGCTTTAGGTAATGATAGAATATTTTCGATCGACTTTCCTAAGAGAATTTCGCGCTGAATACGTTTTATCGTAACCGTATGGAATGGCTCCCCGATGAATATTCGGGATATGGGAATGCTTTGACTTTCCAATCGTAAGATGTAACGAGCGTATAACTTGATGTAAGTGCTGATTTGAACTTACAAATTGTGTTGAGACAAAATTGTAGAACACTTGGGCGGTGTTATACGACAATGGATATGATTTTATAACAAAGCAACAAATAGAATATGAGTATTGAGGCAACACAAACATTTCTCTAAAGGTAGGACACGAGAAAAAGGATCCATCCATCCATTTCATCTACGTTTTTAGATGAATGAATCAAGCTAGGAATAGAGTCGAAAAGAAATCAAAGACTATGACTAAATGGAAGAAGAAGTAAGAGAGGTAGAGCATAGCGTAGTGTTTATTCAAAGAGCAGCTCGACTGGGGAAGTACCTCCACCTTACAGAATACCGCAGCCAAATAACTTTATTTATTTATTTATTTATTGTAGGAAGACCAACAGCTGTACAATAACAAACTTAAAAATATGAATAGTTATTAGGAAGCCAATGACAGATCTTCACGGATATATCCCAGTATAAGATATAAATCTGTGACCATTTATGTTCTGTAAAGTTGTGTTCCTGCGCGTGAGTAAGGTCGCCAGGGCTCATAGGGGAGGGGGGAAATGTCGGTGAGCGATGCTTCGTGTGTTGCAAGCGTCCATATGGCTACGGTAACCGCTTACTATCAGGCGGGCCGTATGGTTGTTTAAAAAAAGAAGCATACATATTACGCCAACCACAAATTAGTTGGAAAATAACAGGACCAAAATTTAAATAATGCAACGCTATAAATAAACCACAATGTCCAAAAATACCATCCAATAAAACGTGTCCAAAAATAAGCAGCGCGCGGGAGACTGCGCCACGCCTAAACACGGGAGGGCAGGCGCTCCCGTAATCGGGCAGAAAGTTTATTAACATAAAATAACAAAGGCTAATTAGGCACTGAGGCCGGTTCAGTGTACCCTACCGACCTACCCGCGCATAATATTATCTCGCCACCTCCGTATTAAATCAGTTCTCGCTGCAAAGTTCCACGCTCTGTTCCACGCTACCCGCGAGTGCGCGCTCTGGATAATTAAACAGCCAAATACATAAATGCATATTAGTTTATCGAATGACGAATGCTGAGCAAATTGGAGCTGTTGTCTTTATGTGGAAGGAATTTAGGGATTTGGTACAAGTGATGGTCGTAACGCTTTAGGTTCAGTTTGCTTGGTTATCCATTATGTTAAAAATAAAAACATTTAAGTAATTTAAATCGAAGAAAGAGTTTAGCATAGCTTCATTAGTTAAAGAATGAGCATTTTGATCCATTAAGATGAATCCCCAATATTCCAATAAATCTTGGAAAAAAACTATATGTAGAGCACATTTTTAATTTCTGGAACATATTATTTTATATAGGGTTTTTTAAAGATTATACTGTACAAGGTTCCATGCACCATAATTAAAGTTAAAACCATATAAGGTTTTCACATTAGAACCGATGCCCATGGACTTACGCCATATTTTTTCTGACTAATCAAAAACATAAAATACTTGAAGAAAATTCACCATAAAATCTTAAAATATTGTATTAGTATTATTAGTTCCTAGTAGTAAAATACATCCGAAAACTAAATAATAGACCATGGATATGTGACAGATAAGAGAGATCCCAACATCCAACAAGAAACCTTTTTTCAAACTGTCAAAAAGTCCACAAAATAGCTTTGGAGGCCCAATTGCAGCACTAAGTTAGGGCATTTCTCGGGCGCTGCTGGAGGCCGTATGCAGATGTCTGTTTGCCCAGTCATTACCGCCGGGATGTTTGCCCCGGGCATGCCGCTCCGTGCTTGGGGCATGTCCAAGTCATGGGAAAATGGGCATGTTTGAGCTTAACATGGGCGAAGACACGGTGTTAGTGCGTCAGTATAATTTCTACTTCGCTAAGAGTTAGGCGAATGTTCCAACTATCACTAAATCTGAATTGCTCCTTAGGTTATCCGAAGACCGACATTGCAACTTTTTGACTATTAGTTATGATTTGATACTCCAATCTTATATGATGAAAAATAAAGTGTTAACATTTTTATGCATTCAATATTTTATTTACAACAAATATGTACAAAATACAATCTATATATAGAAAATTTCCTCAAGCCTGCCGCTGCTTCCGATTAACGGTAAGGTTCCCAGAAAGCTGGCAGCTTCCTGTGGTTTCCTCTTTGGATAGCCAAGCTGACGCGTTGGCGGAAAACATATCATTTTATTTCTCTTTAGTTATTCGTCTTACTTATTGTCCCTTAAATCTGTTTCAGTTAAAAATACTGAAAAGAAGTCATGAATTTTTTGGTAAAGTTCTTTAGCTTTATATTCATACGTTACCAACCCTCTATATCTACTCGCATAATTTTACAATAAAATCACTACTATGCAACAACACTTGGCATTCTATTCTTCCATATTACACTAATTTGTCAAGCCTGCAACTACTGGACAGTGAAAAAGTCCCACGCTGCCTTAACCTGAATATTTGCATATTGCATAAATCCTCTATATAATTATAATCCACTTTTAAAAATCGCTCCGTCCACCTAACTCGCGCCACGTCACAAGGGGCCATTATGTATGCATCGGGATCTTCATTTTTGCATTTGTAATAGGGATCATTGTGTAATTATTCACTCGTTAGTGCGAACCAATCTATGGGGGCAACGTATAGATGGCGCTTACTCGCCGTTTCAGTATGCAGCCGAGAAAATGCTACGTTAGCAATTTTTAAATTAGGTTTATGGAGATTTAATTTATCTTTCGGTATTCGATGCGTGAAAATATATTTTATATTTAAGTTTTCGAAGTTGGGTTTTACGTCTTCCATCCATATAAACCGGTTATCTGGTAAATAGCCGGTAAGTTTTAGATAAAAGAAAATGGTTTCCTCTCTAAAACATTGTTAGAAAATCTTTTTACATCACTTATAATAATTATTTTGTTGCTTACTTACATTATAATATTAGCATTAATATGGACCTTCACAAGCATTTAAAATTTCAAATGAGTATGACTCTAATGCGGGCTCAAAAGGTTGCTTTTGCTCTGTTTTTACCCAACTGATTTATTGTTTAATGACAGTTTCACAATTTAAATACTAGAAATACTGAAGACAGTGATAAATGTTTGCAATTACGGGAATCGTACGACAAATTACTAAATTGCATTAAAATTACCCGCAACTAATGGCACGTAATGTATCCTGCGGGAAATGTCTTAATGCAATTTTTCTGCCATCAGCTTACGTGTAATACTCCTGGTTATTTTCCTCGGGTGACTTGAAGCAAGTTATATATACTTTTGCTATTCTTTATACAGTTGTTGAATGACCGTTTATTTAAACTACTAAGAAATTAACGGCCTTGCTCATAAACGCTATTTAACTAAATCTACTGAATAAATGAATTATTATTATTATTATAATATTAGCGTTTATTAGTCCACAAATCAAGTGTAACCTATGGAATACGGATACGTTACGTTAATAGAATACCGTGATGTGAACAATGAAACCTGATTGATCTGTTTTCATTGATTTGTTGCATGTTTTTTTTTATTACGTTGTTCGTGCGTGACATCATATTTTGACGGCGACTTAAAATCAGTGCTGTAGCCCGGTACTTGTACTGGGCTTGCAGTTTACAACTGAGTCGCTGTCCATTTCTGATGTCACACAACACAATTATTATGTTCTTTCTCTTGTGTGTTTTTTTTCTTGTAATTGTGTTGTTTACTATTGCAGTATAAAAGTATTTCTTTCTTTTTTTGTCATATCTCATTATTATCACATAAAGTCGTAGTAAATTGCCAGATCACTCCATTTTTTTGGATACTGAAGCACATTTTTGGTCCACAATTTATGGTGCGCAAAGTGTAGTCCAGAAAAATATGACAATCTTCACGTGAATCAAACTTAGGTTTGTTTGTTTCCGCTTTGCCAAACCTATCTGATTTAATCAAGGCACTTGGCAAGATAAAGTAGCAGATCAACACGCTGGCGTCGTGCCAGACAACACGTTAGGACAACGGTGAAAATATTGATACCAACAGCATACTCGTACGTACCTAGATAGTCTTTCTAATCAATGCGTGAGGTCATTTGGGTGGACTCGTTACTTGATGTTTAATTTATCTGGAAAATAAATAAGTTAACCTAAGTCCTTTGTCTGTAAGATTATTGCCAATTTTGTAGTGAAAAAAATTCGGTTCGTTAGATGTTTGACCCCCTATAATATAAAAAAACGGGCGTAAAATCATAAAAACGCTACGTAAAAAATTTATAAAGCCAGTAAATTAACTGATTTTGTCTCTAAAACCCGTTATCCAAGTGTTTATCTTTAATTTAGGTCTCAACAAACCCCAACTTTTTAAGAAAGATTGTTTTAACAATCTTGAAAAGTTCGCCCAAATAAGCTTGTGTTTAGACGGAGTTTTACAAAGACTAAAAATATGCTTAAAATATACATGAAAATGGAGTTTTAGAAATCTCAATCTGATGTTATTTAGAAATTAAATTGAATACAAAATGAATATTAAAAGGAAAGCACATAACTATAATTTAAATACAAATTACGCTGGAGAAGTCGTACTGAAACTATTTTCTAGAAATACCGAAGCAGCCCAACCCGGTAAGCGCATGAACGTTAGCGCATTCAACCGGTTTTGTATGCAAGTTTCATGCAAAGGTGCGCACTTGAATAACTTAGGTCTGTTTGCATAAAAACTCGAATCTCCAAAATGCCCGTTTAGTCTACATTCGGGTGGAGCCTTTAATTTGCATAGAATAACAAGGGAAGCTTGCGGTGGCCCGTATAAAGAGCTCTCTTTGGTGAAATCTGCGCTTGTGCTATTTGGACCCAATCATTGGTTGCGGGACTTTGGCGGTTCATTATTTGTGTTTGAGTCTTGTTTGGCTTGCTAATGTTGTATACATAATCAATACAAAAACTAGAATGTAGTTAAACGTATTTTCAAATTTAAATCTTACACTTAGATCTAGGTAAAATTCTGCACATAGAAAATAAACACTATTTTGAGTTTTATCCAATAAAAATCAATCGATGTGCACCAGTGAAATGAAATGAATTATGTGTATCGTGACTTTGCAAGTTGTCTCAAAAAGTCCGTGAAGTATTTTAGTACAATGACCACCATTGTAGTAAAACATGACTTATATGGACGGTGACTGAAAGGACTATGTGACAGTGATTTATTGTGACTGGAAATTATAATATAACTTGACACAGGCAGAAATAAATCCTAATTTGGATTTGGTTGCCAAACTTAAAACTAAGAAGAAAAAAAAACATATTGCAAATATCATCATACGTTGTAATTTCATAAAAATAATAAATACAAGTAACATATTAATAACAGTAAAAATGTTTCTATATTGTACGTAGTGTACCTAATCTCTGGTAAGTTAGGTAACAAACCAAATAACAGACATTATATTCTCCCCGTGTAAAACTAATAACAGCACGTTTGAAACAGAACTTCTCACGGCACCAAAGTATGATTAAAAAACTTGGTAGCGAACTCACTGACCGTAATAAGAATACCTTCTCTACTCAAAGTATTTTTGTTAACAACAAACTGATTCGGGAGCTTGATTGATTGATTTGGAGCTTTATATTCGGCGAATAATAAAAACAAGCGAGATGTATGATTATACGTAATAACTTCTCGTCTGTAAATTGGGAATTACAGTCAAAACATGAGCAGAATCAGTAAGTTAACAACTGACTACCCCTCAAAAAGTGCATATAACATAATATCCAAAAAATATGTTCTAATTGTTTGAGACCCCTACCAACATATCTCAAGTCTCTATACTTAATTATAACTTATCATATTTTTTGTGCACGAATCTTGTAGAAACTCTTAAATAATAATTTTATTACTAACTAGCTTCAAGCCCGCAGGTTTCCTTGCCTCCCTGACTGATTTTAGTATCCAATGAAAAGAACAAATAGTTTATAGGTTTCCATAGCACAAGCTCTGCTCATCAAATAATGCCTAATTATAGATAATTATTTCAATACCAATTTTCATGCATTTTTCTTCGATAATGACGGAATCAAATTTAAGGCGATGATAGCTCAGTGGTAGTGACGTCGGATACCGAGATGAAGGTCCCGGGTTCGATTCCTACAATGAGCTTGAGCTTTCGGTGAAGGAAAACATCGTGAGGAAACCATAGCACGGTGGTAGGGTACTTTGTAGTACCCGCCTGGCTGGCTACCACCCTCAAGTTGAAAATCTGTCGCCAAGCACCTTTCGGTGTGTTCCGATAGCTGCACTTGAGAGCCAGTTCCTTCTAGGCTTTGTGTGCTTACCACCTTCGGCCGCATCGTCACTTACCATGGTGAGATTGCGGTCAAACACAGGCCTATAAACAGTAAAAAAAAAAAAAAAAAAAAAACCATACTTATCCGTACTTCAATCTCTGAATACATTTATTTCTATAATTTCATAAAGTAAGGCAACCCTCAGACTTTATGAACAAGTGACCTGACCAATAGCCATGAAATTTGGCAGAAAATTTGCCTCTCTAAATCATTAATGAAAAGCAAATAAACAACAGTAATGAAAGCTAGTTATAAATACAACACGATACAGAGCTTTGTGACCAGTCTTTATTGCGTCGTCTTGCATTACTGCTTGAATCATATCCATACTGTGTCTTGTTAGTTTTACGTACACATAAAACACTACGCTTCTCTCGATATAACTTATTATGCGTTATGATTAGTGTTATATTTTCACGGTAAAAGTCGGCGAATTCATATCGACCTTCCTATGATAAGTATCGATAACATATCGTTATGATAATGACGAATACGCTATCCAAAACATATTTTGCGTAATAAAATGCAAAATGTACCTATTTATCTGCTAGATTTTGCAAATAGTAGAGCGGATGAACACGGCTTTAAAATTTCCCGTCAGCTTCTCTCACTAAGTTATTTAGTATAATAATTATGCAATTTCAAATGGATTTAAAAGGCTTTCACTGACGATGAAAAAAATTAGCAAAACACGAAATAAAGCTTCCCAGAAATCCCAGTTGTATTTCAAAGCTAATTTTACATGGGTCGAGTTTATTCTTTCTACATGTTTAAAAAACACTGTCGCCACAAAAATCCCATTCAGTTGATGACAATAATTACTTAAACGTATAAAGCGTTTAGAAATAAAAAAGGTAACATGAATTACTTACGTACGCAACATTTATTCGTGGCGGTCATTTGTTTTCGTGTCCAGCGGTAATGTCCGCGCGTTTCCTGCGCATTTTCGCTGCGAATGAATCAACATTACCCTTACCTTTTGATACATAACAGAGTCGTTTTTAACGCATCCCTACATTTGAAAAGAAGCAAAACAATACGCATTACGGGGATAAAAAAAACTGGAACACTTTGAGCGGAAAAAGTCGTTGTTTTAAAAATAAACAGCGCTCCGCTATCAGCCGCCGACACTCCAGCGGGTTGACGAAAGATTTAATAATAAAAACGAACCGGCGCGCTCACTTCACTCGGCCAATATAAAAATGCCCTTATCACCTAGTATGGGAGCGTTCGAGGGTGAATTATGTTAGGTAGTACGCGAAAAGATGAAAATTAATGAGGTAAAAGTGAGTTCTTGCGACGCGACACTAGCGCCGCCGCGCCGTGCGACGCGCCGCCGGCGAAACTTAAAGCGGTTAGTGCCGTTTGATTCTTTTTTCAAGTTTTATTTTTCTAGTGAAGTGCAGCGGGTTCTTCTGAATTAATGGTCTTGCAGTCGTTTGGCGTATTTCAAAGATAATATTCGTTGTTAAATGATCGTTATTTAACATTGTTGTACGTTTCTTTTGTGCTCGATTAGTGTTAAGTTTCATGAGTCTGGACTCCGACTGTTTGAATTATGGCAACTTCTATTTAAGTAGTTATTTATGGAGAATTTAAACATCACACTATGCACTCTTTAAATTGGGTGGTAAAAAAAGAAAATAAACACCTTGAAGGTACGTACATAAGTTATAAAATCACAAACCCCAACAAAAGCACTTAATAATGTTCTCATCCACTAAAACTCGAGTGAACACAATTATTAATGCAACACCAGACATTACACTGAACTTGAGACGTATAGTTAATTCAAATTGATTACTTTCAGAACAGCGAGACTATGGGGTAATAAATGTAAAATCTCAAATCCATTAAGGGCGCAAACTTTTGTTATGAAACACGTACCCTAATTTTGTTGATGGAAAACTTGACTTGCGCCTAAACGTCTTGTGGAAAAGGTTTTTTTTAAGCCGGCGAGTACCGGCTAATGAAGCCGGAACTCGATTTACCTGAGTTCCAACTGAGGTAAAGGATTTTCAAAGAATATAAGAGTAGGTACTGCAGGGTGTTATGGATTGGTTGAATCCAATTTACTGCGATGAAATGGATTGCGGACCTAATTCTTATAGGTACTATTGGTTAGAATTTTCTTTGGTAGAGTTTATGTCATGTAATTTTTACATCAAAGCTTTTGTTAATACAGAGTTGAATTATATGAGTAGCAATAATTTACTACAAAATAATACAACAATATTACTACAAGTTAATACTTGGTATTAAGGTGAGTTACTTTATGATACAAATTTCTATTTATGTCACTAATTTAAAAAAAAAAATACGTACCTGATTTACTAAGTAAAATTTCATACCAAATGGAATCCTTTTTAGGGTCCGTTCGTCCGTCCGTCTGTTTGTCAGTACCATCTCATGAACCGTAATAGGTAGACAGGTGAAATTTACATTAAATGTGTATATCTATTACCGTTATAACAACACATAATAAAAACGAAATTAAATTAGAAATTAAAGGGTGCGCCCATACAAAAAAGGATTCTATTTGGCGTTCTTTTTCTTAGAAAAGTTGAGTTAGTGGATATTGTACGGAACCCTCCGTGTGCGAGTCCGACTCGTACTTGGCCGGTTTTTTTTAATATGTTTTAAGGTTGGCTGAACATTATATACTTACTTATATGTCCTTCATAATATCTTTAAAAAAAACCGTCTTCCAATAATTTTTTATCAGTTATGAGTTCAAAAAAAAATAAAAAAGCATCATTATTACACCAGCCGTAGATATGGCCGTGTCCAAAAGCCGCATTCCCCCAACCTTGCTCAATCTTCCCCGACGCACCCAACTATCATAGCAATCGTAATATTTGGCCACATTCATCCGAAATGACGAGCCGTCCAAGATTATATCTTTCCTACTGATTGTCGACGTACTGGAAATAATGCGAGCCTCATTTCTGCCATTTATCCCCCTGCTACTCTGACGCTTCGCTGGTGGGCGTTCACTCTAATATTACTGGATACTGTAGGGTATCGACAAATATATTTTACTATAGTTTATGTTGGGTTTAAGTAATTACGACAAACACATATGTTAGTTTTTTCCCAAAATTTCAGTTAAAGAGATTTTGTGACCTCATTTATTATCAAAAATTGAATATTACTAATGCAAACATAATATATTGCTCACCCTCACTCGGGTAATTTAAAAATAAATAAATAACCACCGTTTTAAATAAGAACCTTTTGTGAAAGTAATTTATTAAGACAAGGCGGTTTTATTAAGGATTAAGGTAAAGAACTTTTCCACCGGCCGGATCACCTGTACCGTCATATTTTATATTTGCTACCCTTAAACTAAGTGTACGTACACTTGAGATGGCTATACGGTCGCGAGAATTTTATAGACTTGCAATATACTAATACTTCTGTGGTCCATGCCATTAGAATTTCTTATGATTTATCTATCAGTTGGAAAAACGAGGTCTAAGAAGTCAATCGTCAGATAATAATGGAATAAGGGGCGCGTTCATTAAATGAAACTAAAACTCTCGCTCGACCATAGAGCTAGATAATTAATAGAGCGAATGTACTAGAGTACGGTCCGTGAGCACCGGTACGGTCCAAATGCCTTGAAACGAAGTGCGCGTACATAGTTTGAACGACTAAAATACATATAATGAATGCCAAATTCTCGTTTTTTATCGAGAACAAATGACAAGGAATCCATATTGACATTTTGTCTGTAAACCAACTAGTTCACGATATATGTGTGAATGCATATGGAACCTGCTCACGATTGCATTTTATATATTGCAATCTATAATATTCTAACTCCGTTTGACCACAAATTACCATGTTAAGTTTGCAATCGTAAAAAGCCAGAAAAAGTTACTAATGAAGACATTGTTCAAAGTTTTCAAAGGTCAGGTCTCTAAAATTTTTTTACTCCTCTTAGAGTAGTTACTTTACGATCGCCCTCAGTATAATATTTGAAAGCTTTTGAAGCGTCACTAAAATTGAATTGGCAATAAAAACCCGCCTTTTGCGACCTTATTAACGCAATAAATTACATCAAAAATAGGGTTTTAATAAGGCCTAGGCTCGGAGTAGCACACTAGCGACATTGTCCCGTGACGTGCGGTGTCCTGTCTGGATTAATTCGGCTTATTACATAGTCTCGTGAAAAAAAAGATAAAATAGGGCCGGCTCTAATCCCCGGGCTTCGTGGGGGCTGCAATATCGACATGCTACACAAATTAAACGAGTGTATACCGAGCCTTATATTTTTATGTTTTTCACTGTTCGGGTGGATTTGTTTTGTGACTTTATTTTCGTTGTTATGAAAAATGCATGTCGAATGATTATTTAGGTTATTTTGTAGATGTCATTCGTTAGATTTTCCAACGTGCATTTTGTTTATTTTTACTTGATGAAACAAAGGCAAAAAATCTTCAGTATCCCTTTTTTAGGATTCTGCGATTCTTTTGCGCAATATTTATTTTTTAATCGAATTTCAGAGGTATAAAATATTTTCACGAAACAAATACCTCTCCGAAAAATTGCAATTCAATACCAAAATAAGCAAGAACATTTTAAAAGCAAGAATTCAGTTTCGCGTCGAACCGGCTCACCGGCAAATAAGATTTCGCTTCGGCGACGTTTGATCTAATATTCAATAATGAAAATACGGCATTGAGTGGTCCCGGCAAAGCCAATTGTTGGAACTAAACAAGGGCTCTTATACCTGGACCCCGCTATAAGATTCTATAACTACCTTACTTGGTAGAGAAAGAAGAAGGAACTCCTTTTACGATAATTGGACGATGAATAATACAAGAGGCAGTTATTGCAGACCGAAACTGGAATATAAGTAAAGGCCAGTCGAAATTCGTTCGTTTAATAAATGGTTTTTTGCGGGGTTTTGTATAAATATTTTGATGGTGTATAATGGGAGGTTAGTTGCATTGTAGATTTGCAGTGGAATGATGGTTAAAATTTTTTAAGATAATTTGGTATGATATGATGGAATTTTAGTTATTCATATCGTTTTGTTATTTTTTCGGATTTCTAGAATTACAATACTTTGAACAATTCTTAGAGATAGAATATTATCGTTAATTAAAATACTATTAGTTTTACAAATTAAAATATTAATAACACTGTACATTCAAAGATATGAGTTATAATTACAATTTCTTAATCAATTAAGTTATTATTATGCAGTAAAAATAGTATTTTATTGTTAGCAATGCGCAACTTGTTCCCAATTTACAAAAACATAAACAAACACGTGTACCGGCGTTAGTTTATTAAAGGTAAATCCCTTGTCTTAAGAGCAGTTCCCACTGGCAATTGCAAGTCCTTTACGGCCGGAGTAAACTTTAAAAGATTCCTATTAACCCCGCAGCGTGGAACCGAGGCTTTTAGCCGCGTAGCCCTCTTACAGAACAATGGCTTCGTCGGCTTTCGACAGTGAGGCCCATTTATATGAGGGAATTAGGCCCGGGCCATCTATGGGCCGCAGCCCCATAAAACTAAATATTAAGGTTCGTGTATATTGGAGGTTTTATATAAACTGACAGGTAAACCTGTTTTTATTTGTTTTTTTTTTGAGTCGAATAAAGGTCATAGACAACTGATGAACAAAGATTCGTAATTAGTATACATGATATCAGTGACCTAAAGTTTAACCTGTAATAATATACCTATGTTAGTAAACGCTTATTATTGCGTTTTCAATTACGATATAGTATCTCTATTAAAGGAATTTACTAATTTCTTCCATAAATTGTTTTGTAAACAATAACGTGATTTTATTCATTTACTATCGTTAATTCCTTACCCTCAGGGTACTCAAGATACTATTTATTTAGGCGCCGATCCCACAGAAAGAGTTCTAGATTTCCGCGTTCCGAGTTCTGCATGCCGTGTTGACTATTGTGCACACAGCAAGCAGTCTAGAGTTCTAGAGTTCTGCAATATTCGCTACTGATCGCACATCATACACTTTTTTTTACTTTAAAGGCGCCATATAGCTTACAATCAACGCGGAATGCAGAACTCGGAACTCGGAACTCTAGAACTCTTGTCAGTGGGATCGGCGCCTTAGTGTTGTGCCTTAATAAAGGGTACAAATCATCATCAGAAATAAATTGATTTCATTTTGTCTCAACCCATAAATACTTTGACTCAATCAAACTAATGTAAAAACACCTTAAGGGCGCACCCGACCTTTTAACATTCGCACCCTTTGTGAGGGATTTAGACCAGTTTCAACTAGTTTAATCTCACCATCTATCCAATCACACCTAGCTATTTGTGTTTCAATTAATGGCAGATACCCGGTTCTGCGGTTATGCTATTATTAATAACGGTTATAACTAAGCAGTAACTACAGCTGCTATATATTCGTTATAAATTGTTCGGTATTAAACTCATCTAAGCCTAAACGTTTTAAATTAAGTTGAACCCTCTTCACGTAAAGTTCCTCGGAAATTTAAATTAGTAATAACGCTTTCAGATGTTTGGAGCTTTCAGGATTTTTTAGTCGATCTGTGGTGTGGGATGAGCGGGCACAAAAAACTTATGCCATTAACCAATTAAATCGCTAATGCAAAACATTTTGCAAAATTCTATAGACATATGTGTTGTGAAGAATGTATTAATACATTATGCTATGTTTTCCATATTATTAGCACTATTGAGGTAGGTATCTACGTCATAGAATAGCTTTTTTATACCACTAGGGTAACAAATGGCCCGCTGATGATGAACGGCGCCTATAGATGCAAGTCTTATTAGTTAAGTTTTATAAGAGAGGTAGAGCATAGCGTTTATTCGCTCTAAGAGCAGCTCGATTGAGTATGTGTGATATGGTGGATGATGAATAACTTTATGTTGTGTTCCTGCGCGTGAGTAAGGTTGCCTGAGTTCATTGGGGAGGGGAGAAGGGTCGGTAACCGCTTACCATCAGACGGGCCGTACTATTATTTACTGACTTCGTCGAAGGTATTTAAAAAAAGTATGATTCTATGTTCATATTCTTTTTATTTATTCTTTTTTTTTATTTTTTATTTACGTATCAGGTCTATTCGCGCACAGATTATAATCAAAATTTAATTTTGACTAACAGCAGCAGTTTCCAGTTCACTCGTGACCACGATCAATGCAACTTGATCGAAACGTCGAGGCTAGTCAAAATTAAATTTTGATAATAATCTGTGCGCGAATAGACCCGATACATTAATATTACTATGAATTTAGTTCGCGTAAGCTTAAAAAGTACTATTTATACGGTATCTTAAAAAATTACCGTATATCTTACCGTATGCAAATATTGTGAATATTTCTGGGATTAGAAGAATATAAGAATAGAAATCAAGCAACCACATCTCATCGTTGGTTTAGAAGTTCATATTCTAAACAATGTTGATCTCACAATGCCCACGCAGAGCCGCATTAGGCTAGTGACGGGAGGGCATCTGTAACGCAGCTATCAAGCGACGCTATCTATCTGCCACATGATATTAGGGTTATTCCAGTTTCTCACACTAGTGCACTACAGGACTCTGTGTTTCAGTGTGCTAGGCACTATCAAGATTATGTCTGAGACAGTTGTTAATAATCTCTGAGTCAGTGTGTTTAGAGTGTGTGTATCACAAATGAATACTCATCCAACAAAATGTGGCGACTGTATTTGGAAATGTTAATGAGATATATTGATAAAATTTTTAGATAAATTGATCTCAGATTCGACCATCTGTATACGAAGCCAATTAATGTTAGATTTGTCTTTTATTTAGATTTTCTTTTACGTAACTGTTTTTTTTTTCTTTTTATGTAGTTATAAATTTTTGTACTCGTATAGGTTTACACATTAAATTCACAATAATTAAGGTAAAAGGAACAAGGTTAATGAAATAACAATAAATCTTAGTTCACGCCTCGTTTTACCAAGGTAGGTAGGTATTATAGAATAAGAAACATTCACGTGATCTCACAGCAGCCCATTCAAAGCAAATTACAATTGGACACAGACTACAGCGTATCTAGTTGGAAAGCGGGCGTCTATTTGTGAGATACACTACCCAACCCTGGCGCTCGCCTCCGCATCCGCTTGTGTCTCAGACCGCTCCCGCTTCCGCTTGGCACAGGGCCGGATCTCATTTGTGTAGGCGAAATGCAATAATGTCTCAATGATGAAGTGGATGAGAGATTGCGGAAATATGTTGAATTACTGTTCGATTTTTTGTTGATAGCCCGGAAAAGAAAAGAGAGATAAGATTAAAGTTCACTAAGCAACTGTAATATGATGAAGAGTAATACCATAAATTATAATAAGTTACTCTTTAGAGTATAAGAACGTTTGCTCAATGAGCTTTAACAACCTTAGTATCTTACCAATTTGATAAACTACATTGATAGATATTTTTTGATTATTTGTATTATGTAAAAAGAAAATTACGCTTAAAATTAATTTAATTCTTAAATTTTTCACATTTGCGCATCACAGACTCAATTTCTAAAACAGATTAATTTAAATTTAGCAAAACGACTCGCCCGCTCCTACCTCCGTCCCTGAGCAGCACATTAAGTGTCAGTTTGGCAGGAAACCCTCTGTCTCGGAGGCAGTTATTTACTGTTGATCTCGATCTGTCCTCCGCACATCTACATATAAATCCCCGTCGTCCGTATGTACGTAGTACGTTGTTTGTTTAGGTGCTCGGACCGTGGCTACGTGTCCTCCTTTATTTCGCATTAATGACTTGTCTCTCCTGTAGAGGTCGCTAGGGACAATAGTTCTCTGTTTTCTATTCAGTTTGAGGGAGGTTTAGGTTTGTCAGTACAGGTTGAAGAGCTAATTAGGTTGATGGGTGTTATGATAAATATCAGAAGGTACCAACTGATTTACATGCAAGTAGTAAAAGTAAACGTCTGGGGCCCAATTCTCACTTCCCTCGAACTAGCCTTCGAATCGAACTTACGGTTCGAGTCCTATTCGACTGTAAAATTTCGAGGGGCGGAGTCAATTCGAACGGTCCCGACCAATCAACGCTCTAGCTGACTGGTTTCCCTTCTAAATATGCCGGCCTTGAAATTGCCAGAATAACGTAAAGTTCGTAAAAGTTAGAATTCGTGCTTTTTTCGATCGAGCGATCAGTTTCGATTGGGTGAGAATTGGGCCCCAGTGTTTAATTCCTGGATATGATCTGCTTATGTGCTGCTATTACGCTGTGAATTATTTAATTGAATTATGTATAATGAGTGACTAGTATACCAAAAAATATTGAAATTACGTAGGATCTGCCGAGAATTCGAAAAAATGAATTGCGTTAGCAATATTGCTTTAGCTTCCTTTTAGGGGGGCAGGTCACAATATGACCATAGAAAGAGTTGATGTGGCCGAAAGCGGTAAATATGAAGCCTGGAATGTAACTGGATCTCAAGTACGTCTCCCGGAATACAATGGCACGGTAAATGCCTATCAACATATTTTCAATATGACGGCGTAGAAAAATATAATATCTTAGTTTGTTTTACAGGCTGAACTAATTCCACTTACTATTCTAGAAAACGTGTTTACAGTTACCAAGTATTAGGTAAATACCTTCCACCATCGCAACTCTCGCCATCGACGGGGAGTCCATCCTCACACACTGAAACCAGAATTGTTTCGAACAGTGCGGGCTAAAAGGAGTTTTCTTCCGCGGACGCTTGGACTGTGGAATGAGCTCCCCGCCGTGGTTTTCCCAATGGAGTACAGCATGGGGTTCTTCAAAAAGGGTGTGAAGAGATTTCTGCAGGGTCGGCAACGCGCAAGTGATACCCCTGGTGTTGCATGCGTCCATAGGCTACGGTAACCGCTCAACATCAGGCGGGCCGTATGCTTGTTTGCCACTTAGTGGAATAAAAAAATAAAAAAAATAACGAAATATAATTTGCGAAAAATGCTGTCCAATATAAAATAATATTATTGATGTTACTACAATAATACTTTTTCAGTCTAACTTACCTTAAGTTACGATCCTACCTAATCTTAACTTAGATCGTAGATCCTAAGTTAGCTTCAAGTTATTTATTTAGACCGCTTGTCTCTAGTAGCATCTAAAGTAGACAGACATCTTTCCTCACGTCTGTCTAGATATTAGACCTAAGTTATGTTTAAGCACGTAAAGGTTACGAGAGGTTACTTCAAATGTCAAGTGTAGTTCAAAATGTGACCTTAATTCATAAGGCTATACTTATTTCTACTTAATTATTCAGGTCAAATTATTTTGAGACTTACATAAACCTAAATAAAATTGAAATTGAAATATAGTTTAATAGGTAGGTACTTGATGTTTCGATACATGAGTGAAAATAATCGTCGCTTGGGATCGTTGCTATTGCGTTTGTGTTTTGTTTCATCATCATCATCATATCAGCCCATGGATGTCCACTGCTGAACATAGGCCTCCCCCATTGATTTCCACTTCGAACGGTTCAGGGCCGCTTGCATCCAGCGGCGCCCAGCGACTCTGACGTCGTCGGTCCACCTGGTGGAAGGTCGTCCCGCTCGGCGCTATCCAGTACGTGATCGCCACTCGAGAACCTTTCTTCCCCATCGGTTATCGGCTCTTCGAGCGATGTGGCCTGCCCATTGCCAGTTCAGCTTACTATATCTACGAGCTATGTCCGTCGGTTTCGTTCTCCTACGAATGTCCTCATTTCGGACCCTGTCACGTAGAGAAATTCCGAGCATTAGCTCGTACCATAGCTCGCTGAGTGACTCTGGGCTTATTTATGCGGCCAGCAGTGAAAGACCCACGTCTCTGTCCCGTATGTCATCACTGATTGAAGACCTTTGTCTTCAGGCCCTAAGGTATTTTTTAACTCACACACCACATATGGTCTTCAATACCAGAGAGAATAGGGATTTTTTGGGTAAGAATGCAACATCCTTGGCATCGTCATAACTCCTTCTGAGGTCAGTTGACTGCCAAATGTAGAGCTTCAAATTGAAGCTGGGTACCCTACAAACGTTGTAAGGAGTCCTTACGAAAAACAATACTCATCTTCTTTAAGATCCGAAGGGCCTGTTGGCGCAGTTGGTTAAGATTCTATCTACCGCGCCGCAAGTTGTCGGTTCGATTCCCATACAGAACATGCATTTGTGTGCATGAACATGTCTGCATGTCCTGTGTCTGAGCATAATTATGTATATTAAGTAAGTATTTATAAATAAAAAGTAGTATATGTATTATATCAGTTATCTGGTTTCCGTAGTACAAGCTTTTTTTTATACGACTAAGTCGGTAAACAAGTATACGGCCCGCCTGATGGTAAGCGGTTGCCGTAGCCATATGGACGCTTGCAACACACGAAGCATCGCTCACGCGTTACCGACCCTTCCCCCCTCCCCTATGAGCTCTGGCGACCTTACTCACGCGCAGGAACACAACATAAAGTTATTTGGCAGCGGTATTCTGTAAGGTGGAGGTACTTCCCCAGTCGAGCTGCTCTTTGAGCGAATAAACGCTACGCTCTACCTCTCTTAAAGCTCTCCTTAGTTTGGAATCAGATAACCGTGTGTAAGATGTTTCTGCATATTTATTTATTTAAGATTAGACTTATCCGATATACCTTATCCGAACTAGTATCGATTTATTGCTTCAACTAACTAAACAATTAAATCAACCTATTTCCGATACGTACAAAATAATACCATAACCTAATCAAAATTGGACACAATTTACAAACAGCCAATAAACTAAGCAATATAACACATAAATTAGAAACAAAATTGAAGTTGCACAACAACAATTAAGAGTGGAATAACAACCCGTTAATTGTACTAAACATGTTGAATGGCCCCCGTGGAGCTCGTTACCGTCAACCCTGAGATTACATAATAAAATACACGATAAAACAAAGCGTGTGTAATCTAAAGTCGAGCCTATTTGATTCTGTAATTTTTCACCGGCAGAATAATGTAAGCTTTGCGCTCGGAAATAAGATTGAATGTGTTGTCTTAGCGTTATTAAGGTTGAAATTAGAATAGCGTATTTATTATTTTGTTCACAGTAAAACAAATGATAAATTAAAAAAAAATTTACTGACTTAAATACCTGCGGTCATCTTTGCTACATCTGCGTCATTTTCAAATTATTACTTTGTTACCTATTTGTCAGATAGTACATAATTATTTTGGGCTTTTAAGTGCATACACATTTTGGCGTCTATTAATTACTTAGGAAACATTAGATACCTATACTTCATAGATTTACATTGGGCATCGTGCCTCTATCCAGATGTATAGTCCGGTTAACCAAAGCATAAAACTAGTTAGTTTAGTATTTGTTGTTTTAAATTCATTGACCTACTTTTATATTATATATACGTTACGTGATTATAAAAGAAATAATTTATTTAAAGATATCCTAAAAATTTAATATTACAGACAATGCATAGGTACTAAAGACATTTTATATGAATGACGGGCATTTTTTTTGGACCAACTCTGCAGTTTTTTTAAACCAATATGCGTTGAGCGCAATACTTTCGAATCTAAAAACAACTTTATTTCAGGTGCATAATTAGCAAAATTACTGTGAAACGCCAACGCTCCAGGGTTGTACAACCTTATATTAAAGTTTGTTGCACAGCACATAAACGCATATTTCATTTGGGGTACAGAATAATTTCCAAATACGCAGATAAATCTCCTTTAAAGCTTAATAATAATTTAATGACTTAACCAAGTCCATTAAGTTACAAACTTGCTTGCTTATAATTACAAATTGTGCGGTGTTTAGCTAATTGCTTTTCTTTGAAGCACAAATTATAAGGTGTTCGACATTATTTTTAAGGGGGAAAATAAAAAATAAATATTCATAAATATCTTTCTTAAGCTGGCCCTCTGTGGCCGGCGCAACTTCAACGCAAGCATAGTCTAAAAGCTTGTTGTTTCATCCAACGTAATGTTTGACTGCGAGAGACAGCATCAGAGCCGTCGGTTATCAGTCGGTAAATTCCGCTGATCACTCGCGGCCGCTTCGCTAGGTCGTCATTCATGATTTCGCGTTCATAAAACTTGTTCCAGGAGTATACTTCTTGTGAAAAAATCTTACAAGTTTATGAAAAAAAAGTTAGTTATTTAGAATCTCCAATACATTTGCAAGCCTGGTATCTAAATGTTTTCTTTACTTTTACAATTTATAGGTACATTAGATATGGCCAAAGTTTAGGCAAAAACGCTGTTTTTCGGAGGCTTTGACTGAATTTGTTTCACACTTTTGGTAATTAAGCCTAGATACACGGCTAGATATAGTGCACAACATCTAACGAAAAATGTTTAACAACGCCATAATAAGTACAGAGGTTTTGTATTTAAAGTATGACGAATTGAGTCCTCTTAAGCTAACCAGTAGGTGTGTCCACATTACTGAACTATCGTTGGTACTTATTCAATTTTAGCTCACATTATTACCTACAGAAATTGATCATCAAACAGTAGCCCAAGCACGAATAATGGCTGAATATATAAACTATCAGCAAATATTTAAAATATCTTTTTTTATATGATGTTTTAGTTTGAACTTCTGCGATTCATTTCATGTTTATTAGTACAATTATAAATAAAGTTATAAATGTACCTAAACTAAAAACCTTACCTCCTTATTCATAATCGCTTTTTAACTCAGTGTAATAGTGTCCTCCGTCTCACTCTTTCGATCACCAAATGTCACGTGTCAGATAAAGACTTCGGAATTATAGCTAATCAACGTTTGATAACTTTATCATAAATAAGGGGGTTAATGTTTAAAAAAAATACCAACAAAAACATTGTCACCAATCACTGAGAATGTCACCTTTCATTCCACGTTTTTGTGCGTTTACGAAAGGTACATATAGTCCCACAAACTTATCTGGCCCGGTGGCCAAAAGAGGCACTAACGACGACATTATTCGCCATTGGTCAAAGAGAATACCACTACGTTCATTGGTTGTTTGCTCTACCAAATGCGATAGCAGCGACTCTCTCACCGGGCCAGATAAGTTTGTCGGACTGTATTCGTACTGCCGTTTTCTAGTTTCTTTATCGTTGGGCACTGTGATATTTTCAAATTCCCAAGTAAAGAATGTACACAATTGATTGATACCTACGCGCTACGTTTACGTTAAGAATTGTGAAAAAATGAATTGTAAAGAAATGTCGTGCTTGGGCTACAAAATGAACATATGCATAGATTAAAGCTGCATGAAATGAAATTAAAATCAATTGAAATAATAATTGGTGATACAAACTTACTACAATACTTGTACAGTTTAATTGTCGTCATTCTACTATGTAAAACATAATAACCTAATGCCAGTAGGCTTTGTCTGCCTTACACAATCTGATTTACAACTTTACTTTGATTCAGAACCGAGACAGCCTTCATTAAGAACATTAACATCTTTTAGCCTACTTGTTTAAAACTGTTTTTTTATATATTTAATTAATAAATAAAAATCAATAATAGAATCATTAAATCAAAAATACACAATAAGCTGATTAAAAATAAAAATAAAGCAAACAGAAAGCTTTCAAGAGCTGTTAACAAAACATTTGCACAAAGCGAGAATATCAATACCGAGAATGCAAACAAGACGGCGCTGAAATAACAACCTACAACACGAAATAATTCAGCATCAAACATTATGCACGGCCACGATCCAATAAAACTGAATTAACAATTAACACTTACTTAATTCAGACTCAATTAGTGAGAGAAGTGTAATGGCGAAACTATTACGAGAAGGAAGCTAGTTTTCCGCAAGAGAATTCTAGTTCAGAGTCCGGGCAAAGTTCCCAGGCCGTCTCGGCCGATGCATTTTTGGATGTGAGCCCAAATAACTTGTTGCAACGAGGGGGGCGAGACCTGTTGCGCCGGGCCTTTGCCTACCGAGCCTACGGACCGAGCTATTTTTGCCTGTAGACTGAGTTCAAATACATAATGAATGCGAACGCTCAACGCTTAGCCCAGTTATTGTAGAGTGTTGTGCCGCACGTGGGACTGTAGTCGCAGCCGGGGGAGTTCTTCAGGCCATTTGTAACGCGGCCGACACGTTTTGTTATGTTATTGAATATTTAAAGGGATCGCTTAGGTACAATGTAAGAGGCTTTACAAGTTTGTTTTCCTCAGATGTGAGTTGTGGGTCTGAAATGATAAGTTAATCTTACGAACGTAAAATTATTGAAATAGAAAATCATGAACGGGAAATTCTAGTTATTATGCTCTATTATTATAATTAGACGGAGAACACATTTGATTTTCTGGAGCTTTAATTGAAAACTTTACGCACAATTTTAAGTTTGTCTCTATGATCTACTCTCGAAGTACTTACCATGTGTTTTTCTCGTAATATGATACGTTCGAAAACACTTTTTTCGTCCTTATGGAAAACTAGTCGCAGAAATCACATGTGTTCCTTAGTATTAAGATTATCTTTCCGTAAACTCTTGTGTACTTTTAGGTCCCATTTTCCCCTTCCCCAGGAAAACATCACTTCCGTGAATTAAACAATTGTTTTTGTTAACTCAGGACACATTGTTCCAGGGCGCGTCCTCGAGCCTGGTGGTGAAGTTCGCGGACACAGAGAAAGAGCGACAACTCCGGCGCATGCAGCAGATGGCCGGCAACATGAGCCTGCTCAACCCGTTCGTGTTCAACCAGTTCGGGGCATACGGCACCTACGCCCAGGTCATCTCGGAACAGGTGAATATTATTATTACCTTAAATTTTTATTGGATCGGTTTCCGGGGATATAAAGTTTCTGACTCTGTCGAAAGAGAGGTTGAAATCTGGTGGTTCCAAAGTTAAATGCGAAAACTTTTTAGCTTTATCATAATTTGCTGATAAAAATTCGATGCTAACATTTCTGAAATTACTGTATTTTTTTATTCAATTTTTTTGTAAGGTTATCAATGTTTTCTCGTTCTCTATGTTAGGTGCTTTTTAAATCCACTTTCCATGTCACTCTCATCGAAATTAGCAGCATTCAACCACCCAGTCTGATAAAGGCATATCTACCTATATAAAATAACAATATATAATTTCACGGAACATTTAATCGTATTCAAAGATACCTAAATACCTACTTGGGTAGGTTCAGATTCCAACCCCCGATCCTGGATTGCTTACATTATTTAATCTAAGAGGGTCGCAAGATATTTCAGGAGACATTTCTAGAATATTACGAATTGTATACCTAAATACCTACCGTTAATCAAAACACAATACTATTTGTTAGATGCCTACCTATTCTCATGACCGAATTAATCACTTTGTCAATTATGAGGCAGGTAATGAAATGAGAAAAGAATTTAAATACAGATAGAGCTTCTCTATAGATATTTTTCAGTTTGAACGGACCTCGATTTAAGTAACAGTAAGAGTGCGTATAAAGCAAAATAACATATCTTAGAATTGAAATTAACCCAAGTAAATAATATTTAAATGAAAAAATGGGTATTTTCTTTATATAATCGAGGGTTCTCTCTGAGCAAAAACATAATGGAATATCTAAATTCGATAAATAATATCATTAACGTATGACCTAGGGCTGATACTATAGATTTTTTAAAATATTCTATAATTTACGAGTTATTTAGATTAGAAGCGCTTAATTCATTTTTGTTCCGCGAAACACGCTATCTCCGTCTCATGCCACGTGAATATTAGACATAAGTTTGTTTCATCTGACATTGGCCCTGATTCTGTTGTTCACAACTAAACTAATTTTAATCTAACTATGTCTCTTTCTAACAAAGAACATAAGAAAAGGATGTAAGAAATTTAGTCCTGTCAAATTAGTCCAATGCTTGTTTTCAATATAAATTTAGTCGCCATCTGTCGCGGTTACGCCTAAATACACGCAAAATAAGACGGCAAAGATTAATTTGACAATTTAAAATGTGTTCTATCCTTTTTCAATAATCTTCGTAAGAAAGAGATGAGATGTGACTAAAATTAGTTTAATGCGATTTACAACAGAATCGGCACTATTGCCATATTTTTCTGGCTTTATACGCCATCTTAAGTCAAAACTAAGCTTTATTTGGTGACCTTTGTCCTCATCATCACTGATCATACTTTTGACCTCAGCAGTTGTTAATATAATGATGTGTTTTTGTGTACAGCAACAAGCTGCGTTGATGGTGGCTGCGACGGCGCAAGGGTACATCAGCCCCATGACCGCGCTAGCGTCTCACGCGCTCAACGGAATGGCCAACTCAGTCGTACCTCCTACATCTGGTAATTATTACACCTTTATGCTATCACGGTTAGGAGAAAACCTGGATGTGCGTGTCCTTATTATAGAACCTTTAGTTTATGCGTCAACTGCTCGTCCAGCCTCAAGAGGTGTCCCTTACATTTGATGACCTCAAAACTGTGAAGTCGTACCCAAAGTTTATTAGAAAACACTCATTCTTTCTAAGACTTAGGTAATGTTAAACCACAACACGGAGGTAGGGTGCTGTTGGATACCAACTGTAGGGTCACAAGCAAGGCTCAAGAGAAACAACCAAAGATCTGGGGACGGGGGTCCATCAGCGTTTCCGAGTGACTTGGACTCTACAGGGGTACCCAACAGGTACTTTGTGTCGCCTGGCTGGCCACCACCTTCGAGTTTAAAATCTGTCACCAAGCACCTACCAGGGTTTCCGGCACTTGAGAGCCAGTTTCACCAGCCAGCCTTCTCGGCTTTGTAAAATCGACAACACTTGGCAAACCTGCCGATATTATTATATTCCCAATTTTTGTTGAAGCTATGAATTAAGGTATTTGTGTTGTATTGTATGAATTCTTGTTATCCAGCTAACTAAATAGGTACGGTTTACAGACAATTTCTCAGGTCTGGCGATAGGCACGGGCGCGCAGCCGCTGAACGGCGCGCTGCCGTCGCTGCCGTCGCCCACCATGCCCGGCTTCAACATGGCCGCGCAGACCGCCAACGGGCAGCCGCAGCCGCAGGACGCTGTTTACACCAACGGCATCCACCAGACATTCACTGGACGTGAGTTCACCATACTTTACTTATAAGATATAATTTTAACTGTATACTTAGGTACTCTTGAAGATTACCTTCTTTATGGATAACGAGATGTCCTGCCTAAGGGCCTACGCAGACCGGGACGGCATGGCAAGGGATTTTAATTTTTACTAATGGACATTCAACCGTACTGTTACAGAAATACGACATAAATTGCTATGTTTTAAAATGATGCCGTGGCATTGAAAGGGATTTTATCGCACGGCATTAAAAGACGCGCCACAGGCTCCCGTGGCGGGATGCCGTGGCATACTGCGGTAGGCAACGGCATGCCACGGACTCGAATCGATATCAACACCAAATCCCAATCTACCATTTTAAAACTGAGGCACACGAACACTCGATCAAACGCAACTGAAGACTAAAAGTGTATCAGGCAGCAGGAGTCGCTGAGGCGTGCTTTGTCGTGCCGCGGCACGCCGTGGCAAAGTGCTGGAATGCCGCGGTATCTAAGCGGCCAGTGTGCGCTGACTCACGGCAAAATCCCTTGCCATGCCGTCCCGGTCTGCGTAGGCCTTAAGCCATATAGGTACAGTCGAAGACATAAATATGTATAGGTGCACTTAATGAAATTCAACATCATATTTCTCTTAAACTATTGATTTTAATTAGGAAATATTATGCAGGCAGAATCCTTTAACCTATAGGTACCTATTATTATGATTTGTGTAATATTTCATCATTGAAATCTATACAGTGCGAGAAAATTGCTAATATATATTTATGTGCTCGACTGTACCTATATGGCTTAGGCAGGAGGTGTGGTTGCCTCCCAATCAGGATTATCTACGAGAACTTTAAGTACTCTAGCACTTGTTTTCCAAATCATGAGTGATGAAACGGCACCAAATTACCAATCCTATTGGATGCCTCTGGATACTGCTATATGCTAGATCAAAATAAACTACCCAAGTAATTTGGTCACCTAAGAATACATCGATAACCAATAAAAGAATCTCAATGCTGTACAGAATCGGATTTAGGTGTAAGTCAATGGGCATGCCTTCTCAAAAAGCTTATTAGGTGTATATTTGTCAGCGGTGGGTGTGACGGCGCAGGGGTTGCCCAACGGCGAGGCGGCGGCCCTGCAGCACGCCGCCGCCGCGTACCCCGGCATGCAGCCCTTCCCGGGAGTCGGTGAGTGCCGCACACCTCACTACCTCTCACATATCACCTCACAAACATTACCTGCACTGCAGTCACACCTCTTGTTATTTTGTTTGAGCTATCCCAAATATAGATATGATGTTTTATTAATGGGTGTTTCACATTAACTTGGTTACTTATAACTAACTTATAATTAATCCGGTATTACGGGATTCCTTATCCGTAATATCGGATTAATTCATAACCATCATTACCGGTATTAAAATTTTCTGGTACTGATTACGGGATTCTGGATCCCAGTGTGCCATCATTCCATTGTACCGTATGGTGCATCACCATTAAATTTTGAAAGAAGTTCCTAGTTAAAAATATTCATTGTAATCAACAATTGGATAGTTTGAAACAAAATTCAAATTGGTGTGACTGCGAAAGACCTGTCACTGCTTTACGGGACACGCATAAGTTTTTGTTACTAAAAGTTTGACAAATCTTCTCAAAGATTTTGACTAAAGTAATCAACGATGTTATTATCTTTTAGTAACGAAAGCTAATACCACAAATATATTTATATAGAATGAGTATGGTACTATTTGAACATTGTAATCATTATCGTGTCTATTTATTGGATGGATGATACATATTGCTGTGCAAAGGAAACAAATGTTATGTCTATTGTGTATAGAGTCAATTGATTGATTCAAACAACATTTATTGTTAAATGTTATTTTGTTTGATACATTTTCACTGGGTTTATCAATCAATTGATATTGAATATTTTGGAAACGATGTTGTCGTATTAATAGGGTTACTATGTGCTGTTCATTTCACGCTTTTAATTATTGTTTATTTTCATAAATTCACATTTAGTAGTTGTATGTTCTGTGTTGTCAATTTATTTTTATTTTTTGTCATATCTTAATGTAACATATATAGTTTGATATACAGCGTGGAAATATGAAACAACGTCAATAAATCAGTATTAATCATATATAAAATAAGTAAAATAATCTAGTTTATTTATTAGCTTCATATTGCGTCATAATTATGTTAATGCATGTATGTACGCAACAATTAGGTGTTCATTGTGAAAAATGTGCATATTAATGTTCAACAGCTTACCCAGCAGTATACGGGCAGTTTCCGCAGCCCATTCCTCCGCCGATGTCGACCATTGCGCCGGCGCAAAGAGAAGGTAAGTCATGCCCTGAGACGGACGGAAACTAACCTAACCGAGACGAACTTTCGACAGAGGACTGTCACTCACACAATTCTTAAATCTTCACCTTAAACTTCTCTTGCTGTGCAATCTATAACATTGAAAAATTCAATGAATGACAAAGGAAGTAAACTATGTTCATTGAATTTTTATAATACAACTATCCGTTTTCCAGCTTAGACGATTATAGATTTGAGAAGTTTCCACTTTCATTGGACATTAAAGTGCTTACGATTGCCTTCTAAATTATTTCCAAATGGATGCAAAGTACCAACTATGCGCATATGAAAATTAACAGCTGCTGTTAGCTGTTTTTTGTTTTATTTTGTTTAACCAAAGCTCACTAATTCATTTCAACGTCAAAAGCTGGAAAGCGCTCTCTACGTTTGTAGTTTGGCAACAATACGTGTATACTATCTGTCATAGTCTGTGTTATATTTTAATCTTGTACAGTGACAAACAGAAACATAGATTGGCTTATATTTTCACTCTACGATTTCTTCTACTCTTAAACAAGTCTGTCGCTGTACTCTGTAGGTATGTGTATTGTGCATTATTGTGTTATGTTATGTGTATTAAATGTTGAATTGTCTTTCTAACAGATATATCAGGAATCTCATACGCATACTACTGTGCGTGTAACAATGGAAAATATTAAGAAAAGTAATGACAGTACGACAAAAAAAAGTTTTTATTATAATAAATAAAAGCGTGTTAAAAAGTCACTAACATTGTCGTACTGTCTTGTCTACAGCATGTAAACAAAATTACGAATATTGGTGTTTGGAGGCAGATTTGTGAGTTCTTTAAAGATTTTCTTATGTTCCCAGGTTGCTCGATCTCGGGCCCTGAGGGGTGCAATCTCTTCATATACCACCTGCCTCAGGAGTTTGGGGACGCGGAGCTGATGCAGATGTTCTTGCCGTTCGGAAACGTCATCAGCAGCAAAGTGTTCATTGATCGCGCCACTAACCAGAGCAAATGTTTCGGTGAGTTTATTTAATTTATTAGTTATCTATGGATAATTTTCTTGCAAATGAATAGTCGTTTAGCGTCTATAAAGCTGGATCAACCAACACCAGGATTCCGGTATTTTAATACCGGGATTACATTGAATATAAAGTTATTAAGTTGATAACTTTAGTTAATTAAAAAACAGACTAATAATGACGACGTTTTTTTATTTTGCTTCCCACAAAAAAACAAACGCTCTTTAATTTCCAGGTTTTGTATCGTTCGACAACCCTGCGTCAGCCCAGGCGGCCATTCAGGCGATGAATGGCTTTCAGATCGGAATGAAGCGGCTGAAGGTGCAGCTGAAACGGCCAAAGGATGCCAACCGGCCTTACTAACCCTAGACGCCGTCCCTGCGCGTTCACGTCCTGCCTATGGTAAGGACCTTTTGATATGAGCTTCTAAAAGCGGCAGACTGTTCTGAAATCATCAACAGGTGAATATAGGCCTTTTTTAAGAGGGCTTTTTTTGTAATTTTCACGCTATGCGAGCGTGTTGGTTATCTCAGTAAGCAATCAACTGAGCAAAGGTGGAATGATGACAACTTGTTTTTTTTTGCTGATACCAGAAACCGAATTTTAACAACGTAAGGCTCTAGAATTCTCTGCATGCAAGACTTAGTTATTGAATACTACCACACTGAAAAAAATACATGATAATTGTTAATCATGGTTTCTGCAAAAATGTAGTAAGCAACAGTTATTTTGTTCCAGATGGCGATCGGATTGTTCCACATACCCACGGCACGACTGTTCGCGTATTATCATCAATTCTAAGGAATTTAATAAACATTGATTGTATAGTAAATATCATTACCTACATACTTACCTAAAGAATTATGCAAGCCCATTTGGCGAGTATACTAAATTAGTTAAAAGTAATTTATTAAATCAGCGCGTAGGAATGCTTCATTCTTATCATTATCGATTAATCATTAAATTACTCTATTATATTATTATATATACAATTTATTAACTTTGATTAAATTATTATTATTATTATTGTAAAAATGACACGTTATAAAAATTTTGTCATTCGTAATCTTACTTCTACTTCTAAGTACTTAACGTTTAAATGAAAACTTTTAAAATAAATTTATTATACTAGTTATTTGCTTGGAATAAGCCAAACTGAATTTATTAAGTAAGTTGAAAATGTAAGAAAAAAATGTATTTTAATTAATGTATATTGCAAAATGTAGCGCCGGGGGATGTGCACTAGTATCTTTGTTTGACATTATGTTGTTTAATTAATGTAGTGTAGAGCAAATAATAAGTGAGCTGAAGTGGGTGCGATGCTCAGCGCAAAGTCCCGAAATTTTCTTCGCTTTATCACTGAATCAGAAACTTGCAAATAAACCGTCAACTACTTTCCTCTATTATTGTGAGAAACTGTTATTCTAGTTTCATTATACAATTCGTTAATTCTTCATTCAACTCATCTGTAGAAATTGTATTCTATGAATTCAGATCTTAATTATGATTAACAAAATCAACTCAATCAATTTTGAGAATATAGTTTCTAATATCGGAATTTCGCGAGTTTCTTATTTCGTGATACTATAAAGTTATATCGACGCACGTTCCGTTAAACGTTTTATTTAGTTGTACGTAGATGAATAGTGCAAAGATACGCGTGTGACGTCCCGGTCCCGGTGCATCGCGGACACTGTTGTCTCCCACCGCCGAACTGTTCACAAAATAATGTAAGTGCTCGGTATAGATCACTATTGGAGTATTATATGTCCTATATTTTGTTAAATTTTATTATGTGTGTGTCTGGTAAGCTAATTAGCTGGGTCGTACCGCACGACAGTCCTTTATATATAACTTTATGTATAATATCCATGTATAGTACTGTTAATAATCAATTTAGTTGAGTGAGACGTGAAACGGAATGTCGTGGGGCTTTACTATTAGAATAAATTTCAATGTAAACAGTAGATGAAAGTCGTTGTTGTGCGCTCTGCTCCTTCTGTGCGTTGCGTTACCTAACTTTATTCTATATGCCCGCGTCTCACTCAAACGAAATAAATTAGAATCTTAAGTCAGGCGTACATAAGAACTATACGCTTGACAATATCAATGACAAGGATCAGTCTGTTTGTCTATGGTACGCCCGGCACCACAACTTACATGTTAGTGAACAATGTTGTTGAACAAAAAATTAAATTAAATATTTGTATTTAACGCTGTGTACAAATGAAAGTGCACTTCAACATAAGACCGAAATACTTAGGCCTTTGTTTTGAAAGATCGTGTTATTATGTGTTGTAAATTCCAATATGGGCTGTGATATAAAAAAGTATAATATCAACATAATGGACTGTACAGGCCGTTCGTATCTATATTGCATAATATGTGTGTTCGCTCTGTTACCTAACGCACACTTCGTAAAATTGAACTAAACTTAAAAAATACCTCTATGAATTTGGTCTTCTGTCCACGTTTAGAAATGGAAGAGACAGCCTAACACAGCTGTCAGTTTGTAGGAAATGCGGATAATTGGCTCAATACTGATCGAGTACTTATATCCGGTATTGGGGTACTTTCCAAAATTTTCTACTAATTACAAAAAAAAAACATATTTTTCTACATGGCCATGAAAATTTTAGAAAGTAGCCCAAGGAAAATAGTTAATTAAATATTAAAACTTTTTAGATAAAATTGGTAATATAGCAATTAGTCAAATATTCAATTTGATGTGAAGAGCAAGGAGAGATTGCGCAGTGTGCGTGAGGTACAAAACTCGCAATCAATGCGACGTCAATTCATAAAGAGCGTGCTTCCCCAACTTTGTTTCAAGCATCGGTGTGTGTATACATAAACATATATAAAACTATTCGTGTTAAGGTGTTAAATACAATAACTGTGACTAAATGCGTCCGGGGAGTCAACAGTGAGAGGAGCGCGAAACAACAGATGACAAAAAAAAATCTAGTGTAATTTCTATACAGACAAAAATAGATTCATAATCAAAAAAAAGTACCAAATAATATAATATGATACTGAGATACCTTAGATATATTGTGTGCGCGCGGGCGGGCTCCGTGCCCCGGCGGCGGCGGGCCGGCAGGCATGGCGGTGCAATGCGAGGCCGAGGGGCGGGCCGCAGGCACAGCTCCCTAGCCTCTCTTGGGCTGCCAACTATTATATACGCCAACATTTCATTACAAAACCGCTCAGTATCAGTAGGTATATGAATAGGAAAGATATCCAATACCGTAATGCCGATACTAGAAATTCGGTATAAGCATGATACCGGGATTTCCTATTGTAATGTTGGTAGCCCTGTTGTTTGTAGTGTACGTAGGCCCCCGCGGACGCCGGCGCGGCGGTACAAGCCGCGGCAGCCGCCGCCCGCCTCTAGTCAAATATTACACTCACCACGACATAGAATTTTATATTTACACAAATAATTATATTATATCGATATAGTATTCTAGTTTTAGGCGTTTATGATTTACGAGTAAGTCGTATGTATAAAACGATTATACGTGAAAATTAAGCGTTTCTAGTTCTTTTCTCTATAAAATTACGACTGTGCAATACGTTGTTATGCTTTTTAATGTTTGTTTAAGCGTCGTTTTTATTTAAATTTCATTGTTTAATTTATTAGTGTTTTCTTAACGTTACCTTTATAGATAATTCGTCGACCGTAGAGCCGGCCTCGTCACGCCCGGGCCCCAGTGACGACATCACGCCACCAGTCGGGCTATGCGTAACGGACTTGCGTTTCCTTCTCTCGCGCTTACGGAAAATAAAGCGGTTTGCAAAGTCCCCGCACGTCCTCTTACGTATAAAACGACTCAACACTTAGATAAAAATAATGATGAAGTTCAGGTAGCGAGTAGAATCTCGGTGAAGATCGTAAAGAGGTTGCTCTTGCGCACAAAGGCCGAGCTCGAGTCGAATGTGATGGTGGAGTGCAGCGCTGACGACAGCGGAGCGGCGGCGGCGGCGGCGGCGGGCGCGCCCGGCCCTGGACTCGCTGGTCGCGCGACTCATACATAGATAATGCACTATAACTAGAGGCGCGACTGCACACGCACCACCGGGCCGCGCCCGCGCCGCGACCTTCTTAGGATACAGATAAATCGATGCCAAACCGGAAGACGTATACTTAGTATATCGATTATATCACCTCGTGGGTAATGTAGGTAAAGCGTCCGGCGAGTCGCCGCGAGCGACTCCCGGCCGAATTAATAATATTGTGTACTTATATCTTTATACTGATTAAAATTAAATTCCCTAAAGATATATTGCGGAGACGCGAACGTTTGTAATAGATTAATGAGTCCTCTCTGAATGTATAAAAACAATCGCCCATAAAAGTGATTCTAGGATACAGGGTATGCTTTGCAATTATTTAAATGTATCTAAATGTTTTTCATGTAGGCAGATATTGCCTACTCTCTGACTTAGAGTGCGATTCGTCGCACGTCTGCCACCCCGGCGCGGCGCGCGGCGGCCCGTGCCGCGTCACCTCGGGTCCACTGACTAGTCTGTCGCGACTTTTTTATACTCTCTCGTAACTATCGTAGTGTAACAGACTCATCCTCATCTCACTGCTGTCCCATACGCGACTCGAACGGAACTAAACGCTTCGCTTGTTTCTTTGTAATAGTACCTACTGCCGTGCCGACGAGACGCCGGCAGAGCATCCTTCATTCCAAATTAATGCGACTTGCGTTACTAAAGTATCCTCATTCACTTGTCATCACCACCATACTCGATGCGTGCGCTCGAGCCGACCCTCGCAGCTCCGGAAGTACCCAACGAACAAAGTAGGATAGTGTAAAAGCAAATCGTTGGCGTCGTGTAGGTCACTGTATTGGTTCGATAATGCGCAGTTTGAGAGTTCTCGCGAAGCCGCGGCGGCCGTACTCGAGCGCACAGCGAACCATCGGAAAACAACATTAGTATTACGAAATCGAATTTCTTAATAAAAAATAATAAAAAAAATACTATTTAACTCCTAAAATTTTATAAAATATTTATATCGTTCGCATACTCAAATTCGTCGTAGCGCTCGCGTAGAAGTGAAAACATTTTCGATGCACTCAAGGACGTTTGAATTGGACCGTTTGTATAATGGTAAGCGATGTTGGAGGCGGATCGTTATTTAGGCGAAAATAGTTAGTTAGATCGTCGGATGGTGCGAGGTGCGGCTACCACCGCGTATACACCACGTTGACTAAACACCGTTCGATGCTAGTTAGTACATAAGAGGATTGCCAATATTTTAATCAAAAAAAAACAAACCTTAGAATTCGGAATAATTAATCATATTATATCTATTTATATAATAAAAATATGGAGAGAGGCGCATAGTGCTTTTATGAATTGTAGGACCTAGTAATGAAACAAAACGATCTAGTCATATCTCTTTCTGTTATTTATTTTTTCTGACGCTTAGCATAGTTTAGCTTCAAGCACGATTATACTTATACTTTATCCTATTTACTACTTATACATTATTTTCATCTATTTATAAAGTTTTACCTTTTATTTCGGTATATAACTCCGTACTTAATAATAAACAATAGATATGTTATATTAACAGATGTATATGCCTACATTTCATTAGATCGTCGTAATTTAGCAACCGCTGTGACGAGGAAAATTATGAATTAAAATATTAATTTTAATAAGTTATCCAGAATATTGTTAATCCGTAATTCATTATTACCTATAAAACATTAACGTTAAGATTAATTGAAATAATTTTATTGGTAGAGATTGGTAGAGCACGAGTTATGAAGAATGTAAACCTTATGGTTAAGATAGGAGTTAAAGTTACCTTAGAGCAAGTTATTGAAGAGTATGATTTAGATAGACGAAGTTCATAGTTCTGCTAAAGATTGTTAATTATATTGCTGACTGTACATTGGTTTGATATCCAAATGTACAGTCGGCAATTGTGAAAATTAGAACAAAAATCGCGCCGTCCGTAAAGATCTCAGAACTGTATTATAAACTGTATCCAATATCATTTTCTGTTGATTTTTGAACGCTTCGAAATAATCGTACAAAACATGACTTAACCGTGTAAAATGTAGTTAATCAGATTTTATCAGTTTTAATTTTTATTTGAAGACGTCGATATTTTATTTTGTTACCTTTAACACGGGCTTTTGAATCCAATGCAAGGTAATACATGCTTTTCAGGTCGATTTTTCTACCCTCAGATAATAGGCAAAGTTTCCTATATATTTATTGGCATCCTATTATCTCTTATAATTATAAATTTTTATCCATAGTTTAAGTGTAATTCAATAGGTTGTCTGAAGATTGAAAAATCGGCTAATGAAATTAAATTTTAATTAACTCCGTTACGCTCAATTTTGGCACAAAAAAACGCACAAAGATTATAAAATCCATTAAAAATAAACGCTATAAAGAATGTACTTACTATAAATTACGCAAAAACACTTTAGAAATAAAGATTGAAACGCTCGTGTTAAGGTTGATTGAAGCAGTGTGCATATTAGTTCCACAATAATTGAGTGTGTACATACAAGTGACGTCATATCTTTAGGAGCTTACTTACCTTTAGCCCCGGGGACTCCCGGGCGGGTGACAGGGTGTCGCTGTTTAATGCTAAGTGGAAATCATAATCATAATACCGTCTTAGATTCGTAATACGCCTTGGATTCTTATAGAAGGAAGACATTTGAGTGTCTCTCAAATTCTGGGTAAGAAATGGGCAACGCAGGCTTCTAGGTCAGAATGCGCATTTTCAGAATATACTGGGACTCACAATCTATATAAAATAATCGCCTGTCTCGTATATAAAGTATACAATAAGTAACTTAATGTAAGTGGTGTTAAGTTCTGAATTCACTTTGGTGTATTTACAACTTCGATCGATTCATCCTCATTATTAGTAATAAAACCGTTACTATTAGGAATGTTAAATCGTAACTGGTTACATTAACCAACCAATTTATAATGTTGTTTGAATTACTTAAAAACCGTAACAAAACTCTAAACTTTTTAGATTAAATGAATATCATGTGTGCATGTTCAATGTTTGCCCTAATCTTTTCGCCCAGAAAGTAAAACGATGTAAACTAAAAACAGCGTAAAACAAGCACACTCGTTAATACTCGTAAACTATGTCCCGCACATTGTTCTGGATAACTTATATTGGAATAGTTTAAGAGTAAACAACCAATCGGGTCTGTTCGGGATTATTCGGGACAGAGTTTCGACTTGATGACTTTAGAAGTTGTGGAACTTTACTTACAGGATACAGCATGGTTAACGTGTATAATATATAGCACATGCAAGAGATTAGACTACATTCTATAGATTCTTAATAGTTTAACGCTCTAAATGTGAGATTGTGGATTGATATTTTGGCACTATTTATATGAAATGTAATGTCAAATATCAATCCACAATTTGAACATCGATACGCAAAGTTATATTGTCAAAATATGTCTTTAAATATCATTTTGTAAAGATACATCTTTTTACTACTCGGACACTGTTTTTTCTACGAGTATGAATCAAATTCATATTTTCATCCTTTTTTTGTCGAGTCAGATCCTGTAACCGTATAATCCAGGGCAGTCAAGCTGTTTACGACTAGCTTAGCAAAGGGACGCCTAAATGGCGTCTGTGATATATACGCTTGAAAAATGATCGTCCATTGAACCTACTGTATGTATCTTCTTATTAAACTCCTTTTTCAAACTTTTCGTTATGAACATAAAGAACAATTTGCAATCACCGATACATTGAATCAATGTATTTGCCATACTAGCATTAGTTTATTTTCATTGTAAATTATTCAAGTATTTATTAAACAAAAATGGCCGTGTAACAAAATTATACCATTTGGCCCCAAAATAAAAATTGTAATAATTAATACAAACTAATTAAAACTTAAACACATTGTATTTAATTGTTTAAACACAAACTTTTCTATTAAATTAAGTAAATATGTGGTTACCTATAATTGTTTATTCAACTTTAAATATATTGAGCTTTATTTCTATAGTAATAAATATCAGTTTTCTTCGTAAATATCCAGGTAGAATAATTCAAAGTAACTGGATCTTTGGATAGTAAGAAAGGTCAAAAACTAATACTTGAAAGTTAAGTGACAGAGCAGCTTATGTACAAAACTAAATTCATTCCTTTCCCTATTTTGCAATTTCACTTATTTTTTACAATATTTAAAGTTGGATAACCAATGTTAAACTAAGTTAAGTTCCGCATTGTTTAAGGACTCTAAAACAAACTTAGCCAAGTTCAAATAGATGTTATAAAACAGTGCATTTCATAGTTAGCAATTGAAATTCATTATATTGTTATAGTTCGCCAAAGATTGTAAAATAATACATGTTATGATCACATTTTGATGCGCCGCTAGTAATAATTTTTATTTTATAATTAATAATAATATATTAATTTATTTAATAGTTATAGTGTACCAATAACTTAGGTACATAACCAAAGATACAAAAAAAAAGTATATTATTATGGAACTAATGCATTATTTCGCCTACTTTGCATGTATCATTTAATTTAATTGAAACTTTGAACACTATTATCGAGTTATTAATATGTATATCGCTGAAATATTTCGAAACTAAATTAATATTCAATTATTTATTATTATACACTTATTACGTTTAGTATGCTAGAAATATGATGAAGGATAATAAATAATTTTAATTATATTAGGTTTGTGTTTTATTTGAGACGTGACTGTTTACTCTGACATGTTGAACGATGGACATACTAGCAATTATGAATTGCTCCTATACTAAAAGTTGGTAATATAAAATTACGCAAGTATGTCCCTCGCTTAATCTGCATAAGAAAGCTTTATATGGGGTATATATTTACCACCTAAAGGATTCTAAAGGACTTTAATAAAATAATCAAACTGAAGTGCATTAAATAATGTATTATAAATAGGAAAAAATATCACATTTTAGTAAATTCATTTCTTACAAAAAAAATCTGTAATGACTGTACTTTTTAATTTTCGCTTGGGATCCGAAAGGGATGTATCATGTGATGATTGGTCCATTTTAAGATCCCCACTTTGGCAAATTGATGCGTTTGATGAAGATAAATTTAACCTACCACTTGCACTGTCCAGTTTTCCCATTTCTTTAAAGAGTTTTGTGGTGTGATCTTCTGAATTGTGTTCGTTAATCACCTCTTTGTCACTAATTTGGGTTTGATCCCCTTCATGGATTTGTTTGTCTGATTGTATTTTGACTTCAGTTAGGCTATCTTCCATTGCATCGTCTTGTGAAAATAGATCCGGGGAATTGGAAAGAAACTCTTTCTCGATTGAACTTGTAATTTCAATAGGAGGTTCGGTCTGAAATGGCAAAAACATGGTTCAGAATGCATTCGTACTACTAAAAACAATACATGTGTCACTGAAATTGAAATATGCGGGATATAGATATAGTGAACATGAAAGTTAGTTCTTTCTAGGCTTTAAGAACTGACAGCAGCACAATCACAGCGTAATAGCAGCACATAAGCAGATCATATCCAGGAATTAAACACAGGACAGACTTTTTATCCCAACGGTTTCAAAGGAGCTTCCTGCGACGGATACTCAGCTTACGGAACGAGTTCCCCGCCGCAGTGGACACAAGGGTACAGCATGGGATTTTTAAAGGGTGTAAAAAGTTTTGACAGGGTCGGTGTTGCGAGTGTTTATAGGCTACTGTAACTGCTTACCATCAAGTGGGCCGTATGCTTGTTGGGCTTTAGTGGTATAAAACAGCTCTTAATAAATCCAATAATTTGTTTTATATCACTCGCACTACTGTCTTAAAAAAAAACAATAGGACAAGGTTATAAAGATATCTAGGAGTCAGAAGCAACATGTGGCAACTTACAGTGTTTATGTGAATAGGTTCAATATTTGACTTTGGTTCCGGTGGTTGTGAGCTATCGTCGTCTCTCAACACTTGGTGTAGGAAAGGATACAGCTGCGTCCGCCGCACGTCAGTCTGACAGAACCTTATTATATATTTGTATAATTGCCCTGGAAATATTCACATTATTATTTAGCCATTACGCAATAACAAGAGTATCTTTCTTGAGGGCCAAGACTACGAAGTTCAAAAGTGCAAGAAGTAGCCACTTTTAGATGCTCTATATGAGATATTTGAACGTATTCTCTAGATACCAATGGAACGTCAACACTATTTCATGAAGTTACACAATTATGAAAAAAATGTAAGTTTGTTTTTTTCTTACAAATTTTGTTACTTGTTTTATAAATGTTCAGAGATGATCAGACGAACTATTTAATTAGGTTACAATTATCAGAAAACCCGAAAAAATTGCATCATAGGCCCATGAATGTTAATGGGATGTTTTAATAATATAGGGGTAAAGACAAAATAAATAATTAATATCAAATATATTAAAACACAAAACTCACCAACGGTAACATTATACCTCGACAGCATATTATAAACGTTTACTATTTCGTCTCTAAGCTGTACATCCCCAAACGTATAGTAGGCCATTGGCCTCCTTGCCTGAGCACATGCCATTAATTGTACCAAACTCTTCAAGTGTTCGGAGCCCCCGAAAGCCCCGCACCCCCAGTTGCCGGTGGCCACCCCGGGGTGCTGCAGCGACGGGGGGTCTTCGGGCCCGAATGAAAACCCCACCCAAGCCTGTAATGTGTTTTCAAGTTAAGAAATGTGCTGGATAGAATTTTAATTAAAAGTACATATATTTTCATTTCTTTTCATTTGACATTTTGGGACATGCTTATCGGTGCCCTCTATGAACTGTAATTGAAATTGACCTCAAGTAAAAAAAACGACTTCATTTTATTGTATAGACTTGCCTTTCGCCGCAATTTCGCCATTGTAAGTGATAGTTAGCAGTAGCAGTTAGTAAGCACACATATCCTAACAAACGAATCATTTGAATCACACTTGGATCCCCATGGTTCACAACTGGATCCCACTTGGTTTAAACTTAGATCCCACCTTAGATACGTACCTTATTCAGCTCTCTCATAATATTCTCTCGCTTATACTCTTGTAGTAGACTAGAGTACGGTTGCGCGTCTATAGCGAGAACAGCACAGCGCCTTCTGCCTGACGTGTCGTGTGGCGTCATGTCGATATGCTCACCCGTCCAATGGAAACTACTGCCGTAGCCTGAGTACTCGCTGTACCGTTCACTGCCTGGACCAAATAATAGTTTTCATACCATCAAACATGCTATTTATGAAAATATTAAGCTTTTACAACCTGTATAGAGCTAATTTGAAAGTACCGTGGTAAAACCCACAACTTTATACAGAGTCGGGATCTTATTCCTACGCAATGCAAAGATTATTTATTGTTGATGCTTACTTTCCTTCTCTTAAAACTACTGATTATTTACTAACAAATCAGCGACACAAGCATTTTAGTAGAACGACCATGGGAAGCCATTAAAGCTAATCATAGCAACATGGTTAAAGGGAATACAGAAATATAGTTTTTTTTAAATTAGATGGGCTTGCGTTTGGCCGCCCGTAAGGGACGATGACGAAGCCTAAGATGGAACACGCTAACCCAGAAGAAACCTCTTCACTCTGGCCTAAGTTTCTAGATTGCTTAATTTACTTTATTATATGTGCTTATTATGTTGTTTACAAACATAAATAATGAAACTTGACACGCAGATAGATCATAGCTTGGAATAATATATAGGATACATTTTATCCTGGGAACAATGGAAAACTAGTTTGCAATAATATTAAGTATGACATTACCTATCATGATCAACGCTTCGTCGGGCCTCAATACCTCAGTGAAGAGCATGGATATCATCAGCTCAGGACATATAACAAATCTTATCTCTTCTTGGACACATCCGTAATTCAGTACACCGCCACCGAGGTATCTACAAAACACAACCTATATTTATATTTTTATTGTATAGGCGTGTAAGTCAGCAACTGGGCAAAGATAGGATCCTACCCAGATCCGCCTCGATGAAATGGGATCCATATTTTAACCTTTTGACAGCCGTAATATTAATGAAGTGACAGGCTCTCCACGCCACAGAACAAACTGTCTAATCAGAAATATTTTGATTTGATAAATTGATTTATTAATCATGTATTGATGACGTTGGCGTGTGAGTCACTTCGTTGGCTGTCACGCCTGAATGATTGTTGCGGTCAAAAGGTTAAATACTAAGGTAACAAACAAGCATACGGTCCGCTTGATGGTAAGCGGTTACCATAGCGGCGTAGCCTTTAGACGTTTGCTGAGCCTGCAAAAATATCTTTGCACCCAAAAGGGGTTTGAAGAGGTTTTGAGAGGAGTCGCTGACCAGGGAACGAAAGAGACAACATTATGTACCGCGGGTACTACACTGCACACTGCCTCTTCAAAGATTTCGCCATACCTTACCTCAGAAACACAACGACACATCAAAGTAATATTATTTGGCTGCGATTTTGACCGGGAGAACCCGTTATGCCCAACCAGTACCTTGATTCTCGATGTGATCTACTTTGATCCAACTTATTCTACACTAATAAAAGAAGCCTTTATTTCCACTAACTGAAAACCTTAATAATTCATTACCAAAATATTTTATTTAAGCATTTTATACTAGACAATTTATTTCTTTGTCAGGTTGTCCTCTGACATAGGCCTCCTCCAGAACATTAATAATAATCATATTGAACCTACGAGAGCGCCGAAGCATTCATCCATATATTATACCCTGACCCAACATGATCTACCCACCCCATCCACCCCGATCCAATGACTATACTAATACTGGTACTTGATCCACCCCGATCAAATGTGATTACCGACCGATCACCTTAATGTTGACCCACTTACTTGTTAGCAAAATCAATTTGTATGAGTCCATGTGCGTCTTCTATTCGTGTTTGTGAATCTACGTGTATTGGCAGCGAGCCGATGAGCCGATCTGATTGTAGCCACTCGGGGCATCCCCGCGGCGGGACAGAGCGCCGGCTGAATGTCAACACGCCTGTGGGGACTGTACCGGAATACGGTCACATTACAACTGTTAACTGGATAGTAGTGTCGCTTATAAGTAGATAGTAGTGTTGCTTATGAGTAGATAGTAGTGTCGCTTATAAGTAGATAGTAGTGTCGCTTATAAGTAGATAGTAGTGTCGGTTATAAGTAGATAGTAGTGTCGCTTATAAGTAGATAGTAGTGTCGCTTATAAGTAGATAGTAGTGTCGCTTATAAGTAGATAGTAGTGTCGCTTATAAGTAGATAGTAGTGTCATTTATGAGTAGATAGTAGTGTCGCTTATAAGTAGATAGTAGTGTCGCTTATAAGGACACCACGCTTCACCTCATCTACAACGTGTAGAACAGTCACTAGGCGCACATATCGCGAAAAAAAAAAATTTATACTAATATTAATTTGGAACTGACGTGAAATGATAATGATCATTGAGCGGTAATACGTTGGTTATAATTTTAATTCAATAAACTTTGAAGCAAAAATTTGTTATACATTTTTGAGTACTTTGTTTTGAGCTGAAACTTTTTATCGAGAATCTATACGTGCTCTATTGCTGCTATAATACAAGCTCCGTGTGTGAAGAATGTCCCATGATATTTATTATTTATTTGAAAGTGTTGATAGCTCAGTTGCAGTGACGTGTGACGCCGTGACGAAGGTCCCAGGTTCGATGATTTTCTTGCCTATTCTTCTCAGTTGAAGGCCGACTTAAGAACTGGTAGTAACTTCATTAGCTTTGACCTTCATAAGTGACTACTTCATGAGTGAGAAGACTAGGGTCTAAATTGAATAAATGGATTTGACTTTGACTTTGAATACTACAATGAGCTTACTGTTTTGGTCGTCAAACATCGTAAGGAAACCATGAGATGGTATGTTGTAGTACCCTCCTGGCTGACTACCAATCTGTCACCAAGCATCTACTGGTGTCCCGTTAGTTGCATTCTAGGCTTTATATAGGTGGATAACACAATGACAATCCTTCAAACATTTTATCATCAGATGTACCGTCTGCGAGCTTGTTAACCTTCTGACATAATAAAATTAATAGAAGTATCACCTTTCGTGGTTACTCTCCTGAAGTAATAACAGATGCACTTTAATTTCTCCATCACTGAATCTGATTCTGAACCACCATACAATCTGAAATAAACAATAGACTAGTGTCTTGAAAAAATATTTTTAGTTCGTAATTTACATTGGCCCTGATTCTTTTGTTCACAACTAAACTAATTTTAATGTCACTATGTCTCTTTCTAACAAAGAACATAAGAAAAGGATGTAAGAAATTTTGTCCTGTCAAATTAGTCCAATGCTTGTTTTCAATATAATTTTAGTCGCCATCTATCGCGGTTACGCCTAAATACACGCAAAATAAGACGGGAAAGATTAATTTGACCACTTAAAATATGTTCTATCCCTTTTCAATCATGTTCGTAAGAAAGAGATGAGATGTGACTAAAATTAGTTTAGTGTGATTTACAACAGAATCGGCACCATTATCAAACAATATTAGACACGTATTTTTTCACTAGTCAAGCAAACAAAAATTTACGAATATATGGTGTGTTGAAATTCCGCGTGACGTCACAGTACACTTTTCACAAACAAGTGACATCACGAGCCTTATTTCGAACTGATGGTAAGTTCAGTAGTTTTGACCTCCATATAAGTGCCTCTTAGGGTCTAAATAGAATAAATAACTTTCAACATTATATTTTTATGTAATTGAATTAATTCATTTAAAATTAGAAAATTGAAATTGAGATGCAAAAAAATATTTACTGCTTACGAGCTAAAATTGATATTCGGATATGATGAATATTCAGATGTTTTCTTCACAGTATTTCTTCTGGGGAAAGTGCAGAAGAATGCATTTGCTAGGAGACTTGAAATCTGTTGCTGTGACAGTGATATTGATCTGTTTTTGTGTTGCCTGAAAGAACATAGGTATATGTGAATTAATATTCTAATTATACTTCTTTACCATGGCCTGCATTTGGCCACAATCTCGCCATGGTCTGTGATCAGGTGGCCTAAAGTGGTGAGCACACAAAGCCTACAAGGGAACTACTATACTAAATATATAGTATAATAGACTAAATGCATATTTTGTTATTCATTTGAAGATTGTCATTATAAGAAGTTTTTTTTCAAGATTTTCTTTATAATTTCAATCTAACATTCTAATTAAATCAAATTGTTGAGTTTACAATACAATAATAATACAAATAAAAATAAAGTATTAACATTACTAAGTATAATACATAGTAACTTCTGATAGACTTCATAATCATAAAATTGACTATGAATCAATAATTTAACATTACTTACCTAAGCAATTTTATAGGTGATTTAATCAATCTTGGTAGTGCTAGGGCCAGCTTCGCAATTTCGGGTAGCGTCATTTCAAAGAAGTACTCAGATTCTTTCTCATCTAAATACTGTAAAGGAATTCTAAATTTATTCACTTATATCTTGACAACTACTTAAACACTACAGGTGAGTGACCATAGAGTAAAAATATTAATAGAGTGATAGCGTTAACAACATTACCATGTGCGAAGCTGAGCTGTTTGCACATAGATGCATTCATAGATATATCGTAAACTAGTAGCGAGAGCAAGTAGTGAGAACTGATTGTCAGTTTTTTTTTTGTATAGGTAGGTATATGTAATTTGTTCTCGTAAAAGTATCGATAAAATTGCGAAATTGGCATCCTACTCCTAACTAATATTATAAGTGCGAAAATGAGTTTGTTTCTTTGTTACGCCTTCACTAGGACATACTTTTTATCGAGGGAATGCGGGGGGATAGCTAGTAATTTATAAATTAATAAATAAATTGACTTACTTCATTGAAGAGTTTATGCAAAGCTCTGAATTTCCATACATTTTTAAACTTAGTATTATACACCAATATAGTGTTGGCAAGCTCTTGACTGTTATGTATCCGTTTCAACAGAGCATTCTCTATTATCGCCCATCGCTCCTTTATATGGTCTTCACCTTTGCTCTGAAAAGGATCAGAAAACTATTATCCTAAAGTTGTAAATGCAATAACAAACATTAATGTGTTCTCGTAGCTATAACCTGCAGGGTTTGAGGAGCAGTTACCTTGCCATGATGAGATTGTTATTGATTAGAGACCTGTCAAAAAAATCTCTTTTTGTTACAAGCTTTTATTTAACTTGCAATGTATGTATGTATGTTTGTTCGGGTGGAATCTTGCAAGTCAAATTTCTGACTTGATATTTGGTATACATTAGTATATTGGATGACTATGCTAGTACAGTCAACAAAAAGTACAGTCACTCAAAAAAAGCTTGTATCAAAAATGTCATTTTTAACAAAGAACATGTGCAGGTAAGTAAGTCATCTTGTTTTTTTTTCAACTCATGTTGACATCATGTAGTACAGTAAGCATCAAAAGTAGCTAAAATAGTTATTGACATAAATAATTGAATACCAAACTAAGCCGAGCTTGCATCATGAGAACAAGATAACTGATCTATCTTTCCATTACATATACATACTAGCAATGCCCCCAATTCCACCCATCATAACCTTCCTCAATAGTAAATTCAAGCATACATCTCTTCAGCATATGGCTAAGCTTTATAATGATGATGAATGATATATGTGTAAAATGGTGCGGCACGAGTGTAATTTACCTACTGTTGTTGTGTTTTCTTTTGATAAATAAGCCATTGATATCAGAAAGTCGCTAAAATATGCCAATATGTTTCAACAGAAACAGACATTACACAAGAAGTTTGAATGAGTTTTTATTTTTCATGTTTATTGTATACTTTTATAGGATACTAATAACTATACGGATAATAATACTTTTCCTAGTTTAAAATCCAATAGACATGATCCCACCTACCTAAAAAAAATGGTGTTGTTGCCACCTAATGTAAAGCTTTACCCAGCATTAATAATGTAAATATAGATTAGAAGTAAAGTCTTAATTGATTCATTTTATGACTCCAGACAATTTTTTATTTGGAGAGGATGATGATACTTTATCATTAGAGCACAGTAAGTAAAAAAGTATAGTACTTACATCTTCGACACTATAAATATTCTGGTTCGAAAAGGGCATTTTAACATGCTCTTTGTCCCACTTATCCTGTCCAATTTGAGGTTTAGGAGGCCTGTCGCTCGCCAGGCTTCCATTCCCAGGCACTTGATACAGAACTGCATGGTTGTACCCTGGCGTCACTACCGGGAACTCAGGGGCTCCCCACGGCGTCTGGGCCCCGTATATTTCAGTGATAGGAACTCCACGCCAAATTGTACCACCAGTTTCTGTATTCATTGTTTTCAAATAATAATTTATAAAACCCTTTGAGGTTAAAGACGATATTGGTAATTTTGTTCGTGATATGATTAGGCACATAAGTGTTAGATTAAAATATGTTAGAATTTTAAATTGATTACATTATGTACTTTAACTTTTTTTAGGTATTTATTTACTTTCTTTTCGACCGAACACAAAGACCGAACAATCCGGTCCGACCAGGGTTGGATTCAGACCCCCAGTAAATTATTGTCTATGGAAAATAAAATTATAAATAGGTACTACTTGTCGAAAATAATACTACGTTTCGCTTTTCGTCCATTTTGTTATGAATTTAAATAAAAATGCACTTGGAAGGAAATTTTAGTTTTATTGTTATCGTACAAATCAACCAAAGAACAATCGTCACGTCCCATACATTTGAAAACCTGAGAATGAAAGTTAGTGTCTAAGAAGAAGCTGTAGCAAAAGAGGTTCATTTAAGACTGTGAAATCATGTCGTGAAGACACTTTTTTTTTAAAAGCCAGGTTTATTAATAAATCGCAAATATATATTTTTAGGTTAGAATCTTAGATTACAGACAGCGGTGGTTAGAATTTTATTATAAGAAGTTTTTTTTTACCTTTTGGAATATTGCAGTTTTTGAGAGTTTCAGGACTTCACCTGAAGATTTGAAGGTGATAAGCGCATTTTATTTTCTTCTTAGTTTTAAGTTTCCTACTTAAGGCAACCAAATCCTTAGGACTTTTAACCCAACATTGTAAAATAAAATGACCAAAGCTACGATGGTTTCATAACAATAAAACTAAAATTTCCTTCCAAATGCAGTTTTATTTAAATTCATAACAAAATGGACGAAATCGAAACGTACCTATTATTATTTTCGACAAGTAATATTTATAATTTTATTTTCCATAGACAATAATTTTCTGGGGGTCTGAATTCAACCCTGGTTGTTACTGAACGTACACCAGGCAGTGTTGCCAATGCTACGGCAATTACCGTGTTCTATGGCTTTCAGGCCAAAAAATCAAAATCCACGGCCTACGGCTGCATCTCTGTGGCCGTAGTAGATTCTACGGCTTTTCGCAAATTCTACGGCAATTAATTAGTTTATGGGTTGGTTGGTATGGTACTGAAGGGTTACTCCGATGTACGAAATGTGACTTTCGTAGAGTGCCGCCGCCCGCGCCGTCCCACTCACCCAAATATTGTTTGACAGGAGTTCGATTGGAACGGCACTATACGATTGTCGAATTTCGAAAATCGGAGTAGCCCTTCTGTTATTTTTTTTTTTCAAACAAATAGAGAAAAGTGCTGACATAACATTAGCCAAATGGCACTGTTTTAAGGTTTTTTATGTTAAAAACGTTTAATTAACATTAATTAAACGTTTTCCTTTTTTTAAGCAGTGACATGGTGGGCCCATTGATCTTTTCCATATAAACACGGCTTTATTAGTTCATGTACACGGCATATTACGTCCATGTACACGGCCGACTAAAAAATTGCATTTGCAACACTGAACGGATTTTTGTGTTTGTGAAAGACTTTTTGGCGGGAACTTGCAGAGTGACGTAGCAGTTTCATTTTTATTTTCATAAATTCGTGTATTTTGAGTTTTATTGCATATTATCGGTGGTATTTTATCCAATAAAGATCAATCTATGTGCACCAATGAAGTGAAATGAAATGAATATGTGTATCGTGACTTTACAAGTTGTCTCAAAAAGTCCATGACAAGTTTTAGTACAATGACTACCATTTTACTAAAACATGACTTGACGGTGACTGATCATGTGGACTATGTGAAAGTGAATGTGTGGACTAATTTAAAGTGATATAATTAATAAAATGTATGCGACTGAAGGACTAGTATCCATGGTCAAGAAAAAAATTAACAAAAAAAAAAAAAAATTTTGTGTTTGTAATTTGTTTGTTTATATAAATAGGTTTATTCACTTATTGATTTTTAAATATTATTAATATTTAAATATAATTAAAACTTTCATGGAAAATAACTAATAAATTGAACATGGAGACGAATTTTTCTTTGTCTTGGGATTCTTTTGGGAAGAATATTTGCAACGGTTTGAGTGTCTTGCAACAGGTTAGTTATTATTGCGAATGAATGCATAGTGGATATTTTATAGTCACGCATCAGCCTACTGATTTGAATAAGCCCATAACATTTGTACTGACTAGGAATACAACCCATAAATATGGCTTGCCTATCAATATCACTAAAAACAATATTTTATTAAAATTATCTTAGAATGGCGAATTTGTGGACATGACGCTGGCGGCGGATGGTCACCACGTTAAGGTGCACCAGCTGGTGATGTCGCTTTGCAGTCCGTACATCAAGGACCTCATCTCCTCCGCACAGTGCCCGCATCCTGTCATATTTCTCAATGTAAGATAAAATAAGCCATCTACATGGATCTTTTTAGCGTTCCGTAACCATTCATGATGTCTGTCTGTCTGTGGGCTGTATCTCATGACCCATAATAGGTAGACACTTGAAATTTTCACAGAATATGTATTTCTATTGGCACTATAACAACAAATAATAAAAATGAAATAAAATTAAAGGGGGGGACATACAAGAGAGGTCTTCTTTTCTACCTTCTTTTATGTTACGCCTACTATTCATCTCATAATGATTTGAGTAAGTTAATATTGCACAGAACCCTCTGTGTGCGATTCTGACTCGCACTTGGCCAGTTTATTAAGTTATCTTAATTATATAAATCTTAGTTGCATAAATACCTATCTCAGGTATATTTATATAAAGAGAGAATCGCGGCGATTTCGCCCCTTGTGGACAGGCATTAAGTCTAACATTGTACATAAATAAATATCCTGGGACATATAAAGACTTTAAATAATTAATTTTTCAGGATGTATCCCACAGGACACTTATTAGCATACTGGAGTACATCTACACTGGTGAAGTGGACATAAACAAGGCAAACCTTCCAGCTTTCATAAAGGCCGCTAAAGCACTCCACATCAAAGGGTTAGTGGAACTTGTGGTAAGGATTTTAACTTCCTCTAACTTCATTATCAAAATCAAGTAATTTATTCAGTTTAGGCCCTGGTAAGGTACTTATGAAAGTTGGTACATACAGTTGAATAAAATAGGGATGTTGCCTGGGTAAAAATATAATAATTCTAATTAGTCCGTCAGTTAGATTATCAAAAAATATTGGACACGTATTTTTTGCTTTACCAAATCATTAACAATTGACGAAGATAAAGCGCAACTAAGTTCGGGAGTGGGGGCTCGTGACGTCACTTGTTCCTAAAAAGTGTACCACGCCGTGACGTCACGCGGAACTTCAACACACGATATCTTCGTATTTTTTTGTTTAATTGACAAAAGAAACAATACGTGTCTAATATTTTTTGATAATGTAAATGACGGACTAATTAGTTTTTTTCAGGAAAGTAGCCTTTTAGTACATATAGTATGTCCATTTTATCAAATAATTTATGGCTACTTAATTTGATTTCAGGATGTTGATTATCGTTCAGTTTTAGATGAAAAACAACCTACCAATGACGTAAGAACTATTAGGATAAGAGAGCAAATAAATGACGATGACATGACAAATAAAACAAATGTATTCAATGAAGAAACTCTTGATGAGTAAGTCCAATGCTAATTCACTTACATCATCATCATCAGCCTATAATGTCACACTGCTAAGCACAGGGCTCCTTTTACTAATGAGATTTTTTTTTTACCCTATTCAAGCTCTATTAACTATAAAAATATATTAAGTAATTAAGTCTATTAACAATAAATGAAAGATAATATATTGTAGTATAGCGCTCGTGGTGTAGCATGATTAGCCATTCTTAATCGATCGGCAAAGTTAAGCTACCCCCGTCGTGGTCGGTACCTGGATGGGTGACCGCCTAGTGGTATTTCAAATGGAGCGTTTCTGTGCTTCGGAAGGCACGTAAAGCCGTTGGTCCCGGTTATCACTTAATTGTGATAGTCGTTAAGGTTTAGTTGGAGGCCTCCTAGGCAGCTTGAAAAATTCCAACAGTAGGTTGACCACTAGCCTACCTCCACCGATCCGCAGTGGGCATGCGTGGTGGAGTATTGCCCATTCCCTTCCACCCTGGTTTGTGAAAGGAGGCCTGTGCTCAGCAGTGGGACATTATAGGCTGATGCTGATGATGATGAATATATTGTTAAAATTTTGTTATAAATTATATTTTTGATCATGAAGAGTCTTCCTTTCATGCTGTGTTTACTAAGCATATTTCAAACTAAAATATGTATTTATTTATTTTTTCAGTTCGTTTGACAATGAAGACACATCAAAGGTTTATAACGAAACTTATCGCAGCACCAATAGTGAATCGAAAAAGACAGTTGCAACTAAGAACAAACAAGAAAAAAAATTGAAAAGTAAGTTCAAAATTCTTTTATAAGTATGTATTTGAAATACCAATTACAAATTTTATTTTTGGTAGTAATTGAAAAAAAAAACGTATTTGTATTACAAAAACGTAACCCAGCCTGAGTGTAGCTATGCCATATTCGACAATAAAGGGTTGTCGCTTTGATTAATGATATGTCCAGATTGAGTATTAACTGTTTTATATAATCGTGTAGTATGGAAACGCTCTTTCTAGGTAGGTATATATATTTCTACTAGCTGCCCGGCGCAACTTCGTTCGCGGGGTGCTACCCTACCCTATCTAAACCATCCAGGAAGTTAATTTTACTGTACGTGTGGTATGTATGTCACTGAACTCCTCCTAAACGGCTGGACCAATGTGAATGGTTTTTTGTATGCGTTTGGGTGGCGCCCTGGATGGTTTATATTAACAAGTCAGCCCGGCACGTGGCGCTGCAGTCGGTATCTAGGTTATATGTCACCGTATTTTTGTAAAAACCGTTAGTTTATGATCAACCTAGGGAGATTGTAAACTCTCCGATAAATTGTGAACTGTACCATACTTTATCGGAGAGCTTACAATATTACGTATTAATTTCCGATAGTTTATAATCTATCTATGTCAAACCGTCATATTGCAAACGAACCTGCACTTGCCGTGCACGTTACGTTTACCACTCGTAATATTATTACGAGTGATAAAATCGGACAGATTGTGAACCTTGTCGGCAAGTGCAGGTTCATCAGGGACGGTTCACAATATTATTGTGAACCGTCCCTGATAGATCAGTCTTGGCAGTAGAGCGTTTTGTAGAATACTAGAATCAATACCCGACATTTTTAATTGGATATAGTTTCCTAAATATAATAAAAACACTTTACTTACACGAGAAATTGTATTACAATATGAAAAATATAACTCAGGTTATGTTCGGCTACTAACAGTTATTTTTCACAGAAACTTTACTTATTATTTAAATCCCAGTTTATTTTCACAAATAGTTGTAACTTTATGATAACGTTCACTTATTTTAAATACAAAATCTATTAAAAACACAAAAAAATATGTTTATTTACGTTCGGTGATAACAAATGACAGCTAGGTAAAGATGGCGGCGCGGGACACATGACGTTCAACCAATTAGCGCGCAAAGAGCATTCCGTCGGGTTTTAGTATGATGCCAGTTCACAATATAACGGTTTGTTGCGGATAGATTATAAACTATCGGAAATGAATACGTAATATTGTAAGCCGTGTGGCACAGTTCACAATGTATCGGGGAGTTTATAATCTCGCTAGGTAGATTATAATCTAACGGTTTTCACAAAAATACGGTGACATATATAAAGATGGTTTGTCGCCTATCTACAAAACTCCAGCACTGTGAGTCTTTAACCTATGTGAACGAACAGTATTTATCAAAACTCATCGATCGTAAATTGCACTTTTTGAATGAAAAAAGATATTTTATAGGCCTTATGAGCTCTGGCGACCTCACTCACCGCATGAAAACAAAATCACAATAAAGTGATGCTATTTTTCAGAGAGCCCATCGCTTCAGTTCACCTCTTCGAACCGGGGTAACTTGCAGATGATATTGAACCGCTTCATGTACCACTTGAGGTATTCCGGCAGGAACTCGGCACACAGACGATGGCAGTGCGTAGACCACGAGACTACTTATAGATGTAACGCGTGCGTCATTACTACTGGCGATGTTCTTGTTAAAAGGTGATTATGATTTTTTTTTTGTGCGGAACCCTAATATTAAAATAAAAGTAGCTTAAGTTACTCCTTATAACATCAGCTATCTGCCAGTGAAAGTGCCGTCATAATCGTTCCAGCTGTTACGAGATTAGCAAATCTTTTTAATTTGTGAGCCCTAAAACATTAAGTATCTCTTTATAAAACTTGACATCTACATCCGCATCTGTGGATGTGAGCCTCATAATATCGCAAGGCTCGCAATAATGTAGCAGGGGAACTTATCTACTGAGTTTTGTCTCAACAATCATCAATTTAAAGATGCAAACTTGCGTATCGCGCACAGACAAATCAAAATTATGTCTATGGTAGGGCAAATTGTATGCTGTTATCAGTCATAACATCAAGATATTGTATTAACCTATCGATCTTCTGTCTCCTTTCAGGCTAGGTGGCCATAATCATCCCTTCCATGATCGTAAAATACTAAGAAAAACTCAAACAAGCAACATTTACACAACCATTAAAGACGCAGAAATTGACAGAAGAAACACATAAAATGCTGATCACAAATACATGGAAATTAAATAGTATTAATAATTAGGTCTAAGTAATAAATACATTTGATATAATACATAAAATTTATTTTATTTCCTATATTATCTCAAAAATTGTACCAAAAATAAACATATCAGGGGCCATAGAGATATCATAAGTATCTATAGAGTGCCTGTATCGCACAGCACTAAGGCAGACGATATTATAGAGGTACTTCATATTAAAAAAATTGTTTAGTTACGTACACGTGAAGCTAATAAAAGCTTGTTAAACAACTGGCACTTCCGTATAATATATTACCGAGGAAGTAATTTTAATTTTGCCGCTCACCACGTTCCTAGAATATGTTTGTCCAGTCTCATAAGCACATTCACAGAACAGATTCATATTTGAGTAAGTAGGTAGGTGTGTCAAGGTGGCTCTCTGTGGCCGGCGCAACTTCAACGCAAGCATAGTCTAAAGGCTTGTTGTTTCATCCAACGTAATGTTTGACTGCGAAAAAAGAGAGACAGCATCAGGGCCGTCGGTTACCAGTCGGTAAATTCCGCTGATCACTCGCCGCTTCGCTAGGTCGTCATTCATGATTTCGCATTCATAAAACTTGTTCCAGGAGTATACTTCTTTTGAAAAAATCTTACAAGTTTGTGAAAAAAAAGTAAGTTATTTAGAATCTCCAATACATTTGCAAGCCTGGTATCTAAATGTTTTCTTTACTTTTACAATTTATAGGTACATTAGATATGGCCAAAGTTCAGGCAAAAACGCTGTTTTTCGGAGGCTTTGACTGAATTTGTTTCACACTTTTTTTTAATTACGCCTAGATACACGGCTAGATATAGCGCACAAGATGCTAATTTGTTCAAAACATCTAACGAAAAATGTTTAACAACGCCATAATACGTACAGAGGTTTTGTATGAAAAGTATGACGAATTGAGTCCTCTTAAGTAATTATCTACATGTTAATAAAATACCGTATAATGTGTTATACGCATGGAGGAACTTCTTTCTTTCCTCCATGGTTATACGGTATTTTATTAACAGGTAGATAATTACTTAACTCATTATTCCGACCCAAAAATACAATTTATTATTAAAAATGAATAAATTACTTTTATATTTAGGTATACTATTAATTATAAAATTGGAACACTTAGTTCTCAAAAGGCCCAGAACCTTTTTATGAACTATTAGAATATTTATCGACTGCAATATCGACCGCGCTACATGACTAGTTGATGCGGGGCACCGTGGAGGTCAATTCGTGCCCGCCCCTCGCGTCTCTTCCACACATACCGGTGAAAAGTGACACAAATATTATACTTTGTGTATGTTCTAGCTCAGAGCTCAGAGTATATAAATACTACGTACAAGTTCTAGTATCATTTTTGCAAGATCAAACAGCACATTTGACCATTGTAGTAAAGCGCATAGTTAGTAACCGACAACGACTACTAGCGCTTGCGGTGGCATCGTTGCTTTGTTCTCACCCGTGCCTACTGTTCTCACTTGGTAAGGCGCACTTTGTAGATAGATACTTACGATACTTCTCAGGCTACTTTGGCCTATAGAGTTGGTTGAAAATACCTGTCAAATCGTGTACTTAAGAATTTTTTTTCAAGTTTTTATTAAGTTTTACCTTCGCAGAACAATATGGCTATATATTTCAATGATTCGCGACCGTATTGGTTCATTTGGTAAATTGTGTTATGTATGTTTTTTTTTCTTGAGCTTTCTATATTTGAACGTTCCTCTAAAAAACGTAAAGGCAAATGCCCGTTTTGGGCCCACCGTGGACATTACTATACAAAGAAATGATTTTGTTTATTAATTTTGATATTTAAAAATATGAATATTACATTCATTTAAACAGCTGCCACTTTAATAAACACTGTTTCGTATATTAAAAGAATTTTAATAGTCAACGACGTCAACGTTGCAAAATGTTGCCAGCGTTTAAATCACGTTTTTGTTATCGATACTAAATCGATTTTAATAAAAATACAACATTCATCAGAATACACAAATAGGACTTTGCTTACACAACGTAGTTCATAAGCCATTTAAAAAAGGTGGTTTTAAATAACAAAGCTATCAGTTATTTAGCTATTTAAAATAAAGAAGTAAATGAAGTCGATTAAAAAAGAAACGATTAATCGATTACGTGTTTTTATGTATTTTTTGTATATGACAACACTCGCTTGACATTTACTCTCAAATGAACTGTCATTTTGTCGACTGTTTGTTTCTTTCGTTGTGTTTTGATTACGATTTCTTTTACAACATAGATGATTATTATACTTGATTTACTACGACTTTGGCTTTGTTAAACGGAATCTGTGCTAACTACGACGAACGACCACTGGCTTGAAATCAAGGATTACAGCTGCATTCATTTTGGATTTCGAACACTTTCATACAATATCTGAAGAACATTGTGTTAATTATTGTGGCGGGCGGTAGTACCTGGCGGGGATTCAAAGAAATGCTTTGAAGCCCGAGGAAATTCTTACTATGTTGCAGCAGTGGGTTGCACCTCAACAGGTAAATAAATTATTTTAAAATAAATGTAATGTAATTACCTACATCATTGAACAATAACTGATAATTGTATTATTGTTTTAGTTAACAAGGGATAATCTTGTTTGCCACAACTGCTGGGAGGTAGTTACTGCAAGCTTTGTTGCCCCCAACAAGAACCAGAAAGCATGGGCCATCTAAATAGTTGTGTTAATTGTAGTCGCTCAATTAGACCACTAAGAAGCCATTTGTTACGCTTAGAGACAAATAGAGAGAATCTCATTAGAAATGTAGTTATGGAATGGATTCAACCTCGAGAAGTAAGTTTTGAATCACTTTACAAAAGAATATAACCAACAAAGCAACCTTCTGAACCAGTATTAGTTTTAGTCAGACTTTTCATGCAAAGGTCTTTTTGTAAATGATTTTGAATTTGATACAAAATATTTATTGTATATGCCTCTGTTTGACCACAATCTCACTATAGTAAGTGATTATGTCGCAAAGGTGGTAATCACACAACGCCTAGAAAGGTAGTGGCTCTCAAGTACTGCTGCCGGAACACCTCAGTAGATGCTTATTGATAGATTTTCAACTTGGGAGTGGTAGCCAACCAGGTCGGTTGACTACAAAGAACCCTACTCACGCTATGGTTTCCTCACATTTACCTACACCGAAATCTCAAGCTCATTTTAGGATACAAACCTACAACCTACACAGCGGCATCCAATCTCACTACCACTGAGCTATCATCGCTTTATTTGTTTACTGTCTTATGTATGCTATGCTTGTTTTATTAGCCTAATCCTTGTGACTACCCAATAGTCTATAACTAAAGAACTATTGTGTATTGTTTAAATTGCTTAGGGTACTAAACAGATTAATTACATAAGATTAAAAAATATGATGTTATGTTAAAATGCTGTCAATGTATGAATTGAATGTTATGTAGAAAAAATAAAATAAAAGCTTATTAATTAAGAATACTTTTCAGATATTTTTTGTACCCCTATCCCTGTACCTTTAAAGAATGGAGTAAAATATAATAAGAACTGTTGTTTCTGGTTAATTTTTACACATCAAGCATAAAACAAACATAAATTCTTAATATTTTTTGCAGTAAGACATATTTTCATAATGTAAAATAACCTCAAAATATTTTATTAATTTCTACTCTTTCTAAAACAATGGCATCCTTTTAAATATATTTTTTAGATATCTGATGAACATATGATTTTAAAACACTACATTATTATACTCATTATTGCTGTCCATCCTGGGCCCAAGACCCTATGGATCGTGGGCATTCCCCTTTACTATTTTACTGAATGTACAAAAGTACTTCATTATAAACAAAAAGTGTCAATTCCACTATATGCCAAATGAACTACTACGGTCGCTAATCACTGAAATATTTAGCCATATTGTTCTACGAAGGTATAAATCAATGAGAACATGAAAAAAATCAAATTTCCCGCCACATGAACTCTTTATAACCCAATGGAATGAAAACGTCTCATTAAAATATAAAGTTTTCCCACGTTTTGCAAATAAAAACGGAACAGAAAAACGCTTTATTGATTCTGCCCCTAGCATGATGTATCGATAAAACTTGATAAAACATTTTTTTTTTCAAATTAAAATTGTAACTGATTGCTCATACATATCCAATTTCTTTGGCTCATACATAGCGCCCAGTGATGATCGTGTTTACCGTGTGTTTACCTACGTTACGTCCATAATCTCGGCGGACGTGGCGCCCGCGTCATTGGCGCCATCACATCGTGCTGCCAACTTTTCGGATTTGCCCCAGATCTGATTGAGATCCGACGGATTTTATTACCGTTTCTTATATTTTTTTCTAAATGATACGAATTAATTTTCTCGAAACATGGTTGTTAGGTTAAATGGTAATAGTAAACAAACAATAAAGGGGGTTCCCCATACTTAGAACTGAAAGTCAAAAAAAATTTTTTCATCCAACTCATACGTGTGGGGTATCTATGGACAGGTCTTCAAAAATGATATTGAGGTTTCTAATATCATTATTTTCCAAACTGAATAGTTTGCGCGAGAGACACTTCCAAAGTGGTAAAATGTCCCTGTAACTTCTAAAATAAGAGAATGATAAGACTAAAAAAATATATGATGTACATTACCATGCAAACTTCCACCGAAAATTGGTTGGAACGAGATCTAGTAAGTAGTTTTTTTTAATAGGTACGTCATAAATCATAAACCGCAATTTACCTTCCATTCAATAATTTAGGCGTTTTTTTTTTCATAGCAAAGTTGAGTTACTTAATATTACACGGAACCCTCCGAGTGAGAGTCCGACTAGCACTTGGCGGGTTTTATTATTCAATAGTGTTGATTCTGTTGTTTACAACTAAACTAATTTAGTCTCACTATGTCTCTTTCTAACAAAGAACATAAGAAAAGGATGTAAGAAATTTAGTCCTGTCAAATTAGTCCAATGTCAATTCTCATTACTCTTATTGAGATTCGTTGTGCCAAAAAGAGACAGTTATATATTTATCATATCCTAAAATAGTAAGGTTGTACACTGTTGCATGACTTTGTTGATCAAGTAAATTTACAATAGAGTTGTGAATACAAGAATATCGATATCGACAAAATTTTAAACCAAATTTTGTCGATATCGATAAAAAAATTGAAAGGGTGCGCTGAGTCGGTTTTTGAACCGTTTGAACCTACCAGTACAGAAATCGGGTTTGACAGATGACAGACCTTATCTAACCATAGCTGAAAAGTCACACGGCGCTAAATCAAAATGGCGTCATCATGCGTTTCGTTTTTGCACGATATTCCTTGTAAAATGTATAATTGCAAGTTTTTTTATACACATAAAATGGGTTTGGATAAAAAATAAACTATTAATTTGAATTAAATTGATTTTCAACATAAATACATTCAAAACTCATCTCATTTGGCTGTATCGACTAAACTTTTGCCTAACGAAACGCAACTGTATATCAAAAGACGCAAGATTGTGATTTTATTAACACACTTCAATAATTTATATCTCAAACACTATGAGGTTGCTTCAAGAAATTACTTCGCTGAAAGACTCCTTAGATCATCTACTATCTGTAAAAAAGAATTGAACACAAAGACCAACGTCCCGTCACATAAAGTTGATCCTATTGTTTTCGTGCTCCTTGGTTTTACTCTACTCTAATAAATATTTAAATCAACCACGTAATAAGTTAATCCTCACTATAATATTATAAATGCGAAAGTGAGTTTGTTTGTTACGCCTTCACGCCTCAACTACTCAACTCTAGAAGTTATCTAAAATATTATTTCTCAACGGATCATCATGAAATTTGGCATGCAGATAGCCTATGATATGGAGAAGGACATAGGCTTTTAATCCCGGAAACGTGGGTGAAACCGCGGGGGATAGCTAGTTTCTAATAATTGTAAAATCTAAATGGCGGCGGGTGGCTATGCCAGCTCCCATACAAAAATGAATAGGTACATACTTTCTTCAAGTACGTACTTATACTATAGACAGTTTACAGATAAGGTTTTAAAATAAAATAACATCATTTACGCGTTTATTATTAAATTAAACATAAAACAATGTTTTTGTGTGCCGTTTAGGCAGTTATTGTTTAAATAAATTATCAATAAACATGTTAATTTATATTTAAATAAAAATGACAAAAACACAAACAACGAAAAGCGACTAAAAACTAAAAAATCTTCACTTCTCTTTTAGCTAAGCACTTCTGAAGACTGGAATGCATGCTCTCGATCATATGCCTCACGTTTTCAGCTGGAATCTATTCCCAAGCAATATTTGAAGTTCAATATTTGAATGAAAAGCGTGGGGTGCTTTTCCTTGTAAACTCAATAGAATTTCTAAGCATTATCATTATCATGAAGAAATATCGTAAATTACATAACGAAAAGCGCCACACACTTTTCATTCAAATATTGAACTTAATTACAAAAATTGCTTACATTTAGGCCCTTACGGGATAGACAGAGAATATATTCAGGTTCAATTTTATAATTATTTAACACTTTTTAGTGCAGGGCTTTTTAAAGCGTGTTTTTTAGTTTTTTTAAACTGTAATTTATTTTTTATTTTTTAGTCAACATAAATTATTCATACCATTTTATTATGTTACTTATACCATATTTTCACCCAATATCAATTTATTTCACATTTATAATGAGTATTTAGCTTCAGTGCCTACTCTTTGACTCCACCAACAAACTCAGAAAACCATATTTGGCCAAAATGCACATAATACGATTACAATACGCCCAAACACGGCTAGAATACGATGCTCCGCTATGGGGTTCCAGTGCCAACCAACCCTCCGACTTCATTATCAGACCCTGAAAACTACACATGGTCAAAATTGATCTCACGACATTTCCAACAACCCCAAACACGGCTAGGATACGATGCTCCACTATGGAGTTTCAGTGCTAACCCTCCTACTCCATCATCAGACCCTGAAAACCATATAAGGTCAAAGTTCATCTTACGACAATTCCAACAAGCCCAAACACGGCTAGTATACGATGCTCCACTATGGAGTTCCAGTGCTTACTCTCCTACTCCATCATCAGACCCTGAAAACCATACATGGTCAAAGTTCATTTCATGACAATTCCTACAAGCCCAAACACGGCTAGGAAACGTTGCTCCGTTATGGAGTTCCAGTGCTTACTCTCCTACTCCATCATCAGACCCTGAAAACCATACATGGTCAAAGTTCAATTCATGACAATTCCAAAAAGCCCAAACACGGCTAGGAAACGTTGCTCCGTTATGGAGTTCCAGTGCCTACCTTCCGGATCCATCATCAGATCAGCTCGATGGTACCAAATTATTGTATTGTCATCGGTACTTGATAAGTGTGCAAAATTTCAGTTTAATCTGACGTCTGGAAGTCGATGAAAATTACGTTCGAAGATTCCTTTACATACATTCATACATACATACATACATAGATACATACATACAGGTGAAGCTAATAAAAGCGTGTTAAAAAGGGGACACGAAGAACTTAAACAATTACCGTCCAATAACATTGGTTCCAATTTTCTCAAAGATATTTGAAAAGGCATTCTACAACAGACTGATACAATTTTTAGATAAGCATAAAGTGATTATTGATGAACAAAATGGGTTTCAAAGAAATAAATCTACGACTCTGGCTTCCTTCACACTAGTCCGAAACATCACTGAGAAAATTGATAAAAGGATCCCAGTTGCAGTAGAATTCTTTGACATGGCCAAAGCCTTCGATTATGTGAACCATAAACTTCTATTAAATAAATGCAGTCGATATGGCATAAGAGGAGTAGCGCTAGATTGGTTAAATAGCTATTTAACAGATCGACTGCAAAGTGTTGATATAACACAAATTAATGAAGAATTACAAGCCATAACATATCAGTCACCTTATAGAAAAAATATGTACGGCGTGCCCCAGGGTAGTGTCTTGGGTCCATTGTTGTTTCTGCTTTACTTTAATGATTTGCCAGGCTTCACTAAGCATAAATGTGTACTTTTTGCCGATGATATCTCAATTCTTATACCACACAGTCAAAAAAATATTAGTCATGAGTTAGAAATAAACAATACGGTCAACGCAGTTCTTTCTTGGTTGAATCTGAACAACCTTTGTGTGAATCTATCCAAAACTAAATATATAAGGTTCTCTACTCATAAGGCAAGCAACAACCCATTAGTTATAAAAGTTGGTGATCAGATTATAGACGAAACCGATGAAATAAAATTCTTGGGTATAACCTTAGATAGGTTCTGCAATTGGAAGTCCCACATAAATTCAGTTTGTGCCAAACTCAACCGATTCATATATGCAATTGGGAAGCTTAGGTCGGTTGCTGGTGAAGAGGCAGCGATAGTAGCGTACCACGGATATGTCGCATCAGTGCTACGGTATGGTTTGCCACTGTGGGGAAATTCAACAAACATAAACAAGACCTTTCTTGTTCAAAAAAAAGTATTAGAGCAATATGTGGAGCACACCCACTTGATTCGTGCAGACCTCTCTTCCGCAAATTAAATTCTTTAAAATTAACATCAATGTACATCTTTGAGATAGCCAATTTTGTGAGAAGAAACCAAAGATTTTTCGATACGAAAAGTGCAGCTTCCCTATACAGATCCAGAGATCCAACAAAACTTGTAGTGCGCCATTGTAGAACTCATTTAGATAAAAGCAATATGTATCAAATGTGCATACAAATTTATAACAATTTGCCAAAGGATATAAGGGAGCTTCCTTTTACTTACTTTAGGAAAAAACTTCACCAATGGCTTGTTGACAAGTGTTTTTATAGTGTAGAAGAATATATGATATAATAATTATTTTTGACATTCGAATGCATGTGTGACAATAATTAAATTAACATTACCATTATATTAACATTACTTAATTTAAATTCATTGATTATTATGACATACTAACCTAGTTAAATTAAAATTTATGAGATTCAGATGTACCCACCTACTAATTGTGTTTGTGATAATTTTAATAATCATAATGTGATGATTACTTGGATTAGATAAGTTAATACGGATTAAAGATTATGTTTTCACATTGTACAAAATAAAGATTTGCATGCCTCGCAAAGGCAGAATATGGTGAGACATATATAGACTGTATACTACCTGCATAACCTACCTATGTTCTGTGCAAATAAATGTTTGATTTGATTTGATTTGATTTGACTCTTTGAGACAACTTGAAAAGATACATATAATTCATTTCATTTCACTTCACTGGTGCACATGAATGATCTTTATTGGATAAAATACCAACAATAATATGCAATAAAACCCAAAATACACGAATTTATGAAATTTAAAATGAAAACACAACGTCACTCTGCAAGTTCCCGCCAAAAAGTCCGCAAAATACACTAGAGTCTGGCAAACGAAAGTTGAGCCTGGCTGTAATTGAAAATCTTTACATGGCAACATTCTATTAATGTCACTTTCGTCACTCGGCATTAAAAGTGTCAACTAGTTTACCAGTACCAGTTTTGATACTAACCCTTTATTCATAATAGCTTTATAGCTAAATCAGTGTTATAGTGTCCACCTTCTCATTTTTTTGATCACCTTAATGTTCTACAATATGCTAAATGAACTTCTACGGTCGCTTATCACTAAAACATCTTTCCATATAATAATATGTTTATTTATATTTCTACGAAGGTATTAAAATAAAATTTCCACAATTTTTCAATTTGTTTTTTTTTATATACCTAGTACGCTTAGTTCGGGTAGTAATCAGATAACCGTTTGTGAGGAAGATCCCAGGATATTTATTTAAAAGCATTCTATATAAAAATAGAATATAACGAGTTTATGTAAAATTTTAACTCATTTACATGCACATATTACTTAGGAATCAAAACAATTTATTCCTACTATACTTAGTGATACCACATCTAGTTTTTTTGAATTTGCCGCGCTTTTTTAAGTTCTACTTTCGTATGCCAGCTATAGCCGTGTGACGCCATTGAAGAAAAAAAAAAGTCAACTGTCAAGTACCTAATTCTAATTCATAGCGAGGCGAGTGCACAAAGTACATTTTATATATTGGTTTGCATTTTGTGTCAATAAATCTGTATTGTTTTAAGCAAAGAACTTGGATTTTCGTTATATATATGCATAATTCAGGGGCAGATTCGTAGTATCTCTATTTAGTTTGTGGGCAGATTACAATAATGTCACAAATAAAATACTCATTATCTTGGGATGCACATCAGAGAAAAATATGCCAAGGACTTAGTGCGTTGCAACAGGTAAACACTATCTTTTTGTTTACATGCTTTAAATACCTTTTTAGAAATTTTATTTTCGCCATGATATGCCTAAGTATTTCCTATATATTATTAGAAAAAGAAGTGAAGTATCTTACGAAGGCTTGTTGAACTGTCATTTTAAATTGTTTAGTTTGAATTTCATTCAGAATGGTGAGTTTGTGGATATGACGCTGGCAGCAGACGGACATCATGTGCAAGTCCACAAAATGGTGATGTCTCTGGCGAGCCCCTACATCAAGGATCTCATAGCAACAGCACAGTGCCCGCATCCTGTCATTTTCCTCAATGTAAGTTAACATACAAAACACAGGATCTAAAACTTGAGTAACTGAAGAGAATCAATCATTATACTTACTAAGTGTGGTCTTTAGTGCTAGATAACTTAAAGCAATAATATGTTTATTTATATTTCAGAATGTTTCTTACTCAACACTTTGTTCAATACTGGAGTATGTGTATACCGGAGAGGCCATTGTAGCCAAGGAAGACTTGAGTCTACTTCTTGAGGCTAGTAAGGCTCTTCATATACAGGGATTGGAAAAAATGGTATGTATACACCCATGGTCATATAAAAAATCATGAATTAATGAAATAAATGAAGTAACACAATATAGGTGGCCTTATCGCTTAAGCGGTCTCTTCCAGGCAACCTTTGGGTACAGGAAAAGCTTAAAAAGAAGAGAAAAGAAGAGCTTAATCATGATGGAGCATCACCTTATAAGAAAGTGAAGCACAATATTTCCTATGTATGTGTGGGTTAAATCAGTATTGGCCCAAGCAGGCAGAATACTATGCTTTATTGTCACTGTTGATGTCTCAATGTGGAATGACAAGCAGTTGGCATACTATGGTGTACATGTGTAGGTGAGACTTGTACAAGATGGCCCAGCATACTTAGGATGCTTCATTTTGTTTAAGGTGATGCTCCACAATGGTTTTTTATACATCCATCAAAATACTAGGTATTTTTTTGTTTGTCCTTTTACACAGCAATGTAGCAACAGATTGATGTGATTTTATGTAAAGTGATACCTATTTAGTTTATAAGCTGAAGTGTAACAGGTTACTTTAGAGTCAACTCGAAGGTAACTCAGCCATTTGGGCCCCACATGAGACTAAATATAGTCTCATGCTGGAGAAAGTACAAAATATATTTGTTAGATTTTTATACATGAGACAGTGTGGTGTATACCCGTTTTATCCACTTATGTACCCGACCTTATTCATTATGGGTATAGTCGGAATTACTGTCGGATACAACAAGTTAAGGGTTAGGAGGGACCTTGCACTCGTGTCATATCTAAATAGATATGACACGAGTCCTATCAAGACCATAAATAAGGTCTTGATAGGCAGGGTAGATAACAGTGACATATTAGGGCAGATAGGAATATGTCCCCCGGACAAGTTCGTGTGGCGGCGACGGCGACCGCAGCTGGTGGCAGTGCCCAGAGCGCGTACCAACCTACTGAAAGAGGAGCCGCTGACGCGCGCTCTTCGCACCCTCAATCTCATTGCTGAGAAAATCAACATATTCCACTGTACTCTGAGTGAATTCACAAGGATAGCAATTGAAATTTTATGTTACACGGAAATGTTATTATAATTTTGAAGTAAGTTCGACACTACTGTATTAGGGTATCCCTGTAAAAGTAGATGTAAGTAGGTAAATAAATATTCTGGATTGCAAGTGAATCCATACACTCAGTATTTAATTTAATGATGGATTTCCCTTACAGATGGAATCACCACAAGTAAATAATGAAATGAAATCGCAAATGGAGCTACCAAAAATAAATATTAAAATAGATCAAGGATCGGTAAAAACGTAAGTCGATCACCATTTTTACTTCGATGCTTTGACTCTTTTGTAGATTGGTGGGATCATTATACTCTTTTTTTTAATTAGAAACTATCTGTCCCCCGTGGATTCACCCACAATCCCGGGATAAAAAGTAGCCTATGCCCTTCTCCATACCAAAGGCTATCTGCATGCCAAATGTCATGATAATCCGTTGAGTAGTTGAGACAAACAAACTCATTTTCGCTTTGTTGTGGATAGGTCATGTGCCTGCCTGGTGCGATTGAAACAAAATGCATGGAACGCTGCTTTTTTGTTTGCTATTGTACCTATCTTAGTGTCTAAAACCAAACATAAAATATCAAGACTCCTATACCCTTTTAACAAGACAGAGCATATGATAGAAAGACTACTTTATGTGTGCATTTATTTAGCCCAAAATTTTCAGGCTGTTTGAAGATGGCATTGATGACAATGGAGGTGAAGTTAGTAATATAGATGACAATGATGATGATCAAATAGACCAACAGGATCAAGCTGAAGAACATAAGAGCAATGACAAGCCTACCCCATCTGATATAGACAAGAAATCTGTTTTAGGTGAGTTCAAAATATAGAGAATGTACTATTTCTAGATATTTTTAGAAACAAGCATGAATTTGAAAGTATTAAACAAATAAGAACAGGAATAAGGGGAATATACATGTTTTTATTTTGTTTAGAGCAATCAACTTGTGACGTCAGCTCAAAGTATAAAATAACGTCACATGATGGAAAATTTGGTTTCACAGACAGATGAGACAAAAAATATTACAGAACGAAATTCCTCATTAAATATAACTTATAATACGGAACCTTGCCGTTAATCGCAAGCAGCGTCAGACTTGAGGAAATTTTCTATAGTATATAGATTGTAATTTGTACATATTTGTTGTAAATTAAGATTTGTATAAACTTATAATTTTGTAAAAACGCAATCATTTTGTAGTACTTATCCCTATTGAGGATATTCACAGGTGCCCTTCTGGGACCTAAATTGAATAAATGACTTTGACTTTGAATTTGCAGCTCTAAAGTGGCCATTTTAGACTTTGGTTGTTTTGAATTTTAACTACAATTATACATAATGTTGATTTATTTACAGAAACTCATGCCTTACAATACACTCTATCAAGTCAAGGAAATCTGCAAATAGTTTTGAATAGATATATGTATAATCTGAGATATTCAGGCAAGACATTGCGTAGATTATGGCGTTGTGTTCAATACCCAAGGAAACTAAGATGTCCCGCGTATGCTATAACTCAAGATAACCAAATCTTGGAAAGGTATTGATATAATTAATCTCATTTTCATCATACAAATGTGATACTAAAGGACCTGTAAGTATAATAACGGCAATTTTTTGAATTTCAGAAAGTTCTCGCATAATCATCCATTTCACGATAAAAAGATATTGAAGAAGTACAGTGAAGGAGCTATTTTCTCAGCACTTGATGATGCTGAAAAGAAACTTGTCAGTTTTAGAAAACAAAGAGAGAAAATGAGGGAAATTACTTTTATTGATACTAAATAGGGATAAAATTCTACTAAGTATGTTATTATTAATTGACTATTAAGAATGTTTCTAAATTACTATAATTATAAGCCTGATATTTTCTTTCAACAATTCTTTTTTTAATCCTTTCTCGATTCTTAGTTAAGCCGGGCAGCGCCACTCCGTTTTTTGGGTTCCGTAGTCAATAAGAAACCCTTATAGTTTCGCTATGTCTGTTCGTCAGTCTGTTTGTCCGTTAGTTAGCTCAGGGACTCTTAGTACTAGTTGTACGTAGTATTTATTTACTCTGAGGTACTAGTAAGCTGTAATTTGGCATGGATAAACATATTAATCACGCCGACAAAGTGACAATATAAAATGAAAAAAAAAAATTGGGTACCTTCGCTACATGTAAAATGGGGGAAGTATTTAAAATTATTTAAAAAACTAGATGAATAACCATTCCATTCCATTGAAAAGAACACTGAAAATAGTTCTATACATAGATAGACTTAGGATTTCGCTACGCTAACGTTCAAATTCAAAATTCTTTATCTGTAAGTCACAGGTAAAATTAAATAATGGTGTAAATCTAATGGATAGTTTCACTGAGACTTGCCTAAAAGGCTTATTACACTATTCGATATCAAGACAGTCTTACTAAGATTCAGCAAAGTGTAATAAGAGTAAGCAAGGTAGTCTGTCTAATTAGACCGACCGAATGGGTTCGGCCGTGCTTGATTGCTTGCTTGCTGAATAACGCGTAGTGTAATAAGACTTAGCACGCGAGACCGTTCAGTCGGCGCGCGGCGGCGGCAGAGTGAAGTCCTCGGGTAAAGTCCGTGTTTGTTTGTTGTGGCGTGCACAATGGCTTGTTCAAAAGAAAAGGAAGTGATTTTTAATGTTATTGATGTGTATACCGTGACATGCCATATTTATAGCATATAAAACTTTTTAACAAAAAAAATAAACCACCGAAAAAACTGAAAAGCAAAAAATAATGTCGAATATAACTTGAATTTTATAATGTTTTGCAGTCGGGGATAAATAAACAAATATCACAAAAAAATACATACCTACGTAGGTTATTGGTTTATCCCCGACTGCAAAACCTTATAAAATTCAAGTTATATTCGACATTATTTTTTGCTTTTCCGTTTTTTCGGTGGTTTAATTTTTTTGTTAAAAAGTTTATTTTATCATTTTTTTTTGTATATAATCTACTAATTACTAAATACTTAATTTTTGATATCTTTTGATGTAATACACAACTCAGCATTAAAATCTGTGAGTGAACAATAGATCACCCCTATTTTCCCACCCTTAGGGTAGGTTTTTTGTATCCTTTATATGGGACCAACTTCGAGGTATACTCTATCCAATAAAAAAAGAATTATCAAAATCTGACTACTCTGTAAAACGTTATGCGTTATCATCTCATGACACCGCGACAACCGTCACCGGCTGCGTCCGCCTTGCAAATGAGTTAGCATGCGATATTCAGCAAGGTGTAATAGCGAGCTTGTCTAATTAGATTTTAAGACAGTCTTACTAAGACTGGCTTGATATCGAATAATGTAATAAGGCCTTAAATAGGCGTACGCTGTGGGCGTACGAAATAAAATCACATAATTTTGTTCTTACTATCCTCCCTACTAATATTGTAAATGCGAGAGTGAGTTTGATTGTTAAGTCTTCACGCCTCAACTACTCAACGGATCACCCTGAAAGGCACGCAGATAGCCTATGGTATGGAGAAGGACATAGGCTTCATTTAACCCGGGAACGCGGGTGAAACCGCGGGGGACAGCTAGTATAGATTACAGGAAACAAACTTCAAACAACTAGGTAAATCTGTCAATATACAAACTTATATTATAGTTGGAATGTATGGGAGAACATGTTTTTCAACTATAATGTCAAGTTTGTACGGAACCCTCCACGCGAGCACAGAATATTCAATACGCGAGTTCTACTCGTACTTGTCCGGTTTTTTTCATGATTTGGTATTCGGTCGAATATTAAAAAAGTGGCCGAACGTACCCGAATATTCGTAGCATAAGAGTTAGTAAGATTCATACAGTGACCTGTTATTTCTTCTTATCATTTCTAGTACCTAGGTACACCATACGTTATAATTTTGCATATCAACTAGGTACTTAATAAAATTTTGTGCATTATCATAAAATTTTGGTCCTTCGAGCCGCAAGTCAGATTACCGTTAGACGATGGCTCGCCATTTTTACACAACGCCCGAACGTAAGCGTCTAGTTTAAAGAATTGTATATACTCTGAGCTATTACCTACTGACATTTCTCTATAGTTAGCACAGCGCCTCTAGCGGAATACTCATGATACTAATTTCTCCCATACTAATTTATAGTTAACGCAAACGCGTTAGTAAGCATTTACTAACACGACAAAATGAAGTCAAGCTGTAGTTACATACGTGTAAATAGCATCGCTGCGGCTTTTTGCAGTTGCGATGTTAAAATGTTTTTACTGCTAGCTCCCGGTGTCGCTGGATGTTGCGACGTAGCTGTCGTGTGGTCGGTATCACACACGCGGTCGATAGTGATGGCAAAATGTGGTCCGTGTGAATTCAACTATTAATTTTCATACAAATAAGCGCCCGCCCACGTGGTTGCGGTTGTAAGAGATATACGTCTATGGATAGAGACTGGAGTAATTTTAAGGGTGAGTGGGGGGACTGAGCGGCCGATACTCCCCCCGTCTCGTGTGACCAGATTTAGCAGAATTCTGCGATTTTAGCATAATTAGATCCCCAATTTATGGCTTAGCAAATAATGTCGCAGTCTGGAAAGCTAGCAGATTTTGGCAGATTGTTATAAAACCTGCGCAGAAAAATAGCAGTATTAGACATTGACAACAAGTGGGCCTCGTTGTCACAATAAATAAGATTATTATTATTATTGACAAATTACCTGTGTTTCACTCGAGTATGCACTAGGAATAGTTAAAGAATTCTTAAATAATGCATGATTTTTCATACTGCACTGGCAGCCCTCAAGACCATTTTAGGAAAATTCCCTGTCAATCACTATTAAATGTCTGTGCTGTAAATGTATATTTTCTTTCGAGTTGTGTGTAGAGTACATTTTCTGCTTACTAACAATTAGTTGTCGTCAGTCGGTTGTGTCCTATAGATCGCCAATTTCCCCAAATTAACAGTATAATCTCTATACATAAAACTGAATCCCATTTCCCTTGGTCACACCATAACTTGAGAACGACTTTACCGATTTCATACATCTTTTTTTAAAAGTTTTCTAACACTTGTTTGGGGTACAAACTGTAAATGTGTGTAAAGGATTGACGTTAATAAACAAACGCTCACTAATGCGTATGCGTTAACAATTTTATGGGAGAAATTAGTACCATGAGTAACCGCTAGAGGCGCTGTACGCGCTGTAGTGTCGTAAACGTAAACGCAAATAAGCGTTTACTTCAAGCAAACAAATTAAGAGTTTTTAGCGGGAACTTGCAGAGATACGTTGCGTTTTTATTTTTATTTTCATAAATTCGTATAATTTGAGTTTTATTGCATATTATCGGTGGTATTTTATCCAATAAAGATCAATCCATGTGCACCAGTGAAGTGGAATTAAATGTGACTTTTCAGGTTGTCTCAAGAAGTCTTTGAAAAGTTTTTGCACAATTTACTACCATTGTACTATTAATTACTTTTAACGACGGTGACTGACAGTGCGGACCAAAGAACTTGCGGTACTATATGAAGTGGTTTATTTTGTGTCTATATTAACCTCTCGGAATACAACTCGAGAAAACTGAAATAAGACAAGGCTGTATGGCTCAACCTTTGCCTGCCTTTTGGCGAATAAGACAACAAACACAATTCGAGTCAGGGTTGGATTTCGTAGTATAATTATACTATTTGTACCATAATTTTGTGATGTGTAGTATGTAGTATCCATAGAACATTTATACTCACGAGTGGTAGTATCGTAATGCCATTATACGACGCGAAAATACCATAATTTTACCTTTAGGTCGATTGCTACCGTTATTGGTTGAAATAAATTAAAAAATATTACTTTAATTACGAAATAAAGTTGTAATCGTTGTTGTAGTTGTAGTAAATCGCTCAATTGATTCCTAATACTTTCATGCGATGCTATGAATGAAAGTAAATGTAACCACCCACCTAATGTGTATTGAATTTATTCCATCTGACGAAATGCTATTCAGATTCAGATTCAGTTTTTTTTTTTGTAAGAACATGGTATTTCACAGTTGTTATGAGTATAATAATTATAATGTCCAACATATCCTGCCACTGGGGCCGTACAAAAATATAACATACATTTTAAAGTTACAATTTCACAATAATTAATATTACATTCTTAAATAATTTGTCGTCAAATATTATATTTATCAAATCTATACATAGGAATGTCAATGTTACGATTAAAATAATTAGTATTTATCGATTACATGTGATTAAATCTAGACTTACTAGTTAAAAAAATCATTAATACAATAAAACACTTTATTGCCAACCAGTCTTGAAAGCTGTATAAACACAATTCTGTCAAAATAATTCTAATTTCGGGTGTGGCATCATGAACGGCAAATGGGTTGTAGTGCGCTTTGAGCTATTGTCTCTCAATTCAAAATAACTGAGATGCTGCTTCACAAATTTAGCTATTTCAAATATATAAATACAAGGAACTGCTTATGCTTATGTTTTATAAAAATTGGACGACACGAATCAGACCACTGTAATCCCCATATAGCACGGATGTCGTGTCAATGCCAAAGACGAAGTTCCGATTGACGAATTGGCTGAAATAAACATCTTAATTTGGTTGAATTGTGCAATAACAATAAAATTTCCTTCCAAATGCATTTTTATTTAAATTGGTCGAAAAACGCGAAACGTAGTATTATTTTCGACAAGTAGTATAATTTTATTTTCCATAGACAATAATTTTCGGGGAGTCTGAATCCAACCCTGATTCGAGTTGTTGTTGTTTGTATACCTACTTTTACTTTTGCAAACAATTAAAAATTACATTTTCCAGACGAATAATAAGAGGAATGTCGCCAATCAATTACTCATTATCTTGGGAGCACTATCGTAAGACAATATGCCAAGGTCTGAGTGCGTTGCAACAGGTAAGACCTTTTGTTTACATTTTTCAAATCATTAAAAAAATATATTTAACTCTTAGTTAGATGATGTGAAATCCGAACTTAGGATATAATCAAGTGGCTTTGCGTATATAAGCGGCGTGGTGTTTCTTAAAAACCGCAATAAAAGCCCAAGATACGTTTAAAAATAGATTGGCTCATAACCTTAAAATTGTAATTCATTTTCGATCAGAATGGTGAGTTTGTGGATATGACGCTGGCAGCAGACGGACACCATGTGCAAGTCCACAAAATGGTGATGTCTCTGGCGAGCCCCTACATCAAGGATCTCATAGCAACAGCACAGTGCCCGCATCCTGTCATTTTCCTCAATGTAAGTTAAGAAGGTGGCTATTCAGCTTCATCCCCGAGTTCACCCCTATTTCATTATAATATTGTTACAACATTTGGCTTTTATGATAGGTCCCTACATAGTTGTTATTGTAGTGGCGCCAGAATATGTGATAACAAACCAGATTTTAAAATTTTGTTTATTTATATTTTAGAATGTTTCGTACTCAACACTTTGTTCAATACTGGAGTATGTGTATACAGGGGAGGCAGTTGTGGCCAAGGAAGACTTGGATCGACTCCTGGAGGCCTGTCAGGCTCTTCATATAAATGGACTGAAGGAAATGGTAAAAAGATATTCATGATTAAAGTTCCCCTTAAACAGACCGTTTGTGTTTAAGGGGAACCACGGCCATTGTATGCGAAATGCCAGTATGACGTATAAGACACAAGGTTTAATATTAACTGTCATTTAGTTACTGTTCCATATAAATTTTAACTCTGGCAGGTCTCTCTTGTCTGGTTGTCGCGCCTGATGAGTTAAAATGTAGCTTAGCCAAGGTAGATTCAGCCAGATCAAAAAATCCACTGGCATTATTAGTAATAATGAAATGTGTCGACACTTATTACTTAACCTACTGTAGCGTTACGGAGAACTGCTGCCAAGGTGCACTTAATGCCACTATGGCATATAAGACACAAGGTTTAATATTGTCTGTCATTTAGTTACTGTCTATAGACATTTTAATGCTAGCCAGGTCTCCCTTTGCTTTATGGCTTAAATGTGGAAATTTGTTCGATTGTGAACAAATGTTTTCCATTGGGTCTGAACCCCTTCTAAAAAATGCTATACCTATTGCTTTGCTTGCTCTTATGGCTTTGTTTCCCAGATATGTACATCAATGTATAATATTATATCATAATTTTTCCAGGCCAATTCACAACAAATTCAATTGGAAAACTCGAAGAATATTCAAATATCCAATAAGGAACGGTAAAAACTTTGACCATTAGCTATTGACTCTTAACTTAAACACAGAACACTTCTTAGTCTTAACATCCTGATTTTCAGAACGTTTGATGACTCATATGACATGGATGAAGGGGTTCATAATGATACAAATGAAGTAAGTTTTGCAGATGAATCAGGTTTTGAGCCAAGTAATTATCCATTAAAAAAAGATTCAAAAGAGTTGGACAAAAAGTCTATTTTGGGTGAGTACTAAAAAAGTATTTTGATCATTTCTAGTGACGTACTGGATGTAATGCATCAGAGTGGTTAAGAGGAATGATATGTGATTTAAAATGTTGATTATGAAGTTATTGTACCTACTGTCCCACTTCAATTACCAATCTGGCATTATGCAAGCTAACATATTGAAATGGCAAGCAAAACTTTTTTTTTTTTTTTATACCACTAAGGTGGCAAACAAGCATACGGCCCGCCTGATGGTAAGCGGTTACCGTAGCCTATGGACGCTTGCAACACCAGGGGTATCACTCGCGCGTTGCCGACCCTGAAGAAACCTCTTCACACCCTTCTTGAAGAACCCCATGCTAGTTTGTTGGGGATCATACATACACATACATTGTGCTATATAGAATAATGCCGGAACACTGGTGCTATAGTTGCATGTGGAGACAGATTTTCAACATGAGAGTGGTGGGCAGCCCAGAAGTTCCTATAAAATACCATACCACCACCATACAAATACAGGTTTAGAACCTAAATTAGGTCTGATATGCTGAATAACTTTGACTATAAGACAGACTGGTATCTGGTTACCATATTCCTTAAATATGTTAGTAAATAATTATAAATAACTTTTTCTTTGCAGATAATCATCTTTTACAATACACCCTATCAAACCATGGCAATTTGCAAATAGTTTTGAATAGATTTATTTATGGTCTGAAGTATTCAGCCAAGTCTTCACGTAGATTATGGAGGTGTGTCCAACATCCAAAGAACCAATGCCCTGCATGTATTGTCACCAAAGATAACCACATCTTGGAAAGGTAATAATCATGTGATGTTTTGGTGCTCGTCGGACCACTTGGCAATCAATGCCGGAGTTCCTCAGGGATCAGTTCTCTCTGCAACCTTATTTCTGCTGCATATCAACGATCTGCTAAAACCCGGTATCTTTGGGTACGCAGACGACAGCACTGTTGCAGAAAGATACGTTTCCAGCGCGCGAGCCACTAGTGACGAGATCCAATTGTTTCGGGAGGCCATGGTAGAGCGTTTGAACGTGACCTTGCAGGCAGTCTCTGATTGGGGCAAAGCCAATCTGGTCACATTTAACGCCACCAAGACACAGGCGTGTCTTTTCACCGCCAAACGGAGTCCTTACAACCAGGCTCCTACTTTCCAAAATATATCCTTGCCAATATGCGATCGCCTTGATCTCCTAGGCATAACATTAACAGCCAAAATAAACTTTGGCTGTTCTATTGAGTCGAAGGCAGAAACAGCCGCTAGAAAGCTGGGTATCCTCTCTAAGGTCAAGCGGTACTTCACGCCTGGGCAATTGCTCCAACTTTATAAAGCACAAGTCCGGTCGTGCATGGAGTACTGCTGCCATCTTTGGGATGGATCAGCTAAGTACCAGCTTGAGGCCCTCGACTCAATAGATCGCCGAGCCAGGAGACTAATTGGAGATGAGTCTTTAATTAAGGCGAAACTCACGAGCCTTGACCATCGAAGAAAGGTTGCTTGCTTATCGGTTTTCTACAGGATATATTTTGGAGAGTGTGCGCAGGAATTGTTCAACCTTATTCCACCATCCCCATTTTTACACCGAACCACAAGACGCCGGGAAAATTTTCACCCGTACGTTGTTGACATACCGAATATACGGACACAGCGTTTTGCATCCTCATTTTTAATGCGGACAGCAAGGGAGTGGAACTTGCTTCCGGCGTCTGTGTTTCCTGACGCTTACAATCTAGGTACTTTCAAGGCCAGAGTGAATAGGTTTCTTCTGGGTAAGCGTGTTTCATCTTAGGCTTCGTCATCGCCCCTTATGGGCGGGTCAGTGGCCAAACGCAAGCCCATCTAATTTAAAAAAAAAAAAAAAAAAAAAAAATGTTCAGATTCTTCACAAAAAACTCAGGTCTTAGCCGGCAAGTTCATGTTCACTAGTGTTGCCAAACAATCGATAGTTTTGGTTCCAAAACATGATTTACTTACTTACTATAGCAGACCCCAGTCGTGATTTGGGTATTCAAACACCCTAATATAAAATTTTCGAATAATAGGTAATTAGATTATATGATTTTTCATTGAGATACCAAAAAGCAGCATAGACATAGAATATTAGTAGAGTGATAGCATAAATAACTTTACCTTTTGCGAAGCATGAGCAGTTTGCCTATAGATGCATTCATAGATATATTGTACTCTAGTGACTTACTAGTCCCCTGCCTCAGGTTCGTGTAGTACATTTATTAAAGACAAATGAGTTGGTGTCGCGGCTACGTTAATCGTACAGTAGTACCCAACTGATAAGGCGCGTCGTGAAGCTTCGTTCGCACAGAAATGAAAGTATGACCCCGAAGATGCCGAAGATTAACGAAGGAATACTTAAAACTTACAATCAACCTCAGAACACTACTATAAAGTGCATAATACACTGCAGCTGTTAGTTCCGTCTCACTCGCAAGTCACGCCCCTCCGCACGGCGCGCGCTAACATGGCGGCAGCTGCCGACTAATAGTGTTTCCCGCGCTTTGAAAATGTATCTTCTGTGCAGGTACATCGGTACAGTATTACCCAACTGATACGGCGCGTCGTGAACCTTCATTTGCACAGAAAAGAAAGTATGGCCCCAAAGATTAACGAAAGAATGCTTAAAACTGACAATCAACCTTAGAACACTACTATAAAGTTCATAATACACTGCAGCTGCTAGTTCCGTCTCACTCGCAAGTCACGCCCCTCCGCACGGCGCGCGCTAACATAGCGGCAGCTGCCGACTAATAGCGTTTCCCGCGCTTTGAAAATGTATCTTCTGCGCAGGTACATCGGTAAGCCATATTAGTTGGGTACTACTGTAGTTGCTTGTCACGCATGGCACATGCTGTAGTACATTCACTCTACTAATATTCTATCTCTATGGTTGCAGTGGCGGATCCAGAAATGCGGTTTGGGGGGGCTGAGGGGTTTGACCCAACTGAGTTACCTACGAGATTTATTGAACTACCTTTGGGACTAGTCCCAAAGACAGTTTATGAATTATTCATAACATACTTGTTTTTCAATTTCAGAAAGTACACACACAATCATCCAACTCATGATCTGAGGATATTGAAGAAGTTCAGTGAAGGGCTAATTTTCGGAGCCATTGATGAAGTTGAAAAGAAATTGGTCAATATAAAGAACATGGAACAATAAAAACGAGTGGAAATGCGAAGTGTCAAAATATGTATCAGAACCGCTGTCGCCAAATTTCACACAAAGAAATAGATACTCACATATTGCACACCAATAAACAATTAATTTGATTAGTCGTTTCTAGTTTAGACAATATTAGCTCAAGTCACAATATCGTACATTCAAAAATATATCTTCACTCTCTAATTATAAAATTTATTTTGCTATAGCGTAGAAAGAATATACAACGTTTTGTAATCTACAAACAATCTATATTCAATTGAACGATCGAGTTCCGCTATCGCCCCCTAGATGGCGCTATTCTCAGTGGACGCAATTATTATCTTAATGTACTTTAACATAAGGTTGATAATTGCGTCATACTTCGATATATTCTGCCACTCAACCAGTGCGGTGACACATTGAATAACATTATCGATACTGATCGATACTTTGGGCCCAATTCACATAAATATTTTACCAAAAATGAAACTTGAACGAATCAAGAAAGAACTTACAAACCCATTTTTATGGATTTTTTTTAGTTGTTGTTTAAATAAATATTTATGTTAGTAGATATTTTCGATTTTAGTTTCACTAATGTATCGCTGTTGATTTCGTAATAAATAAATAAATAGACTAAATAAGTTTCGTTCAACCTTCGGCCACATTCAGAATTTTTATTGTGTAACTGTAATTAGACTACTTGCAATGTATGTATGTAACTATGTTCGGGTGGAATCTTGCAAGTCGAATTTCACTCACTTCCAGTGGTCGGATGGACTTGATATGTGGTATACATTAGTATATTGGATGAAAATGCAAGTACAGTCAACAAAAAGTACAGTCACTAAAAAAAGCTTGTATTCAAAATGTTTTTGTTATCAAAACCTTTTATTTATTATGAGAATTGGGCCCCTCATCACGCTTATTGCTTGGCGGGCAAAAATAGTTTGAGGATGTGAGTGGAGGTAATATTATAAAGTGGGGGGAAAAGGCAAAATAAACGAATAAGTTTAAATAATAGACTAGAATAGCCCAAACACGGCTAGGAAACGTTGCTGCATTATGGAGTTCCAGTACCTACCCTCCTACTCCATCATCAGACCCTGAAAACTATATATGGTCAAAGTTCATCTCGTGACAATTCCAACAACCTCAAACATGGCTAGGATACGTTGCTCCGTTATGAAAATCTAGTGCCTACCCTCCTACTCCATCATCAGACCCTGAAAACCATATACGGTCAAAATACATCTCAAGACGATTCCAAAAAGTCCAAACACGGCTAACATACGTTATTTCGTTATCGAGTTCCATTGGCTACCTTCCGGATCCATCATCAGATCAGCTCGATGGTACCAAATTATTGTATTGTCATCGGTACTTGATAGATAAGTGTGCAAAGTTTCAGTTTAATCAGACTTCTGGAAGTCGATGAAAATTACGTTTAAAAATTCCATTACATGCATACATACATACATACAGGTGAAGCTAATAAAAGCGTGTTAAAAAAAATGACACGCTAAATGTGACAATATGCAGTCTATTAAATTTTGCTCATATTTTGTTCCAAATATTCATGTCGATAAAACCAGCATCCAATCAACCTGACTACATCACTAATTGAATAGCGAAGAACTTTCGAGAATAAAATAGATGATGACATTAAACCAAAATAAACTTTAATTTCTAAGTGATAAGGTTGATTTTAGCTTGAATTTCTATTAATTTAATAGTGAATTGAAATAATTAGATTTTTATTGATTATGTATTAAATTGTACTTACCGATGGTACGAAACACCTCCATTATTAAGATTTTTTCTCCTACTATCATTCTTGCACTCCAAAATTGAGCAATACGGCATATTTATGGAAATCAAAGAATGTGACGGACTACCGACAAGACATAGTGGTTAGATACGACTGGGATCAAATATGCGTTGATTAAGCGTAACAACGCTTAATAGTGGCGACACGAGTCACGCCTACTTCGCACTTCCACTTGTTTTTATTATTCCGTGATAAAGAACGATAAAAATAAATCTAGTATTAGTAAATCTAAGGTTAAAGATCCTATATCTACATCTTCGTGAATTATATCCTAACATAAATGAGTTACCTGCATATATTATATTAATAAAAAAACCTTGATTTTAAGAAAACCATTGTCATTTCTTTTACAATAAGTACCTATATTTTTAATTTTGTCTGTGGCACAGTTAGTCGCCGATCCCACAGAGAGAGTTCTAGAGCATTTTTGCCCAAGCAGCAGGGCTATTTCGTATCTCAACTGACAGCTTAAAGTGATGATCACTATGCAAAGTGCTCAACGATGAACTGTCAAACAGCCATTTTCGTATCATGGATTTAATATACAAACAGGATTGAACTCTCCAAAAATTTTATCATACAAAAATAAACCATAAGTCATGCACGTTAGGGTTTACTTTTGTTAGTTATCTTAGCCGAGGCAAAACGAGCCGAGAGAGATAGCCCGAACCGAGGCCGTTTGTCCCTTTTCCTCAATTGCCAAAAGATAAAAATGTTAAAGATGGTAGAAAATATTTCACCACAACAAGTAAAATATATTACGTATAAATATTAAACTAGTTTTAAATCATTTTATTTTGTAGGTTTACATCTGTACATAATAATAAATAATTGTATTTAAGTAAAATAATCAAAATAATATGATTGTTTGGTAGCTATCAAAAAATTATTCTGGTAGCACTGAAATCTGATATCAGTGGTGTCATGGCAACATGGCGACTTTTTCTGTTGTTTTGTGGAAACGCATTTTGTTTATACTTATTATCGTGAAAATGGTGAAAAAAAATTGTATCAAGACATGTAAAAGTGAATCATGTGCTGGTTGTGGGATTTTATTTCACAAGTAAGGAATAACGATGATTTTATTTACTAACAATGGTGAGTCATAAGTAGTTTGACCATGGTTTATTAAAAAAAATTGTAGACGGAAGACACTAAAGTTAGTGTAATTCTTTTTAAAACTATACGTATAATGTTTATTGTGTGTTGTAATGTGTACCTATTGTATAAATTATTTGTACCTATGTATCGCATAATTGAAATAGCATTATTTTTTATGTTTGTTACAGCTTTCCATCGAAAGAAGAAATGAAGCAAAAATGCAATTTTGATGCGATTAAAACAAATGTTTTCCACAAGATTGAAACATCTTATTATTCCACCGCATCCTTTCCAATGCATAACAGATGAAGAACCGCAAAAACTGTAACTAGTAAAAGCATTGGCTAATAATTCGTACCTATTCACCACGCGAAATGTAATGCATTCAGAAACTTAGGCAGTGAGATTGGCCTAAGGCAGAAACTAAATAAAACGATTTTGTTTAGCCGTGTTTAATTTTAATAAATACCTACTTTGTCAAGCACATTCGAGTTTTATTTCCCTTTGCTTTATTTTAATTCCCAAATAACAGCTCTGTAGAGCAAACTGAAAAAAGAGCAAGGGGAAAAGCCGTGGTCCCAGAACGAAATTCTGCATGCACCCTTGCCTATTCATACGTAATATTTGATGATTCGACACAAAACGTAACTCAAAAATTAATCATAACTTTTCTCAAAAACATGGGTATACACGGCTACACATCAAGCTATACATTTCCAGTATAAACTGATCTCGCATTGTATAGGATTTCTGTACAATGAGAGGTCAGCTAATATTGGAAATTTATATCTTGATTAATCGTGCGTACACGATTCAACACCCACATAGAACATAACAATGTTCAGTTTCAAATAATGGGTTTTCGCGAAAAAGTATCTCGATATCTATAGTTTTTCATTATGGTTTTATCTCTTATTTTTTCTATAAATTATTATTTCACTATTTTAAGTAACATAATGTTAATATTTTTGTAATACAAACAATAATTTGAAATCAACTAGTGTCAAAACGCCACAAACAGACAAAATTGGAGGAACTTTGCAATGCAGCGATTGTGCGCGAAAGGGACTAACAATGACCACGACCACTCTGCCAAGAGTGCACGACTAGGAAGAAGAAGTGTCAACCGGACACAAATTATCTCTCAAATCCAACTTTCCTGTTCGTTATAAAAATGTTTGGTCACCCTATTAGAATGGGATAAACAGCCTCGGTATGCGTTATCTCTCTCTGCTCGCGTTTTTGGCCCAAGAGCTCAATCCTGTTTGTATATTAAATCCATGTTTCGTATTGGCTAACGTCAGTGATCAACTGAGATGACATCATGAGCACCGAGTCTCGTTGATAGACACCGTAAACATTTTTGACAGGTGTTTTCGTATCGATAAACCAAAAGTTGCGATTGCGTAGGCATAGTGGACATCAAATTAATACATATTTGATGATCACTGAATTTGTTGAAAGAAACTACTAAAGAGCAGTGTTTTATAGATCGCAAGTGATGATCACTATTATCCAGCTGTTTAAAATTTATAGGTTGAAGCTAATTAATGTATAGGGATTTGTGACTATTTAATTTATGTTAGTGTTGTATTGTGTGAACGACCTCGCAAGTATATATTATTAGAGGTTTGTAACTCATCAAAAATACTCGAGCTGCATAATAGCTCACGGCTCACACACTTGAGCCGGTTCAATGAGTCGCAGATCAGCTCAATTTGTATCTACCTCATTGACTACCTCTAGTTCACGATACGCGGTCAATGCGAGCCGCACGTCGAATTGAGCCGACTGAGCAGCCGCGACTCTTTTCATACTTTAGAGTTGGAATCATTTAAGTCATTTTATATTTTTATCTATTTATGTTAAATGTTTTATATTTATTTATTGAATTCGATCAATACATTATTATTTAAATGTTTTAGAAGAAACAATAATTTATAGATTAGAATCACAAGACTAATCTGTGGAGGGAGTCACCGATACAATATGACCCCAATTGAGCCGTGAGCTATTCATTTTGTTGTTGAGCTTTAGCTCAACGGCTCAAACCCATTTGAGCTGATTCATTGAGCTGATTCAGAGCTGAGTTACACACCTCTATCGCAAAATGATAAGTGACTTTTTTCCTACCCCCGCTCACCCCACACCCTACCCCTTTAAAAAAACTGTGGAGCGTGGAAAGTCATAGATGACGTCATAACTTATGACGTTTCACGGGACATCGATATCTGTCATTTTTAATTCATTACTCAAATCGATTACAGCGATTACAGCGGTAATTCGGAATGCAGCCGTAGTATTATTTTCGATAAGTAAGTAGTATAATTTTATTTTCCATAGACAATAATTTTCTGGGAGTCTGAATCCAACCCTGCCACAGAGAAACATAACCTATAACTATTATGAAATAATTGTACTTTATTTGTATCACAAACTATTTGTATTTTCCATGGTATTTTCTTTGATTCTTTCGTCAAGAAGCAGGCTTTTATTTATTTTTAGAAAGCATCAAAGATTACTACTCAGGTAATAGATACATACTGTTGAATATCGTGTTTGTGAGTACCTATATGGTTCTATCACAAGGAAAAGGTTGAAATGGCCCAATCACAATTTTCATTAAAATGGGAAGCACACAGAAAGAATATTTGCGCTGGTTTGAGTAGTCTACAACAGGTAAATATGCTTTACAACAACATTTAGTATTTTGAAGTCAAACCGGAATAAACTGATTGTTTGGCTTTTCTGTAGATTGGTGGATTTGTGGACATGACCCTAGCCGCTGACGGCCACTTGGTGAAGGTCCATCAAGTCATTATAGCCCTGGCTAGTCCATACTTGCGCGAACTGATCTCATCAGTTCAGTGCCAACATCCTGTCATCCTTCTGAATGTAAGTACTTTTGCCTCCTGGAGGTGTGGTTCACACCAAATGATAATAAATTTAGTCCACACTATTAGGCAGAAATATACAAGTAATGAAAACTATACTTTTATTCAGAAAATATCATACAAAACACTATGTGCATTATTGGAGTACATTTACACTGGAGAAGTTCTTATATCCATTGAGAATTTGAATGAACTGGTTGATGCTGGGAAAGAGTTGCATATTAAAGGACTTGAGGACATGGTATGTAATATCTCCAATATCATGTGAATATTGTAACTTTAAGCATAAGTATAATTATATATTTGTTACTTCTTTATGCTTCAACAGCGTGACTAGGTATGCAGGTAGCGAATGGCTTGTAGTATCCAACTGAAGCTTTGTAATTTTCATTATTTCATAACGTAATGTACCTGCAACGTAAACTTAAAAAAAAACATTATTTTTTGGTTTTGGCTGAAGGCTGTGGTAATAACCGATTCGGCTGTGGCTAGAAATCAACCTTCGTTTGATATTATGGCATTATTTTCCGTGTTGTAATATGAATATGGGGTGGAAACAAGTAGAGATATAAAGTCATTAAGTAAATCATTTTAAAAAAAACTAAAGAATTCATCAGTAATTAAGTATATCTGTGAATAAAACAAGTGTATCATTATACCTTTCAGAATCTGCACAATGACGACAATTCAAGAACTTTCTCACATTCAACGGAAACCAATAGAAACAATAATATTATGGAAGAGATAGATGAAGACAGTTCGTATTTAGAAATTACAAATCCAATAAACAATGAGACTGAAACCTATGTAATGGATGAAGCTAAGTGAGTTTTTATGTTTTTAATTCTTACATCCATTCCTACATAATAATCTACATACATGTATGTAGATTATTATGTATTTCTTTCATCATTTGATTAAATTTATGTAATCAATTATAATCAATCACGTTTTTTGTTGGGTAATTGTGACTAATTGCTGAGTTTATTGCTGGCTCTTCTCAGTAAATGCAACCTTCTGAACTGGTATTAGAGTCAGACTTCAGATTTAGCATATATATTTACATTTTACCTGTGCATTTTACGTACTATGTGATACAATTTTATTTACATTATATAGGGTGATTCTGATTGTCTATTTTAGGCCGAAAGGGTATTGAAGTATAACTTATTTAAAACGTAAAAACAATATTATACAACGGAAAATAGCACATAAATATTTCCATACAAATAAAATAAAATAATCAACCCAATCATTATGTGTCAACCCTAATGAGCATGTGTATCATAAATAAAAATGGCGGACCTCGTAATCCCGTTCCCGCCTATCGACAATTGACATAACAACACCGTGATGCAGACCGAATACTTGATTGTCTTACCTTTAGTCTTATGGCTCGCTTCAAATTATTTTCTTATTATTGCACTTTCCTAAATCAGTATTACTTAAAATTTTGTCAACTTTGTAGGTAATCAATCACTATTGTCACTATCAATGTAAATACCTTGCCTTTTACTTCACCCACTTATATCATGCACGCCGTGAAATTGATTTCATCGTATTCTTTAACATATCTGGTGTCACAGTCACGAAAGCAGCCAGGATCCTCTGACGCATCTAAACGACATTTTGGAATTTTGGTTTAAAGTTCTAGATTTCTACAATATTTAATATTTTATTTATTTTATTTCTAAATGTCGCTTGTGTCAATCATTTACTTTTCCAATGGCTCAGACGTACCACCTGACCTGCCAGCTTTCGGTAATGGAACTATTAAAAACTATTTTTAGGGTTCCCAACCAAAAAGGTAAAAAAAAACCGTATACCTATTATGATACCCATAATCATTGATGAAAACTTCAAATAAAATTATGCATTAAGTAATCTTGAATGAGTCCTGCAACTGGCAACGTGGCCTGGTGGCTGTGGTTGCATTTATTTATTTATTATTAGTTACTGCAGCTTAATAGCATTATTAAACAGCCAAAACGCTACAAAATCAAATAATTTTTTTTAACATTACATTCATCGTTCTAACATTCATTTATCAATCGTACCATCCCTGTCGCAAACAAGTAATGGTGAACTAAGGCCTTAGTCTCGTCATTGTAAGGAGTAGCTTTCGCTCCAGCATCATCATCATCAAAAGACTTTGATAAACTTTTCAAACATGTTTTTTGAAATATTGTTATGGCTATTTAAAATTTTCATTAAACTAATATCATTAGGCGACACTAATACATACCCGCAATGATGAAAATTGCAATAAAAAAGTTTCATACGTAATCAATAACAAAAACCTTTACCTACGGAACCATAATTGCAATATTATGAAGTGGCTTGACTTATTGTTAGACGGATTCAGGCGGCCATATTTAAGAAATAAAATGGTCGCCTGGTAACGTTACTATTGGCTGACAGAAATCGATGTAAATGTCAAGGTCAAGTGCAATACTCCCATAAGTCAAATAGTGTCAGAAAAACAGCTGATCAGGGTTGTTACCAACGCGAGGCAGCGCTTTTACGCAATATTTTTCGAATCGTTATAACTCCGTATTGGTAGTACTACGACTACTGAAACTTTTCAGGATTATTGGTAATGCTATATTCTATCCACAGCTTTCGGCATAAAATAGGCATTCCGAATCACACGGTACATACTTAAATTCATAAAAGAGATTGTAATCTAGATTCCTTTAATCTCAAATTAAATTAGACTTACGTTTTAATATTAAACTGCCACAGGTTGTGGGTTTGATTCCATGAACATGTCTGTATGTCCTGAGTCAGGGTGTAATTATATATATTTAGAATGTATTTACAAACATAAAGTAGTATAAGTATTATATTGGTTATATGGTTTCCATAGTACAAGCTCTGCTTAGTTTGGGATCAGATGACCGTGTGTGACGAATGTCCCAGGATATTTATTTAATTTAATTTTTCAGTGATGATATTCAATGTGTCAAAGACTCTAGCAGTTTTGGAACATTTCCAGAGGTAACAATTGAGAGTGATAATTTGATGATAAAGAACGAATATCAAACATCTATACCAACAGAATCACAAGTACAACCATCAGTTGTGAACTTTGTGAAAGTTATAAACACTCCCAAAACAAGCCAGAGTAAGTTATGATTCTTTTTATACCACTTCTAAGGTATCAAACAAGCATGCGGCCCGCCTGATGGTAAGCGGTTATCGTAGCCGATGGACACTTGTTACACCAGGGGTATCACTCGCGCGTTGTCGACCCTGCAGTAATCTCTTCACAAAAACATTCTTAACAAAAAGGGTTTTGAATAACCCCATGCTATAATCCATTGGGATAGTTATGATCTAATAAAAATAAACCTATACATACATCAGTTAAGTACTGACTTAACTGTGTATAGATTGATGCATATTGGAATGGGTGGCTCTTTCACATGTACCACAACCACACCACGTGGGCGGTACGTGTGAATAAACGCTAATACTCAAGCATTTTTCCCACATAGGTATAATCAACTTTATTGTATTTGAATAGAGTTGCAAGTAGCATAAACGTGTACAGTATAAGGCACGAGTCATGAGCAAAGATAAGCAGTGGGAGCAAGTTCGCGCATGTATAGGTTCGGCTAAATTACAGTAGCCAAATGACACGCGAGAATCCAATAGACGACAATCATCGACTGACGAACTAATAGTGTGCAGCTCGGCGCTGTCCCCTTCTTCATTCCGCCAAACATACCGAAAAATTAACTACTGTCAATATGTGCTCACGACTCATTCCGGTTCACAGTAACCGGAATGAGTCGTGAGCACAAATTGACTGTGATCGCCTGCCTTATTCCTATGGTTTTCTGACAATGTTTCGATTTCTACCACTGAGCTAACATTGCCAATGTTCATCATTCAGCATTAATTTTAAATTATACCCATTATTGTTTCTGTTACAGCTTCAAGTGTATTGCAGTACACAGTATCAAACCAGGGGAACATACAGATTATACTGAACAGATACATGTACTATTTGAAACACGTCAATAAAAACGGTAAACGGCACTGGCGCTGTTTGAACTATTTGCACCGAATGAGGTGTCCCGCACATGTTATTACTAAAGAAGATATGGTTTTACAAAGGTTAATATATTTATCATATATCAGACTGTATTATATTAGTACAGCGGAGTTGCATGCAAATAAAATAACGTTGCCGCACTCACGGAATAGATAAATAAGGTTGGAAAGGCCCTCGCTCCAATTTTGTACTAGGACCAGTGTCGCCGCTTGACCCCCACTATTTAAATTTCTACACATACGCAATCATATTTTTACAAATATTTCGCACACAACCAAATCACGCACACATAAATTTCAGGGCAGATATTCGTTCGCCCACTAGCACTAAGCTACCGTGGGCATAGACACTCACACACGCAAAAATGCATACACCTGTCAAAAATGTTGACAACTTACAGTAGGGATGGGTAGTGTATAATCGTTAATGAATCGGTTCGATTATCAATTATTATTCTCATAGAACTTGGAATCGATAGTTGCATGGTTATGCTGTACGGATTACACAAAACTAACATATCTTTTTCTATTGAATTAATTATATTATTATTCAGCATAATAATTTTTTGGACCGGCAATAAACAATTTGTGACAATTAAAAAGTAATAAAACTATTAGGGTTTGTAGTGGTTTTTTTACGGATAACTGCGTGATAGATATATAATATATTATATTATAGTGCGCAAATAACGAAAATTTTTACAACAAATTATATAGTTAACTAAATCTTAACTTCTAATGTTCGATTTGTTTTATTTCTAAACTGATTATTGATAGTCTGGTTATTCGTTGTGCGTGGCACTTCACTAAGTGGGTGGGACCCGTCAATGAAGAACGACATTATCGTTAGTATCTAATTACCGAAAAAATACGATACTTCATAGGCGTGAGCTGTTAAAATTATGAAGCTAAATTTGACAGATTTGATTTGCTTGATAAAGTCGATATTTTTATCGATAAATTATCTGATGAATGCGTGGGGAAAAATGTAACATGAAATTAATATTAAGAAATTATTTTATTTTATTTTTTTACTATATACTAGCTAAAAGCGCAGCTTTGTAAGGGCTCGTAAGATTTTTTTGTAACTAAGTTTAATATTTTAATTTCAATAAGCCCAAATATGGTTAGGATAAGGATACGTCGTTCCACTATGGAGTTTCAGTGCTTACCCACACTCCAACTCCATCATCAGACCCTGAATACAATATATGGTCAACGTTCATCTCACGACAATTCCAACAACCCCATCCAGCGCATGCCCTCTTCCTTCATCATCACACCCCGGAAAACCATATATGGTTATTGAGCTATTATCACTATAGCTCAATGTATATGGTAAGTCTTATCATCTAGACAAACATTTTAATTACCTATGCTAAATTTCAAATATAGATTTGATCCTATACACCTTTCAATTCTTGATTGTGCATCATCTGTAGAGGTGTGATCGTTTTTTCGTAAAGTGTACCACAATGTGTAGAACTGAATCGGATAGTAGATCTGACCAGGGAGCCAATTCTCATTCACTCGAATTCATCACTCGTTCCAAATAAAGTTCGAATTCGTACTTTTTTCGAGTGAAAATCAAGTTAGGCTATTCTGAGAATTTCGAAGCCGCCATTTTCTCTTATTTTTCGAGGGCTAGCGCTCGAACTACTTCGACTGGTCGGGACCGTTCGAAACGTATTTCGAATGCGAACTATCAAACGTCAAACATTTAGGTTGTCATTTGGAAACGTAATGACAGATAAGCCTAAGGATTTCCGTTACTCACAGAAAATATTTTGTCATATTCATTTATAATTATTATATAAAATTGATTAACTTATGAATTCCGGATATATTAGGATATTATAAGAGTAAAACGTTGTTTTAATTATTTTATATTCATTAAAATCTTTTAAATTTTAATTTAAGATATAAAATTATCACGTACGTTAACAAAACGCAATTATCAAGTGAAACGAAACGCATCGTGCAATTTGTATCCATCATAATGGCAGCATTTACTCCTTACACTCGAACTTATTTCGAAGGTTAGTTCGATTAGTGCCGAGAATACAGGAATCGAAAAATAGACTCCGCCCCTCGAAATTTTACGGTAGAAATTGAACTCGTAATGCAAGTTCGATTCGAAGGCTAGTTCGAGGGAAGTGAGAATTGGGCCCCAGGTCGTCGGTCCACCTGGTGGGAGGTCGTCCCGCTCGGCACTTTCCAGTACGTGGTCGCCACTCGAGAACCTTTCTTCCACATCGGTTATCGGCTCTTCCAGTTACCTCTACCTGTCACGCCAATCCATTGTTCCCTGGCGTTAGGTTCTTTAGGAAACCTACAATTTATAATTTATTGCATTAGTCAAATTACATTTTACTTAGATTATAATACTAAATACATCATAGTAAATACTCGTAGGATGAGGAGGGGTCTTATATGTCCATTTATATCATTCGGTCACATTCATTCAATAATTAATATAATATCTAATTTCAAAATACGTCTAACTAAAAATGTATTATCGTTAATTAAATATAAAATAATTCGAAAATTATCTTTGTCAAACGTAATTATATTATATATAGTCTAGAATTCTATCGATGATTTTATTTAACCAAACCACATGGTCACGTCACTATCGATAAACATGCTGCGCCTTACATCACTGCCAATCAGGGCAAAGGACGAAGTGTAGAAGACGCAATGTATGCAGTACATTGAAAGCGGATTTGGTCATTGCGCTGATTGAGCGAGTACACATCGGTCAATGTATGTTTTTCATAACTTGTTGCAATAATTTTGTTAATGTTTGGTATTTCATAGTGTTCAATATGTTTTTATGTTTTTTACTAATAATATTGTAATTAAATGTTATTTTCGACTTACCGATGGAAAGATATACCTCCTCGCTCTATACTTGAGGTCTGACTTTTTTTTCTTACACGTTATTATAGCACAACACGGCATTATAAGCAGAGCTCTGTTCTCCAATGTAATCCGACGCGCACTGACCGCGAATCGGTCGAGTTATGATTATCGAATCATAACTGTGGCGCGCTTGCCCCGCCCACATTACCATTCTAACCTTATTTATCTGTTCTGTGGCCGCACTCGTTTGAAGTTATGGGCATATTATCCGGGCGCCATTTTTTTTTTAAATCTTCGAACCTCTCTTGCGCCAATAGAATAGTATAGATAATAGTGCACTGGCAATTCATGTCGTACAGAAAAACTGCACACACATAAAAAATGCCTAAATGTGCCATTCTTCTTAGTTTTAAGTTTGGCAACCAAATCCAAATTAGGACTTATTTCTGCCAGTGTCGAGTTATATTATAATTTCCAGTCACAATAAATCACTTTCACATAGTCCTCAGTCTGTCACTGTCCATAAAAGTCATGTTTTACTACAATGGTGGTCATTGTACTAAAACTCTTCACGGACTTTTTGAGACAGCTTGAAAAGTCACGATACACATAATTCATTTCACTGCACTTGGATTGATCTTTATTGGATAGCATACCACCGATGATATGAAATAAAACTAAAAATACACGAATTTATGAAAATAAAAACGCAACGTCACTCTGCAAGTTCCTGCCAAAAAGTCCAACTGCCATTTTTAACTGTAATAGCGGTAATGAGCCTAGTAAATGGGCGTGTTTCATATCATCGTAGGTAATTAATTTGCCGACTATAAAAGCTAACCAGTTACATTTAATTCTAGAATATCGGCGCACACACATCCGTTCCACGACAAAAAGATTTTAAAGAAAATCCGAGCGTCCGCCATTTACTCGGCCATCCAGGAGGCCGAGCAAGAACGGCTGGTCATGCGACAGAAATGTGAAGATGATCACAAAAATAAATCAAACGACGACGATACCGACTGAACGAATATCATGGAAAAAATCTAAATACAGTTTATTTTAAGAAAGTATTTTGTTTTATTCATACTTAACTTTTATAAGCAAAACCTAACGGAAAAATATTCGTGCATAATCGATCATTTTTCTACTAGTACATACTTATAAACTTTTCTCAGCTAGCCTAGCTTTTTTCTTTGGTATTGTTTGTAGATCTTAATAAAAGTTGTTAATCGAAAAATTTCAAGATACCTATAAATAAACCTTCCTCTTAAAACGCTATTATATTTTTTTTCTTTATAGGACTACGAAGTCGGTAAACAAGAGTACGGCCCGCCTGATGGTAAGCGGTTACCGTATCCTTGGACGCTTGCAATACACGGGGCATCAAGGGCGTAGCCAGGATTGTATGGGGGGGGGGGGGGAGCAGACATAGAAAATCCTAGATTATTATCCTTATATTAGAGATCACATCCCGTATTGTTCCCGGCGGGTAGGTACTATGACCTCTTCACGCGTCGTGAAGAAATCAGGTTCTCAACCTTCTGCGATGACGCGACGGTTTTCCACTTTCCGGTTTCACTGAAAACTCAAGCTCATTGTAGGATTCAACGACCTTCATAATTATATTCCACGTCACAACCCTGAACTATCATCACTTCAAAAGTACCCTAGTTACCTATAAAGTATAAATAAACATCAGCAAGTTTCGTTAATATACCTACGATATTTTTTAACTTTCCGGTTATGATATTTTTAGGACCTACTTAGGTAGGTAAGTAGTTGTAGATCGTTGTTTACCAGAGAGCATTTTACAATTGTTAATTTACGTTCTGGTACATCACAAACATGCGTGTCGATCCCTTTGTATGTTCTAATAATAGCCAGTAAACGTTCGTAACTTACTCGAGGGCGCGCGCGTCAGTAATAATAAACTACATAGGTACGAGTATGTATCGTTTGTTGATATTAGCCCTTTTTCTCGCGACATGTGAATGTTTCAAAATTCTCTGCCTTCTGCCATACCCGGGGAAAAGTCACCAAATGGTATTCGATCCTCTACTCCAAGAGTTAACTGAACGCGGACACCAACTCACTGTAGTGTCGTTCTTTCCACCTTCTACACCAAAACCGAACCGACGTGATGTGAGTCTTGTTGACTTCGCACCTCTCAACGTCGAAGTGGTCAATTTAGAGGATGTCGACTACACTTTCTTTGGGCTGGAGAGATACTTCGAACACATTCCGATAGTCACTCAGATAGCTAAAGAAAATCTTCGTTTGTGTGAGAAACTTTTGAACTCTGAAGTTTTTGAAGAGTTCGTACAAGGGAGGGGTAACTATGATCTGATTTTAGTGGAGCATTTCAATAGTGATTGTATGCTTGGGTTAGTCCATATTTATGATGTACCTTCAGTGGGACTAATGTCGTGTGCTATGCTCCCTTGGACCCCGTCAAGAGTCGGTGCCCCGGATAACCCGTCTTACGTTCCGGGCATGACGCTTCCCTTTACCGAAGAGATGACCCTCTTTGAGAAACTTGAGAATGCGATAATATTGTATTTCTATGAAATCTGGTACGAAGTGGCAATCAGGAGGGAAGAACAGAGGATCTGGGAGAATAAGCTCCGTCGTAAGGTACCATTGTTGGGTGAAGTTGGAAAGAATGCTAGTGCGGTGCTGGTTAACACACATTATTCGTGGAATGGAGTTAGGGTTGTGCCGCCTTCGATCGTTGAAGTTGGAGGAATACATCTGCATAATAGAACAGTACAGCCTTTGCCTCAGGTCAGTAACTAGGTTTATAATAAGTAGGTACCTACGCAGGGTCACTCCCTGTGAACGGTGGTTTGTGCCTCAGCAGTATAAGTTACCGATAATGAGTTAAATCTCTTTAGTTCTTTAGGAAATTAACACAACTTTTGAAGGATTAGGTACCTAGGTCCTCGAAATTAATTGACTGATGACAATAACACACTCAAATAAAGTAGCTAAAAAGACAAAATTAAATTCAATCCAATTTCTCCTTACCTACTTAAGTTTTAACTTATAACTTTTTATTTTAGCATCTAGAAAACTGGGTGTCTGGTGCGAAAGAGGGATTTATATTATTCAGTTTTGGGTCACTAATCCGTGGCTCCAGCTTACCGAAAAAGCGTCTGTCCGCCATATTGAAAGTTTTCGCGCGTTTATCACAGCGCGTTGTATGGAAATGGGAAGCGGAAGACATTGAAGATTTACCAGGAAACGTCCTCGTCATAAAATGGCTGCCTCAATACGATTTGCTGAGTAAGTTGCTTACCTATATTATTCAAATTGATGCCATTTTCCCTGAACTATTAGCTTGCTTGACGGAAAACTGGTTTTAAACTTATATGTGTTTCTGATTAAATAGGTAAGTACTTAGGTAGGCAGTATAACAACCTTCTGAGTTGTTGGAGTAGGAAATGCTGGTCGATTTTTGGTGGGAAAAGTTTATTTTTTACATGGTGATAAATACGCCTTAAAGCGCGAATCACAAAATTACGTCCGATAGGCGCTTAAAATTGTTTGAAACCAATTAGTGTTTTTCAGACAGATTAAATATGCTCAAAGATTTAAATAGTTGCACTATTTTGAAACATGTCGGAAATTCAATTCATGTTGTAAACAGTATTCAGTACACCTTTATAACGCCTTTACACAACGCTTCGTATTCCAAGCTTTGGTTACTAAGGTTCCAAGTCTCAACGCCATCTTCCTTTAAGACTACCTTATTTCTAATCTTTCATATTCATTGCTTCATGTTTGTTACATTTTAAGTTGTTACAGTGAAATACAGTGTTAAGTTAGACCACAACATGAGCCCTGCAAGGGCATTGCAACATTAATTAGTAAGTTAAATGGTTAATTGGTACATAGTTTATATACATTCTGAATTATAGTTAATTATTAGGTATATTAATTAGTAAGTATTTAAATTATTTGATTATTTAATATTAGTTTAGCTTACATATTGTAGACATAATTTTTAACATGTATATACATTATAATTTAATTTTATTATTACACGTTAATAGGTATGATCGCGAGACTGATCCATTATTTTAAAGTTTCATAAATATTTTTGCTCCATTTTATCTACCATAAACTCTTCAATTGAATTGTAACAGTTTTTAATAAGGTAATCTTTCAATTTATTTTTGAATGTTAAATCCTTGACTTCAATTTTAAAATTCGTTATCAGCTTGTAACTGTATTAGCTGTCTAAGCAATTATTATTGCACCTAAACATCATAAATAAACGTCCACGTTTTAGGCACACAATGTAAGAACCTTATAGTTACATTGTTTTAAATAATTAGCACGTTTGTTATTTATTTTCATGGTCATTCTTTCATCTTGTGCATGATGATATTTTGTGACTCGCAACAACATAAGTATTCTTTCGTCTATGTTGGTAGTACATGTATGATACTTTGCGACGACTAATTTGAGGTATTATAGGAGTAATTAGTCACACCACGTTCAACTGACTATCATTTTGAAACAATTAAGTAGCTCGTCTTTCTTACCTTGTCCTCATTTTGTCCTCTTTAAACACATAAGTTTGTTTATTTTGTGCATGATGGACCCACATGATAATTTAGACTGTTGTTTGAAGCATTAGACTAAAGTGTACAGTAGTACTGATATGGCGCGTCGCACAGAAAAGAAAGTATGGCCCCGAAGATTAACGAAAGAATTCTTAAAACTTACAATCAACCTTATATCACTACTATAAGGTTCATAATACACTGCAGCTGTTAGTTCCGTCTCACTCGCAAGTCACGCCCCTCCGCACGGCGCGCGCTAACATGGCGGCAGCTGCCGACCAATAGCGTTTCCCGCGCTTTGAAAATGTATCTTCTGCGCAGATACATCGGTAAGCCATATTAGTTGGGTACTACTGTACCTATAGGTACTGTATGATGAATTAATTAACTTGTCCATTGCTTAGATTACCTTTAGCATATAGCTTATTTTTATGACCTCCTCCACAGACCACCCAAACTGCGTAGCGTTCATAACCCACGCGGGTATGTTGAGCCTGACGGAAGCGGTGTCAGCGGGGGTGCCAACCCTAGCGAGCCCTGTACTGGGAGACCAGTTCAGTAACGCGGCGCACGCGCATCGAGCCGGCGTCGCTCAAGTGTTGAGGCTCAGGGATATCACTGAGGACTCGCTTTATGACGTTCTGCAGAAGGTTCTGTCGCTGGAGTAAGTGTTGGATTTTATTCTAAGGTAGCAGGCACACGGCACGCCTCTTGGTAAGCGGTTACCTATAGACGATTGCACTAGACTTCTTTACATCCAGAAATTTAAGTCTTCGCTTTGAGATCTATTAGAGTTAAAGTACTAATAATTAAAATAAATGGTCCTTCGAGCTGGATGTGAACCTATAATCCTTGCATATTATGTCTGCATACTTTTGAGTATTGTCAACTCGATAGCAATATTAGGTATATTATAGTTGTAGATAAATTGAGCCCGTCATGACTCCTTTAAAAAAAAAAAGAGTCCAAATATGACTTTTTACTGTGAATAGGCTTGTTTGTCCACAATCTTACCACAGGAAGTGATAATGTGGCTCTCAAGTGCAGCTGTCGATACACACCAGTAGGTGCTTTTTTTTTTTTTTTATACCACTTAGGTGGCAAACAAGCATACGGCCTGCCTGATGGTAAGCAGTTACCGTAGCCTATGGACGCTTGCAACACCAGGGGTATCACTCGCGCGTTGCCGACCCTGAAGAAACCTCTTCACACCCTTTTTGAAGAACCCCATGCTGTACTCCAGTACTAGTGCTTGGGGATGGATTTTTAATTCGAGGGTACCACCGGACCTAGTAAATTCAAAAACTGTTTATCCAATATAGGCCCCTAACTTACGAGTTCAAACCGAAAACTGTTACTTATGCCGTCTCTTTCCACCCTGTATAGCTTAACCTTTCTTCCAGAATGCGTGACCGAGCAAAAAGTCTGAGCAAGATATGGCACGACCGGCCTCAAAGGCCCATAGACACAGCGGTCTACTTCGTAGAGCTTGCAGCTCGGCATAAAGGCCTCGAACTCTCCTCATACGCGCGACGCCTTAACAGGCTACAGATAGCCTTATTAGATGTACTAGCTTTTGTCGTAGCATTAGTAGTTATACTTATTGTGGGTATCAAATGTTTATGTAAGAAGAGTAAAGTGAAACAGTGTTGATTATAAATTAAAATGCGTTGTAATAAAAAAATACATTTATTTATTGTCCCCGAATCGATTTAACATTCAATAAAAATATACAAAAACATCGTATAAAAATATTTTATTACGATCTCTTATTTATAACATTAATTAAATGAGCAAATCTGTGTATAAGTTAAAAACAGAGATTTTCGGATATAGGTATACCAGTCTTAGACTAGAGGTGGATCTTGGATTAAGGCACTTTTTACTTTGTACGGGTTGATTTTAATGATTTTGCTCTAATTTATATGAAAACGATTTACACTATAATTTTTATTGATAATTATAGACCACACCTCGACAATCTAAATTATAATTTAATTATTATATAATGTATCCTAAGGAATGTAGGGGAATGTAAGAACACAGTTACATGCAAGATTCAACATACCTGAGTATTATATAAAAATATATTGTCAACACTTACATACTAGAATAATTTTTAATAAAAGTAACAGATTATATTTCATAAATGTTATTTGTAAAACAGTTATTAATAAGCTCACATCCAAGAGCAAATTACGGCCTGTCTTACATAAAATAAGCACCTTATGTAATTTAAAGGCCATGTATACTTGACAAAAATTTCGAGTAAAATAAACATACTTCCAAAAAAAACATTGAAAGTATGTTAAAATTATGCTTATCAGTAAAAATAAATGCACACTTAAGTACAAATAAAATAATAAATTAAATACAATAATCAAGCCAGTTGATATTTGACGAAGGTTGGCAACGTGAACGCAGCTTTATGTATATCACTGTTGTAGTACCTTAGGTTCATTGCTTTTTCCTCTTCTCTCGTGAAAACAAGTTGGGGAGATTCGAACTTAGCAGCTTTATCTAAGGAACCTATGACAAACCCTATCTGTCCTGAGGGGTACGTAGGAACGGAGGTGTAAGCATAGGAAGCAGCAGGGAACTGATTCCTACAGAAATTCAAAGTGCTTGTCACTAAATCTAGATCATTCCAGATTGTTCCGGCCTGTGAACATACTATACCATTTGGTTTTAAGGCACTCTTCATTAATGCGAAGTAGTTTTCTTGGAAGAGGCTGACGGCTGGCCCTACTGGGTCGCTGCTGTCAGTTATAATGACATCAAACTCTTGGCTATGGTTCTTCATGAACTCGAATCCGTCTCCCACATGGAGCGTCAGCTTTTCGCTTTCGAAACCCACGGCCATGAATGGGAGGTACTTTTTTGATACTTCTATTACTTTCGCGTCGATTTCCACCTGGAAGTAGTTATTACATTCTTAAGGGGCAATTCGTAACAATTAGTTTCATATAAAGACCATTTCTAGTATTAGCTAATCTGTGCAACAAATGCTGCAGCTGATTTTGCTTAATCATAAATAACTACAATGGTGATGTAGCATGAAAATGCTGGAATCTCTCATTAGAGAGAAAACTGTGTCTATGGAGTCAGCCATCTCTCACGCACACATTACTACAATTACCTGCCAATAAACGTATACATACATACATACTTGGCTATTACGCGGGAAACTAGACTCTGTCGCCATTTACACAGAGCCGATTACCCGCGTTCAACTAATGTGTGAATGTTTGCGTGCCGGCTTGTACGTACAGCATGGTGGCCGACTTGAGTGACACAGTTTGTTAGCGAGAATATATCCGACTTTTTTTAACATCCTTGGGATTAAATAGCCATTAAAATTTCATGGTATTGTGAATGATAAAGGCATTAGTTGTTCTTAAATTCTAAATGATAGATACATAAGTTATTTGTAACTGATTAAAAATGAACACACATTTTGTAGTAAAGTAATGTAATGTAGTAATAATAAAAAATAATTACTTAATAATAGTTAAACATTATCTGGAACTTGCAAGCATGGATATATTATCTACATTCGTATTACGTTAGACCACCGTTTGATTCATACAATCGGCAGGTCAAATATTTGTTACTATGTTCAAGGAGAGCTGATAAGAAAATTTATCTCCATAAAAATAATTTGTAAATTATCTTCTCTACCATCTGTGTGTGTGGACAGAGTTGACTCAGTCATTGTGAAATTATCCATCCCATTGAGTATGTCTTGTGGGGCTTTGCTCTTATAGATTAGAATAGAAAAGATTCATTCAGCTCAGAACATAACAGATAACAAAAATCACTTAACCTAGGTCTTAATCAATGGAGCTGAAACAGTCTCCCAATCAGCATAATGTTGCAAATTGTTTTCGGTGGCAACCAGAGGTTTAAGTTTGCCATTTATTTATTTATTTATTAAATAAAGATTCAGGCTACTTTGTAGTGTTGCCGCCGCGCCGGGGCACACAATTGTTGTCACTGCGATTAGCATGTAAATATTATGTAATGAATCTATGCTTGTTTTGAAAAGAGTAATTGCCGAGTTTATTGCTGGCTCTTCTCATCAAATGCAACCTTCCGAACCAGTATTAGAGTCAGACTTTTCTTAAGTCAAATTCAAAAAGCATTTATTCAATTTAGGCCCTGATAAGGCACTTATGAATGTTAACAAAGTTTAAATGCCTGCGAAGGTCTATTTGAATTAATGATTTTGAATTTTGAGTCAAGAACTTGAGTAATTTGAAATAATCTCCAGATGAAAGAAATCCTTTATTACTTCTTTCACTGTTTGTATGTTAAGTTTCGAGGAGCAACCAATCATTAGTTACAATATAATGTTATGTTAAGTTAAATATGTACCTGCACAATTTCCTTCACTTTAGGGTGCTTCGCCACCTCCCTAGCGACTCCACCGTCTCCGCCACCAACTATGAGCACCTTCTCTGGGTTCTTGTGACAGCACAGTGGCAGGAATGATATCATTTCCTGAAATTATAAGAACAAATCCAATCCATCTGCTTAATATTTGCTGCACACACAACATTATGAGATTCTAGACTATATTTCTGGAATAAGAAAACTTCTAAAACATGTAATCTCACAAACCTGGTAAGAAAATTCATCTTTCTGTGTGCATTGAATGATACCATCTAGCACCAACACTCTCCCGAGACTCACGGTGTCAAACACATGGATGTTCTGGTATTGAGACTTCTCCGAATGCAGCACTTCCTTCACTTCAAACGAGAAGGTGCCTCCAGGCCACATCTCGCATGACTCCGTGAACCAGTTGTTTTTTAGTTGATCCATATTTATTTATTGTCTATAAAAGGTAATGTAGGGTCATTAGTCATTTATTTATTCATTAAAGTAGTTAGAATTCTGGGATGATAACTATAGTCATTATAAAAAATAGCATTCAATTAGATAAAAACAGGTTTTCCTAGTTGTTTTCTTTTTGAGCGAGCCACGGCTTCTAAGTCGTCATGATTTATAAAGTCGTTGATTTTAACATAGTTCAAAAACCCAGTAATTAGAATGAGTTATGATTCACGTTTAGAATATTTATTACTAGAAGATTTCCCTTACATGTTATCACGATAAATTAATGTAAGATAGGATCCGTAAATCCGGCTGCTCGTCCGAATTTGACGACTGAATCAACTAATGTTTGATGTGAACTATTTTAAATACTAAAATTGTTAGATGAAGTATACAACAACCTTTATCTGTGCCCTTGGCGATAAGAAATAAGAATTACTTATCACTTTTTATTACAAATTATAATTTACAAAAAACCTCACCAAAAAGTTGAGCACGAAGACAGACAGAACTCAACCAAACCAATTGACTGACAGTAGTGTTCAGTGTTCACAACCTGAAGCCAGGCAGCTATCGTACCAGAGCCGTAAAATTATCGTATATGCTCGTATATGGATCAAAATTATCGTATCCATCAGGAAAATGGCTAAAATACTTTAAAAAAATCATATGAAATGTGACAACTTGTTTTTTAAATGGAAAAAAAAAAATAGTTCGCGCCAACATCTCGAATTTATAAAGAAGAAAATAATGTTAAAGGATAGAGACACATGAAAACAAGCATATTTTTAAAAAGTTTCAACTGAAATGATTCTATATTTGCGAGAACGGAATACACAAATATAAATGAAACTTAATATTTTATATACAAATTCGAAAAGACCATAACTGCCAACACTCCACCACATCGAACGACGATATCGATATCGATCGCTGATTGGAAGACGGTAGCAAGATTGCGCCATGAAGCAACAGATTGTGTTCCTAATATGTTCCTAAGAAAGAAATGAGCCAATAGATGGTGCTGACACTAAAAAACAACTGTAATTGTTATTGGGCTATTGGCTATCTGTGTAATCATAAATTTTTTCATCAGAATGGAAATTATCGTACAATCTGCGTACGATAGTCGTGTACCATCGTACATCGTACGTAGTTATGAAATTATCGTACATGTACGATAATTATCGTACGGTTGCGAACACTGGTAGTGTTCTGAGCTTTGAATATATAACTTGGAAGCGGCAAGCGCCACTTCTAGTACTGAATTCTTTCTGCCAGTTTTCGCGGGAGGCGAGGTAAACACGCACAGCACACATTTACTTACTCACGCACACTCATGCAGAAAGTTGTGTCATCTCTATGAACGCACACGCAAATAAAAGCTGACACACAAACACAAAACAAGCACACAAATAAAGAATCACTGTGTTACTCTATGGTTACGCCTTTGTTTCATCGCACACTAGCTCAAAAAAAATGGTGATGGGGTGTTGTTAAGGACCGATAAAATGAATGATACTAAATGAATGGAATGGAGATCGTTCAATGTTATTTGTATTTACCTACATTAATAGCTTATAATCCTATACTAATTAATAAACGAAAGTAGTATTATTATTTTTTGTTTGTTTAAATGAATCTCTGAAACTAGCAGTCGGATTCGAAAAAATATTTCAATACTAGGAAGCTACATTATCCCCGATTGTTATATAGGCTACGTTATCCCGGGAACGCGGGTGAAACCGTAACTCTCACTCTCGTTCCCGGGGTAAAAAGTAGCATATGTACTTCTCCACGCCATAACCTATCTGCTTACCAAATTAAATCGCGATCGGTTCAGAGGTTTAGACCACGCATTTCTTCGAAATTATTTATCGGATTGTGACCATTCTTTTTTATTGGCTTACATTTACTTCAACTTAGGGAACAGTGTAAGTTTCATTAAAATCCGTTCAGTATTTTTCAAAATATGGACTAATATGTAAGTATGACTGCCTGGCTTATTGATATGAGCTCCGGGTGTGGTATCAAAGGGAAAACATCTCAATACCTTGGTCAAATTCTAGTGCATGTAAATTCGATATGAGCTACTGCAGTGAACTATAATTACTCAATGGTAAACTCGATACTCTACTACTCGATACTCGATACACTACACTAATAAATTAAGAAAAATCTCAAAATATTTATTAGAATAAACTATTACTTTTTTAATGAAATAAATGAGATGAAATAAATGAATTTACAAGAATATGGTAGTAATGTATGTAATGTCTAGGCGTAGTAAGTATACAGGGTGTTGTTTTGGTCGGCGACAAGCGATACAAAAAATACATTTCCCAAAAATAAACTTAATTCCAATAAATACTGAAAATGCGTTGAGAAATACCTTATTCAATTTGAAATAAAATTACCGCAAAGTATGGTCACTCGGCACGTACACAGACTAGAGCTAGGCGCAAGTAGAGAATGCAAAACCGTGGCAAAATGAAAACCGGTTTTTATTTCGGTTTTGAGAGGAAAAAACCGGTTAACCGGTTTTAAACCGGTTTTTTAAATGTTCGCTCGTTTTTTTTCACGTTTTTTCTATAGCTCGAATTATAGATAATAACCGTGCCTAAGATTTAAAAATCGCAAACTGAGGAATTATTGTCAGTTAAAGTTAATGAAGTGGGTATAAAAGAAACATCAAAAACACCATCACCATCTGCCTGTCCTGTTCCCTATAATTTGGGATCGGCGCAATATGTACGCTTCTTCTATCCGTTATACCAACATTCACTCGTTTCTTACCAATATCATCTTTCACACAATCAACCCATCTCTTTTTCATAAAATTTATGGAAATAATCGTTTATTTAACTCTGTAGATCAGATACTCGTTTATATAGACTACACGGTTCGTTGCTTTTGATTTTATTTTAAATGAATGAAATCATAAAAACATATAACTTTTGTTTGATTTTTAATTGCTATGAGATATTATGACTATGTTAAAAAATAGATCAGTATTAAAGAAGTAATTATTTAAACATTTATTAAATTATGTTTCGTAAGTTATAATATTAATTTCACACGTAATATACATGGCATATTGTAGCGGCACAGCAACTTGCGTGTACACTAAAACGTGGTTATTATTATACGAATGTTTTCCTTAGATAAAAAAAAATACCCAGTTTTTGGTGTCGGACAGACGGGTAAAAAATAACACCAATCAGTCAGCTCGCTGTCTGGCAGATACATAAGAGCCTTCGTTGACAGTAGTTGCTCCGATAGCATGACATTAATGCTGGCGTGTCCGAAAGGCTCTGAATTATCCCCAACACTGTTCCTCCAGCATATTAATGATATACTCTCTATTGCCAGCATTCATTGCTATGCAGATGAAATTACATGGGACGCTCATTACACGAACCGTGCAAATATCTCACGTTATATATTGGAGAAAAGGCGCGAAGGACTTGTCTTAGATCGAGAGTACACAAACTAGTGACTCCGATTGGGGTCGACTAAACCTAGTCTATTTCAACCCCACTAAATCACACGCAAGCCTGCGCATTCACCGTTGAGAGAAGTCCATTTGCTGTGGCTCCTCATTTCTAGAACATGTCCCTCAACATCACAAAAAGCATTGGGATCCTTCACGTTAATATTTGTAGCGACGTTCTGTTCCAAAGTCATCTACAAGATCCAAAAAACTCGGTGTGATTAATAGTGCGAAGCAGTACTTCTTATCGAGACAAAGACTGCAACTATATAATTCGCAAGTCTGGCCCAAATTAAGTAATGCTGTCTTCTGTGGGCACCTGGATACCAGCTTGGGTATTTAGACTCAGTTCAGCGACGTGCCGTTAGAATTGTCGATGATCCCGAGCTCACAAGTGTTTTAAAGCCCCTTAGTCTGAGGAGAGACTGCCTTCTTATGTGTGTTCAACCGCTTTTCCAACAGTGTTCTGAAGAATTGATTGACCTGATGCCCAGTTACCTTGATCCATCGTAGTCACCGATGGGGAGTCCATCCTCACACATTGGAACCAAAATTTTCTCATATTGTGCGGTTTCAAAGAAGCTTCCTATCGTGGATGCTCAGGCTGTGGAATGAGCTCCCCGCTTCAAAAAGGTTGAGGGTTGGTAACGTGCGAGTGATAACCGTTATGTTGCAAGAATCCATAGGCTAGAGTAACTGGTTATCATCAGGCGGGCCGTACGCTTATTTGCTGCCTAAGTATTGAAAGAAAAAGTTTTACATGTTTTATATCTATCATAAAAACAATCGTTATTTTCTTACCAGCTCAACAAACTACACATCAACACACTTCAGTTCATCACAAAAATACTCACTGCATTGCACTCAGTTTACAAAATGGCGGCAAATCTTCCTTTTTTAGTTTTTCCAAATATTGAAAGAAAAACCGAAAAAAATCGAAAAACCGGTTTTGGTGTTCTATGAAACCGGTTTTTTTGTTGGTCGAAACCGTACCGAATAACCGGTTTTTCGATTTTCGGTGAAACCGGTTTGCATTCCCTAGGCGCAAGCCGCCATCACCCCACCCCTTTACTCCCTCGCACTCCCGTTGAGTATTACTTCTACACTTTAGCTTATTACATGATTTTCCAAATAATATTTTTTTATTTTTATTATTAAAAATTTTTTTTTTAATATTTTTTTTAGCACTATCATTTGTATTATCGACCCTGAGTCGTTCGTCGCTGACCAAAACAACGACCTGTATACCACTTTGATGGCAAACAAGTATTACGACAACAATAATTGAAAACTGTTATACAAAAAACTTAAACGATTTCAAAGTACACTAAGAAGTAATCAAATCCTGATCTGATGATAATGGGACCAAACGGGAAGTGGCAAAGAAGAATTTTCCAAATCGGTTAATAAATGACGGAGTAGGGAGGTAACAAATATTTAAAAAACAACCGAATTGAAAACGTCTTATTTTTTTGAAGTCGGTTAAAAATATACAATACAATATAAAATTCTTTATTATTTACACAAAAAACACAATATAAAAATATAAAATATACTAGTTTTAATTAAACGAAATCTTTAAATATTTACAACAAAATTATTAATTACCAACAAATATTCCAGTTTTAACTTCTAAAAACTAAAAATACCTAAATGAAAAAGTTAAATCAGCAGAAAAGCACGTGTTTCATATAACAATACCTATTCTACCAAATTGTACGGTCCGTCCGTCCGTTTATCTGTCAGTGGGCTGTGTCTCATGAACCGTTATAGGTACACCGTTGATATTTTCACAGAATGTGTATTTCTATTGCCGCTATAACCATAAATAATAAAAATGAAATAAAATTAAAGGGTCACATTTGATAATCTTTTAGGGCTTTATACACAAATATGTAAATATGTCTGTATGTTTGTCGACGCATATATCCGAAACTATTAATCAGATTGTGACTATATTTTTTATTGGCTTACATTAACTTAGGGAACAGTTTTATCAAAATAGGATCAGTCCTTTTCAAGATATGGACTAATACGTGTAAGTGTGACGGCCTGGCTTATTGATACGAGCTACGAGTGTGGTGACGAAGGGAAACATCTCAAAATCTTTGTCAAATTCTAGCATGTAAGAAAAACTAAAAATAACGAAATAAAAAAGTAATTTAAAAATTCAAAAATCAAAACTACTAGGGTCAAAATGATCGGAACAAATTACACTTTGAGGCAATCATCACTCCTGTGGCAAAAAGCGACCCATTCTTTTCTTAATACCCCTTCCTTCGGAAATCTAGTTTAACAAGTAATTTATTTTAATATTAATTTGAAGAAACAAATAATTTAAGTAGTAGGGGTATCTATGTACACATGAAGTAGGTACTACGTTATGTAGTATATAAAATCCTTGGGTACTACTCATTACTCTATGATCTCAATCATTCACTCAAATGGTCCACGCTATGTCCCCGCACTACGCAAATCGCTCCTTGTACTACGTGTCAGCTACCTTCGTACCACCGTATTTTCTGTCGTTTACTTGTCGTAATTTATGTTATTTTATTTCGAGATAACACTAAAATACAAACATATTGTTTCGGTATAATACTCACAAATGATAGGAAACGCCATGTTCCCTCAGATTTGACGTGTCAGATCGCCTTTTGCATAAGTAAACAGCACAATTTACCATTTTCTTTGGAGCTCAATCTTACGACACGGAACGATACCAAATGGTAGCGGATGTCGTTCGAACTAGTTTTTATAAACGCATATGGCCATATGGCCAATGTACTTTGGCAGAGGGGGTCGCCTGTGTTTGGCGACTCCCTATATATTAGATACTCAAAGGTTCTGAGTGTTGCTAAAACATCGATAATTAATCGATAGTATTTCAACTATTGAAACTATCGATTTTCTGAAAAAGTATTGATATATCGTTTTTTTGACGTCTGTACATTTGAAATGTACGAGATTTAGCGCCAATACTCGGCAGATAAAATATTAATAAGATACAGCGGGTAAAAAAATATGTTATCGTTCAAATAGTGACGTCATCAACGAGCCAAAAATATTTTTGGTTACCATTACGATAGCAAACCACTCAATGCGTGACCATATTTATCATCATATTAATTTATCCACTTTCAGACTTCTCTCATTTTCAACAAGGACTCAAAACAATCTTACCAAATTAACGAAATACAAAGTACAAAAGTTTACAAATGTGATTTATTAAAACCTTTAAAAGTCTCGAAAACGGGAAACTCGATTTATCGATTGATTTTTTAAAAATCTATCAGTATCTCAAACAATCGATGTTTAACAACACTAATTGACAGTGACATAATGAAATTAGAGCAGGCAGGCAGTGTTGCCCAGTCAAAGCCGATCCGAGTAGGTAACCAAATACAGAGTACAACAACGAAAGCAAAGAGTTTTTTTTTATTGTTTATAGGCCTGTTTGACCGCAATCTCACCATGATAAGTGATGATGCGGCCGAAGGTGGTAAGCACACACAGCCTAGAAGGAACTGGCTCTGAAGAAACCGAAAGGTGCTTGGCGACAGATTTTCAACTTGAGGGTTGTTGCCAGCCAGGCGGGTACTACAGAGTACCCTACCACCGTGCTATGGTTTCCTCACGATGTTTTCCTTCACCGAAAGCTCAAGCTCATTGTAGGATTAGAACCCGGGACCTTCATCTCGGTATCCGACGTCACTACCACTGAGCTATCATCGCCTTATATATGTTACCGGCCAAACCCGATTTTAGGCTAAACTAGTTAAGCCTAGGCCAAACTAGTTCTTCCTATACACGATAGGATAAACCAGTATAGACTAGGCCAAACTGGTACATCCTAAGCCCGGTAGGAGAATCTAGTTTAGCCTAGGCTGAACTAGTTTATCCTACCACACTTCAGGATAAATTGGTATGGCCTAGTCTGAATTCGAAGTCGACAATGATTGAGCGAGAATACCGATTCCAGAAGTAGACAAAGGAAGGTCACCTCATCTCAGAAACATAATCGGAGTTATTCTTCAGAGCAATAATAAGGAGTTATTCTTCAGAGCAATAATACTATATTTCGATATAGAATATATTTGAGAGAGTTCTACAAATTTCTGGCTTCATCTAGAAAGTTCCAAAATGTCCTAAACTGTTACTATCGAGTTAGAATGTTCGAGAACGTTCTAGAAATTTTCCGAATGATCTGGAAAGTTCCAAAATGAGTGCAATTGATTACGATCGATTTAGAATGTTCGAGAAAATTCTAGAAAGTTCCAAAATGAGTGAAACGGTTATAATTGATCTGAAATGTTGTAGAAAGTTCTAGAAATATCTGGAATGATCCAGAAAATTCTAGAATGAATGCAAACTATTATAATCAATATAGAATGTTTGAGAAAGTTCTACAAATTTCTGGCTTCATCTAGAAAGTTTTAAAATGTCCATAACTGTTATTATCGAGTTACAATGTTCAAGAACGTTCTAGAAATTTCCCGAATGCTTTGGAAAGTTTCAAAATGAGTGCAATTTTTATTATTATTAATTTAGAATTTTTGAGAAGGTTCTAGAAATTTCTAGAATGATCTAGAAAGTTCCAAAATGAGTGAAATATTTAGAAAGTTCGAGAAAGTTCTAGAAAATTCTAGAATGATCTAGAAAATTCTAAAATGAAGCATGAGGACTTCTGAAAAGATCTCAAAATTTCTGGCTTCATCTAGAAAGTTCCAAAATGTCCAAAACTGTTATTATCGAGTTAGAATGTTCGAGAACGTTCTAGAAATTTTCCGAATGATCTGGAAAGTTCCAAAATGAGTGCAATTGATTATGATCGATTTAGAATGTTCTAGAAAGATCTAGAAAGTTCCAAAATGAGTGACATTTATTATGATCGATTTAGAATGTTCGAGAAAATTCTAAAATGAGTGCAATTTATTATAAGCGATTTAAAATGTTCGAGAAAGTTCTAGAATCATCTAGAAAATTCTAAAATGAGTGCAATTTATTATAAGCGATTTAAAATGTTCGAGAAAGTTCTAAACATTTTTGGATTGACCTGGAAATTTCCAAAATGAGTGAAATATATTATGATCGATCCAGAATGTTCGAGAAAGTTCTAGAAAATTCTAAAATGAGTGCAATATATTATAAGCGATTTAAAATGTTCAAGAGAGTTCTAGAAAGTTCTAGAAATTTCTAGAATGGTCTAGAAAGTTCCAAAATGAGTGAAATTTATTATGATCCATTTAGAATGTTGGAGAAAGTTCTAGAATATTCTAAAATGAATGCAATTTATTATGAGCGATTTCAAATATTCGAGAAAGTTCTAGAAATTTCTAGAATGATGTAGATAATTCTAAAATGACTGCAATTTATTACAAGCGATTTAAAATGTTCGAGAAAGTTCTAATATTTTTAAGATTGATCCGGAAATTTCCAAAATATGTACGAGTGTTATTATTGATCTAACTAAAAGAACCAAATCGAAATCGAAAATAGAAATCTATAATATCTGTTAAAAAATGTATCCATATATATTTTTATACCACTAAACAATACATGCGATGTATTTTAAACCCGAGCAACGCCGGCTAGTTTAGTTAGCTAGTTTATTTTTTCTCTTGCCGGCTAGTTTGATAGAAACTAACAGGCAAGAGAAAAAATTTAAGATTAACTTTGTTTATATATTAACTGAAGGAAAAAAGGTAGGTTGAGACAAGTGACAAGCAAGCGATGAGCATGCAAATGTCATTTTTGTATCTAATCGTTCGATTTGGGAAAAATCGTTTGTGGCAAAAGTTGCAAAATTGTTGAAGAACCAAAGGTGCGTTCGAATTGGGCTACGGTAGCAAAAATAACAGTCAAAAATGCCAAAAACGATCACATCTGGCGTTCGATTTGGAAAGTTGTGAGCGAAATTGTCGTTTTGAACTGTTTTCATTCACCGTTCGTTTTGCTTGGAAACAGTTAAAAACGACATCGTGAACTGCAAATTTTGACCCACCTCGGAGGCAGGGTCGTTTGTGATCATATTTTGACATCTTTAAATCTGACAGATAAGTTTTGGCTACCAATTCAAACGGGAAGCGAAAATTATAATTTTTATATTAAAATATGATAGAAACTAACAGGCAAGAGAAAAAAAAAACAGTTTAACTTTGTTTATATATTATCTGAAGGAAAAAAGGTAGGTTGAGACAAGTGACAAGCAGGCGATGAGCTTGCAAATGTCATTTTTGTATCTAATCGTTCGATTTGGGAAATATCGTTTGTGGCAAAAGTTGCAAAATTGACGAAATTTTCCAATTCGAACGCATGAACAAAAATGCCAATTTTGAAACTGTTAAAAACGACATCACTCCAATTCGAACGCACAGAAAAATGCCCATTTTGAAACTGTTAAAAACGACATCACTCCAATTCGAACGCACCTCAATTCGAACGCACCTTCTGTCTTCTACGCCCTACGTCTACGCTACGCCTCCGATAGACTGTCATTTTGACGTTAACGAAAACTACGACAAGTTTATGAAATGCTTTGTAAATAACTCGTCTCATTGATGTATTTAAAGTCCAGTTTGCAATAACTTTTTGAAACTATTAGCTATGATAAAAAAATCAAACAACAAAACCTGCTCGGCTCGATCTTTTTCACAAATACAAAATTCCTTTTCTATTAAAATAACATAAAAAAGGTTCTCAAAAAAGTAGTTTATTTACTAATATGAATTCCACTGCTATTAAATGTGAGGACTTTATCACAGCAGCCAAAGATTTCATCACAATATCAGACAGGATTTGTGATGGTTGGAAATTATTTGAGGATACCAAAGACACTCAAAAGACTTATATGAGAAAGGATACGTTTATTTCATACGAACTGAATAATACCCAGTTGTTATTGAAAGCAGAGTTTGTGATATTTTATCATTTATCTTATGCTGTGCCTTCATTTAGCTTCAATGTTTGGAATTCTTCTGGTGCATTATTAACCTTAGAAGAAATAAGGAAAATTTCTTTTTTAACGTAAGTTTCATGAAGTTGTATGTTTAGAACAAATGTATTACCTATTGTAGAATGTATTTAATCTGTGGTTTACTTATACTACCTACAACAATTAATAAAAAAACTAACATCAAACTATACCTACCTACAACGCTTTGTTTAGTAAAGTAAAATATAGTCAATAACAACTCAAGTTCCCTATCAGTCGGTTGCACAAAGATCACCATTAAAACTTCATTACGTAATGAGACATTAACGCTAATGAATCCGTCAGTTTAAAGATGTTGCACAAAACCACTTTAGGCATAATTAAAGGTTCATTAGCTAAAGACGTCAAAAAGTATGTTCTCAATTACAAATCTTAACAAAATGGCAACATTGAACGAATGGAATGAATGATTTCTCTATATTGATATTTCTGACCATTGATTATGTAAATGTATAGATTATTTAAATGTATCTAAGCATTAAACGCGGTGAAAAAAATGGATCCCCAATTGTTGGTGGCTAAATTCTTTTCCCGCGCACAATGTCAGTTGAGTTGTTATTGAATACATTTGTGTCGTTTGTGTGACAATATTGTATTGTTTTAAATTACGTTTTGTTGATTAGTGTGCAGAAATTACTTTTAGTATGCATATGAAAGGTTCTACCCCTTTTTAATGCTCATATAAATTGCAAATAAGTAAATCAATCAGATAAAATAGAATTTAATAAATTTATGAATATACCACTTGATGGATATTGATCAATCTAACAATAAATAATCAATGTTTCTGACATCTTTTCTGTCACATTTCCATTTGACGTTTAAGCTAATGAACCTTTAATTAGGCATGAAATAGTTTTGTGCAACAACTTTAAACTAATGAACTCATTAGCGTTAATGTCTACATTTCGTAAAAAAGCTATAATGGTGATCTTTCTGCAACCCAGTGATATCCGACAATGATGAAAGATTTTATAGACACATATTAAACACTTATTTAACTTTTTTAACCAATATTTTTGAGCTAAAATGTGTTTAATGGGTGCTTCTTGAGCTATTAAATTTTATCTAAAGAACTGTCATTTTAATGGAACTTTAGTTACTAATGTCGCTTTGTGCAACATAAAACTACGCAAATGTGGTTTTAAAGGATCGTTTGACACTTCATTAGTTAAATTTAAAGGAGGCATTAGTTATTAGTCAAATTACTGTTTGTGCAACAGTTTAATGGAAGATTAGTGTTTAATGCCGACTTTAAAATTTAAAGAACGTTTCTGCAACTGACTGTAAATAACTTATTTCATGAGGTTACCTATGCTGGGATGCAGATTGTGCTCAAAATTCACGATTTTACTTTTTTCTGTACTGTAACTATTAATCGAGGCACAGACTAAACTGTAAAAATTAGAATATGAAACTGCATAGGATGCCTGTATTATTATGGTGCACTACGAAAGGATTTTGCGATTATGTACTGATGTTATATAAATAATATTTTCTTAAATTGCAGGATAAATGAGAAGGACTTCTACTCTGTGATAACCCAGCAAGAACATCCACTGTTCCACAGACCATACTTTGTGATGCATCCTTGTCAGACGGAGGGTTTACTGTCCGTATTCAAGGATAGTAAAAACATAATAGTTACATTTCTTGGATTAATAACACCATTGATAAGGCTGAAGCTATCTTTGGAGTATGGATTATGAGTTTATTTGTAGGTATAAGTTTATGAATTAATAATTTAAGATCAAAAATCAGTCAGTCAGGTATAAGTCACTGGTTAGTAATAAATATGAAAAAAAAAAAAACAATTCATGGATTATTTAACTAAACCTAGCTTTATCCCCAATTTTACCCCCTTAGAGATTGAGTTGGTTGCTGAGTTTCTTGCCGGAGTCTTCTCAGTTCAAGTTGTATTTGGAACCGGTGTAGAGTAATTTTTTTAACTTTCATAAGTGCCTAATCTTGGTTTAAATTGAATAAATACTTTTTGATAAATCCTTATAGGGCGCCTTCAATAAAACATCTACTGGCATGGAAATGCTTGCACATACCTGCCTGTAGGTATAGATAAAAAAATAATGATAAAATATTTCAAAGATTTTTGCTAAAAATTACGAAAGTTTACATGGAGGCAGTACCCTTGACTTATTTACTTATCATCATCATTAGATACTTACTTCAAAAATATGATTAATTTCTTTCCTTATCAAAATACTGTCAATCAATATTTTATCATGTTCTTGCATTTTGAAGATCAAAGCCAGTTTTATGTTTTTCATATGATTTTCGCAATATGGAATTTTCTTGTCAGAACCATCTTGTGTACCTAACCTAATCATGATATTACTTATTAAAATATAGAAACATAAAACCCCAATTGGGTACCATATTATGGGACCCATTTCCTAGATATGTTCTACGATCACTCATAAGTACCTCAAAAACCACCCAAGTGCCAGGTATCAGTATAATAATAATATCCTGGGACTTTCCTCACACACGGTCATCTGATCGCAAACTAAGCAGAGCTTGTACTATGGAAACCAGATCACTGATATAATACATATACTACTTTTTGTTTGTAAATACATACTTAATATACATAATTACACCCAGACTCAGGACATACAGACATGTTCATGCACACAAATGCATGTCCTGTGTGGGAATCGAACCCACGACCTGCGGCGCGTAAGGTGAATCTTAACCAACTGCGCCAACTGGCCCGTCAAATTATGTGGTGCCGTAAATACCTAGGATCTGTAAAATATTGCTTGTAAACACAGATATAAATCTAAATAAACGACGCGAGTGTATGTACTTAGCGTTTTAAAAGCTGTGCATAATGGGAGAGCAAAGCTCTTCTTTTGAAACTGTTTCGCGCGGACGGGGAACTCGCATATTAAGGCTGCATGTTCACCAGAGATGTGTAGCGAAGGATGTGTTTAGCTGACAAATAGGATTTAATCCCAGCTTAACTAAATCATTCTTGTGACATTATGGTAGGTATAAAAAAGTGACGCTTGGTTTTCACACGGATGGAGGGACTTGCATAATCTTTTTAAATTTATGTCTGTTCTTGTAAACTAGTGAGCCTATTTAATAATAATTTTATTGATTCATATAACTTAGCAGTATCAATCTTATCTAGGACTAAACAATATACTTGTTTTCGTAACAGGCTCATTTACATGTTAGGTTTTCTTTAAAATTATAAAGTGTGTGTGTGTGTGTGTTCGCTGGCAAATCACTCCTCAGTCCCCACGCATCTTTCAAACTAAACTTCTAAGAGTTCCTACGTCCAAACTGAGAACATAATTTTCCAAATCGTAAATCATAGTTTTCATCACGAAAATAACTTTGTTTCGCATTTTTTACACCAAAATCTGAACTCATTTTAAGTTTCAAATATAAGACCCCCTATAACTATCAACTAATCTAAGATAAAACCAGCAAAAATCCCCTTTCAAATAAAAATACTGTAACTCTCTAGTGATAGAAAACGACTAATTAAATAATGAAAAACATAAATCTGTATCTACCTACAGGTGAAATTACCCGGTGAAAGGTGCCAATGGACGAGAGGTGCCAAGGAATTTAACTAGAGGTGAGTAGGTGTGTATATTTTGTTACGAAATTCCTAACTAACACTTAGCCCGATCGTGCAAAAGCAAATTTAAAACCGCAGGATAGGAATCAAGATTTTTGGCAGAACAGAGATAGTAAAATCGCCAGAAGCGTCGAATTCGCTGTTAATGATACAGGTGCCGTTAAAATATCGCACAATGCAAGTGATATTCAGGCTTTATATTCGTACCTATTGATATAACTGTATAATCTATTTTCGCTATTGTCCCATTTATAGGATATACAGGATGTTTTTTTGGTTGGCAACGAGCGACCCAGGAGCAGTAATACAAAAAATACATTTTCCAAAAATGGACTTAATTCCATTAAATACTGTAAATGCGTTGAGATATACCTTATTCAATTTGAAATAAAATTACCACAACGTATATGCACTTGCACAGACTAGAGCTAGGCGCAAGCCGCCATCGCCCCACCCCTTTACTCCCTAGCACTCCCGTTGAGTATTACGTCTACTCTTTAGCTTATTACATGATTTTTCAATTAATATTATTATATAAGTATTTTTTTTTATATTATTTTTAGCACCAGTATCATTTATATTATCGACCCTGAGTCGCTAGTCGCTGACCAAAACAATGACCTGTATAGTAACATTTTATATAATAGCGTATTTTAACAATCATATACCTACATAATATTGTTATCGATGTGCCTACGCATAATCGTGATCTAGGTGAGTTAATAACATACACTTGCACATAAGCAGTCGTCAAAACATAGAGTCCTAATCAATTTGGTGTCTTATCGCTTCCGTAGTAATCGGATCTGATGTCACCAAAACTCCAAAAAACAAAGGATACAGTTAAATTTAATATCTCCGCGCCTAAGAATCTAATTATTCCCTAAGTAGAGCTATTTTTACATCATTAAGTTGGTCAGTTGGTAACGCCAGCACAGCGTCTTCTAATGGAGCCCTGGTGACCACTGTTTGCACCTGACTCAGGACCCAAATAAGCAAGTTATCGCTCGGATAACGAGGCTAACACATTTTAAAGTGCCTAATCACTTTAGTTTAATAATAGAAATCGTCAAGCTTGACGTTTCGTGGTATTTCCCAATAATAAATCTAAACATACATCAAAAGGTCTAGGCCCTACATTGGTCGACTACGGCCGCCGTATCGTCGCATTTTTATTGATATCATATTGGTAGATAAGATACGATTTCGCTATCCTATCAGTTCTGAGGCCATTGTATCAACGTTAAAGAGTGTTGTACACGTTTGTCAGCAAATTAAAATGTAACGTGGTTCTAATTTATACAATGAGACAGTGTGGTGCTTTCATACACAATTGGATAGTGAGATTCCGTGATTTTGTGCACACGTGTATACTATTTATATTTTTCTGCTGCAATGTAAGTTGGAGTTATTTATTTTGAGATTATTATTGCCGTTTTTCAATATCTAAATCGAATGAGGTTGGCCATGTGAAATTAGTGTGAATAATATACAATTCATTTCATTTCATTCATTTGTGGAACTCAGCTTATTTTGACTTTATGACATTGTTAATACGAGTAGTAAATGTTTCGTTATCTGGATGAATTGATTAAAACTTCTCAGTTTACAAAGGTGCTAACAAATCATTGAAAAAACAGCTTCTCTATTCAGTCAGGTGAACATGTGGTTTCACCCTTTCAGACCTTTCACCTAATTACGTTATTCACGAGAGAGATAGAGAATATTCGCGGGAATTCAGTGTCGACCTCAGATATCAAATATCATTGTGGAAACCTAGTTTTTTGACTCTCGTAAACATAGCATCATTATTTGTTATCACATCGCTTAATAGTCTTTTTAATAATATTTTATTAATGGCCGTCATAGCTGTTTTATCGGCTATAGTCCAATTAACCTGTTTACCTTTATTGATTGGAATTAAAAACAACTTGATTCTATTATATCTATCTGCCTTTAAGAAAGATACTGTGCCATAGAGGTGCCCAAAAATTAATAATGTAAATACTTATCTACTTCTGAATTGGTATTGTATAGAATCGAACGGATCGTCGCTCGGCGAGCGTTTTGGTCGCAAACGGCAAATACACGCAAAAAGACCCAGTTGGCCAAGCGCGACCAATGGGCTCGCCCAACGTGTCTGCCTGAGAGTTTAGCTCAAAGCGTTTTTACGACAGTAATTTATACCTCGGCTAATATAAATCCGTCAAATGAAAGGTACATTTGAAGGATTTATTTGTACATCATCATCATCATATCAGCCCATTCGGTGTCCACTGCTGAACATAGGCCTCCCCCATTGATTTCCACTTCGAACGGTTCTGGGCCGCTTGCATCCAGCGGCGCCCAGCGACTCTGACCAGGTCGTCGGTCCACCTGGTGGGAGGTCGTCCCGCTCGGCGCTTTCCAGTTATGGCAAACCCTAGGGGAGGCCTTTACCAAAGGGTAAACTGACACTGACGGTACCGATGTCGAAGTTAAAAATAATAGTACAAAAATATAATTAATTAATGCATGGAAAAAAAAATATTTATAGTTATTGTAATTGAATAGTTTAATGTTATTAATTAATAATAGTTTAAATGAAATATATGTAATAGAATAGTATCAGAAATAAAGGCTAATTGAAATTGAAATTTAATACTTAAGGGGGGGGGGGGGGGGGGTAAGCCCTAATCTTCATCATCCTGTGGACGTTCACTGCTGTTGGTGCTCTAATCGACATAATATATGTTCCACGCAAAAAAACAAACTGTCAAATTCTTCAATGACGAATCTCTGATGATAAGGAGTTGAGTCAAGCTTATTGCGAATAACCTCATTGTATCTACAACGATAAATACAAGATAGGTACTTATATTTTTTTTCATATCTCTCGGTTGCATTATGATAATCTAGCTAGACACATGATAATGCGTCAGGCCAAGTAAAAAAAAACCTGATGACGCATGTGTATATTTTACAACTTTTGTTCCGGTAATATTATATGTTACTTTATGAAATAAAATTAACGTTGACGTTAAGTTCAGTAGGCGCGCTAAGACTCAGTTAAAGCCAAAGTTCAGCTGACCGTAAAAGGACTACTTGCATCAGTTTTAGATTTTGAAATCTTTTTAGGACGAAGGACTTGGGCGATTTTTATTATTATGTTTTTCGTGTTGAACTTTACGTGCTCCTTGAAAATAAATATCAAATTAAATAATATAATAATAAATAATTCAAAGTCAATGTAACCTAAATAGTCCAAACCTTACCATGATACCTACCTTACATTTGATATTCTAGGTTCTCTTTTATTATTTATAAAATTAAACCGAGATTTTTGGCGAATATTCGTTTTAACATAAAAGCCTACAACTATTCGTAGCCACTTTGTTCTAGCCGCTACGAAGTGCAACATGTAGAACTAATTCCTCCGTAGAACTAATTCCTCCGTAGAACTAATTCCCCCGTAGAACTAATTCTAGCTTCGTAAATTGACAAGTCACGATTGCACTTACGACCTCCTTCGTACCAGACCTTAACCGTCAAACATAGCTACAAAGTTGCATAATAAAGTAATCCACGTGCATATAAAATGTCAAGTACAACCTTGCGACCTTAAAACAAGTAATCTTTAAGCGAGGGTACTAATTTGCAGTTGTCATGTGCGTTACTTCTCACGTTTACCCACCCTTATCAAGCCGCCATAATACTGAATGCCGACGCAAGTGCATAACCGTCAGAGTTCCGCAGAGCTTTCATACCGCACCGCACATGCCGTTGCAATGGCGCGCGTATTTCATTGTTTACATGTGTTTTAGTTGCAAGCATCGATGAAGGTAATGTTTTGTTGATAATTTTAAAAGCACTTTATTACACTGAGATTAGGAATGATTTAGGACTCGCACATCTGAGTTGTAGTTTTCTTTGCAAGCATCGATGAAGGATTACCTTCAACATTAGTTTATGTTGCTGATTTTAATATGCACTCTATTACACTGAGATTAGGAATGATTTAAGACTTGCACACCTGAGTTGTAGTTTTCATTGCAAGCATCGATAAAGGTAATGTTTATGTTGATGATTTTAATATGCACTCTATTACACTGAGATTAGGAATGATTTAGGACTCACACATCTGAGTTGTAGTTTTATTTGCAAGCATCGATGAAGGTAATGTTATGTTGATGATTTTAATTATGCACTCTATTACACTGAGATTAGGAATGATTTAGGACTCACACATCTGAGTTGTAGTTTTATTTGCAAGCATCGATGAAGGTAATGTTATGTTGATGATTTTAATTATGCACTCTATTACACTGAGATTGGGAATGATTTAGGACTCGCACATCTGTCATCACTATGTCTTATAGAATGAAGTTGTAAGAAAATATGGATACTCAATGATTATTTGGTTGCGTGTTCTCATTCTACTAGTACCTATAAGCGTATTAAACGCGTTCTTGTCTATATAAATCAGCAAATCAGTGCTAACTGCTGATTTAGATAGACAAGAACGCGTTTGAATTAATTCATCGCCCCACTCTGAAAATTTTATTATATTCATGTAATTTTTGTAAAGAAAAAAATAAAAACGAAAATATTTGTTCCGGGTTCGAATCCTACAATTTGCTTGAGCTTTCGGTGAAGGAAAACATAGTGAAGAAACCATAGTACGGACTATGGTAGTACGGTACTATGTAGTACCCTCAGATTACAGAAAAAAAGGCAGGTGGAGCGCGCGGAAGAACCTGGTATTTTTTTTAGTTTAAAAATTTTGGCCGTACTAGAAACGTTACCCCTCGTGTGCGAGTCTCCCTCGCACTTTGCCAGTTTTTATACTACTATGGTAAAAAAACAAATATACAGCCACACATATAAATCTAAATAGAAGACGCGAGTGTATGTACTTCGCGTGACAAAAGCTGTGCAAAAAGGGAGAGCAATGCTCTTCTTTTGAAACTGTTTCGCGCGGACAGGGAACTCTCAGAAGGCTGCATGTCCATCAGAGTTGAGTAGCGAGGGTTGTGTTTAGCTGACAAATAGGATCGCTTAATTTTCACGTTAAATCTCTAATGCCAACCTAACTAAATCAATCTTGTGACATTATGGTTGGTATAAAAAAGTGACACGCTTGGTTTTCATACGGATAGAGGGTTGCGTTATCTATTTAGATTTATGTCTGCATCCAGCCCACCCGATGGTATCACACCCTTGAAAAACCCCATGCTGCACATCCCATGAACTTCATTGCATATCAATAGAGCTATAGAAAGTTAATAATAATCGTTTGTTTGGCCTACAGCATTAAATCGATCGATTTGTTTGCACTTGAAAAAACATTAAAGACCTTGGATTCACACTTTATTTCGCGCACTGTCCCACGGTGGCCGTGACGGAATGAATTTTTAAATACCTTTAATATCGATATTAATTTATTATTCATTATTTATTATTTTTATCGTGACTGTACAATTTTTTAAGGCGCCGATCGATAGAGAGTTCTAGAGTTCCGAGTTCTGCATTCCGTGTTGACTATTGTGCACACAGCGAGCAGTCTAGAGTTCTGCAATATTCGCTAATGATCCCACTAAACTCTAGAACTCTTTGTGGGATCGGCGCCTTAGGATAATTCTTGTTTTGAAATGATAATTATTTGCTGTATGCAAGCTAATCATAATGAAATCGAAGCAGTACTTATGGTATAATATCTCTCCATGATAATCTATATTTTTAACCGACTTCAAAAAAAGGAGGAGGTTCTCAACTCAAATGTTTTTTTTTTTTTATTTTTTTTTTATGTTTGTTACCTCATAAATCCGTCGTTTATTAACCGATTTGGAAAATTCTTTTTTTATTTGAAAGGGTACACTTCCCGTTTGGTCCTATTGTCATCAGATTAGGATTTGATTACTTTTTAGTGTACTTTGAAGTCGGTTTAAGTTTTTTGTAAAACAGTCCAATTATTTTAATTTGTTACTCTCCAAAATTCTAATCGTAACCAATTGCAGGGCAACAAAGTATCGGACAACTCTGAGACGCGTCGGATCGACGTCGGAAGCCTGGACGAAGCGGACAAGAAGAAACACAATAAGATTAAAACCTCCAAGTACACCCTGCTGATGTTCCTGCCCAAGAACCTCTCGGAGCAGTTCCGGAGGGTCGTCAACTTCTATTTCCTAATCGTCACTGTTATTTCTATTGTTATCGGTGAGTTTTTTTGATGAGCTTTCATTTTTCTAGGGTTCCGAACCAAAAAGGAACCCCAATGATGCGACTTCGTCCGCCTGTCTGTCTGTCTATCCGTCCGACTGTCACAGTGCTATATTTCAGCAAATACTAATGCTATCGATATGTAATTTGGAATAGTTTTGAATATTGCTTACCGAATCTTATAGTAAACGAAAAAAAAACAAATGAGGCGAATTTGGTGACCGAAATTTCAAAGTAGGGCGGGCTACAAGTTCAAATGAGGTAACTTAGTATGAATGGGGATAAATTTGTATATTCCAAAACAGGTTTTTATTTTCTTTTATTCTGCATAGTTTTTGACTTATGATGAAAAAATAATTCCCTTAATCGCAAGTTAAAACAGGAAATATAGAACGAAAGATGTTTCATCATCTTTCTTTATACAACATGTTACCTTGATAGTGAAATCAATATAGAAATTAGCGAATTACTTATTCCGAATAATTGCAATCTAAAGCGATTCTAATTAATAATGCACTGTCGCCTTTAAATAATGACATTGCTACGAAATTTCTACGATCCCGTTACGAAATTACCACAACCTAAAACATCGTAGGATTCTACGAAACTGCTACGACTCTGTTACGACGTACCACAGCCCTGCTATGACATTACTACGACCCTGCTACGACGTACCACAGCCCTGCTATGACATTACTACGACCGTGCTACGACATTGCTACCTTGCTACAACACCGCAACGACATTGCTACGATGTTGTTTATTAATAGAGATGTACATTTTGCTCTATAGTTTGGTAAATTACAAACTCAATATTTCAGTAATGATACACCGCTAGGTATAATTACCATCGTTCAAGTGACATGCAGACCTTGGCTCGTAATAGTTAGTTAGGGATATACCGTTACATTAAACTTTAATAGTTCTATCAAGTGGATATCTCAATTTATGAATAAACTAGCTTCCGCCCACGGCTTTCCTCAAGATCTCTGTATGTAAAGTCCTTAGTAATAAAAAAACCATATGATCTTTAGGTCCTGCATTCAACTTCCAACTTTGCTTGACTGCGTGTTGCAAGCGTCCATATGGCTACGGTAACCGGTTACCATCAGGCGGGCCGTATGCTTGTTTACCGAATTAGTCATATAAAAAAAAACTTTTTCTCACAGTAAATATTATTATTATTAAGTCACAGTCACTCACAGACCAATAGCATTGGTGGTTCAAAATCTAATCAATCTAAGCGATCGCGGTACTTCAGGTTCGAAACTATAATTGAAAGTCATCGACGGGGAGTCCATCCTCACACACTGAAACCAGAATTGTTTCGAACTGCGCGGGCTAAAAGGAGTTTTCTTCCGCGGACGCTCGGACTGTGGAATGAGCTCCCCGCCGTGGTTTTCCCAATGGAGTACAGCATGGGGTTCTTCAAAAAGGGTGTGAAGAGATTTCTGCAGGGTCGGCAACGCGCAAGTGATACCCCTGGTGTTGCAAGCATCCATAGGTAACCGCTTAACATCAGGCGGGCCGTATGCTTATTTGCCAATTAGTGGAATAAAAAATAAAAAAAGTGGACGTACGGATTGACCAATGTTTTTTTTGGAAAAAGAATATTTTAAAGAAACCTATAATATGCCTTTACCACACTTGTTGGTCCATACCATTGGTCCTGTACCTACTTGTAACAGGTAATGTAATGTCCTCAGACAGTCCAGTGTCCCCGTTGACGAGTATCGCGCCATTGAGCTTCATGGTGCTGGTGACGGCCGTCAAGCAGGGCTACGAGGACTGGCTGAGACACAAGTCGGACAACAAAGTCAACAATCAAATTGGTAAGAACATTTTGTGTCGGATGTTTTTTTAATCATCATTAATGTCCAACTGCTGCGCATGGCCTGTGCAAATGAGGGTGAAAAGGAATGGGCACATACTCCACCACCCGTGCCCACTGCGGATCGGTGAATGTAGGCTAATGGTCAACCTACTGTTCGATCGGTTCAGCGGCTTAGGCGTGAAAGCGTAACAAACAAACAAACAGAGTTACTTTCGCATTTATAATTATACTAGCTATCCCCGCGTCCCCGGTCGTAGCCTATGCCCTTTTCCATACCATAGGCTATCTGCATGCTAAATTTCATGATGATCAGTCGAGTAGTTGAGGGGTGAAGGAGTAACAAACAAACAAACTCACTTTCGCATTTATAATATTAGTTAGAACTTAGAATAATAGTATGGATAGCATAAATTCAATTTATCCTGTATACATTCTTTAATCACATAAAAACCTGGGATAGCACATAAAACCATTCAACATTCTCGAGGGCATGAGTAACAAAAGGGCGAAAACTAGTATACAATCGCATTTCCGTGTTTGTGTGTTACACACAAGTACTTGAGCGAGTTGGATTTATCACAACTCCATTCATATTATGTTCGAAGAAAACTCCGGGTGTTTTCCATGAGTCATTATAAAATGTTCCTTTCAGGGAGATATTGATGTAGTGGCTTATCTAGTTTTAAAATGACGATGAGCTTCGACGAACGAAATTCCTTTTGTATATTTAAAAATAATTGTCTTGTCTGGATAGTTAAAAAATCTTCGTAATCGCTATGTCGGGTAAATGTAAAAACCCATATCTGACCCAGCAGGGCTTAAAGCGTGTTCATGTATACACTGACTGAATTCATTAGTGGCATTAATCGAATTTGTGGCATTTTGAGTTAGTAATGAATTCTTGTTCTAAATTCTCAAATTTTTTAATGTTGTCTTATGTGCCCTATTAAATTCAGTCAGTGTTCTTGAAGTTACGGAATATCGACGTTGATAAATAAAGAAAACTAAACAAAGGAGTAAACTTTCAAAAAGTTTGTATACTCTGATTATTACATTTGTTTTGCGATAAGAACTAGTAATTTACATCGCCATTTGTTTAACCATGAAAATAGATGGGCGGGCCAACATAGAAGCGTCGAATCATCGATAGTTAGTCTGAACAAACAAGAATAGATTCTGATTGATGATAAAGTGACAGGATGCAAGTGATAGTCTGTGATAGTGTTCCTCGAGTTCATTTTTCCAGGGCCTTGGCCTTATCGACAAAATTTTTTTTAATGGCGTCACACGGCTTGTGTATTTTGCCAATTTCTAGTTATATTATAAGTTTTAGTCACAATAAATCACTTTCACATAGTCCTCAGTCAGTTACCGTCCATAAAAGTCATGTTTTACTACAATGGTGGACATGTACTAAAACTCTTCACGGACTTTTTGAGACAACTTGAAAAGACACGATACACATAATTTATTTCACTTTACTGGTGCACATGGATTGATCTTTATTGGATAAAATACCACCGATAATGGCCCTGATTCTGTTGTTCACAACTAAACTAATTTTAATCTCACTATGTCTCTTTCTAACAAAGAACATAATTAAAGGATGTAAGAAATTTAGTCCTGTCAAATTAGTCCAATGCTTGTTTTTAATATAAATTTAGTCGCCATCTATCGCGGTTACGCCTAAATACACGCAAAATAAGACGGCAAAGATTAATTTGATAACTTAAAATATGTTCTATCCTTTTTCAATAATGTTCGTAAGAAAGAGAAATCGGCACCAATATGCAATAAAACTCAAAATACACGAATTTACGAAAATAAAAATGAAAACGCAACGTCACTCTGCAAGTTCCCGCCATAAAGTCTATATTTTTGTGTTTCGTTGGTTCACAGGCATAATATCTTATTATATTATGTCTGTGCGTTGGTTAGATTTTTAAAGGGCATGAAGTTTTTTTATGAGTTTAAAGGTGAACGCTCACTTATCCGAGCTGAAGCATATACAGAATTCAAAAATTCGTTTCGTTCGATGCGTCCGGCTCGGTTAAGTGTACATTCACCTTTACTGATACCGTTGGACTTTCTTTTATTACGTGCGTGTTTATTGATTTCCTAATAATTTATTTATTATTTTATTACTCACGAAAAGCGATAAGCTTAGTGTTTACTGCCTTGCGATATCCCTAGTTAGGTCTGTCCTATTTACAGCATGTTTTTTTAAATCCTCTGATTGGTTTATCTATATCGACTCCATCGAGTTTTGAAATATATTAAAATTATGCCGTAATAGATGCACAGATTTTGTTGAAACTTGCCAGATAAATTATATCCTTATTGAATACTATATCTTGAAAACTGCAAAATAGACATATGGGCGCGGCGGTATTTTTCTTTTCTAATCTAATCTAACATGACCATATAACTATGAAGTAATTTTATCTATCATGCTGTCGCCGATAGAAGACTTATTAACATATCTATTTATTTATTGATACCTTTATCCCCTTTATCATATGTGTTCGACAATAAGCTTTTGCAATAAATTCAAACTTGTAGCGAACGGCTACATAAAGGAATTCACGGGCAGGTAGGTCATATATGACGCCACAAAATCCTGCATTGCGCTGACGAAATTTGTTCTACGATTTGCATAATACCAAATACTCGTATACAACTGTCCACAATCTGTCCAATTGATGACCGATGACCCGACCTGGCGGAAGATCTTCCCTTTTAAATGGAGGTCTCATCCACTTTGCACCTCCATAAACTAATCTCAACTTTGTTTTGCCGAATCGACCATATTTTTTTTTTTTAACTATTTATAGGCCTGTGTTTGACCGCAATCTCACCATGGTAATCTCGGCCGAAGGTGGTAAGCACACAAAGCCGAGAAGGAACTGGCTCTCAAGTGCAGCTATCGGAACACACCGAAAGGTGCTTGGCGACAGATTTTCAACTTGAGGGTGGTAGCCAGCCAGGCGGGTACTACAAAGTACCCTACCACCGTGCTATGGTTTCCTCACGATGTTTTCCTTCACCGAAAGCTCAAGCTCATTGTAGGATTCGAACCCGGGACCTTCGTCTCGGTATCCGACGTCACTACCACTGAGCTATCATCGCCTTAAATGTTTAGACAAGCGCGACCACCATGAGACCATAATACACTTTACTATGACTACAATGGCTTATACCTTATTAATACCTTCGGTTACAGCTATGTATTTTTTCATTTTGATAACGCTATCTAATCTGGCAAGGTAATTCACCTGTCAATTTTTTTGTGATTTACTATTCGATTATTTACGAGTTTCGATTACGAGTTTCATGGTAGAAAAATACAAATAATAGTTTCCTCATGGTTTTAGAAATATTCTGTCGCCAAGCACCTTTCGGTGTGTTCCGACAGCTGCACTTGAGAGCCAGTTCCTTCTAGGCTTTGTGTGCTTACCACCTTCGGCCGCATCATCACTTACCATGGTGAGATTGCGGTCAAACACAGGCCTATTAACAGTGAAAAGTTATTTTTAAGCTATTTCCAAAATGTAAGATAATTTAACGTTTTCTTTTTTTACTGTTTCTCATAAGGTACATTCTCAGCTTTCGAGGGTTATCATTTGGATATATTATAGGACATGTATACCATGACTGGAATACCATGTATTATAGGTTAAAAAGCCGTGTAGGTAGGTACCTAGAACTTCATGTGTTCCCAGTACTTTGGTTTCCACAATTCTATATTACAGAAATGTAGTCTCTACTAAGATTTAAGTCACTATCGCTTTAATTGGTGGTAACCGAAACGATTTTGGTTCCAATATGTGAGAATAGATTCCCCGTCGATGCCGAGAGTTTCTGTAGAAGGTAGTCGTTCTCATCCTTTCACATTCCTACAACAATCAATTCATAACCAATATACATATTGTCTAAATATATAACTTGTATTTTTATTTGCGAGTTTTTATAAACTGCAAGTGCAATGTTCATTATCAATGTCTTAAATCTCCGGTATCTTTAAGAGATAATGTTCCTCTATCTATACCCTATCTTAAGGTTTTGTTGATCAAGGTTCCGACAGCCACAAATATGACCAATATCACGTGGATATTTGCTTCTACAGAGATGAGATGATCTTTTCATAATCTTCTGAAGATCATCGGTATTCAGGCTGTTTTCATTTATTATCTAAAGATATCGAAGACATTGAAGATTGAAAATCGTTGAATTACTCAGATAAAGTCGATAAAGTATTGATTAAAATTTAATATGAAACTGTACCTCTTCCATGAATTCAGTTTTATATGTAAGAATTGATGGTGTTTACAGTTCAAGCTTTGAGGCGCCGATCTCACAGCGAGCGGTCTAGCTTGTCGCGCGCACGACCAGACAAGAAAGACCTGCTAGAGTTAAAATTTATATGGAACAGTAACTAAATGACAGTTAATATTAAACATTCACAGTGGCATTTCGCGCACAATGGCCGCGGTTCCCCTTAAGGCGCGGACTGACTACGATTTTGACAGGACTCGTTCTTCACTGGAATAGGGTTGAAAATGGTAAATCATAAATGTGTCGACTTTATGAAATGGACTGTTATTTACGGGTTTTCTTTAGATTATACAGAATATACGCATTAAATTGAATAAGTGTCCGGTTAACATTCTAATATAATTCTTTATCTTATATATTCTTAAAAATAAAATTGTTGTCATCGCTGAAAATACGGAGAATTTCGACGCGAAAGATTTTTTTAGACGTAACTTAGGATTTTTTTATTGGGAATATCAAAGCACTTTTTAATATTCTATTCGGTTAACATTTTTCTCAAAACCCTCTTCTATCCACAGTATTTTTTTGTGTTAGGTATTTCATTGCGTTACGTCATACTCGACTCTCAAAGAAACCCATTTTTGAGATTTGAGCTTAGACCCGGCCTTAAACACAAACGGTCTGTATAAGGCGCGCGGCGGGCTAGAGTTGTGCGTTCCGCGTTCACTGTAATCTATGCGATGCTTTTGATAATTGCACAGTGATCGCTGCGGTCAAGGAGAATAATGCACGTATAACTCTGATCGCTAAGCTCTAGACCGCTCGCTGTGGGATCGGCGCCTTACTTATAGTAATTGTATTTTTTTTTCAAATGCTCTATCTTGCTCAAACAAATTGAAAAGTTTTTCTTACACGAAAAGTACCTACTAGAATTAGTTCCATAGTTAAAATTGTTCAGCATGTCGAACTCCATATTTGTTTCGGAAAAATGACACGGAAATTCAACCCGGAATCCATACTTATTATTATGAATGCGAAAGTAACTCTGTTTGTTTGAATTTTTGTTAGGCTTTCACGCCTAAACCGCTGAACCGATCGCTATGATATTTGGCATGCAGATAGCCTATGATATGGAGAAGGAAATAGGCTACCTTTTATCCCGGGAACGCGAGTGAAACCGCGGGGAACAGCTAGTTTGGATATATTTTCGTAAGCTCTTCACCAACTCAAAACTCAAGTTTACAAAAATTCATACTCAAAATCTTTTTATTTTCCTCCACAGTGGAGATCGTCCACAAAGGAGTTATAAAAGAAGTCCGCAACTCTTCAATAGCGCCCGGCACATTAGTCCGCGTCCGGCGAGGGAACGAAGTACCCGCGGACTTGGTGCTCTTATGTTCCGCTGGTGACAAGGGCAAGTGTTACGTCACCACTGCCAATTTAGACGGAGAAAATAACTTAAAGACTTTAAGAGTCCCGCCGCCGTTGGTTGGGTATACTCCAGGTATGTTTATGTGCTGTGAGCGGTTTTCGTCCGTCATCTTCACTTTGTATCCATTGTCATAAAAGTTCCGTTTCGAGAGTCCAAAAAACAAAACACGATAGCCTGAGTTCAGAACTTTAGAGTAAGAGGCGTCTATGTGTGCGTATCATGTATTTAAAAGAACTAAATGTCCTATCTGTATCAATGTGTGCCATTACGGAATTAAGGGTCATTTTCATGTAATGCTTAGCTGGCTGGTGACTCTTGGGGCTATTTCATGATAAGTGTATTTCATACTGTGATATCTGTAAGTTGTGTTATTGTAAGAGTTCATTCAATATGGGATTAATGTATGTTAACTGTGTTTGTAATCAAAGTGCCTGTGTTGATAATAAATGTTCATTTGTATTTGTTTGTTTCATTGTAGTAGTAGCATCTTCCATTCAAAGGTTTTGGATCATAGTGATTGCATCATCATTTCATATGGATATTTTTAGGATTCAGTGCCTCAAAAAGTAAAAACGAAATAAAGGATCAGTTTGTTGTCCGTCTGTCTGTCAAACCCCTTTATCTCAGGACGGAAAGTGTATCAAGTAGAAATTATTATCAAATACAACGGTCCCTTAGAGGTTAAGAAAATTCAATCAATCAAAAGATTCGGGCATTAAGTTACACATATCTTGATACGCATACTCACTTAGGTATCAAAACTTAGGGCTGTTTTATTAACGTGATGAAACTCAGATAAAGTCTCAAGAATAGATCCTGTTAATCGAAAACAAACCTAATACAATGGTGCATGTTCCAATTTCAATTGTTTTATTCCCCACTGATTCTAAGTAAATTAGGTACTTTCGCGGACCTTAGGGTACTTCCCGTTAACAGTCAACTCAAGTCAACAGTCAAAAAGTCTGGCAAAAATCCAGGTCTCACAAAATAATCAAAAAGGGAAAATCGTTAAATGTGTCCGATATATTATTAGACAAAAATATTTTATTGCTAAGTTAAGTTTGTGTGAAACCCTCAGGTTACGTAGTAACTACTTAGTAATCTGTGCCTCAGTTCAGTAGGCCTGATTACACGACTGGCCAAAAAAGGAGTGTAATGTTTTCAGGGTTCATGTATGTATGCGAGTTTCTTTATTCACCATAACTTTTAAATGCCGAACAGATTTGGATGTATCGTTAGAATCCTTACATCATCCGAGTGACGCTGCCTATATTTTTTTTTACCTTTTCATTAGTTTTTTGGCAGGGCAGCCAGACTTGTTTCAATTTTACTTCTACAAGCAAATCACGCCCAGAAAATATATATAAAAATCCTTTTATTTTTCGATGTTGCATATCCTATTTTCCCAGACATTCTACCTCAGGGTATGGTAATAGAGGTACCAGACCCGATAGCCGATTTGTACACATTCTATGGTCGGTTGGAGCTCCCCGGCATGGACAGCTTGGTGCTGAGCCCTGAGAACCTCATGCTGAGGGGCTCTAGGGTCAAGAACACTGAGTGGGCTATAGGATGTGCTGTTTATACTGGTAAGTGTTTATGTAGCCTACACTCAGATACGACAGTTACACTTCTAGGAATAAGGAATAACTTTTTTAATTCAATTCTGATCACAAAAGGAAAGTTTGCTTAATGTTATGGCCAGAGAAAATATGGAGCTGGATTATTTCATTCTTTGTTGATGAAATTCGAAGATGTGCCATGTGGCATTAATCAGAGCCATCGTAGTATCAAAAATCAAAGTCTTTTATTCAGTTTAGGCCCTGATAAGGCACTTATGAACGTAACGTATGTAATTTATAATATTTGTTTCATCTGAATATACTTTTACGTATTTTTTAACTGTGACTAGTCTTGTGGCTTGTGTTTGACCAGTCTCACCATGGTAAGTAAGACGACTGACTCACAAGTGAAACTGCCGGTCACACCGACAGATGCTTTGTGCAGGTTTTCAGCTCCCACCGTGCTATGGTTTCCTTACGATATTTTCCTTCACCAAAAGCTGTAGCTCATTGTAGTTTGGGGACTGGAGTTCGGAGGTGAGAGTGAAACGCTTGGTTCAAGTATTCAGAATGGAATGAATGTATTTACAAAATGACCCTATTTATATACAATATTTACATGCTAAAATAATAATAACGTAGCGAGACGAACGACCAATGAGCGCGCTGAATGTCTCGCTCTTTTGACATCTCGCTCGCACAGTAATTGAAAGGTCATGGCACGGTCATGCGCGCATGCGCGGCCCGCGCGCTGTGTATAAAAATAGCGGCGCTAGCGGGGCCGCATCCATTTTGCCGCAGTCGCCGAAGGGAACGGAAGTGTTGCTCGGAGCTTGCAGATGTGAAGATGGTGATGTGATGAAGTGAAGTGCTGGTGTCCAAGTCACGAAGATGAAGTGCAGTGTTTCGGTGTTGTCATCAACTTCGTCAAACGCATACTTGTTTCTCCTGCGTGGCACATATTATTGCATGAATGTTTCTTTCGAAACACGCATGCTATTGTTTCTGTTTGTGCATGATGTCAAACATGGTGAAAAGGTTATGGTGAAATATACTGGGGTGACTATCTTGAGTTTTATTTTCCTGTCTTGAATTAAATGTTCTTTCTTGCATATTGTTTCATTTATATATCCTGGTAATGTGCTACGTTTTGAGGTAAAGGTAAAGGTGAGTATCTTGATGTTGCTATGCGGTCTGTGGCGCTACATGACTCCCCCCCTAGCGGAAGCGTACCGGCAGATTCACGTTGCGCCCATGACGTGTAGTTTTCAAAATTGGCTTCTGTGAGGTAACTTGGTTCGGTGGTGATGCTGGTACGGTAAGGTTATTTGGTGTTGATGGTAATGTATCTGAATTGTCTTCATCCTCATTATCTTCATTGATTATGTAGGCTGGTTTCAATCTGTCAATTGAAATAGTAGCGGAGCGCCTCTCAGGCAATTGTAGAGTAAACTTCTTGCTATCTCGCTCTAGTACTTTGTAAGGACCGTCGTAAGGTGGCTGTAGTGGCTTCTTTACGGCGTCGTTTCTTACGAACACGTACTCGCAGGTTTGTAGGTCTTCATGTACAAATATTGGGCGTTTGTTTCCGTGCCATGTAGTAGGTAGACTAGGTTTCAGTGCGTTTATAGTGGCACGCAGCTGATTCACGTAGTCGTAGTCCATGTCGTTGTTGCTAGGCGCGTTGATGAAAAAATCGCTAGGCAAGCGCAGACAATGACCGTATGTGAGTTCGGCGGCGCTTGTGCCGGTGTCGGTGCGCGTCGCGGCGCGTAGTCCCATGAGTACTGTAGGTAGCTCGTCGATCCACGTAGACTGTTCGGATAGGCGAGACTTCAATGCAGCCTTCAGTGATCTGTGCCAGCGTTCTATCATTCCGTTTGACTGTGGGTGGTACGGTGTAGTACGTGTAGTCTTGATTCCCATGATGGTCATAAGCTTGGCGAACAGCTGGCTCTGGAACTGTCTTCCTTGGTCACTCGTAAGTACTGTAGGCACGCCAAAACGAGTTATCCAATTCTCATAGACAATCTTCGCGACGGCCTCGGCGGTGATGTTGTCGGTAGGTATTGCTTCCGGCCATCTCGATACTCTGTCGATCATTGTAACGAGGTATCGATGACCTTGTGGTGAAGTAGGTAGCGGTCCGACGATATCTATATGTACGTGATGAAATCTCTCTGTAGTTGTTGGAAATGAAGAAATACTGCTCGTCGTGTGTCGTTGAACTTTGCATTGTTGACATCGAATGCAGTGTTTTGCCCAATTTCCGACGTCTGCGTTCATAGAAGGCCAAAAAAATCGTTGAGACATAAGTTTGCGTGAAGTACGTATCCCTGGGTGGCTTATGTCATGTACGGCGTCGAAGGCGATTTTTCGATATTCTTCAGGTAGGTATGGTCGAACGTGTGACGTAGAAGTTTCGCAGTAGATGGCTGTTTGAGATTGCGGTAGAGTAACTCGTTTCAGTGATAAGTTACTTTGGTTGTTGAGTTTTTCAAGTATAGCGCTGTCTCTTTCTTGTGCTTTTGCGATTTCTTCATAGTTCAACGATAACGGGCAGGCAATCGACTCGATTGGAATGCGGCTGAGTGCGTCGGCGACTATGTTCTGTGACCCACTGATATGACGGATGTCAGTGGTGAATTCGCTGATAAAGATGAGTTGTCGTGCACGGCGTGGAGTTTCTGTCGCAGATGGTGGTTTTTGAAGAACGAAGGTAAGCGGTTTGTGGTCGGTGAACACGATGATTTCTCGGCCTTCGAATGTTTTTCTAAAGTGCTTGATTGCCATGTAGATAGCGAGTAATTCTCTGTCGAATGTGCTGTAATTCCGTTGTGCATCGGAGAACTTCTTTGAAAAATAGCCCAGTGGTTGCCATTTTTCATTGACGTATTGTTGTAGGACGGCTCCCGCACATTTGTCAGACGCATCGCAGAAAATGGCTAGTGTTGCACTGTGTGACGGGTGAGCGAGCAAAGTTGCGTTTTGAATTGCAACTTTACACGCCTCGAACGCCTTCGTTGATTCTTCGTCCCACTCTATAATTGTTTTGTCTCTCTTCTTCCCGTTGTGTAGGTATGCGTGGAGAGGTGCTTGAATAATGGCTGCGTTAGGTATGTGGTCACGGTAGAAATTAATCATGCCGAGGAAACGTCGGAGTTCTTCTATGTTTTTCGGTTTCGGGTACTGGCTGATTGCTGTGACTTTTTCTGCAGGCGGTTTGATGCCTTCTTTGTTGACTGTAAAACCCAAAAACTTGACTTCTTTTTGACCAAATATGCATTTTGAGGGGTTGATTGTGATTCCATTTGCTTCTAATCTTGATAAAACTGTGCGGAGGTGCTCTTTATGGCAGATTTCGTCAGAACTAGCCACCAGGATGTCATCGACGAAGGAAAAAGCGTAGTCGAGTCCGTGGAGCACTTCATGAATGAATCTTTGAAAAGTCTGCCCGGCGTTCTTCAAACCTGGGCACATGCGTGGAAATTCGAATAGTCCCATTGGTGTTATGATTGCAGTCTTCTCTATGTCTGCGTTCCGGACATTCACTTGTTGATAGGCTCTGTTGAGGTCGATGGTGCTGAAGATTTTTTTATCTGTGAGCTGTGATGTGAAATCTTTGACTCTCGGGATTGGATAGCGGTCGGGTGTTGTGACGGCATTCAGTCTTCTGTAGTCACCGCAGACTCGGAGATCGCCATTTTTCTTTGGTACGATGTGCAATGGTGATGACCACGGGCTTTTGCTTGGTCGGCATAGGCCTTGCTCAATCATATTTTCGAATTCCTTTTTCACTTGCTCGTAGCGATGCGGTGCGATCGGTCGGGCACGGCAATGAATAGGTGGCCCAGTTGTTTCGATGAAGTGTTCTACAGCGAGTTTCGAGCTTAAGTTCATTGCAGTCAGCCGTGTAGTTCCAGGGAAATCCGCTAGGATGTCGTGGTAGGATTGCTGCACGTCGATGCTTCGTACTGTTGGAATGTTTGTGGCCTTTACAAATGAACTTGATGTTAGATTTGTTTTGCCGTCGATTAGTCTGCGATTTTTGATGTCGACGATGAGCTGATGGTACTTCAGGAAATCTGCACCGATGATCGGTTTGGTGATGTCTGCTACTATAAACTTCCATTTGAATGGCCGCCTGAGTTTCAAATCCAGTTCCAGGGTTCGTTCGCCATAGGTGGGAATAACTGTGTTGTTTGCAGCGTAGAGTTGAAAGTCTAGTGGTTTTAGCGCTTCGCCTTTTCTTCGAGGTATGACTGAGATGTTTGCGCCAGTATCGATGAGGAAAGTAAGGCCAGTCTTCTGATCGGTGACAAATAGGCGGTATGAATATTCGCTCATGCCGGAGTCCGCCTCATCCAGCATAGCATCTAGTTTTCCGACGTTTGGTTTTTGAACGAACACGGCGTCGTGCAGAGTCTTGCGTTGGCGCCAAAACGACGGTGGTAGTAGCAAAAAGGTGGTGGTGTTACACTGCGCGTGCGGGTGTTTTCTCGGCTTGGAGAGCGGTTTTGCTGGTATGGTGGACGTCTATAATACGGCTGTGAGTCATATCGTTGTGGTTTTGAATTTGATGATTTGAGAGCAGTGACTTCCAGCGATAGTTTTTTAATTTCTTCCATCAATAACTGCGTGTCTGTGTGCGTGGGCGGTGCTGACACTGCTGCAACTTGCGTGCTGGAACTTTCCATGATTCTGTCAGCGAGCAGTGCCAGTTCGTTGAGCGCAGCCTGTGACTTGAATGTTTCGCTGACAGCAAGAACAGATCGGACGTGTGATGGGAGGTGGCTGGTCCACATGAGGCGGAGCGTAGAGTCGGGGATCTTGTCACGAGCAAGGTTTCGCATCCGTCGCAGCAGTTGTGATGGTTTCTGGTCCCCGAGCTCAACGTCGTGGAGCAGTTTTTGGAACTGCTGGCTGTCAGACTCTTCATAAACAGAAATGAGTCGTTCTTTCAGGACGTTGTACATGTCGTCGGTCGGATGATATAGTAGGTCGCTGATTTGTTCGATGTCCATCTTGTCTAGTTGTGTGATTACCATCTGAGCTAGTTGTTTCTGACTCCGTTTCATGTCGTCGGTAGCGGCTTCGAAGCTGAAGAACCACAGGCTAGGCCTGTCACGCCAGAATTTTGGGATCCGCATGGAGAGGGCGATGCCAGCAAGTTCTTGATGTGGGGCAGCAGGAGCAGGAACCGAGGTGGATTGGTCTTCCATCATCTGGTTTGCTTGATCTGTCATCTTGTTTTCTTAGCTTCTTCTTGTGTTCTTTTTCTTGTAGGGGTCACCACTTTGGGGACTGGAGTTCGGAGGTGAGAGTGAAACGCTTGGTTCAAGTATTCAGAATGGAATGAATGTATTTACAAAATGACCCTATTTATATACAATATTTACATGCTAAAATAATAATAACGTAGCGAGACGAACGACCAATGAGCGCGCTGAATGTCTCGCTCTTTTGACATCTCGCTCGCACAGTAATTGAAAGGTCATGGCACGGTCATGCGCGCATGCGCGGCCCGCGCGCTGTGTATAAAAATAGCGGCGCTAGCGGGGCCGCATCCATTTTGCCGCAGTCGCCGAAGGGAACGGAAGTGTTGCTCGGAGCTTGCAGATGTGAAGATGGTGATGTGATGAAGTGAAGTGCTGGTGTCCAAGTCACGAAGATGAAGTGCAGTGTTTCGGTGTTGTCATCAACTTCGTCAAACGCATACTTGTTTCTCCTGCGTGGCACATATTATTGCATGAATGTTTCTTTCGAAACACGCATGCTATTGTTTCTGTTTGTGCATGATGTCAAACATGGTGAAAAGGTTATGGTGAAATATACTGGGGTGACTATCTTGAGTTTTATTTTCCTGTCTTGAATTAAATGTTCTTTCTTGCATATTGTTTCATTTATATATCCTGGTAATGTGCTACGTTTTGAGGTAAAGGTAAAGGTGAGTATCTTGATGTTGCTATGCGGTCTGTGGCGCTACAGTAGGATTTGCATCCATGACTGTCGCCACGGCATTCGACGTCAATACCACTTCAGCGCCTTAAGAAAGAATATTATGTTACCAAACAATATATCTCTAATTTTTATGAAGACGTACGTAAACAAGCGTACGGCCACGGTGTGCAGTTACCGGGCACACGAGGCATCACTCACGCGTCGCCGACCCTTCCCCCCTCCCCTATAAGCTCTGGCGACCTTACTCACGCGCAGGAACACAACATAAAGTTATTTGGCTGCGGTATTCTGTAAGGTGGAGGTACTTCCCCAGTCGAGCTGCTCTTTGAGCGAATAAACGCTATGCTCTACCTCTCTAACTATTCTATTCTATATTTATATTTCCAGGAGAAGAAACAAAAGTAGCTCTAAACTCAAAATATGCGGGAAACAAATTCTCATCGTGTGAATTGGCCGTCAATGGTTTCCTAGTATTCTTCATAGCCCTGCTCATCTTGGAGATGGTGACGTCATTCGTCGCCAAGATATTCATAGAGAAGAACAATCCAGAAAGGGATTTGTACTTGGGCGATAATCCCTCTGACTTGACTAAGGTCAAGAGTGTGTTTCAAGATCTGTTCTCGTTTCTCTTGCTGTATTACTACATTATACCAATGTCGCTATATGTGACGATTGAGCTGTATAAGTTTATTGGTAAGTTTTTTATAGTTTTTGTTTGATAGATTTTGCAATGGTAGTCATATGAAAAAGTTTTGAAACAATTTGAATGGTTCAATGATGATAAGCAGGAGCAAGAAAAGGCATAGGGAAGGGAAGGGAAGGGAGGACGGAATACCAATATTTATCCAAATCCATCCAGGAACGATGCGTAAAGAAGCCAGCTGACAAAAATTACCACAATAAAAATAAAAATAAATATATGGGCGTATGAAATGAAGCCTCCTACCAATCTCTTACGTAAATCACCATTCCTCGGACGAAACATATCTAAACTGTCCCAAAAACCAATCTTCCAAAAGGTGCTCTCTTCATCGGCTGGGACGAAGATCTCCGATGCGAGGAGACGGGCAAGCCAGCTATCGCAAACACTTCCGACCTAAACGAGGAACTGGGTCAAGTTGAGATACTATTCTCAGACAAGACCGGCACTCTCACTAAGAACCTCATGGTGTTCAAAGCGTGCTCCATCAGAGGGCATCTGTATGAGGAGAGGGATTCTGGTCTCTATGATGTGGAAAGATTTGATGAGCCAGTGGATGCATTTCAGGTCAGATTTTTCATTTTATCTTTAAGATTTTTATGTTTATGTATCGACTCATGTGATATTCGTCATATTTTGAATATTATCAATTCACCATGTCTTCCACTTGTGGGGATTAGATATATCATGCCCTATTTATTTCTTAAATTGAAATATGTAGTAACTAAATTAACTCGGGATCTTGCGCTCCTCGGCCGCTCGCGCGGCTCGCTCGCTATAGGTACTCTACGTCACTGGGCTCGGTAATCTTAATAATTGAAATAAAAATAGGTTACGATGACTTGACTTCACTTGACGATGACGAATTATAGTAATAAGAAATGAAAAATTGTGAAATATAAAAGACATACAAGTCGAAACTATATGATTGTACCTATTTAAAAAGCATGACGAGTTGGGACTAACTTGAGACATGAGGAAATAAATGGTACATCAATATTATTCTCTAATCCTTAACGATATTAGTTTGCACTAAAAATAACGCCTACATATATTCCAATGATTGTATACAAAAAAGATATTAATCTGTCATCACTATTCACTATCACGTTAGTTAATTTTATCAACGGACTTGATGTCTGTTCCTCAACAGATTATTCTGTATTATCTACCATTGATACCGGCCATGATACATACGTATTAGCAATGGGCTGTGTGATATAAGGTAATATATTCGCAACGTAAATAATTTCTCAATATTAGAGTTTTCAAGTCGACTGTGTTCGTTATCACGCAAAGCAAGCTTTTTTCCATACCTTTTTAAATGTCACTAGATTGGTCTGAAGTTTAAGATACCAAACGATATCCATCGGTTAAACAAAACAAAAAGTAAATCCAAAAAATCTTATAATGCAACATCAAGTACAGAATATTTACAATGATGTGGACATGTAACCGAAACCACATTTACAGCTAGCCGTCAGAATTCTCCGGCAGCATGTGCCTTATATCGCAAATCAAAATGTATCAATCAAAGAATATCATGTGTTAAAATATTTTCGTTATGTTGGTAAAGTTCCTATCGAACGATTTTGATTTTTAAGATATCGTCAAAATTATATGTAACAGTTATCTGTAATTAGGTAAAAATAGATATCGGACAGATTATAATAAAACCTAGTACTTTCTATTTCAGACAGATATTAAATTTTTCTTCACAATCCTCGCTCTTTGTCATTCCGTCCAAATATCTAATGAAGATATGAAGAGGCTAAGCGCCCGCCTATCGACCACTGGAGACGTTCAACTGATGGATTTCTTTCGACGTAAAAAGTCGCCAAAATCCACTGCAAATGGTAACAAACCGACAGGCATAGACAATAATATATGGAATGATATAATTAAAGAAACTGGTAGTAAGATGGACTACCAGGGCAGCAGTCCGGACGAGAAGGCGTTGGTAGAAGCTGCAGATAGAGTAGGAGTAACGTTTCTTGGAGAAGAAGGGAACAATTTGCTGCTTAAGATCGGTGAACACACGGAGATGTATGAAAGACTGCAGTTGATCGAATTTACCTCAGAGAGGAAGAGGATGTCGGTTGTCTTAAGAGATAAAGATGGTAAGGTAAGTAAAATACGATGGTATAATTATTTTCAAATCTTTATAAATGTCAGAATTTGTAGACGCTCCGGAGAAAGTAATTAAACTATTGACATGTTTATCGGTTGAATAATGAGATACGAAACATATTTATACTTATTTTTAACACCCTGGACAGGATGAGATACGAAAAATCTTGTTACATATCTTTAAGACTCTGGACAATACACGTATGAGGTCTTCTTTTAGATTTTTTTGTTATACTAAAAATCTATGAAGTACATTCATCGTTTAATTTCAAAGTGTTTTTCAGATATGGCTCTTCTGCAAAGGCGCAGAGAGCTCAGTGTTCCCCATTTGCGATAACTCTGTGATGGTGGATGAGACAAATAGGGATATTGACACGTTTGCCAACAAAGGGCTTAGGACACTGGCTGTCGCGTATAGGGAGATACCTGAGGAGGAATACGAGATGATCACAGAGTGTAAGTGATACTAAGGAAACGGTTCATTAATCCTCTAGCTTGTTTTATTATTGTATATTCCTAGAACCAGACTATTCTGGTATAGCCAGTTGCCTTCTATTCTAAGCTCTGTGTGTGATCTTAAGCCTCATCATAATTCATGAGATGCAGAGAAGCGCAACCTTTGCGTCCTAGACGTTCTAAACAATCAAAAATGCTTCTTCTAACCCGCTGCGGGGCGGAATCTTGTATTTGTAACGATAGGGAACCATAAAAAGTATCAATTCTCTTCGAACAGCAATAAAAAACATAGACGGCAAATCAGCGGAAGCGCTACAACAGATGACGCAACAGTACCGCAAGCTGGAGCGACACCTGACGCTGGTGGGCGGCACCGGCGTCGAGGACTGTCTGCAGGACGACGTCGCCGACACGCTCGCCTCGCTGCGCAGGGCCGGCATCAAGATATGGGTGCTCACTGGGGACAAGGTACGTCTCAACTTACAGGCTCTCATATAGGTCTTACGAGTATGTGATCTTCTCATTTAATACGGTGAGCTTGTGGACAAACGCAGGCTGGTATCAAAAGGAGTTCGAAATCATGTAGGTACTTTTGGCAGATCTTTATTCACTGACTTGCTAAACAGCGTAAACTGTATAAACCCGTAAATATTTAAAGTAGTGAGACGTAGGTTGTAAAATTGTAAATGACACATTTTTTGTCGATCTACGGACCCGTATCGGATCTCATGGATGATATTTACGGGATTCCCCTGGTGGTTAAATGAAAGCTTGTTATTCTTATTATTTTGCAAAACATATTATTTTATCAGTCAATAGTTATTATCAGTTAACCTTGTCATCAGATAGAAACAGCAATCAACGTAGCGCAATCTTGCGCACACATATCAGAGAACGATCGACGGATGTTCATCATCGGTGCTGAAGACGATACCGCGATACAAGCACATTTAGAACAATGCAAGCAAATAGTGCAGGAGCCCAGCTACTTGGATCTGACTCTTATAGTAGATGGGACCAGTATGAGCCAAGTTTTGGACACTAAATATGCGCCGGCGTTTGTTGATATATCTCTACAGTGTACCGCTGTGCTGTGCTGCAGATTGTCGCCTATACAGAAAGCTAAGGTTGGTGTATTCATTGATTTTGGAGTTCCGTACCTTATATGAAACCCTGATAGATTATCTCGTTATCAGTCTGTCAATACCCTTTTTCTCAAGAAGAGAGTATTTTGAAATTAATATCTAATAAGGTCTACGGTTCCTTAGAGGTGTAAAAAATTCTGCTCCTAAGTTAACGCAATCAAAATATACGGCTGTTTATGACATTTATGGGTAGTCATCCCGTTGAATCATAAAAATTGTCAAGAAGCAAGATAGCAAAAGAATCCGAAAAAATGATGAAGTGTATTACGAACCGGTGGTAGAATCAATAATTGTAACGTTCGTAAGTGCCTTATTAGGGCCTAAATTGAATAAACGATTTTGAATTTGATATCATAAAGCAAACTTATTGAGATAACATTTGCAGTACAACTGCAGCATTCAAAGTCAAAGCCATTTATTCAATTTAGGCCCCAGAAGGGCACTTATGAAGGTCACATTTACTGAAGTTACCACCGGTTCGGAACTCGGCCTTCAACTGTCAAGAATTAGCTGAGCCACCGAATAAATGAAGCAATATATCAGTTTCTTTGAAATAAATGTGTCAAATATCATATTTATAATTTAATTCCAGATAGTAAAACTAATAAAGCATAGCCGAGACAGCCCCATCACAGCGGCTATAGGAGACGGCGCAAACGACATATCCATGATACAAGAAGCACATGTCGGCTTCGGCATATTTGGCAAGGAAGGGTACCAGGCCGCCAGGTAAAATGGTATTTTCAATTTGTTTATCTACCACTGCTATTTATTTAATATGGATAGAATTGTGATTGACCACAATCTCACAATGTTCAAGGTCATATCCATAGAAATATTTAACAAAAAAAAACCGAATTATTAAAAACCTAATTAAAAAACTAAAACATTATCATAACCGTCAAAAAAGGACGTGCATAAACTGGACAAAAATCTTTTTAATTGACTCTCCGGTGCAACTCGTGCAACTGTTCTATTTGATCCAGATTTCGAGGGACGGATTGTGAATATCTTTTTTTTTTAAATTAATTTTGGCAATCAATCCATTAATTTAATTCTCTATTTTAGCCATATTATTCTAAATTGAACCTTATTTCAACCTTAAATAGATAGGATTATGTTGAATTCCAGATCGGCAGACTTTGCCTTCACAAAGTTCTCAATGGTGAAGAAAGTTTTACTAGTCATGGGACACTGGTATTACCAGAGATTAGCTACTCTTATACATTATTTTTTCTATAAAAATTTAGTCCTTGGTAATATAATGGTAAGTACACAAGTGTATCATTTTTATAGACCAACTTTTCATCTCAACCTAAAAAATAGTATATTATGCAACTAGTGAATAAAGGACGGATTTAAAGCGAGGGCCATAGATGAATCACGAGCAAGTGAAGGATTGTAACTACTGAATCACGAGCGTAGCGAGTGATTCAAGTGTTATAATCCTGAGCGACGGGAGTGAATCACTCCCGTTCAGTCTACTTTGTAGTTTTGCCGCCGCGCCGGGGCACGCAATTGTTGCCAGTGCGATTAGAATATAAATATTATGTAATGAATCTAAGCTTGTTTTGAAAAGAGTAATTGCTGAGTTTATTGCCGGCTCTTCTCAGCAAATGCAACCTTCCGAACCGGTATTAGAGTCAGACTTTTCATAAGTGCCTGCGAAGGTCTCTTTGAATAAATGATTTCGAATTTGAATTTGAAATCACTGCTGGTTTACATCAAAGCCTACGATGAGTTTCGCAAATGGAAAAATGAAAATTAAGCTTCTGGCACATTTTCAGAGGTAGTTTTCGTTTAAATATTTCTTTTTCTCGTAGTCATGGTATAAAGTATAGTATGCGACTCTTGAATAAAACGGATTTATATCGAGGGCCATGAATCACTCCCGTCGCTCAGGATTATAACATTTGAATCATCATGAATCACTCCCTACGGTCGTGATTCAGCCGTTACAATCATTAACTCTGTGATATAAGTATCAATCGGTCCAGCCCCCACAAGCAGCACCTGTTCACAAGTATGACCCGTGTGGCAGCCACCGCCCTCGATGCAAATGTAAAGTGAGAAGTAAATCTTGAATGTTTCAGTTCTTATTCCAACTGCAAACGGCATTCTCTACGCAGTCTATATACGACTCGATGTACCTGACGTTCTTCAACCTGGTATTCACCTCCGTGCCGTGCCTCGCCCTCTCCGTCACCGAGCAGCGCTGGCCCGCCCACATGCTCATGAGGTACCTCTACTGTACTATATACTACTCGATGTACCTGACGTTCTTCAACCTGGTATTCACCTCCGTGCCGTGCCTCGCCCTCTCCGTCACCGAGCAGCGCTGGCCCGCCCACATGCTCATGAGGTACCTCTACTGTACTATATACTACTCGATGTACCTGACGTTCTTCAACCTGGTATTCACCTCCGTGCCGTGCCTCGCCCTCTCCGTCACCGAGCAGCGCTGGCCCGCCCACATGCTCATGAGGTACCTCTACTGTACTATATACTACTCGATGTACCTGACGTTCTTCAACCTGGTATTCACCTCCGTGCCGTGCCTCGCCCTCTCCGTCACCGAGCAGCGCTGGCCCGCCCACATGCTCATGAGGTACCTCTACTGTACTATATACTACTCGATGTACCTGACGTTCTTCAACCTGGTATTCACCTCCGTGCCGTGCCTCGCCCTCTCCGTCACCGAGCAGCGCTGGCCCGCCCACATGCTCATGAGGTACCTCTACTGTACTATATACTACTCGATGTACCTGACGTTCTTCAACCTGGTATTCACCTCCGTGCCGTGCCTCGCCCTCTCCGTCACCGAGCAGCGCTGGCCCGCCCACATGCTCATGAGGTACCTCTACTGTACTATATACGACTCGATGTACCTGACGTTCTTGTTCACCTCCCTGCCGTGCTTCGCTCACTCCGTCACCGAGCAGCGCTGGCCTGCCAGCATCATCATCATGTTCATCATATCAGCCCATGGATGTCCACTGCTGGACATAGGCCTCCCGCATTGATTTCCACTTCGAACGGTTCTGGGCCGCTTGCATCCAGCGGTGCCCAGCGACTCTGACCAGGTCATCGGTCGATCTGGTGGGAGGTCGTCCCGCTCGGCGCGCACCAGTACGTAGTCGCCATGAGAGAACCTTTCTTCCCCAGCGGTTATCGGCTCTTCGAGCGATGTGGCCTGCCCATTGCCACTTCAGCTTACTAACTCTTCGAGCTATGTCTGTCGTTTTCGTTCTCCTACGAATGTCCTCATTTCGGGCCATGTCACGTAGAGAAATTCCGAGCATAGCTCGTTCCATAGCTCGCTGAGTGACTCTGAGTTATTTATGCCAGAAGTGAAAGACCACGTCTCGGTCCCGTATGTCATCACTGGTAACACGCACTGATTGAAGACCTTTGTGTTCAGACTCTGAGGTATTTTGGACGTGAGGATGTGCCGTATCTTCCCGAACGCTGCCAAGCCGAGTTGGATTCTTCGATTGACCTCTTTGTCGAAGTTGGACCTACCTAGTTGGACAATTTGTCCTAGGTAAACATACTCGTCTAAACTTCGAGAACAGTGCTCCCAACAATCACCGGCATTGGCGGAATATGAACGTTAGACATAATTTTTGTCTTGTCCATATCCATTTTGAGGCCTACCTGTTGGGAAACTCTGTTGAGGTCATTGAGCATGATGTTCAAAGCTTCCAGCGATTCCGCCATTATGACTATATCGTTGGCAAATCGAAGGTGAGTGATGTGTTCGCCATTGATGTTGATTGCCATATCCCTTCCAGTCCAAGAGCTTGAATACATCCTCCATTACAGTGGTGAAGAGTTTTGGGGAAATGACGTCAGCCTGTCTTACACCCTTCTGCAAATGGATTGTCCTGGACTCGGATTGACATGGTGGCTTTGCTTTACAAACACTTCAGCACTTCGATATAGCGATAGTCGGTTTGACATCGCTGTAGACTCTGTAACACCGCCCATGTGTCGACTGAATCGAAGGCTTTCTCATAGTCCACATACGCCAGGCATAATGGCCGATTATACTCCTCAGTCTTCTATATAATCTGGCGGAGTGTATGTATGTGGTCTATGGTACTATAGCCTTTACGGAAACCGGCTTGTTCGGGAGGCTGGAAGTCGTCAAACCTACGTGCGAGACTATTCGTAATGACTCTCGAAAACAGCTTATAAACGTGGCTTAGGAGGGAGATCGGGCGGTAATTCTTCAATAGGGCCTTATCGCCTTTCTTGAAGAAGAGCACCAACACGCTTCCACTCCATACTTCTGGCGTTTTACCTTCGTGTATGACGGAATTAAATAGCTTCTGAAGGACTACAAGTACTGGTTTACCACCCGCTTTCAGAAGCTCTGTTGTAATTCCGTCTTCACTCGCCGCCTTGTTGTTTTTAAGCGCTTTCAGAGCCATTCTAATTTCGTACAGGCTGACGTCCGGGATATCTTCGGTGTTATGTCGGGTCAACTTGGCTCTTGCGTCACTGACCGGTAATGTATGTGATTTGACGAAGTGTACAGCTGTCCATAGAACTTCTCGATCTCTCTCAAGATCTCTGGCTTTGATGTAATGAAGTTGCCGGTATCGGTCTTCAGCTTGGTCGCTCTCTCCGTCACCAAGCAGCGCTGGCCCGCCAGCATGCTCATGTAATCTACTCTACTGTACTCTACTCCACTGTAATGTACTCTAATTTACTGTACTCTTATTTACTCTACTGTACTGTACTGTACTGTACTGTACTGTACTACTGTATTCTACGTTTACCATTCGCTTTTGTCAATCCTAAAATACTTATGTAATACATATTTTTGTTTATTCCAGGAACCCAACGTTATACAGGGATATAAGGAAGAATAAGTTGATGTCGTTGTCGCACTTCTTAGCGTGGTGTATCTCCGCCACCTACCACTCTGTGGTCATATACATATTCGCCAAGATGACCATCTGCAACTCCGTCATTAACACGGACGCCAAGACGGTGGATCTTTGGTAAGCATTTATATATATTGCTGTGTACTTTAAATCTTCTACAGTGGCGGGACGTGAACATAACTTTGCGAAGCCTCTTTTATTTCTCAGTCAGAAAAAAACGAGCTGAACTATACACTAATGTATGTATATACGAGTATTATTGCTCATCAAATGATGATTGATAGGAATGGTAACGCAGATAGTCTCTCTTGGCTCATTGTGCTTCTCAAGTTAGGTATTAAATCAAATTTAGCTTTGAGAAGTTTCTCTCAGCAGTAGATGTCTTTTTTGCGTGAGACGCTCCTTTCGGCGCGAGGACGTCACCTACGCCTAATGGCGCCACTGAACTTCTGTATTATATAAAAAAGTCTAAAAACTGAAAAGTTCCGTATCAGTAGAAGTGACGCCGCGGTAGAAGATTCTCCTCATGGGCAAAATAATAACATGAGCCAACCGATTCTGACCAACAATCCAACTGTCCGACGAGAAACTGACTGAAAGATGCACATACAGTTCGAACCGCAGGGTCTAAAAACATGAATTTTTTCACACAGGTTCTCCATATATACTTTTTCTTAAGGCCGTAAGACCGTTTTGGGTAAACTGGTTTTATATGACCTGAAAGTGGCGGATCCAGGATTTCGGTTGTGGGGGGGGGGGGGGGGCTGAGAGGCTTGATCCAACTGAGGGTAGCTTTTATCAGGGTTGTATGTTTTGAGGGAGCTTGAGCCCCCCCTGGAGCCGCTAGAGTGACCTGAGATATAGTTAAAAGGAGAGGCGTTTTAAGGCATGGTTACAGTAATACCCAACTGATATAGCTTACTGATGTACCTGCGCAGAAAATACATTTTCAAAGCGCGGGAAACACTATTGGTCGGCAGCTGCCGCCATGTGAGCACGCGCCGTGCGGAGGGGCGTGACTTGCGAGTGAGACGAAACTAACAGCTGCAGTGTATTATGAACCTTATAGTAGTGATCTAAGGTTGATTTTAAGTTTTAAGCATTCTTTCGTTAATCTTCGGGGCCATACCAGGCCTGTCTCACTCCCATGTTTAGGTACGATTGCGCGCCGACGGTCTACCGGACTAACGCTAGTAGGTTGCAACGCGCCCTCAGCGAAAGACGCATGTGGGTATAACTACCTACGTGCTTATATAAAGTGTTTATTGTTCTTATTTTAACACTATTTGTGTTGGTATCGTTGTTTTCATAGTACTAGATTTTTTGTTGTTGTTTCATTGTATTGTCTTAATGTCCTTTCTGACTTTATTAAGGTTGGCAAGATCTAATAGGCCCGTTTTGATAGCATACCAGTGTGTTGTTGATTTTCAACCAACTTCAAAAAAAGGAGGAGGTTTCTCAATTCGACCGTAAATATTTTTTTTTATGTGTGTTCGCGGATAACTTTATGTCGTCGTTTATGAACCGATTTTGATGTTTTTTTTTAGAAACAGTTAGTAGTTCCAGAATAGAGAGTGTTCCCTCTTCAAATATACAAACAAACCAATGTAACGTCTTTATAATACTAGTATTATTATACACTAATGAATATACATTAGTGTACATTTTACTTCAACCTTTTTAGAATAACTAAGATTTAACAAACCACTATTTCAAAAATCTGTAGAATAATATTCAGAAAAATTTAACAATTCTAATTGTTATTACTTACTCAGTATATCCTTTTCTAAATAATTCTTTAACTTTATTATTTTTTATATAACAAACTTGAAGATTATTAATAATAAACGTTGTGAATTTCGGCTGACAGCCCTGGACTAGGTAGTCGTGCCGTTTCTTGTCCCGTCGTCAGTCATTCCAGATTTTATATGCATGTATGTTACTAAAACCCTTCCCCAAAATAGTTGTATTCAGTTTCGTAGACAGAAATTATTAGTATAGGCCTAAAACTTAGATTAAAATATGCAGACATTTAAAAATAACTTTCTGCTCTAATACTAGTTAGCTAGGATATTTCAAATGTCATTATTCACGAAAGGAGAATAGTAATAGGTACATACATAACCGATAAGGAAATATTGAAGATTCATAATACGTCATTAGACAACCCTACCGTAACACGTACCGCGTCATACAGGATAGAGTTATACGATAGAAAGAAAGGGAAGTTGTAGGTGAATATAATTTTAGGCGCGCAGCGCTGCGCGAACTGGATTGCGCCTTATTACGTCGTTCCAAGAGTCGCTTTTTATTTAAATGTCGTTTTCGAAGTGGGTTTTCTGTACGTAGTACTATTGAATATTCTGTGGCCATACTTTATTTTCTGTGCGAACGAAGATTTACGACGCGCCATATCAGTTGGGTACTACTGTACGTACCTACATTTAATACAGTTTTTATTAGGGAGTGATCCTTCTATAGGTAGTAGTATTACTTATTCTGTGTGATGAACGGGGCAGGTCGTTCGGCGCGATGTTGTTCCACCTGTCGGTGTTGATCGTGAACCTGAAGCTGTGGCTGCACGCGCGCTACCACACGCTCGTGTTCGTGGCCTCCGTGCTGCTCTCGGTGCTCGCCTACATACTCTTCAACACTATATACTCCTTGTTTTACTTGTGAGTACCATCACCATATCTTATACTTGTTTTGATCGTAGTAGTGGGTGAGCATAGCCCACAAAGCTTGAAACTGGCTGTCAAGTGCCGCTTGAATACATCGGTACGTGCGTTTATGCGTTTTTATGATTGTGTATTTTATTTTGTAAAATAAAAAGTATGTATGTTTTGGAAAAAATAGCCAAAATAGTCAGATTGTTCAAAAAAACAATATTTAAAAAGGTAACCTTGCTGAGTTGCTTGCTGAGTTTGTTTTTCTCAGTTGAAGGCCGACTTACGAACTGCTAGTAACTTCAGTAGCTTTGACCTTCATAAGTGCCCTACTAGGGCCTAAATTGAATAAATGGCTTTGACTTTGACGTGTTCAGTGACTGATCCAAATTGAGGGTGGTAGCCATCCAGGCAACTGCATTCTAATGCCCAGTTTTTGTATATATAAATATTTTGACCCTATTCAAAATCATCATCAGCCCATAATGTCCTACTGCCGAGCACGGGCCTCCTTTCACAAATGAAGGTGAAAGGGAATAGACATAATAACACGCGTGCCAACTGCGGATCGGTAGATGTTCTACTCGACCTACTGTTGGAGTTTTCAAGCCGCCTAGGAGGCCTCCAACTAGCTTTAGTGATAGCCGGGACCAACGGCATTACGTGCCTCCCGAAGTACTGCGCACACCATTCAAAATCCTTGCTAAAAACTAATATATGTTGCAGGCCAATCGACGGCGATGTCCTCGGTACGTATATTAGACTATTCACTTCGGCTCCATTCGGGCTTGTGAACGCTCTGGCGGCCATAGCGGCCCTCGCGCCCGACTACTGCGCGAGATTGCTAACTGAGAGACGTGGGAAGGGACATCTCTTCACCGGACCTTTACCGCCGCAGAACTTATTCGTTACTAGGCTTTAATGTCCGACAGGACCCAGGAACTGTACGGCAAAGGAGGAAAGAGATGACATCTAATTTCCTCTTCAACGGGAAAAACAACAAATCTATATGGACGGAAGTTTCTAAAGGGAAAGTCCGTTATGTTGTCGGGCCAAAGAAATTAACTCGCACATATATTTTTTTACGTATGTTTTGTCTAAAGGTTAATGAAACAGATATACATCTAAATAGATGACGCGAGTGTATCTTCGCGTGTCAAAATCTGTGCAAAAAGGGAGAACAATGCTCTACTTTTGAAACTGATTCGCGCGGACAGGGAACTCGGAGAAGGCTGCATGTCCACCAGAGATGTGTAGCGAGGGATGTGTTTAGCTGACAAATAGGAAAGCTTTATTTTCATGTTTAAAATCAAATGCCAACCAAACTAAATCAATCTTGTGACATTATGGTAGGTACCTACAAAAAAGTGACACGCTTGATTTTCATACTTATTGGAGGGACTTGCGTTATCTATTTAGATTTGTCTGTGGTTAATGATATGACGGATACGTTAGGTCTAAAACGAAATAGCTCTCAAATGTAGCAGACAAAACACCTAGTTTCTCGACGGTTTTTTTTTTCAATAGGGTAGATAGCTAGGTAGGCTAGATACAGCTGCCTACTTTAAAGCCTGTATTTATAGAACGAGATTAAAATACAGATCATGTCTCAATACTAGATCGTGGTAATCTAAAATAAACCTAACGTCATTGGTACAGGTTCCAAAATCAAATGTTTTAATCTCGACACAAACTTGAACATTGATTAAAGTTCTAGAATACGGACCTTTATCTGTTTTCTTCTACAATTTTATTAAAATGAACGCAACATTTACAACATTCTACGTCATAAGTAGGTAGGTAGGTACTTTTATCAAAATATAGCCGAATTGTTTGATTTGAAAATATGAAATGTTCCTACGAAATGTAACGAATTTCTATGTAGTGTCACAGATTACTAGTTTTTATGTATTTACAATATTTAAATAATACATTTTAGTAATATGTTTAGCGTATTTAAAAAGTGTGATAAAATTAGATTTAAGTGAATAAATATTTTTTAACAAAATTATTACTTGCCTGTTATTTGCCGCTAAACTACCTATAAGTACCTACACAATGTACCTACTAAAAATATGATGATCAAAGCAATCAAAGGTCTTCAGGAGGTTGAGGATAGTTACACAGCAGAGGAGGCTTAAGACAAGAGTATAAGCAACCTACTGTTGCTTAAAGTCCACCAAGAAAAGTATTCGTTATTTCTTAACAATAAGGTTCATCCATATTATTATACAGGTGTCCCAAGAATGTAGTATCAATTGAAAGGCCGAGGCTCTCAAGTCTGTCTACCATAGTCCTACAAATTTATCTGACCCGGTGGTCAAAAGAGGAACTAACGATGCCATTTCGAAATGTCAATCAACGTTGGTCAAAGAAAATATATAACACTATACGTTCATTGGTTGTTTGCTCCACCAAATGCAATAACAGCGACTCTCTCACCGGGCCATATAAGCTTGTGTCACTATAATTCGTGCTCGGCTAGCGTTGCGTAAAGAGGCATAACATTCTTAGAAAATCCTGAATCATGTATGTTACCCTATGTTGTACCAGGTTGTACCTATGTATATATAAGATTCTTGACCTATGTTCAGCGACTTTTTTGTAGTTTTCGAGCTATGACAATTTTTCTTGTTTTTACCCAAACTCTTACTATATCATTTTGATAATTAAATAGTAATTTTCACAGGCATATAAATGAAGATAATTTTAAGTGTATATTATTAATTCTGTGTTGATATTAATAGATGAGATTGTGGCCGATTTTATAGACGTTGGCTCGTAGATTTCTATCCGTCTCTACTCGGCCGTAAGGGAAAGAGAGAGGAATATTATCTAGGTAATCTCTGGAACTAGTTATATCCGATTTTAAGAAATCATTCACTGTTACCCAAGAATCTTATATAAAAGATTCTTGCTGTTACCTAATTACCTCTGTACTCCTACAACACTACAACCTACAGTTCAGTGTAATGAGGATCATTCACATAACAAAATGTTAACTTTTTGATTACTACAGAGGAAGTACATAACATTTGTGAGCATAATGTTTTCTAAATTATTAAAATCCATCAACAAATGACGAAGTTTTAAAAACGGTTTAATTGAAACGCTCGCTCCCGCTTGTACTACATTAACGATGACGTCATAATTCGGCGACCGCGTAACCCTGGATATTTGTCGGTCTGTTTGTAACCTTTTCCACTGGATGGATGGATTTAAATGAAGTTTGGAAGGGACATAGTTCAATTACCGGAGAAGGACAAAGGATACTTTTTTCCGGATTCATCAGCATCAACGTCAACATGAAGCCGTAGTGAACAGCTAATTTTACTGATATTATAAACTAGCTGTCCCCCGTGGTTTCACTCGCGTTTCCAGAATAATATGTAGCCCATGTCTTTCTCTATACCCTAGGCATGCATTTCATCGCGATCGGTTTAGCCAAACAAACGAACAAACTCACATTCACATTCATAATATTAAGTTAGGAATTAAGTAGGATGCGAAGTTTATTTGTTGGTTGATCTTTCTTTCACGCAGCAACTCATCGGCGTGATTTTTTTCATAGAGATAGACCGGAGAGTAGAAATATCAATGACACATTTTGGGTTCCGTAGCCAATATTCTTCTATGAACCGTTAGACCACAAAAACTATAACCTTGTGTGTTTCCCAGGGTCTGATGATGAACGATGCTACCCATATGTCTGCATTACCAGCCACCGCAGTCCGGTGACCGATAATGCGGACTATGTGAAAGTTAATGTGCGCACATATGAAAGTGATATTATAAATATAATTAAACTATTTAAAAAAAACTTAAACCGACGTCAAAGTACACTAAGAAGTAATCAAATCCTGATCTGATGACAATGGGACCAAACGGGAAGAAAAAAAGAATTTTCCAAATCGGTTAATAAATGACGGAGTTATGAGGTAACAAACATATTAAAAAAAAACAAAACAAATAAAAAAAACGTCCGAATTGAGAACCTCCTTTTTTTGAAGTCGGTTAAAAATGTATGCGACTGAAGGACATTGAGTCCATGATCCAAGAAAACATGATTGAGTCCATAGTCATAAATAAATTAAAAAAAAGATTTGTCATCATGTTTTTCTTTGGTTTGTTTACTTACAAAAAAGATATGCAAAAAAGTTATATTTATGATAATTTAACTTCGATCGAAGTGGGTAATTTCAATCACAGATCATTTTAATACCACTATAGAAGATACTACTTCTTTGAGTACACTCATTTATGTGGAACTCAAGTGGAAACTTGGAAAGCAAGGTAATACATTTAATCCATCCCAGTTTTAAACTAAAATAATAATAGACCTAAGTCCTTGAACTCATACATTGTATGAACGAATTGGAGCTATGGTAGGTGCAATCCAATACTATATATCCAGCCTTATCCACCTGCTAATTTTAATCTTTTATCAGCCTATAGTGAAACACTGCAGAACAAAGAACCACCGTTAGGTACCGCACCGACAATAGTACGGCAACGTATATGACTTTATGAGGCGTTTAATTCATAGTTGTTTTTTGTAAAGGACAACTATATCTATTTATTATATTATAAGAGTGGGTAGAAGTGATGCACTTACTTGTTTCAGCAAAAAACACTGCAGCTGGATTAATTTAATAGCCGCAGTGATAGATTTAAGCATTCAAAGTATATATCACTGAAATGCCAAAGCCGAAAGATAAACGTAAAACTAGGAAAGAGAAACGGAAGCATAATTCAAGTATAGACAAACAAGACGTTTTAGAAACACTAAAAAGGAAGCGTGCACATTCAATAAAGAAACTTGAAACACTAAAAAAGAAGCAAGCACATTTTATGAAGAAACACAAATATCTGCTAAAGAAAAAATCAAGAAAATATTCGAGTTCCAGTAGTGGTTCTAGTACCAGTTTGAGTAGTATATCAAGTACTTCAAGTTCGAGTAGTAGTTCCAGTAGTACCAGTTCAAGTAGTAGCTCCAGTTCATCCAGTTCCAGTAGTGATTCTAGCACGAGTAGAAGAAATGATAGTTTTAATTCTAGCTTTAATGATAGTGAGAGAATGGATGCATACTACCCTTACAGTGAATTACAATTTAGTGACAGACCTCTATCAAGACTTTCATCAACACCATCTGCAGTCTCACAAAGTGCTAGCGATTCTGGTAACTCTTCAAGGCAGGAAGCTCCACAACCGAGGCCTTCAACATCTCAATCAAGAACAACAGCAACACCAGTGTTACCCAGCACTTCAAGATCTCAGACTGTTCCACCTCAATCCAAATCTTTAACACATGGCGATTCATCACAAAAAAATGAAATGTTACGTAGCTGTCCAATCTGCATGGATAAGCTAGGACGTAATGCAGTTGCATCAACTATGTGTGGTCATATATTCTGTTTAAAATGTGTACAACTAGCTCTTAAACGAAGTGGAAATGCATGTCCAACATGTAGAAAGAAACTAAGTGGGGTTGGGTACCATCCACTGTTTTTGTAAAAATGAAAAAAATAACTTGTACTTCATGATTTGAGGTGAGGGTTCCACACAAATGTTTACATACAGCAGATAGGGTCAGTAACATGCGAGTAACACCCCTGGTGATGCAAGTGTCCATAGGCTGCGGTAACCGCTTACCATCAAGCGGGCTGTATGCTTGTTTGCCCCCACACCACTGTAGCCGGGTATCTAATATAGTCATTGACCTCTCTGAGCATAAAAGCCATTCCAGTTATTGTTGTTGCGGCTATGGTGGAGTTTACAGACTGTGAAGAGTGTGCCAGTAAATTATACCAATTATAAACAAACAGGGTGAAATTTTCATGTGTGTATGTGCCAAATCCTAAAGTATTGGTAATAGGGTAAAATGCTCAAAGGAGTCACAAGTCCGATTTCAATAAAAATTTAAACCTACCTACTTGAATTTTTTAGAGAATAATTTTCAATGTATTGGACTTAAATAAAAGTTTAAATTTTATATGATTTTCTTAAAAAAAATACCCTTTTTAGGGTTCCGAACCCAAAGGGTAAAACGGGACCCTATTACTAAGACTCCGCTGTCCGTCCGTCTGTCACCAGGCTGTATCTCATGAACAGTAAAAGGTAGACCAACAAACGTATTTTTTTTTTGATATTTTGTTTTCATAGCACAATGAGTTAGTTAATATCGTACGGAACTCTCCATTTGCGAGTCCGACTCGCACTTGGCCGGTTTTTTTCGATTTTCATCTAACATTAGTTCCTAATTTAATTCTTATAAGCTTCACTAGGGGATGGTGCAATAATAAGGATCTGTTGTTTTTTTCAAAATCAATGTGTTTGATTCCCAGCTTGGACAATATATGTTTTGAAAAATCTATTCATACCGTTTTAGTTTGTTTACTATATACTACTAATAATTCCCGAATATAGAATACTAATATAGACAACTGTGTACTAATGTAGGTACATGGGAGAAATATACCCGGCCACAACAGTCGGTAGGTACCTATTAGGGAATGCAAACCGGTTTCACCGAAAATCGAAAAACCGGTTATTCGATATGGTTTTGACCAACAAAAAACCGGTTTTACAAAACACCAAAACCGGTTTTTCGAGTTTTTCGGTTTTTCTTTCAATGTTTGGTAAAACTTTAAAAGGAAGATTAGCCGCCGTTTTGTAAGCTGAGTGCAATGCACCAGTTACCGTAGCCTATGGACGCTTGCAACTTAACGGTTATCACTCGCACGTTACCATCCCTCAACCTTTTTGAAGCGGGGAGCTCATTCCACAGCCTGAGTGTCCACGATAGGAAGCTTTTTTGAAACCGCACAGTACGAGAACATTTTGGTTCCAATGTGTGAGGATGGACTCCCTATCGGTGACTACGATGGAACAAGGTAACTGGGCATCAAGTCAAACAATTCTTCGGAACACTGTCCGATGGAAAAGCGGTAGAACACACAGAAGAAGGCAGTCTCTCCTCAGACTAAGGGGCTTTAAAACACTTGTGAGCTTAGGATAGTCGACAATTCTAACGGCTCGTTGCTGAACTGAGTCTAAATACCCAAGCTTGTATCCACGTGCCCACAGAAGACAGCATTACTCTATTTGGGCCGGTCTTGCGACTTATATTGCAGTCTTTGTCTCGATAAGAAGTACTGTTTCGATCTATTAATCACACCGAGTTTTTTGGAGACCTTGTAGAGGACTTTGGAACAGAGCGTCTCTACAAATATTAACGTGAAGGATCCCAATGCTTTTCGTGATGTTAAGGGACATGTTCTAGAAATTAGGAGCCACAGCAAATGGACTGTTCTCAATGGTGAATGCTTCCGGCTTCTTCAACGGCATGCGTACGTGTGACTTAGTGGGGTTGCAATAGACTAGGTTTAGTCGACCCCAATCGGAGTCACTAGTTTGTGTACTCTCGATTTAAGACAATACCTTCGCGCTTTTTCTCCAATATAGAACGAGGAATATTTGCACGGTTCGTGTAATGAACGTCCCCTGTAATTTAATCTGCATAGCAATGAATGCTGGCAATAGAGAGTATATCATTAATATTCTGGAGGATCAGTGTTGGGGATAATTCAGAGCCTTGCGGGACATAAGCAGCATTAATGTCATTCTATCGGAGCAACTACTGTCAACGAAGGCTCTTATGTATCTGCCAGACAGCAAGCTGACTGATTGGTTATTTTTTACCCGTCTGCACTACAACAAAGACTGGGTAATGTTTTTTTTATCTGAGGAAACCATCGTATAATAAAACCATATCACGTTTTTGTGTACACGCAAGTTGCTGTGCCGCTACAATATGCCATGTTCATAATATTACGTGTGAAATCAATATTATAACGTACGAAACGTAATTTTAAATAAGTACTTCTTAAATACTGATAAGGTCATCATATCTCATAGCAATTAAAAATCGAGCAAAAGTGATATGTTTTTATGATTTCATTCGTTTAAAATAAAATCAAAAGCAACGAACCGTGTAGTCTATATAAACGAGTCTCTGATCTACAGAGTTAAATAAACTATTATTTCCAACAATTTTATGAAAAAGAGATGGATTGATTGTGTGAAACATGATATTGGTAAGAAAGGAGTGAATGTTGGTATAACGGATAGAAAAAGCGTACATATTGCGCCGACCCCAAATTATTGGGAACAGGACAGGTGATGATATCTTTGATGTTTCTTTTATACCCACTTCATTAACTTTAACTGACAATAATTCCTCAGTTTTCGAGCTATAGAAATAACGTGAAAAAAAAACGGTTTTAAAACCGGTTAACCGGTTTTTTCTCATAACCGAAATAAAAACCGGTTTTCATTTTGCCGCGGTTTTGCATTCCCTAGTACCTATATAAAGTGTAGAAACATTTTGTATTCCCTATAAAAGATCTAATCCTCACAGTAACTGTAATCAAATCATATTTGTTTTAGTTTTAAGAATTGTTATCTCAATATATTTGTTAGTTCATATTTTTAAAAAACAGTAAAATATCATTATTATGCATTAAATTATTACCTACAATTTATGTTAATTTGTATACTTTGATGATTGATATTTCTATATTTTTATGTTAAAGCTATAAATTATTCAATTTGTTGATCAATGGTGGAAAAAATTAAAAAGAAAAAAAAATTACGAATAGTTTTTTTTCAAACTACCTACATATATATTTTTTTTTTTTAAAAACGTCAATATACATGTTTCTTTCTATTCTAATCATATTCTAATATTGACGGGGGGCCCTTTAATATTGATTTTTTATTGTTTTTTGTTGTAGCGGCAATAGAAATCCTACCTACTCATTCGATGAATTCCATACAAAGGTTGATCGTTTACTAACGATGACGATTGTCGATAAACATCTTGTCTACAGGCCCAGCTGGGCTATTGCGTATCTTTGGTGGTAATCGTAACGAACACCATTAATTATTTCATCCAATGATGCGTACGCGTTATGACGCGACGATGACCATTCGTAGGCCCTGATTGGATGAAATTTATTAATGGTGTTCGTTACGATTACCACCAAAGTTGCGCGGCAGAGCCCCTGTTCGGCACCCTTTGGGTACGGAACCCTAAAAACATGTGTATCGTGCGTGACGTCCGTGACATTTCAAGTTGTCACGTCGGACCATCTGTGTTGCCAACTGCTAGCTTTAGCCAGTAGCTAGACATCTTGCAAAAAGTAGCTAGATTGCCAGATTTTGTTACCCAAAAAAGGTGCTATACTCTATTTCACATAGGATGAGTCGTCAAGGTCAAGGGTTTTTTACTAATATCTAGTGAAATTCCATTTGATTACTCTGAAATAATATTCACAATATTTCGTGAAACCTAGCTCTATCATAGTATTCCTTTATTATATCGAAATGAACATTAACCATTGAGAAATTTAATAAAATACCATGTGTCACCGAACTCATGTTATTTGAAATAGACTATAGCAGTAGCTAAATGTTACTTTGTAGGTAAATAACAATAAAACATCATGTTTTATTCAATCAAACCCGAGATTATTAAAAATCAGTAAATTACGTACGTTTTTTTTCACAGGATTCGTCAGTCCCATTTTCAAAATATTTTTTTTTTCTACTGCTTAGTTAGCAAACAAGCATACGGCCCGCCTGATGGTAAGCGGTTACCGTAGCCTATGGACGCTTGCAACACCAGGGGAGTCACTCGCGCGTTGCCGACCCTGCATTAAAATAGCGAGCATTCGTTTTAAATTGATAAAACAACATAAGGCAGAAGTTGCAACAGATAGGTAGCAAAGACTACTATAGGAGTAATATATGGTTTGAATGAAGAAATGGGAAATTGGGAATTCTCGGCCATTGACCGTACCCATACTCATAGCGTCACGTTTAGTTATTTTCTTTCAAGACCTAGTGCCCTAATACGAACTTTCGAAAGTAGTGAAAAGTAGCTAGAAAAAGTAGCTAAATAAAGGGAATAGAACCTTTGTGGCATAGCTAGCCGCCGCCATTTTAGTTTTTTTTCAATGTCGCGGCGCACGATGAAACTGGTATATATGGGTAGAGGACACTCATACAAACAAAAAATTTTAATCAATATGGTGGCCTAAAGTGTCACGTTTCCGAGATATTTGGAGGTAAAGATCGCCATATGAGAATTATGACAATCATTAAAAATGAACTAATTACGTGTTTATACGCATTCGATTGTATTCAAATAATAGTTCCCAGGTTGATTTATAATTTTTTTTAATAGAGTAAAACTAGAAGCACGAAAGACAATATTTTTAATTACTTACCTACTAAACAGCATCGTAATATTCGCTGTGAACCAAAATGTTGTCAAAGTAGCTCGGATCGTGACTTGTTTTCCATCTTGTCATTATTATACAAAAAAAATGACAACACTTGTCCTAAAATCTATGTTACCAAGTTAATTGGAACTAAAGATCGCTAAGTAATGCTATCTGGGCGCCAAAATTGCAATAGCGTCGTAAATAAATAAAAAAAACCCGGTCCCGCGGCCGGCCCGACCTAATAAAACTTCCACCTAAATGAAAGTCCCGTCTTCGTGGAAGACTGCTTACGTGCACACAATGCCAAAAAGGGCGATAGATCAGACCCGACGAATTACAGGCCTATTGCCATCACCTCCCATTCTCTCTAATGTCATGTAGCGAGTGATCAACACGCAACTCTTGAGATACCTAGAGGATCCCGATTCGTTGAGTGACCGACAATATGGCTTCCGCCATAGTCCCTTGGCTGTGATGTGTCTATGTATACACTAAAAGGTCATCAGCCGAGTGGTCACTTGTCATCGAGAGTCAAGGTGGCGAAGGCGTTCGATCGGGTCTGCCACCGGTGTCTTCTAACGAAGTTACCAGCATATGGTCTTCCCGAGAGACTATGCAAATGGGTCGCCAATTTTCTGTCCAGCAGATGCATAAGAGCTGACAGATATAAATGCTGGCGTCCCGCAAGGATCTGTACTGTCCCCAACACTGTTCCTGCTGCATATCAATGAAATGCTGTCTATTGATGGCATTCATTGTACCGAGGACGCGCATCGCCCGCACCGTACCACCTACCCGGCCCACTGACCCACTGCCTATGTCTACTACGTCAGCACCTTTTACGAAGCCCATGCCTGAAAAGGAATCGAAGCGGGCTTGTGATGATGGTTTTGAGATAGTGCAAAGCAGGAAGCACCGTCAGAAAACGAATAAGAACCGAAGCGGCACAGCTCCTGTGGAGCCCAAGCAAACCATGCGTGCTGCCATGCCAAACACTCCGGTGTATATTTCTCGCCTACACTACGCCACCAAGGCGGAGGACATCGTGGAGTACATTCGCCAAAGAATCAAGTACTCGCTGAGGGTGCAGCTGTTGGAATCGAGCTGCAACGTCAACTTCAAGGCGTTCGTGGTGCGAGTATCAACACATTTTCTGCACCTCGTCATGGAAGAGGACTTTAGGCCGCAGAACGTGGTGTTCTCCTTGTTTACTATATTCTAATAAATAGTTAAATCAACCTGGGAACTATTATTTGAATACAATCTAATGCATATATAGATTGTCGTAATTCTCATATGGCGATCTTTACCTCCAAATATCTCGGAAACGTGACACTTTAGGTCACCATATTGCTTAACATTTTTTGTTTGTATAAGTATGCTCTACCCAAATATACCACTTAAACCGTGCGCCGCGACATTGAAAAAAAAGCAAAATGGCGGTGGGTGGCTATGCCAACTCTCATACAAAAATGTTCGTACCCCTTTAGCTACAAGTTTCAGAAAATTATAGCTGCCTAACACCAAAAAATTGCTAGATCTAGCTATAAAGTAGCTAAGTTGGCAGCACTGCGGACCATAAGTAGTATTACACCATCCTATTTTAAGGTTCTGCATTACAGGTATTGCATCTTAAATAGGACGCGGGACCAAGAATCTTATATTAAGAGTCTTGCGCGGGACGGACGACTCATAGGGATGCAACATCGCTCTTAAAAACATCGATGTCCTAAAGTTGGCGAGATCTAACAGGCCCGTTTTGACAGCACATCAATGTGTCAAAAAGAGACAAGCATAGTACGCTAAGAAGAGCCACTCTCTTGTCAAAATGGGCCTCTTAGATAAATCTGGACAACTTTAACGACAAATATAGATTTTAAAAAAACTTCAGTAAAATATAACGATACATACGTCGATGTTCTTCCGATGTTTTAATTTTTTTTATTCTCTCATCCGTCAAGAGTTAAAAATGTACTCACAAACAATTAAATGAACATAATTGAAGCTCCATTATGTTCATTAAACTAAACTGTTCTGCAGTTTAATTAAAAAATCAAGGTCTCGTTGATTCACCCACCATGCTTTCTTCTTCTTCTCAGTTTTAAGTTTGGCAACCAAATCTTTTTTATAAGGACTTATTTTTGCTATTATATTTCAAAACATCGATAATATTTTTATGAACGATGTTGCTTCCCTAAACGTCATAAATCGAAGCGATGCGATTACACTATCCTATTTAAGGAAGTATAGTTTATAAATTATAGAGCGGTCGGATATAGGATACTGTTCTAACTGCGATTACACCTTCCTATTTTCTTTAAGAGCTAGATAGGATCCTACAAATATAGGATCCGATCTAGCTCCTATCGTATTTAATAGGATAGTGTATTAAGTGCTTAACTATGACATTTGTGACTAAAACTTATAACCAGGGTTGGATTTCGTAGTATAATTATACTATTTGTACCATAATTTTGTGATGTGTAGTATGTAGTATCGTAATGCCGTTATACTACGCGAAAATACCATAATTGTACCAACATACAGTTGCGCAACGAATGTACTTACGCAGAGCAACGGAGGGGAACTCGCGGGGTATCGGGACGGCCCGGCCGCGGCAAGCTAACACGCTTAGTTAGCTTGACCGTCTGCGAAAGGCTGACGCGTTCATGTTTGTGTATTATTAAACATTATCGATACCTACGTGCTCAGTGAATGTTCTAGGCATTTCAGTGCTAAGATTACATAATTAATGGTACAGTATATATTATTAATGGCGCAGCACACAAACTGTTCTTTTCGTAGGCGCTTTTCCTATAATTTCGTAATACGAGTTCCCAGCCCACCTACTTTATTCATGCAAACTGTAGTCTATGTTTGATTAAAATTGTACCATTGTAGATAGACCTATAATATTATTCTGCGTGTACAGTCGAACGCAGAAATAGCTAAAGATTTTAGTAGGTTTACTCGTAGTAAATGGTAAATTGAGAGTGGTTTGAATTTGTCATTAATATTACATGAGACATTGTACCCAAATACCTACTCAGCTACTTCATTGTTCAACCGCGTAGTGTACCTACTGATATTCGACCATACATACGTAATATAGATAGTACGAGTAGGTAATAAATCGAAAGTGAAAATCCATTGACCTATAAGCAGTCTTGTCTAAAAAGATATCTAATTATTGATTACAATAAACTTCAGGAACTATTAAGTCTAGACTTATGAAATTTGGCATTTTGCTTAAGTGCTATAATTCATATATTTATTACACAAATTAAAGTTAATTTTCGTTTACGTTAAGTTTCTTTACTAAGAAATTTTTCGTGTAAGTAACATGTTACCATGTAACCTAACCTAACCTAACCTAACCATGTTACCATTCTAGAGGCACAGCATTGCTATTGGCTCAGATTACCTGTCAGTCAGTCAATGCCAAAAGTAGCTTTTTTCTGAGATGCATTATTTAAGTAACTATTAAGGCTAGACTTATGAAATTTGGCATTTTGCTTTAGTAAAAGTTAGTTTTCGTAACTTTATTGAGACATTTTTCGTGTAAGTAGGGCACGGTATGCGTGCGGCGTTGTTGTAGGAACTTGGCCTGCGCACTGCCATGCGCTTAGATAAGTCCAGTGCTACATGTGTAAATGTTTATTACTCATAAATAAATGATGACATTATCATAACAATATAATTATTTTATTTCACATTTTGTGACAACCCTTGCGTATCTGCTCGTGACAGCGTTAGTACTCACACGCACGGCGGCACGGCCCGACATCAAAGGCGTTGCGCTACTGTAAGATGGTAATACTATGATTTTACCTTTAGGTCGGTCTTTACTACGGTTGAAATAAATAAAAAAATATTACTTTAATTACCAAATAAAGTTGTAATAGTTGTTGTAGTTGTAGTAAATCGCTCTATTGACTACTGATACTTTCATGTGATGCTGTGAAAGAAAGTAAATGTACCTAATGTGTATTGAATTTATTACGTCTGACGACATGCTATGTCGTGTCAATGCCAAAGACGAAGTTCCGATTGATGAATTGGCTGAAATAAACGTCTTCTTGCCTAAAGGTTAATTTGTACAATAACAATAAAACTAAAATTTCCGAAATAGACGAAAAGCGAAACGTAGTATTATGTTCGACAAGTAGTATAATATTATATTCCATAGACAATAATTTTCTGGGGGTCTGAATCCAACCCTGCTTATAACTCGACATTGACAAAATACACAATTACACAAGCCGTGTCTGTCATGCCAAAAAAAGGGCTTTGCTTTGCTTGCTTGTGTGTTTTTGTTTTTAAGATTTGAATAAATTGTTTATTTGATTGGTTATGTAAATAAAATAATTGCTTTATGTTCAACTCGTATGTTTCTGTTATCTTAGTCGAGAAACCAACTCGACTTGTCTACCGATGCTATTTTTATCATCGGGCACCCGAGATCTTTGGTCTGGTTGTTGTTGTGACCGTATACATTTCTGACCAATTCTGTGCTGTGATTGAAATTGAAAGGTAGGTGTCGGAAGTCATTTATTTTCAATCATCATCCCTATAATGTCCCACTGCTGAGCACAGGCATCCTTTCACAAATGAGGGGGGTGAGAGGGAATGGGCAATACTCCAGCACGCGTGCCCACTGCGGATCGGTAGAGGTAGGCTAGTGGTCAACCTACAGTTGGTATTTTGCCAAGCCGCCTAGGAGGCATCCAACTAGCTTAACAAGTAAATAAATATCCTATCTATATTTTATAATAAGATCCCTAATGAAATTTTAAATTTACCGTCACTAAAGTTTAAGAAACGTATAAAGGCCGCTTTAGTACAGAAGGCTTACTACAATATTAAAGAATATTTAAATGATAAAAATGCGTGGTTGTAGCGCTCGCTCTCGCAGGAAACATCTGATGTAATAAATTTAAGTTTGTTTTTGAAAAGAGTAATTGCTGAGTTTATTGCCGGCTCTTCTCAGCAAAATCAACCGATCGAACCGTGCATTAGTGCATTAGAGTATTAGAGTTTGACTATTCATAAGTGCCTGTGAAGGCCTATTTGAATGAATAAATTATTTCATTTCATTTCATTATCCTATATTCGATTAAGAACGGCTAATCATGCTACACCACGAGCGCTTCTTTGCTGCGCTGCTTGTTTTCAATACAAACAGTTATTATTTGTTCTTGATTATTCTTTATTTGGTGAGATACTCGAGCCAACCCACCTTGATTTATTAAATTTCCAGTTTTACAATGCGAGATCAGCTTATACTGGAAATGTATAGCTTGATGTGTAATAAAATTACGTTTATATCAAAGTGGTGTAACGAAATACCTGCATAACATGCAAGCTGCATTATATCTTGCTAGGTTGGGTGGGCTCGGCACTCTGAATAAGCCTCTCTGAAACTGACTTTATTCCTCAGAATGCCTGCTAAAAGTATTGCATCTGATCGCCAATTGGAGATTCTACTAGCTTTCATGGAACAGAACCCTGATATAGCAAATGCGAACCCAACAAACTATACAGATAGAAAACAACTTTCAGAAGTCTGGGATGGTTTGGTAAAGCGTCTTAATGCAAATGCAGAGTCTACAGGTGGTTGTAAGAAAACACAGCGCCAATGGCGAGATGTAAGATCAATTATTATCACATTACATAATTCCCTCCTTTTCTTTTGTATAGTTTTTTTTTTCATTTTGGTCCTCATCTCAATCATGGGTAAAGAAACACTTTGAAAAGACTGTTCAAATTATTAATTTATATGTAGGTACAGTAGTACCCAACAGATAAGGCGCGTCGTGAATCTTTGTTCGCACAGAAAAGAAAGTATGGCCACGAAGATTAACGAAAGTTTTTTTTTTATTAAATAGGCTCGCGTTAGGCCACTGACCCGCCCATAAGGGGCGATGACGAAGCCGAAGATGAAACACGCTTACCCAGAAGAAACCTATTCACTCTGGCCTTGAAAGTACCTAGATTGTAGGCGTCAGGAAACAGACGCCGGAAACAAGTTCCACTCCCTTGCTGTCCGCATTATAAATGAGGATGCAAAACGCTTTGTCCATTATTTCGGTATGTCAAATGCCTTCGACTCAATAGAATTGGGTACTACTGTATCTCATCAATGTAATCTGTCTGTATTTTTAAATATAGTTATTCTGTTAAAAAGAAATTGTTTAAGTCAGTTTGTAATAAAAAGAAGTCATTATGCTTCATGTAATTTTTTTATATTTTTTAGTACTGGCATTGTAAAAAATATGTTTTGAATAAAAAAAGGATGATTGCTAGGCAGCAGCGACGTGCTACTATTGCAAGTGGTAATCCTGCTCCATTACCTAAGACGATTTTGTTTACTGAATGGGAGGCCCGAATTGCCAGAATTGTAACGTCACGCCAAAGTAACCAATTTAAGGCTATTGAGCCTACAGAGGAGATTTTGACGTCAGTAAAACATGACCATAATACATACATACAGGAGACCGAAGAGGAGATAGATATACCTAATGAAGTAAGTATTTTAAATAAAACCAAACTCATTGTAGATGCAGACAGCGTCAAATGTAGCTGATCATTTTAGTACCATGTCATGAAAATTAGGCTATTCACAGTTTTCATACAAAGTGTCAGGAGAATATCAATAGATTAATGCGGGTAATAAAGTGACGATATACTTTTAACTGTCAACATCAAAACTTGCTGGTCACTTAGGTAAGGCGATGATAGCTCAGTGGTAGTGACGTCGGATACCGAGACGAAGGTCCCGGGTTCGAATCCTACAATGAGCTTGAGCTTTCGGTGAAGGAAAACATCGTGAGGAAACCATAGCACGGTGGTAGGGTACTTTGTAGTACCCGCCTGGCTGGCTACCACCCTCAAGTTGAAAATCTGTCGCCAAGCACCTTTCGGTGTGTTCCGACAGCTGTACTTGAGAGCCAGTTCCTTCTAGGCTTTGTGTGCTTACTACCTTCGGCCGTATCATCACTTACCATGGTGAGATTGCTCAAACACAGGCCTTTAAAACAGTAAAAAAAAAAAATACTTTTCAAAAAAAATAACTTAAAAAAATCGATTTTTGACACCACTCTAATACAATTTTATATCAAACAGGAGGTTAACAGTAACTCGGCATCAACTTCTGCATTGCTGACAGAAGATGTAAAAATAGAATTTCGTTCCTATTCACCAGCACAGGCATCATCACCAGAGGCTTCATCACCACCTATCTCACCATTGCCTGATCCAATTTTTACTGCAAAAATAGCTGCAGGCAATACAAGTAATAGTTTATTATAATTTATGATCCCTTTTGTGTGTTAATCGTATAACTACAGATATAGAGTAGGCTAGACATCAAAAGCCATTTGCCTAAGCATACTCAGCAAGTAGTTGCAGTACACCAACATGCTGCACATTTACTTAAATAAGGGTCAGATAACACTGAGACGTGATGGAATGCTACGTGGGGCGCGCACTTTCAGTGGCGGTGTAAGACCTAAATTTTATGTGGGCAAGATTCATTTTGCGGGGCCCTCTGCCAGCATAAGAAAACGGATTGTATAAAATGAAAAAAAATAATAATAATTAAACACTTGACATTAAGAAATTTTTATTCATGCAAAACCAACACCAAAAAATAAAGATCAACTAAGCCATTAGTACAAACACCAAAGAGCATTTCTAAAAATATTAAAGTTAAAAAAACAGAACTTTTGTTAGAGAACTTTTGCATACAACCCAGTATTCTATATCTAAACAAACAGAACGGGGAATCCTCAGCTTTTGACGGCACGCGGCGGGGATGTCTGGTGATTTTTGGCAAAAATATTGTTTGCAGCGTTCGCGGTTTTTAAGTAATGCATAAATCGGGGCGCGAGGCCCCTAGGTCGCGAGGCCCCTGGTTCGCGAGGCCGTAGACGGTGGCCCACGTCGCCCACGCCTTACGCCGCCACTGCGTACTTTGTAGATACTGATACAATATAGAACTTTATTTACTAGATAAAAAGGTACACATTTCAGTGAGAGAATATGTCAGTGCGACGCAGCGATGTTTCTATGATATTGACCTCTTTAGGTATCGTCACGTCTCGGTGTGAACTGACCCTAAGGAACTCAAGTTGTGTACTGGAAAAGATAAAAATACCACATTCTGCTATTATTAGTCAAAGCTCTTGACTTTTCATATGGGTTGTTTGACACCCAGTTTGCCCAAATAATAAATGTATACTATCGGACTATTTTTCTGAATTTGTGTCTTGCATCATAATTCATATTTATTTTTCTCGTCTTTCAGCTCCTCACCGGGTCAAGTGCGTAAAGAGACCATGTAAGTTAATCAAATGATAATATAATAAATATTCTGGGACATTCCTCACACACGGTCATCTGATCCCAAACTGAGCAGAGCTTGTACTATGGAAACCAGAATACTACTTTTTGTTTGTAAATACATACTTAATATACATAATTACACCCAGACTCAGGACATACATGTTCATGCACACAAATACATGTCCTGTGTGCTTAATGTATCAATAATATGTACATATCCCAACACATTAAAGTATCTTAAAGGTGCCTCTACGTGAACCGGTCCTCGGATGGTGAAATTCCAAAAGGAACGATACAAATAATAAATCATTATTTTCAGGCATCTTGTGGCCCATAGATAAATACCTTAAAAACTAACATAAATATTATAATAAAACAATGTTTGTTATTAGTCTGTATTATGTTTTTAAAGCCCAGATTTCAAAATAACCTCTGTTTCAACAGATCATCGTTTGATTCTTACTGCAGAGGAAATAAAATTAGCAGCAGAGGACAAAAAACTGGCAAAAGAGGAAAGACGTATCGCCGAAAAAGAAAGGCGAATGGCAGCAGAAGATAGGCGACTGGCAGCAGAAGATAGGAGACTGGCAGCAGAAGATAGACAGCTTGCAATTGTGGAAAGGAAAATAGCAGTACAAGAAAGGAGACTGGCGGAAGAAGCAAGGAGAAAAACTTCAGACGATAAAGTTACTAAAGCTCTCCAAACAATGTCACAAAAGCTATCCCGTCTTAGCGCGGAAATTGACAATAGACCTCCTTAAAAAGATTTATTTATTTACTCTAATGCAGAATAAGTTTTGATGGAGATGTCCATCCGTTATCCACCCACACGTAAAAAGGACGCGAAACCGTAATTGAATTGAAGAATCTTCATTTCAACCTTTAGTTGTACGTAGTATTTATATACTCTGAGCCTTTAGTGTTCTTTATATTATGAACCATACATTACAGAGGAGTGCCATTGCCAAATGAAATGACAGTGATGTGGCCCTCTCCCCCAGTTTAAAAGAATCTAGACGACTTGTGTCTTCTATGTAGTACTGCAATACAATTTAGTTCTATGATGGGTGGCTATTTCACCATATTTTTTTAATTAAGGCCCTATTGCTCACTTGGTCAAAGCTACTGAAGTTACCACCAGTTCGGAAGTCGGCCTTCTACTGAGAAGAACAGGCAAGAAACTGCGGTGGAGATTTCGAGATGGCATATTTTCGAAATCCATGTTGGGTTAGTCATGCTGAACAACTTTTACTATGGCACAAACACTGAATTCTCAAAAAAAATCTTTCCGTACTAACGATCGACCTTGCTCGATCATAATTTATGAAAAAAATCATTTTTGTTTCGAGATTTCAGTGTTTGTGCCATAGTAAAAGTTGTTCAGCATGACTAACCCAACATGGATTTCGAAAATGGCTACGGTAACCGCTTGCCACCGGGCGAGCAGTACAGTAGTACCCAACTAATAAGGCGCGTCGTGAATCTTCGTTCGCACAGAAATGAAAGTATGGCCTCGAAGATTAACGAAAGAATGCTTAAAACTTACAATCAACCTTAGATCACTACTATAAGTTTCATAACACACTGCAGCTGTTAGTTCCGTCTCACTCGCGCGTGAGGCCCCTCCGCACGGCGCGCGCTAACATGGCGGCAGCTGCCGACCAATAGCGTTTCACGCGCTTTGAAAATGTATCTTCTGCGCAGGTACATCGGTAAGCCATATCAGTTGGGTACTACTGTACAGTATTACCCAACTGATATGGCGTGTCGTGAATCTTCGTTCGCACAGAAAAGAAAGTATGGCCCCGAAGATTAACGAAAGAATGCTTAAAACTTACAATCAACCTTAGATCACTACTATAAGGTTCATAATACACTGCAGCTGTTAGTTCCGTCTCAGTCGCAAGTGACGCGCCTCCGCACGGCGCGCGCTAACATGGCGGCAGCTGCCGACCAATAGCGTTTCCCGCGCTTTGAAAATGTATCTTCTGCGCAGGTACATCGGTAAGCCATATCAGTTGGGTACTACTGTACGCTTGTTTACCGACTACGTCTTGTAAAAAAATGCTGAAAATTTTCTTCAGACTAATTATCTATAAGAATAATCTTCAAACCATTTAAATCGGATAAAGTATATTTCAACCGTTATTAATATTAATAAATATATAAGTATTTTTTATATAAGTAGGTACATACTTAATTAAATTTTTAATATGACCTAAGTAGTAGATCAATGTTGTACATATTAATTTTGTATGAGATGTCAGGTGTAACTAGGTTTGTACGTACAGTAGTTTGATAGAGTATTTAGAATAATTATTACTCTAAGTTTGCCTATTCAAAAACATACAACTCTGTACAATAAAAAAATAATTAAGCAAGTATATTTATTTATTACTAGCTTTTTGCCCTTGACTTCGCTCGCATAGACTATAAGATTTATACATTCGTGTTATGCTAATATGTTCGTGAAGATTTTTGTTGTTGATAAAATACGCGTAGGTATATTCTTGTGGACTTTGGTGCACAGTCGGTACCGTCAGTATAAGGGTATTTAGGGAAGCTACATTATCCCTCGTATTTTAAGCTACTTTTAATCGACTTAAAAAAAAAGGAGATAATCAATTCGACACGTATGTATGTAATATTATTGGATCTGCAATATATTCACATATCATAATCTATTAGGGCTTCCAAACAGATATACAAAATTTCATAGGTGAATGTATGTATGTATGTTTGTCCACGCATATCTCCAAAGATATTAATCGGATTGTAACCATTATTTTTTTATTGGTTTACATTTACTTCAACTTAGGGAACAGTGCAAGTTTTATCGAAATCGGTACAGTAGTTTACAAAATATGGACAAATTTGTGTGACGGCCTGGCTTATTGATACGAGCTACGGGTGTGATGTCAAAGGAAAAACGTTTCAAAACCTTGGTCAAATTCTAGTGCATTTATGAAAAACTAAAAATTACGAAATAAAAAAGTTTTTTTTGAAAGAGCACGACGATTTCCATTGAAAATATTTCGCTGACTTCAAATCAGTGTCAGATTAGAGTTATTTCATACTTTAGTGTATTCTGAAGTCGATTTAATTTCTTTAAATTACTTTTTTATTTTATCCCGGGAACGGGGGTGAAACCGCGGGGGACAGCTAGTAGGGTATATATAGACTAGGCGTTAGGAAAGGATTCCCCAAAATGAAACTCCTTGAAAGATAATCGGGTACTTATACCTATTTGGCTGCAAGCTTTTTTTTTAAGAGAAGTAGGGTATATCGGACTTATCGCTCGGACTGCGGAATGAGCTCCCCGCCGTGGTTTTCTCAATGGAGTACAGTTTTGGGTTCTTCAAGAAGGGTGTGAAACTGAAGAGATATCTTCAGGGTCGGCAACGCGCGAGTGTTACCCCTGGTGTTACAAGCGTCCATAGGCTACGGTAACTGCTTACCATCAGGCGGGCCGTATGCTTGTTTGCCACCTTAGTGGTATAATAAAAACCGAATGGAGTCGGACTTGCGAATCATAATGTTGCAGTCTGGGCCCTGATGTGAAGTACTGCTTCGCTCTACTAAGCAAAGCTACTAAGCACCCCGAGTTTTTTGGATGCCAGTTTGATTTTGTCTTCTAAATGACTACGGAACAGAACGTCGCTAGAGATATCAACACCAACTCTGTATGCGGGATCGGCGCCTTATATAATTGTGTATGTAGGTATTTAGCAAAAATCTTAAATAGTATTTAGTAATGTTAGTGTTATTATCTATGATCGGCAAGCACATTGCTATGCTCTGTGGCATGCACCCACCCACCCAGCTGTTTTTGAGGACTTTTTGGCGGGAACTTGCAGAGTGACGTAGCGTATTCATTTTTATTTTCATAAATTCGTGTATTTTCAGTTTTATTGCATATTATTGGTGGTATTTTATCCAATAAAGATCAATCCATGTGCACTGGTGAAGTGAAATGAAATGAATTATGTGTATCGTGACTTTATAAGTTGTCTCAAAAAGTCCATGAAAAGTTTTAGTACAAGGACCACCATTGTACTAAAATGAAAATGATATTATTAAAATTACACGTATGAAATGGCTGTATGGTTGAAAATAACCCTTGCCTATCCTTTTATGGATGAATAAACTACTATTACCAGCTGTTTTTGACATTTGACAAACGAGAATGTTGTTTATTGGTGTGGTAATATAATTTTAAACCCAATAAATTGTTAGAATCATTATTTTCTGTATTAAAAGATTTGATTTAATAAACTCTAAATATGGCTTTGATGAAGTCTAAAACGGTGCCAGAGGGAGCAGTGGTTTTAAACGAGTTAGAAGCTGTGTCCTACGCGTGGGACATCATCACCAACTGGGAATCGCTCACCGATACGTAAGTATAACTATTTCTTAAGAACTAAATAACTTCAAGCTTAATTACATCGGTTGCGTACAAGTTGCGCCCCTTTTACCTTTCACTAACGATAACCGAAAAATAATTAGTAGGTGTTATAAATAATAGGACAAGGGATGTCCTATTATTTATAACACCTACTAATTATTTTCCTTAGTTCAAAGTATCCCATTTCGTTACATTCACTATATAATTTATTGTTAGTATACATAACCATGGCCAGGGTAGGATTTACCAACCAACATACCAAAAATTATCCAAATCGTCTGAAATGAAGTTCATTCATAAATAAAAGATATTAATGCATTACAATCACTTTTATTTTTTCATGTGGTGTAACAATAAAGCGTTATCTATCTATCTACAATATTTTTAATTGATAAAATGATGAATTTACAGATGGGCTCTTCGCTATGGACCAGGTATCCTTGGAGGCATCAATGCCATCTCTGGAGTTATGATAAACAGACATTACAGACTCAAGTTAAAACTAGGCACATACGGATACTTTGCCTCAGTTGTGCCCATTTCTCTGATGCCTGGCTTGTTGACAGCTTTGTATCATAGACAAGTGAGTGTTAGGGTCAATTCACACACACTTTTGAGACAGTAATACAATATAGACCTTTTTTTACTACACAAAATGGTACACATTTTAATTAGGGAATTAGATTACACCACACTGAATTGCATGACAAAGCGAAACAATTTGGCCTCTTCAAGCATCATTCAATCATCTTTTTTATTATTATACCTATATTAATTGGGCAGGACACCTTATGAGACAACTGATAACCGTTGGACTAAGAAAGCTACTGAATGGTACCCAAAAGAAACAAAAAGAGAAAGAGGAAGACCAAATAAAAGGTGGATAGAAGACATAGTACAGGAGTCAGGAGTGACATGGGGAAGGAAAGCTAGTAATAGGAAAGAATGGGAGGAGATGGGGGAGGCCTTTGCCTATACTCGGGCCGCTGAATAAATAGAAACAAATAAATTAAATATAAATTTTTAATATGAACTTAATGTCATGTTAAAATTTTTACTTTATGCAGCAATAAATGGCTTTATATTTGTATTTGTAGCTATATTAATGCTTTATTTGTATTATACATTATCTTTCTTTCTATTTCTCAGACAGTATCTACTTCAATAGTATTGATGAAACAAGAGTGTCCCATTTGTTATGAAATGAGGTCTGCTGCCATACAGTTGTTACTTGGAATTGCCTACCCCATGGTTCTGGGACCAGCTTCGAGCTTGATGGTAAGATGTCATAGGTTTATCATAGTATCTTTAGCTGATAGGGAATATCCTCACTGCTTGAAACCTCCCCTTGCAAAAATGAGGATTAAGGCCATAGTCCAAATTAAGAACTAGAACAATTTACAGCACATTCTAATGGCTTTAGTATTTGAATTAATATAGTATTATTCTAGCCAGATGACAGACATCCGCTGTCTAGCAATGTTACTATTGTAACCACTAGTATTCGTGGAATTTTTACTGGGTGCAAACAGATATGTTTATGAGATTTTTTCTGGATGGGAATCAAGCACACAATCTGTGGTGTGGCAGTCTGGGTCACCTTCATGCCAACCGGTCTATCATCTCAAAGCTTTAACCATTATTAATATATTCTATTTCAGTTTGCAAACCGTTATTCTACATATAGAGTGCCTGATCTCATGGAAGGCCCTAAGGTATTATTCAAGTTCTTAAGGAAGCTAACCAGGCCATTCACTGGCACTTTAGCTATGATAGCTGTCGGGCAATTATTCGCTTCCTCAGTACTCACATACTTTGAAATCAGAAATAATTTGGCAGTTAGACATCAAATCCTAGAAATCGAAAAGAAAATCATGGCAGAAACAGGCCAAGAGAGCTGAAATAAAATTGTGTGTATGCAGTTAAGTGTTGTAGATACAAATTGTAAATAGATGTTGAATTTTTAAATGGGGTTCTTATTCAAATAAAATTGAACCAAAAGATGCAAATGGTACCTTGTTCAAATTAAAAACGTTATGTTTGATACTATTTTATTAGTTTATATTTACGAATTAGAAAAAAAACGAGTAACAACTATGCATACAGATGTAGAGAAAAAGTAATTCTCCCTATGTTTGAACACATGTACATATACCTTAAATCATAAACCCATAAAGAGACTTGCATTCTACGAATGTATATCTCCCATCCATAGTATTCTAAATTAACTTACACCATTTAGAACCGAACTATATTATACCTTCTTTAAAGTCAATTTGCTATAAAAGCTGACTTTGCGCCGCGTCATGAACTCTAGCAATCTGAATCTAGTATAGCGGAGTGACATACAAACTCAATCAATTCTTTCTCTTCAATAGTTCCTCAGCTCAATACCTAGTGGACGGATATATGGGCTGTATCACAAATTCGCCATCAACAATTCAACGCCACCTAGCGAATCTTTTTGTAATATAAATATAATTTATGGAAACAATTGGTAATATCTCAGAGTATATAAATACTACGTACAAGTAATATGCTGTTATTTACCCTCTAATTTAAAATAACTAGTTCGGTTCTAAATGACACCAGATTTTGCACATCATCGTCCCTTATCGCTAGATATATTGTGAGGTTATCTGTAGGGTCACTAAGGACTTTTATTGATGTTTCTAAATTGTTAGTTTGATGACAGGATGGGCTAAATCGTGAGTCTATTTTACTTTGTGTAGCTATTACAGTAGTACCCAACTAATATGGCTTACCGATGTACCTGCGCAGAAGATACATTTTCAAAGCGCGGGAAACGCTTCTGCAAAGACTACAGTATATACTTAGCGCTATTGGTCGGCAGCTGCCGCCATGTTAGCGCGCGCCGTGCGGAGGAGCGTGACTTGCGAGTGAGACGGAACTAACAGCTGCAGTACAGTGGCGTGCATTCCATATAGGCAAATAAGCAATGCTTACCTCATAAGATTCAATAATATGATATATTGATTCAATTAAACTACATAATCATTTTAAATGAAAATTCTAACCTAACATTCAATACAACATTTCAAACTTTGCTGCGCAGGCACACGCGAGTTCGTGTAACAAATTCACGCACACTAAAACGATTTCGGCATATGCATACACGCACACACACTTCTTTAGGATAATACGACGAAAGCATAAATCACGTTTTTACTATGCGTAGCACACTGACATTTGACATTCGCGATTTATGGACCAAAAGTAACCATACCTACTCTGTTGTGACACTAGTAACTCAGCCAAATTAAAAAAACTACAGTTTACCAACGTTAGAGCAACTCAAATATAACTTCGCAATTTATTTGTATTGTTTTGTTTTTTTTTGTTTGGCTGGCATTGCAAAGGGTTACCGTACTTTGAAAAAATTTAGTATCGATAGATTCAAATCGAAGGGACTGATATCGATTAAAAAAAATATATACAAGGTCGATCCTTAGAAAATCAATATTTATATTTTATTATGATATAAAATATATTTCTTAGTTAATTAGTAGCAAAAAATATTTTTATAAATGCACTGTTTAACTCACGGTCACTAATAATAATTACACGAATATCGTTATTCGATTAAACTTACACTGTCGAGATTTTTAGAAAAACAACGATTTAGGGCGTCTAAATCGTTGTTTTTCTAAAAATCGGTTGATTAAACTTACACTGTCGAGATTTTTAGAAAAACAACGATTTAGACGCCCTCCCATCGATTTCGGCATTGATGAGAGAGAAAGAGAGTAACTTGTGCTAATTTATTCAAAAAATCGATCGATTCAACCGAGGCTGGAAACCCTAGTTTAGCTTTTTTTATATTTGTTCATGACCAGGGACACAAAGTCCTTCAGTCACATACATTTTATTTATAATATCACTTTCATATAGTCCGCACATTAACTTTTACATAGTCCGCATTATCAGTCACCGTTCAGTCGTGTTTTAGTAAAATGGTGGTCACTGTACTAAAACTTTTCACGAACTTTTTGAGACAACTTGTAAAATCACGATACACATAATTCATTTCATTTCACTAGTGCACGTGGATTGATTGATGATTTATTGGATAAAATACCACCGATAATATACAATAAAACTCTCCTAGTACTTCATTGCCTACCTCCTCCGAAAACCAATGCACGCCACTGCTGCAGTATGAACCTTATAGTAGTAATCTAAGGTTGATTGTAAGCATTCTTTCGTTAATCTTCGGGGCCATACTTTCTTTTCTGTGCGAACGAAGATTCACGACGCGCCATATCAGTTGGGTAATACTGTACCAGTCTTCTGAAGTAGAAAGTACTTTTCTTACGTCCATATATGGGATTTTGATAACTAAAGTGTATTGAGTTTCAACTTTTTTTCTACATGTTTGACCATTATCTCAGCAGGCTCTTAAATGCAAAATCCGTTACACATAGGTAGGTGCTTGACGACGGATTTTCAACTAGAGGGTGGTAGCAGGGGGTACAATAAAGTGCCCTACCCTACAAGTTATATGGTTTCTTTTACAAAAAAAAATTACTCTGAAAGTAAACCATTGTTTAACCCGTGTTGGGTTAAACATATTGAACAACTATGGGATTGTGCCGATTTTTAGTCTATGTGCATGCATGGAAAAAAAATATAAACATTGTTTTTAAAGATTTCATGTCCCATCATAAGAAAGTAAATTGATGTTTGAACAAAACAAACTAAACTATCCTGGTTTAATAAATTCTACTATAATATAACTAAGAACATAAAAAATAAAAATATATTCAATCATTTGAAATAATTTTAGATAAATGGTATAACATATTATCAGGTCCGTCTTAAGCCATGCCGGGGCCCTTGGGCACAAGAATTTGGGGCCCTGTTGGAAAGATTAAAATAGCAATATTTTATATTTTTGTTCTAGTAAAAATTAAAACCTGATCTAGTGTCCGATTAAAATTTGAATTTTGAAGGTAATTCTTACTATAGCTACCTAAAATAGAAAATAACATTATGTAGTGTAAGCGAATATATCGACCTTTCGGGGCCCCCGTAAGCGTGGGGCCCTTGGTCCGGGCCCGTTTATGGTAAAGACGGAACTGCATATTATTGTAAGATTAAATTGTTTGGTATATTATTGCACATGAGTGCAAACAATACAATTTTTAGTAACGTCAATAATTAATAATTTACCTTCTAACATCACACAGCTCATTCTGATTTTTTTCAACGAACAAAACGATTCTATCCAAGCGTACATAAAGTTCACATTTCGACACAACATTTCTTTTACGGTACTTATCAACAATTACAAATTATTTTACAAATTCTAGCTGTTCTCTATTACAGTTAACATTTAATTATAGTTCGGAAATGAGGTGATGTGTTTTGAATCAAGCACAGTATAAGCGTTAACACAGCAACACAATAACATTATACCGGTGTTGTTTTGCATGTGTGCCATATTTAAGGAGGTTGATATTTACTTGGTATATAATACCACTCAATTATAAAATCATGCTCGTAAAATTACATATTATTTTTAGAGTAAAAAAGAAAAAAAAAAAAAAAAAGCTAAACATAGTCAGATTGTCCAAAAAATATATAAAAAATGTAACCTTGCTGAGTTTCTTGCCGAATTCTTCTCAGTTGAAGGCCGAGTTGCGAACCGGTGGTAACTTCAGTAAATATGACCTTCATAAGTGCCCTTCTGGGGCCTAAATTGAATAAATGGCTTTGACTTTGACTTGTGAGAGTTTTGTAAAAATTAAAATGTTTTATAAACATTTATAAGATATAGGTCGGTGACCGCTGCGCAGCGGCCCGGTTTCTCTCCTCGCCCCCGGATCACATACTTATTTTGTGCAGTTGTGAAGTCTTATTCTGATTTGACGTTAATCACAAATCATCAATAAATCGTTTACATAACAAGTATTAATTACCTATTTTTAACCGACTTCAAAAAAGGAGGAGGTTCTCAATTCGATGGTATTTTTTTATATGTCTGTTACCGCATAACTCTGTCATTTATTGACCGATTTGGAAAATTCTTTTTTTATTTGAAAGGGTACACTTCCCGTTTGGTCCCATTGTCATCAGATCAGGATTTGATTACTTCTTAGTATACTTTGAAGTCGGTTTAAGGTTTTTGTAAAACAGTCCAATTATATAATAACTAAATAAATCATTTACTATTGGTTCTATAAATTTGGCACGAATAGAAAACAACACCATGTATTACAGGTAAATAAAAAAAAAACATAAAGCTGCGAATTTTAAATTTGCACACTGTATCCTTATACAGGCTGTAAAGAAACGGGTCAGTGATGGTAGCTACCTTAAGACCGGCCGCATACTATAAGAAATTTTCTGTCAGAAATTTTCGGACGCCTGCTTGCTCATACATTTTTGGACGTCAGACACGTCAGAGTTTTCGGATAGTATGCGGGGTCTAGAACAAAATGTATGAGGAATGTGCCTTCCGGCGGGCGTCAGAAATTTTCTGACAGAAAATTTCTTATAGTATGCGGCCGGCCTAAGGGTTTAAGTCACGCGAATATGGTCTTAGGAGACTATTATTTAATTTTTGAGTTACTGCTGTCGGCATAACAGATTTAGATACAAATCTATAGAGTTATTTGATGTAGTCGCTAGCGAGTATCGTTTACGTTACCGTAGCAAACTCATGGTATGGGTACGTTGTCCATGCCTTCAGACTAGAAGAGACACATCCCCTCAAATCCAATCCAGTCTAGATTGACAATACAGGTAAGAACCACAGATTAAGGTCCGTATTCAAGAACATTCATCAATGCTTAAGTCTTTTGAGTCGAGATTAAAACAATTGAATTTGGAACCTCATGAACTTTGGAATATCATTGATATTAGGTTGATTTTCAATTAACACGATCTTTTCTTGGTACTTGATCTTCTATATCAGGCCTAAATCTGTAATAAAATCTAAACTCAAATAACAAACAAGTCTTACCGTAACATTTTATCTTACCTTAATATTACCATGTAATTATAAAAACTTAATTATATTTGTGTTTATTTGATTAACACTACACAGTACAACAATGACCAATGACAGTGGCCCAACGAGTCTGTAAATCAAATACATACGTTATTTGCCAATTTGTCATTAAATTGTTTCAAATGGGCGAGGTGACACCGCCTCTCATTAAACCACTGCAATGTATTGCACTGTGACATAAGATGAGCGGTCTATAAGTAATATATTATTTAGACATTCATGTCGAACTATTTAGTAGACATTTGCTTTTGATCTTGGCTCTTCTCTGCAAAAGTAACCTCCCAAACTGGGGTTAGAGTCAGTTTCATAAGTCACTGGAGGCATATTTATGTATGAAAAACATAGAATGGTGCTGATTCTGTTGTTTATAACTAAACTAATTTAGTTTCACCATGTCTCTTTCTAACAAAGAACATAAGAAAAGGGTGTAAGAAATTTAGTCCTGTCAAATTAGTCCAATGCTAGTTTACATTATAAATTGAGTCACCATCTATCGCGGTTACGTCGTAATACCCGCAAATTAAGACGGCAAAGACTAATTTGACAGCTTTAAATATGTTCTATCCTTTTTCAATAATGTTTATAAGAAAGAGATGTGATGTGACTAAAATCAGTTTAGTGCAATTTATAACAGAATCGGCACCAATATCCAATACAATTTCGCAAATACATTTTAGTATGTGCAGAAGCCTGTGTTTTCAATACACAGTTGTTATTTTGATACCTTGGCTATTATAATAATTATGGAAATAACTAAGAAAAATTCTGAGTCATCATATAGGTATGTTTATTGGCATAAAAACTAGCCTCCACTAATTTTTAACGGGATTTATACACTAATATACGTTGCAAAGCTATGTACGTTTAAAATTGCACGTACGATATATTTTTTTATGAGAAAATAATGTAAAATATACTCTGAAAGAGTATCAGATAAATCAAAAACAGTTTTGTAATGATCTTAAGATATGTTTTATTTTAAAATGACGGAATCCAATTATAAACAGCATTATTTTTATAAGCTTAATTTAATTAAATTATTGTTTTAGGAGACAAGTTTTTCCACGATATCAAATATGATGACAATTCGTATCACCCATGCCTCCCTCTTATTATAGGGATGTTTAACCTTATAGTTTTATTTATGGGGTATTTCCAGTACAACTTTCATCTATAAAGAATTTTATCGCTGCTAAGCACAATTCTTAACCTAAAATAGCATTTCAATTTTATACAAATTATAATACGACACATCATGTGATGTATCATTTCAAGGTTACGCACACGTTGAGTGACTGCTTTATTATGTACTGTGCCTCTCTTGCCAAACTCTAACTTGCTGATAAAACGTATCAGGGTAAGTTAAAGGTAACTTATCACCTACAAAACAAACCTTAATTTACATAATTTTTTTGTTGACTTTAAATGTTATATGTTTTTTTTTTATTTTACCCAATTTATAAATCCACATAATCATAGTGGACTGTGCTTACCCCAAGTCATAATATTAAGATATAAGTACTCTGTGTCAAATGAAAATTGCGAATGGCTCTAGAATATTCCTGGCGATGCCTAATGAGATCTCGCATCCATTTAATTAAGTTACGAATTACAATATGATAGTACAATTAAATGCATAAGTTTGTGTCAGGTATCAAGCAAGTACGCTCTTTCAAATGTCTTATTGAACTTTAACTACACTACATAAAGTAGAAGTTGGCTTGAGTAATATCTAGCTTTTAGGTATTAGCTTAGTGCCTTTACAAAGGGTTCCATAGTCAAATATCGAAGCCATTACAATAGTCCCGGATCTTTTTGTTATATTACATTAGAAATTGTTGGATATAATTTTAAAACCTGGGTTTGGCTAGAATTGCTTTAAACCATCCAACGTAATAAGGGGGTTTTAGTTTAGTTCGTCTGTCTGGGCCATTTTCATAGCTTAGTAGACTACTAGTTTACGACCAATGCGTTTTGTATAATTTTTAATTTTGTTTTTCATTAAACATACTGATTACGGAAATCTACACTGCTCGTTTTCCGACACTCGCTTGGCTGGGATTTTTTCAGAGCGTAACTTTGCATGAACAAACTGACAATAACTTATGATCAATGAAATGGGTATGCATTTGATAATTTCACATAATGGAAGCATGGGCATTCCTTTCAACAACAAAGCCACACCATGGGCGTGATGTCACTAACCATGATTATTTTTTAAATTTCGTGACCCATGGTATAGACTCCAGATATAAACTGATAAACAAGCCATAATAAAAACACTTTTTAAACATAGAATATTTCAAGAATCAAAAGTCGTTATGCATTTTTCTTGATTGCAAAAAGCATTTTTAAAAGTGTTGAAGTGTCCAAAGTCAAAATTTTGGTCAAAGTGCATCCAAATACCAACATATGAAATGTAAATAGTTTACATAATTAGTAAAAATGTTCACACGCAATCATTGAACACGATGAGATGACCGAACGCAATTTCAATAACATACCTAATATTCATAAGTGTTATTTTCATTGTTGTAAAGATGGCACCTTTCTTCTGAGGAATGTTGTTGGCAGTTTGTCTTATATATTAAATGATTTTAACGAGACTCGATATTTCACATTCCTTATGGCTCGAACCACTTTGAGCATAATTCTGACTTTCCATCGCACTAGTACTCCGGAGGGCGTTACTGTAAGCGATTTTACATCGGCCGTCCTCGTTGCACTTCTGTACACTACACCTACACTTAAAAACTAAATTATTTGTAACACAATAAACACTTTGCCCACTCGTATTCCAACGATAGTCATGTGATGGTACGAGAGTGAGCTGGTGAGGTGAATGCTAGCAGCGTTGGTTCAGGTACTCGTTGTAGGTGACGGATATTTCCTCTGACTGGTAGCGAGTCAGCTTGATGCTCCGTCTCATGTCGGCCGTGATGGCCGCCTTGTACCCGCCCTTTCGCAGGAGCGAGTCGATTGTTTGGATTTGGTCCCAACCTATAAGTTAACAAATAGATTTTTATAATGCAGTTATAGAGCCCGGGTTCTGCAGGGCTCCCACGTAAGTAAGTAGGTAATGCATTTCATTAAACTGGGCTTAATTGAAATTTCATTATCTGGAGTTCTATTTATATAAAATTTTGAGCTACCACGTAAGTCAATGGTAATGCATTTCATTAAACTGGGCTTCATTGAAATTTCCATTATCTGGAGTTCTATTTATATAAAATTTTGACCCAGTGAGGTCAAAATTATGCTACGGGTTATGAATGATGGATTATGCATTAACATGTCTGCATCTGGGTGGAAATGTGTACCTATATTAAGTATGTATTTACAAACAAAAAGTAGTATTTGTAGTAGATAGCCATGAGTGTGAAGAATGACCCAGGATTTAGACCTCAAGCGAATCAACAGACGAGTCAATGGATGGCTTCTTTGACTTGTTTGATTCATGTTTTCCATAAATATATATAATAGAATTGTAGAGAAAGGAAGCCCATTTCAATGGAGTTCATTACCGTTGACTTATACGGTAGCCCTGCTGGTGCACCAGGAGATACTTGGCTACAGATTTTCAACATGAGGATCAGCGCTGGCGACAGCAGAGGCACCAGGTATAAAATAGGCTATAAAATGCCAAATAAAGTTTATGGCACCTTCTGATAGTCGCTGCGCGACCAAAGTGCGTCATAGACAATCTCGCTCTACCCTGATCAAAGGCTAGGGCCAGCGCTGATGAGGATGATAGCCGCCAAACAAGTACTAATGGGATCCTTACCATGTAAAATAAGACATGGAATCCTAGCATAAAAGTAATACAGTAAGACACGTAAGTGAAGGATTAGTAATATCTCAGAGTATATAAATACTACGGTAATATGCTGTAAACGTGATGAAGAAACCCTAGTAACGTTGTGATTACAATGATCCTCAACCACGTCAATTGACACGTGAAAAGTATTTTGCTATATCTAGATGTTTGTTATCCGGCACTCGCTTCGATACTCAATGTAGGGTTTTTTTATTGACTTTGAACAATTACACAAATACACCAAAGCTATTTTACACGTATTTGAACTCATGATTGACAAAGGGAAATTATTTAATCACAGGAACATCATAACTCCTCTCAGGAGCGGTGGTGACAACTTATAGCTGCGTAATTAAGAGGACTCAATTCGTCATACTTTTTATACAAAACCCCTGTACTTATTATGGCATTGTTAAACATTTTTCGTTAGATGTTTTGAACAAATTAGTATCTTGTGCACTATATCTAGCCGTGTATCTAGGCGTAATTTAAAAAAAGTGTGAAACAAATGCAGTCAAAGCCTCCGAAAAACAGCGTTTTTGCCTGAACTTTGGCCATATCTAATGTACCTATAAATTGTAAAAATAAACAAAACATTTAGATACCAGGCTTGCAAATGTATTGGAGATTCTAAATAACTAACTTTTTTTTCACAAACTTGTAAGATTTTTTCACAAGAAGTACACGCCTGGAACAAGTTTTATGAATTCGAAATCATGAATGACGACCTAGCGAAGCGGCCGCGAGTGACCAGCGGAATATACCAACTGATAACCGACGGCTCTGATGCTGTCTCTCTTTTTTCGCAGTCAAACATTACGTTGGATGAAAAAACAAGCTTTTAGACTATGCTTGCGTTGAAGTTGCGCCGGCCACAGAGGGCCACCTTAAAGTGAAACTTTTATAATTTTACATCCTCATGGGTTTCTTCAAAATAACAAAATAAGAGTACTTACTACAACCATTAGCAATAAGTCATAATTACTGTGTTAGAAAAAATGGCATACCTTGCTCAGTAGCAACTTGTGGTAAATAAGTGGCGGTTCGCTTGGAGCCTCGCTCGCTGATGAACTCGATCCGTATGCCGTGCTTGCCCAGCTTCCAGTCCAGGAAGTGGTCCGCCTCCTCGAACTGCTGCAGGATCGACACCGACACCGACAGCCGCGGGACCTCCTCGCGCGTGATCGGCGTGAACCGGGAGTCTTTCAGCGCGCTCGTTATCGCGTACTCACGTAGACCTGACGACGGTATGCCACTCATGAGAACGCTGTTGCATTATCTAAAATGCTTTATTGCCGTGCTAGCATCTATTCTACGGTTAGGGTCTGTGCCCTATGCCAAACGTACCGCTGGCATCGCCCTATTCTGTTAGTAGGATCCAATAGGTTGGTGTAACAAATGTGTGATGGTTTTAATGGCCGAGACACAATTTTTACGTAGAGCCTGAAGCAGTATACAAAGCATTGAGATTACTTTAAGTTTTAAGACATCACTTGTAGCGTGATGTAGTTCTCTGTCCTATCCCAGACGAGGGGCTTTGTACTGTTCTCTATATAGATTTTAGTACCAAAGTTACAGCCTCGTGTTATCGAATTTGGTTTCTAACACTCATTCCATTACAAAAAGGAGGCTTCTCCATTGATACAGTCTGAGACACGAATCTTGAGCTCTCAAAGTATTTTAGTCGGTTTTTAAGAAGTGGCGTACCTGCGAGCTCTAGGGTCATGTGATACAGGTTGGCGCGTTACACTCTGATTGACTCGTCAGTCATGCGTGACTTCTTACATGTTACCTAAAGCCCTAGATTTGTATCCCGTACTGTAAAATTAATTTCTTAACACATTTACTGGAGACTACTTGCCTAGCGAATAGTTTATACAACTAATCTAACAAGAAGACCTGTGCCTAGTTTACGCAGAGTAAACTTCTCGCAGTTAATGTGTTAAGAGGTATTAGACAATCTGCTCACGGCCGCGACGTTTTTAACGCGTCGACACGAGGAGTGCCAGCATGCTCTGGGTTTCGGAACCGCCGCGATGCGTGCGCTACGCTCTTGCTCTGTCCCGGCGCGGACGCGAAGACAGCGACACTTGCTCGGTTGAGGCTACCCCTAAATGTGTTGTCCACATCAGGTGGCACGTAAGCGTCTCATAAGGGCACAATTGTCCCTCTCTTACTAACAGATAATTAACACTGCATAAGTATTTCAGTTAAATGTTTGAGAGAAGTCCTTGACATAAAACTCAGAAATAAAGAAAACATTGCCTGCCTATTGTTTATAATTTGGATGTGAAGAAATTAATAATTATTGCATTTACTTAAGTAGACAATAATCATTTAATATTCTTAAAACAGCTAGGAAAAAAAAACATGAAGAAAGAGTCAATAACTAAATACAAAAAAGCATTTTTTACAGATGCCTTTACATGATGTATTAAATTAAATTTATAATCATAGAAACATTTAATTTTAAAGCCTATCCTACTATTACTTTTATCTATATATATCATGCCTAATGTACAATGCATCTGGATAAAGGGTCCACGGGTATAAGCTGGTAAAATAATGATCCTAAAAACTGATAATAACATTTATTGAGATGAAAATTTATTTCTTTGAGAGCAACCCGGGGCTCTACCGCGTAACTTTGGTGGTAATCGTAACGAACACCATTAATAAATTTCATCCAATCGGGGCCCGCGAATGGTCATCGTCGCGTCATATCGCGTGCGCGTGATTGGATGAAATAATTAATGGTGTTCGTTACGATTACCACCAAAGTTACAAAATAGCCCGGCAGTTGGTTACCAGCAGTAGGTAGTATGAGTTCATGTTTAAAGGTAATTGTATAATACTCTTTGAAGCAAATTTGACTGCTTTCTCACTTTAATGTTTATATGGGAAAGAGACATCAATTACACACACATCAGCCTATTAGCGAATAGCTTTAAGCTATTTCTCAAGAGCACTATACGTTTGCTCTGTTGGTCAATTTTAGGTGGTGGACTACATAGACAGATTTATTAATATTTTAACACTTAAATGATCAAGTTAAGTCAAGATGTCTCCTCATATTGTACGAAAAATACCTTATTGTACAGGGTTATTTTCATACACACAATTATATGATCATGATTAGCATTGTTCACATCAAAGTGTTAATAGAATAATTTTCTGTACCTGAATGCAAATGCATTGCATTGAATGTCCCGATACATCCGCGAAGACGATGCTCTTTCCCAATTTTCCACGTCACAAACAAAGGACTGTAATTGAAAAGCATTTAGTTATTATTAGGCCTTTGCCAAAGGGCACACAGATTAGTATCAAACTTAAAAGATGGAAACTTCAATAGAATTATATAAATTGTAATAAATAATCTGATATAGGCTATAAATAAAATAATAAAAGGTCTTTACTTATATAAATTAATATCAACAAAGTTTAAGTGGATATTTATCAAATATCTAGATCAAATAAGAGCAATAGTACTTCAGTTAATAATACAATCCAAACAAAGTAGTCAATAGGCAGCCATTATCTATCAACAATTTATACCATTATAAACTTTATTTCATCCACATAAAGAAAATAATGGCATGCACATTTTGGGTTGAGAAGTGGGAGTATTGACCTTACGTAAAATAAAATAACTAAGTGCATGTGTGGGTGGAATTAACGTAAGGTAAGCGTAAAGACAATGCTTGAATATTCTTTATTGGAGAGTATGCAAATTTTGTAAAGTTAAATATGGATCACACGCCGAAAACAAAGGTTTTCGAACTTGGGTGCAAAAAATATCTGTTAATGGCAACAACCTCATTTTGAATAAAGGATTTGAAGGGACCACCACAAAGGATTTCACCCAGAATATAAGCTTACATGTGGCCTGTTTATACTTCGAATTAGGAGATTGTAGTAACTTACTAGGCATCGTTAGTGAAGTTTGGTGTTTGCGGAGGGTCCATACTATGCAGCTGACAATACAAAACATCGAAACAAAAGTAACACATATCAGGAATAGCTACCGACTCTTGGTAACCATTTAAAGGTCGCTCTAAACTATTGCTATATGAGTTATTCAGTTTTTGTTTCTTAGTTCCGCAACATACTGAAGACATGGTGGTTGATTATAAATATAAGATTAGCCTAATTTATTGGAACAAGTAGTCACACAATTCACAAAAGTAAACGAAAACGAAACCAAACACTCATTCTCTCACTTCCTTCTTTCAATGGGTTTTGTAACCACAGACGTTAAATTTCTTTGATTGTCAATCAACTTCCACAGATGAAAATAATTTAATAGAGTTGCTGTGTTCGTTGGTCATAGGCTGCATTCCGAATTACCGCTGTAATCGCTGTAATCGATTTGAGCGTGCTTAAACCCGTACCGAATTGAATAATGACAGTTCACGATGTCCCGTGAAACGTCATAGATGACGTCATGACATCCGCCATCTTGCGCTCACACCGACCATGGTCTAAACTGATATCACCGTGAGCGCTGTCAAAAGTGACGGCAAAAATCTAATAAGATTCTTGGTTTTCTATTTGGCAAAGATACTTTTTATAATTTTATAAGAGAAAAATAATAAAAAAAGCAGATATTCCTTTTTGCGAGTCAACTTATAAAAGATATAAGGAGTCCTAGCGCATTGATAATTCAGATTTTAATTAAATTCTCAAATGTTTTGTTTTGAATACTGTGAGCGTGCTAACGGGCGTTCCGAATTGTTGATAGTTCTCAGCTGTCATAAGCGTGATATCTAATTCGGTACGCAAATTATTGCTGTGATCGCTGTGATCGATATTATCCATTTCGGAATGTACCCATAATAGTATCACTGAGTATTCTATCACTGACTAGTCTATGGTTGGGCTTCAGGATCCCACGGGATCCACATTGCGGAATTTAATAATTTGTATTTGGGTATTCGTGTATATTATATGTTATTCGTGTTCGGCAGAATAGTTTTGGATGTTTTTTTTTTATTCCAGGGCGGAACGCGAGTAAATGCTAAAGCTAGTTTTTAATTTAAAAAACTTGTATTAACCCTGTAACCCTGAAAAAAAGGATATGAAACTTTGTTAAGTAGCACTCCCTATACTCAGACCAGTGATCGAAACAACCAAGGATCCTTTTTTGACAATGCTGCCTCAGGCATTGAAAAAACATTGTTTTCTTGGATCATGGAAAAAACATATCTGACCCGTGGTCAAAAGAGGAACTAACGACGCCATTTCGAAATGTCAATCACCATATTCACCATTGGCCAAAGAGAATATAAACACTATAGGTGCGTTCGAATTGGGCTACGGTAGCAAAAATAACAGTAAAAAATGCCAAAAACGATCACATCTGGCGTTCGATTTGGAAAGTTGTGAGCGAAATTGTCGTTTTGAACTGTTTTCATTCACCGTTCGTTTTGCTTGGAAACAGTTAAAAACGACATCGTGAACTGCAAATTTTGACCCACCTCGGAGGCAGGGTCGTTTGTGATCATATTTTGACATCTTTAAATCTGACAGATAAGTTTTGGCTAACAATTCAAACGCACAGTATGTTCATTGGTTAACTCTGTGGCAGAATTTTTTATTTCCTTTGCCTGAAATTAGGCATTCGTTTGTTTGTTGATTTTTAAAAATAAATAATTTTAGTTTGTGGAGCGATGGCTGTCAATGAGTTTTTATTTTACAACTAGTAGAAAATAAGAAAAGCTTTCAGTGCATATAAAATGAAGATATTTTCGTGAACCATGTACATGTTTTACAATTTCCCTTTAGTTATAAGTGAAATATCCATATACCGATATTTAGAACCATTAGTGATGTTTAGTGAAAAAGCTTGAAGTTGCGGAGATGGCGTCTGACGGTGAAATTTCGTGTGCGAATGATCCCAATTTCGCTGTAATCTTCTCATTTCTGAAAGTATTCGGAAAACTGCACGGTATAAACGTACCTACATTAGCTAAATTACAGGAATTCATAGAGAATACGCAAGAAGGTGAGATATTGTGTGATAATATGTGAACAACAGTGATAAACAAACATCTTATAAGTTTTTTTTTGTTAGTATTGGATCCGTTGAAGGAGTTACACTTGAGACTATTGCGTCGCGCACTGAAATCTGTACAGAGCAACAGATGGGAGAGATGCCTGATCAAGTTTTGTCATCAGCAAGGGCACCACCAAGAGGCCTGGGAGATCGAGAGGTTCTCATACAAGAAAGCTAGCACGCAAGTGAAATTGAAAGTATTGAAGGTAATTAGCGACGCCTACACGATAGCTACATTGTATTCTGATATTAATGTAGATAAAATGTAGTTTTTGTAGATCACTTTCACATATGAGTCACATATACCTGCCTGCCAACATTGGACTTTTATGGCAGCTATGAATAAGAGAATGTTGTGCCAGTATCTTTTATAATATGTTATTTATCAGATTGTATTGAATATATTAGTTGTTGCTTGCTACTGTGCCTCTAATTCATCTTTATTTATTTGTTTACACTTGATGTTGTGGTCACATCCCCCAAATCACAGTGAATAATGTTCTTAATTGAAGTTTTTTTTTTATTGAAGCATTTGGCTTTATGTTACAAAGTGAACTGGTTTACTATCAAAAGTATGAGTTATTTAATATTTTTTTATCTAAATCTATTCATTGGTTTATTCACTGTAGGTTCTCCCGTGGGATGCACATCCATGCTCACATTATTTAATTATGCATTTTTTTTTCAAAAACCTACATTCGTCACCAACACATTGTATACCAATGTATAGATAATTAATCGCTTTTTCCACACATACCTTAACTTCTATTGGAGGAGCTAAGCAATCTGTGATTAATGAAGTCAAAGGCAATATACGCCACACGTCCCATCAAGAGCCTATGGGTTAAGGACGAAACATCTTTAAATTTTTTAATTACAGGTACTCCTTGAGTTTCAATTCACATGTCATCCAAAGTTCAAGAGTACTGTGAATGCAATATCTTGTAAGGACTTGCGGCTAGATCCCATCGGACGTGATAAAAATGGTTGTGTGTACTGGCTGCAAGTTGACGATGATGCCAACTTGTGCTTGTATAAGGAGGATCAGGATGAGGAGACATGGCAGCTGGTGGCAAGGTGAGGGAATTAATGTGAATTTTTTATAGCTGGTGATTTTTATAAAGCTATCATTATCGTAAAATGTCAAACAATGTGTAACTAGACAAGAATAATTTAATTATATGGCCATGATGAAAAGATTTCTGTAAATTTTGTACTCTATGTAAAGGACTTATGATAAAATATGAATTTAAATTGAATATGCAATCAAATGTTTTGTTATTTTTAGAAATCGAGAAGAACTTGTAAAAGTTATTGCTCAATTAAAATCTGGTGAGGAAGTGTGCCCCTTGGCCACATCAAATTCTAATGAGGACTCCAGCAGCACTGAGATACCATCACAGTTGGAGGTATGCATCAAAATCTGATTTTGCTTTGTGGCTACACCTGCTTTTCAGAGAGAATTTATTGCTAATTAGACACAAATCCTGCAGCAAAGACAGGTGTAATACATTTCCATGAAGAATTTTAAATCCTTTCAGCTGTATGTGTGATTGTGTAATAAACATTCAGCATACAGTCATTAATGTTCCATAGAAATATAACAATTTAATCAATTATTCCTTACAGCCAGCAAAATCCGAACCTGATGATGATAATGAAGAAGAGTTCCTAAGTCCAGAATCTGAATCTGAACATGAGGGTGATGACCCAAAAGTGGAAAATGTTGCAGAATGTGAAAAAACTAAAACAGAGGAAGCAGAGAAAGACAATACAGAACAATGTACAGATGAAAAGGTTCCTGATGAAAGTGATACACCTACTGAAACACTAACTGAAGCAAATAATATAACTGTTGAGTCTAATAATGCACCCTTGGAAACAAATGATGCAATTGCTGAATCAAATGATATCCCTTCAAAGACAAATGATACACTCATCAAATCAAATGATACACCCTCTCCATCAAATGATATAACTTCTGAAACAAATGAAACAATCTCTGAAACAAATGAAGCAATAACTGAATCAATTGATACAATCACTGAAAACAATCAAACAAATATTGAACCAATTGTTGCACCCACTGAAACTGCATCAGAAAAACCTGTCAGTCCTAATAAAGAAGAGTTGACTGAGAAAAATGAATCTGAAAGCGAGGAAGTAAGTGAGGCTATAGAGGAACCAGTGATGGTTTTTACGGGTGAAGGTAATGGGGTAGACTGTGAGAGCTCTTATTTTTTTGGGGAAGAAATAACAGAAGAGGTAATGTTTTTTTATGGTGAAGGTTGTGGCTATGATAATGACACAGGAAACCCAGAAGCAATAGAACAAGCAAATAAAGCAGAAGATAACTTGGAAGAAGAAAATGGAAATGAAGAATGTTTGAATGGTGAACACCCTCATGAAATATCTAATTCTAGTAGCAAAAGTAAATTAAGTAAAAGTGTAAAATTAAATAATAGCGTACCATCTGTAACTAAAAGATCTTTAAAGAAACAATCTAATGATACAACAGAAGTTTTAAAACCTGACTCTAAGAAACATTGTGTAAGAGATATGGATAATTGTGATGTGTCAAAACCGGCAGACAATGATCTAAAACGGGAGTCAAGTGTTAATGACAACAATGCATCAGACAGTGATACTTCTCAGAAAAATAATGTGAAGAAAAGTAGGACTAAAGTTAAAAAGAAAAGAGTCGTAGCAAGAAAAATAAAACAAAATGAAGAAAAAGAAGTTATAAACTCTGTGACGGAGCCAGATAATGGTCACGATAGTAAATCAAGTATTATTGAAAAAAGGAAAAGCAGTGTTTCATCAGTAGATCATGAAGAAACTGATCAGACTGAGAATGAGAAAGAGAAAAGTCCCGACAAAGAACTGAAAGTTGAAGATCCTTTACCTCCTAAGAAATTACGTTTAGATACTCCTGAAAGTGACAATGATGTATCACATTCCAAGGAAGCCGCATCAGATAGTGTAGATAACAATGATTCTAAAGATAAAGACAATTTAGGTGAAGAAAATAATCCTGTATCACAAAGAAAAAAGATTAAAGCAAATAAGGGTAAATTTAAAAGAAAAAAGATATTAAAAAATAAAGTTGACAATAGTGTAGATAAAGATGTAAATGATAGTAATAAGAAAGAATGCAAATCATTGAAGAGGTCGCTTCTAGACGCTACTATGAGCGATAAAAATAAATCCGAATCTCAAACTGAAAGTGAGGATGATGAGCCTGTGACAAGTGGGAAACGCCAGAAAATTAAACCTAAGAAAATTATAACTTCGTCAAGGTATGCATAATAATCAATAAATAGTTGATCATTGTTTGTAACCCCTCATGAATATCTATTCTCATTTATTTCAGGAAAAAGATAGAAGAAGCCAAGTTACTGGATAAACACTCAAGTGAATCTGAAGAGGAAACCCTTTACAGTATTGGTAACTACCATCATCCTTTTTGTTACAAAAATTTCTCTTGACCTTTCAGTGTTGTTTAGCTCTAATTTGAATAAATTAATTTGTGTAGCAGCAGGAAAGAAATCGCCCAAAAAGGTCCTCAAAAAGAAACCAAAAGGCAAAGAAAAGTCGGACAAAAAAGATAAATCAAAAGGTAAATTAGAATCAGATGATTCAGACCAACCGGTGAGGCAGTCGCGGCGCATCGCACAGATGAAGATCAAAGAAGAAGCTGATCGACGGCACCTAGAGGAAGTGGCATTACGGGAGTTAAAGATGATACATAAGAAAAAGGTAAGATATTCTAGATCAGGATTTTTTTTTCAAGTAGTACCTTACTTGCATCTGTATACATAAGGAACAAAGTTGGTCTAAAAATGTCCCCTTGCAAAACACCATGTATATCTATAGTATGGTACTGCTACATTTGATTCAAATCTTGTATGTATGCAGTTATTGTTCGTGGAGGCGCACTGGTGAACCTGTAATAATATAATAAAGCGAAAGAATTTTCTTGTTTGTTTAAATGGGCTTATCTACGGAACTATAAGTCGGATTCGAAAAATTCTTTCACTAATAGGAAGCTACATTATCCCCAAGTATTATAGAATTTTTATCCCGAGAACGCGAGTGAAACTGTGGGGTCAGCTAGTTTTTAATATAGCAAGTAAATTTTATGCATTATGCAATATTTCACATGTCAACGCGATTAGGCTTGCTTCGATTTTTTTTTAATAAAAGCTTGTGAAATTGTCCGGATCGCAACAAACTTACGTGATGTATTATTGTTATAACGTCAATATCAAGCGATCCTATTTATCAGCTAAAATACATTTCTCGCATCTCTGGTGGATATCCACCCTTAGGGTCAACGCTCACTATAACAGCACAGCTACGCCTCGGCATTTACCTTGCCATGCCTTTAAATCGTATGCGTTAAAGTAAATTTTACAATGGCTAGATAAAATAGTTTACGCCTCGCGGCAAGCGCGCTGCTGCTACAAGCCACTAGTCCTGCTGACCATACGCTTCCAGCGAGCGATCCGCTCCATTGCTATGTGACGCCAGCAAACAGTATCTTGCCAAAGCCGCGCCACCAATTTCACCGGGGCCGCGCCGTCCGCGAGCTGCCACCTCGCAGGCGGCACTTCACGCGCTGGCAGCTAGTGGTTGGATTGAATTGAGGCGGTGCCGGACCGTTGCGATGGAGCGGTGCTGACATAGTGCGCGATGACCCTTACGCTGCATGTTAGGCTCATTTGCCAGGTGGTACTTTAAGCGCTCATTACAATGTAGGCATACCGTTGAAATCAGGGTAAGGACGACGAGGATGAGGAGGAGGAGGAGGAGGAGTGGGTCCACAGCGGCAGTAGCTCGTGCGAGGGTAACGTGGGTAAATCCGCGGGGGCGGGTGCGGGGGCGGGATCCAGCGGGCGCACGCGGCGCTGGCGCGGCTCCGTATCCACGGGCCCGGAGCCCGACTCCGACTCGGAGCCGCTCTTCGACGTGCACGAGCCGCACGAGGAGCCCGACCGTAAGTTATCCATATCTTTACTATCTTTTTTAGTTATCTATGCTTAGGTATATCTTTTTTATTGTAAATTATTTGGAAAAAAAAGCCAAACATAGTCAGTGTCCAAAAAATATTTAAAAAATTTAACCTTGCTGAGTTTCTTGCCGGATTCTTCTCAGTTGAAGGCCGAGTTCCGAACCGGTGGTAACTTCAGTAAATGTGATCGTCATAAGTGCCCTTCTGGGGCCTAAATTGAATAAATGGCTTTGACTTTGACTTCGACTTTATCTTACTAAAAGAATCTTACTTTTTTGGGATATTAAACTCCTCAAGATGTCTACAGCTACAGAAACTTTTAATTAAGTGTCAAAGGGAGTTTTGTATGAAATACAAGGCTGGCGTCATAAGTTTACAGCGTCATCTGATCTACTCTTATTAAAAAATTTACAACATATTTGACGTTTCGTTGTATTTTCAGTTGTTTTATACACTGGATAGTGCTTTATCGCCTAGCACAGGGGTCGGCAACCTACGGCTCTTTCGATGTAAAGTTGTGGCTCTACAGATCCATACGCAATTTTTTTTAATTTGATCAAAACCCTTTAAAATCATACAATCGATCCATTTGGAGTGCTGACGATCTTCGTGTTGATATATTCGTGCGAGCAAGCGTTTTTTTGCATGAATACAATAATAAAAAACAGTTTTTAAACATCCACAAAAAAAATTTTGCTCTTTAAAAACTGTGAAATTTTGAAAATTGTAAGTTTTGGCTCTTCCGTCTCAAAAGATTGCCGACCCCTGGCCTAGCAAAAGGATAAGATACAATGTGAGGCAAAGAGAGAGAACCTGAGATGTGGAATGAGGTTTTCCTAAAGCAGTGTTTTTCAATCTTATTGATTTCGCGACCCCCTTACAGGTTGAAAATTCTGGCGACCCCCTTGTCAGACAGACAAAGAATTTGTAAATAAAAAGACTAATACTAAATAATGTTTTTCTTTTACTTATTAGTCTGCAAGAAACCGCGAGAGGTTTGCAACTAAGTAAGAGATGAGTTGGACGCCTGCTTGCGCGAAGTCTAGTACCTTGCCTTTTTCCTTCTGCCGGCGACCCCCCAACCAAGGTCCCCCTAAGGGGTCGCGACCCACAGATTGAAAAACACTGTCCTAAAGCATTACAAAATAGAGTTCTTTAAAAACGTTTTTTAATGACGGATTATATGGAACCTTTTCCTTTGATTTGCTCAGCACCTCAGAACTCCACTAAAGTTACAAACTAACCCAACCAACTTAAAAGATACTAAACAGTCAATCCGATTTGGATAATATATTTATTTGGTTATCAGTTGTTTTCGACAAATCCGACCACGAGTTCTCGCCGGAATCAGACTTGGAAAGCGGGGAACCGGTGGAACCTATGAAACGAGCGCGAACGCTGCAAGAAGGTATGTTTATAGTTATCATGTTTTGTTGTAGATACTAATTGCGTTTTGGATTTTTTCAGACAATTTATTTAGGGTCATAGCACACACAATAGTTTTAGCATCAGCGACTTTGCGACAGCATCGCGTTTTGGTGACTTGCTGCGTTAGATTGTGGCGTCAAAATTGTAGCAAGTCTGCTTTGGCCCTTTGTGAATTTCTTTACCTAATATCCTTATCGAGGAAGCTATGACATCTTTTCTCTGGTAGGTCAGAAATCTAAAGGTTTATCGTGTTTAGGCAAAGACGATGGTTTCTGCAAACGTTGCGGCAGCGGGGAGCAACCGGAATGGATCCTCCTGTGCGATAAATGTGATGTCGGGTACCACGCCAGCTGCCTCAAGCCCATGCTGTTCCTGGTGCCCGAGGGAGACTGGTTCTGTCCGCCGTGCAACCATGTAAGTATCATTAAATGCATAAAGTGTTAGCCACATTTTATGTCACTGCTATGCACAGGTCTCCTCTCACATAGGAATGGGCAAATACTCCACCACGCATGCTCACTGCAGATGGGTGGAGGTACTTGTTTATAGACCAGTGATTCCCAAAGTGGTCCAGGTGAATCTCCAGGGGTCCACGGTAGACTCAACGAGGGTCTACGTTGGATCTAATCTTCACATTTTTTGACGAGTTTTGGGTATATGGTAGAATGTAGCAGCCAGTGGATCCCCTCCACCGAAACCAGAACATTTATAAAGTTGTTGATGAGAAAAAAAATTGGGACTTTCTGTTGTAGCACGGAAAACACATTACCATGCGGTCACCCATCCGGATTCCGTCCTCACCGGTGATTTCTTAGCTTTGCCGATCGTTTAAGAATGGCTAATCATGCTACACCACGAATACATTCCCCTTTTGTTTCTCATAGCATATTAAAACCTTCCAGGACATGCTCATAGCATCGCTTGAGAGTGAATTGGTAAAATACGACGAGTTGGTGGTGACTGTGGAAGCGGAGAGGGAACGCAGGAAGCTTGAGGAACCGCTGGTTCCCACCAGTGAGGCACTCCAGGTGGAACATAAGGCGGTCAAGAAGGAGAAATCTGTGATAGGTGAGTGATTGGATCAGTTAATTTGCAAAATCATCAATATAATTATTTCCCGATAGACAATGTCTTGCTCAAATGGTCTGCTAGACGTAGATACTTGATATTTCGAGGTATGAGGTGTGTTTTGCACCCCATAGGGTTCAAATAGGGAATTAAAGACTGTATGAAAAACATGAGTTTTAAAGTTGAGTCCATAAATATTGGTAATTGGTAATTTTTGATACTAAATCTGTGTGCAAAATGTCAAGTTAAAATCACTCAAATATTTGTTCTGAGTGGTAATTAACCATCCCTCGATATGTAGTGTAGTTGTGAGGTTATGTAACCCCCACATAGTAAAGCTAAGTGCATTTTGTATCGTTTGCAGCAAGTGGTAGCAGTTCGTGGAGCTCGTCATCATCATCATCCTCCGAGGAGGGCGCCGTGTACCGGCTGCGCGCGCGCCGACAACTGCCCGTCAGCTACCGCAGCCAGGAGTACGACCGGCTCATCAGCTCCGCTATCAAGGTATAACACACTCTGGCACCACTTGTAGGAGCTCGTCATCATCATCATCCTCCGAGGAGGGCGCCGTGTACCGGCTGCGCGCGCGCCGACAACTGCCCGTCAGCTACCGCAGCCAGGAGTACGACCGGCTCATCAGCTCCGCTATCAAGGTATAACACACTCTGGCACCACTTGTAGGAGCTCGTCATCATCATCATCCTCCGAGGAGGGCGCCGTGTACCGGCTGCGCGCGCGCCGACAACTGCCCGTCAGCTACCGCAGCCAGGAGTACGACCGGCTCATCAGCTCCGCTATCAAGGTATAACACACTCTGGCACCACTTGTAGGAGCTCGTCATCATCATCATCCTCCGAGGAGGGCGCCGTGTACCGGCTGCGCGCGCGCCGACAACTGCCCGTCAGCTACCGCAGCCAGGAGTACGACCGGCTCATCAGCTCCGCTATCAAGGTATAACACACTCTGGCACCACTTGTAGGAGCTCGTCATCATCATCATCCTCCGAGGAGGGCGCCGTGTACCGGCTGCGCGCGCGCCGACAACTGCCCGCACTATAAAATGTGATTTGGCAAAAGACACACAATGTCGAGTTTGGGCCAGATAAAGAGCTTGAAAGAACAGCCTTCTCCTTTATGGGACAAGTTCCTGTCCCGCTTACTTAGTGGTGAAAAGTGCTACAAAAGTTTCCCTCAGCAAATCTGGCAAGAGACCAAAATACCCGATTCCTAGAGTAAAGGCAATGTCAATTCTTCCGACAAAATCGAACTAGGGCCTGGTTATCATTAGCCTACTGAGGCAGCGTTAAATTTGCGTTTTACATCAGGTCCACGCCTTATACAAAGTTTGTTTGTTATGTCTAGCTTTTTTGCACTAGCAGATCAGGGATATAATTAATCAAAAATGTTTTACCCATTACCTCCGATTCCATAAAAACGCGGACAAGATGGATTGGTCGTGATATTTGTCATTGATTGTTATTTTTTCTGATAAAAATAAAGTTAGAGCAACCAAAGATTACATTACATTTGAGAGCTCTACCCATCCAACAATTAACCCAAAGAAGCTTTCATTCTGTTTGAAATATATTCCGCCAATTTCCCACCGCCGACAATGTGCTCTGATTGGCCCAGTCAAGGACACATGCGCTCTGATTGGCCGAGTCAAGAACACACGATGCAGTGATTGGTCCTCACTGTTCAAAATCAGTGACAAATCACTAACGAGTTGTGGAATTTGATTGTTCGGTATTACTACTCTAAGGGATTATTCCTCGATGGCTCTACCTGAGCATAGCGATTATTCGCTCAAAGAGCAGCTCGACTGGGGAAGTACAGCCACCTTACTGAATACCGCAGCCAAATAACTTTATGTTGTGTTCCTGCGCGTGAGTAAGCGAGACAGAGATCATTGGGGAGATGGGAAGGGTCGGTAACGCGTGAGTGATACCTCGTGTGTTGCAAGCGTCCATATGGCCACGGTAGCCGCTTACCATCATGTTGGCCGTATGCTTGTTTTACGAACTAACTTTATACAGAAAATCAGTGGTTATATGTATTTGTTTTGTAATACAGGAGGAATACGTGGAACCGACCACGAGCGCGGGCAACCAAGGTCGGGGCAAAGACATATCGACTATCATCGAAGCTGCCGAGGAGGAAAAGATGAAGGCGGAACGAGAAGCCGTCCAACAGGTTACTTGCTTTACTATTCAACTTGGAAGTCAGCATTAACTGTCAAAAGATGAATGGAATGACTTGTGGAGAAGTGACATAACTAGGACATAATTTATACGAAAAGCGAAATTCAGAAGGTGAAAGTTAAGGTGAACGTCGAATGTAAAGGAAAATTCAAAAGGCGTCATGTCATGTTTTTTTTTTTGAGCTTGCTTTTGCCCACTAACCCGCCATTAAGAGACGAAGACGAGGCCTAGGATGGAACACGCAAGGAACCTATGTGAAAGTCGTTCAGTAAAAACAGTCGAAAGTCAAAGTCATTTTACATAAGCTTTGCTTCTGTCTTATGTCCCGCAGTAGCACTGAGAATTTTTATACTAATACATATAATCATGGATAATACGTCATCACGTTCTTTCTTCTAGTTCTAGTATAATAGTCAATGTAAATATTTTAGGGTAAACCGGTTGAAATGAAGAAATTAAAGAAAAAGCAGCGACGGAAACCGAGGAAACTGAACTCGCTGGACGTGCCCTCAGAGGACGACGACGAGACTGATGAAGACTTCAAAGATACTGGGTAACTAGTGGTTTTATATTGTTACACACATACTGTTTTGAAAGCTTGATTCTGAGCTAGGTATAATCTTGAAAAAAAAAATATTCAATTTTATAAACTATGGTGGTAATTTCAGTACCTTTAAGCTAAGCATCCACTAGAGATGTGCTAAGCTGCGTTGCGAGGAATGTGTTTTTTAAGCACCAATAGAATCACTTCATTTACATAGTCTCGCACCGCGCAGCTCTGGTGGATATTGGCTTAGCGGAGCGACGTTTTTGTACATACAAAACAAGCGAGAAATATGTGCGAGGGATGTAAGCGAAGAATGTTTGTCAACAGATGGTGTTTGGTAAAAAAAAATACGAAAAAAAGTCACAGTGGTGCATCCACTTTTTTTCGTAATTTTTTTAATTATTATAATAAAAGTAATATTTATCGTCGTGTTTTTTTTAAGCCTTAAACCCCGCCGGTCTATTGCGTATCTTTGGTGGTAATCGTAACGAACACCATTAATTATTTCATCCTCTCTGCCCCTGGTCAAATAGCGTCGCGTCAAGGCGTTCTAGCGCCGTACTTTGACGCCTATTAGATCCATTAGACCGGGCTTTAAGACTGTCATAAAATGATTTAATTACTAGTTATTTTCCGTGGTTTTGCCCTTATTCGGTTGTGCAATGTAGTGTTGTGTTTGCAGGATTTTGTCGTCGTCGGAGGAGATATCGACGTCGAACGAACGCGACAGCTCATGCGAGTCGCGCTCGTCGGACTCGCTGCCCATACGACGCCTCTCAAGACCTGAAAATAGAGGTACACTACACTACACTACACAGGGTGTTTTTTTGGTCGGCGACAAGCGACCCAGGGGCGGCAGTACAAAAAATGCATTTTCCAAAAATGCCCTTAATTCCATTAAATACTGTAAATACAGTGATAAATACCTTATTCAATTTGAACTAAAATTACAGCAACGTGTGGTTACGAGGCACGTGCGCAGACTAGAGCCAGGCGCAAACCGCCATCGCACCATCCATTTACTCCTTCGCACTGCCGTTGAGTATTACGTCTACACTTTAACTTATTAGATGATTTTCCATTTTTTTTTAAATTTTTATTATTATTAAAAAATAGTTTTTTTTTTTTTTTTTAGCACCAGTATCATTTTTATTATCGACCCTGAGTCGCTCGTCGATGACCAAAACAACGACCTGTATACTATACTATACTATGTGCGCCCCGAGGCTTCACCCGCAATGTTGTCATACATAATGTACAGCATGGTCTATATCGACTTCGAACGAGCGCGACAGCTCGAGCGATATTATTTATTATATTTATGACAAAATTAAGAGCTAAAACATAGTTTACTACGTGCCTCCACATCGTATCTGACGATGGTCTTCTGCTCCATCATCAGACCCTCAGCAGTTCATATACAGAGACAATAACAAAAAAATATTTCAGCGCCCTCTGGCGAGTTCACACCATAACACATATCTAAGAACCATCGAATCGAAATTCGTATCTAAATCTGTCAAATCAACAAAAAACAATACGTTCTCCGTTCAAAAATACTAAATACCAAAATGAAATGCTAAAATGCTGGCCACAAATTTCTTCAGTTTGCCAATATTGGTTCAAATGCTGGCACCAATAGTTATCGGTGAAATATATCAATGTTATATTTGGTTGCAGATCGTCCAAATATGGCGGAATCTTCGCCGGAAGTGAAGAAAAAGAAAGGAGTGTTCGAAGACAGTTCGAGTGAGTCGGCCGGCGCCAAGGAGTGGAACGATAAGGCCAAGTTAGTTGCCTCGTTTTATAGTGACTACTAGCTGTCTTGCGCGGTTTCACCCGCGTTCCCGTGATAAAAAGTAGCCTATAATACTCGGGGATAATGTAGCTTCCTATCAGTGAAAGAATTTTTCGAATCCGACTGGTACTTCCAGAGATTAGCCCGTTTAAACAAACAAACAACTCTTCCGCTTTATTATAGTATAAGTATAGATAAGTATTAACTAGCTGCCCGGCGCAACTTTGTTCGCGTGGTGCTACCCTACCCTATCAAAACCATCCAGGGAATTAATTCTACTATACGTGTGTATGTTACTGAACTCCTCCTAAACGGCTGGACCGATTTGAATGTTTTTTTTTTGTATGATGGCGCTGCAGTCGATAATATAACCTAGATATTGACTGCAGTGCCATCTGCCCGGCTAATTTGTGAATCTAAACCATCCAGGGCGCCACCTAAACGCATACAAAAAAATTCAATCCAAGGAACTGGCTCTCAAGTGCATGTGTCGGAACACACCGATAGGTGCTTGGCAGATTTTCAACTTGAGGGTGGTAGCCAGCTGGTTTCCTCACGATGCTTTCCTTCACCGTAAGCTTTACGGTTTAGAACCCGGGACCTTCGTTTCGGCATCCGACGTGATTATCACTGAACTATCATCGCCTTATTTCTATCTTGTAGTGTATGTCTCCTCGCGTTGCGTCTCCATGTGAACCGACTAAATACAATAAAGACTACCCTCCAATTTGAAAAAAAAAAACAATCCTTAACCGACGTCAAAAAAGGAGGAGGATCTCAATTAGGTTGTATAACACCGTCATTTATTAACCGATTTGGAAAACACTTCCCGTTTGATCTCATTGTCATCAGGTCAGGATTTGATTACTTTTTAGTGTACTTTGAAGTTTCAGTTATTTGTAAAACAGTTTTCGAAATTCCTTTTGGCAGAACAAAACAGAAGTCATCGAAGCACTCTCACAAGTCGCACAGGGCCCACAAGTCGCACAGGGCCCACAAGAGGTCTAAGTCCAAGGGGCACAAGTCCCGCAAGCCGGCCGGCGGCGACCACTCGGCGGGCCGCGTGCGCGTCACGTACGGCGGCCTCAGCGACGGCGACGACGACGATGACTACTGCTCGCCCAAACACCGCACCAGGCAGAAGAAAATCAACTATACGGAGATGCCTAACACTGAGTCGGAGGATGTTAGTTTATTGCATTTTTTCATATTTTACTAGCTGCCCAGCGCAACTTCGTTCGCGTGGTGCTACCCTACCCTACCTGGATACCGACTGCAGCGCCACCTGCCGGGCTGATTTGTGAATCTAAACCATCCAGGGCGCCACCCAAGCGCATACAAAAAAAAATAATTCAAATCGGTCCAGCCGTTTAGGAGGAGTTCAGTGACATACACACGTGCAGAAGAATATGCAGGGCCGTCATGGTTTATGCAGGGGCCCACGGTGTGTGGGCCTTTTAAGAAAGTAAAAACTGACTCGTACCCGGAACCTTGTAGTCGGAACTTTCAAACAAACTATTTTATTATACAATTAAGTTTAAACTTATGTTTTTAATAATTTAATTTATTCCTGATCCTTCTGGACACTTTCTTTTTTTTTTTTTATATGTTGGCGTCACACGGCTTGTGTATTTTGCCATTTTCCAGTTATATTATAAGTTCTAGTCACAATAAATCACTTTCACATAGTCCTCAATCAGTCACTAGTCCATAAAAGTCATGTTTTAGTTACAATGGTGGTTGTACTAAAACTTTACACGGACTTCTTGAGACAACTTGTAAAGTCACGATACACATGATTCATTTCATTTCAGTTCACTGGTGCACATGGATTGATCTTTATTGGATAAAATACCACCGAAAATATGCAATAAAACCCAAAATACATGAATTTATGAAAATAAAAACGAAAACGTAAACTGCAAGTTCCCGCCAAAAAGTCCCTTCTGAACACAAAGAGTTAGCCCTATTTCCAAAAAGATTTGCCTGTATATATAAGAAAATAGAAAAGATGCTGTCCATGCATTTTTTTTTATAAAATAACTTTTTTACGATGTAGTCGGTAAACAAGTGTACGGCCCGCCTGATGGTAAGCGGTTACCGTAGCCATATGGACGCTTGCAACACCTAGCCTAGGGCATCATGTAAGGTACTTCCCCAGTCGAGCTGACATAAAAAAAAAACTAATTAAAAACAACCTCACAACAGGAAATTCACAAATCAAGCGGCAAACACATGCCGGACAGTTCGGACGAGTTCAAAGTGGAGGACTCGGAAGTGACTTCGGACTCGGACTCGGACCGAGCTCGCCGCAAGAAGGCCGAGGAGGAGAATAATGAGGAACGCAAGAAGGCCCTCTGTGACCTCATCAAGAAAACAGCCGTGGTGCCCCTTGAGAAGCTACCTGATGATGTCACTAAAGCTAAGACTGAGGAGCTGCAGGCGCATCTTGGTGAGTACCAGTATTTATTTGCTCCAAAAAATCCAGTTCTTAATGTGAACTGGGGAAAAAATGTGTAACGAAGAATGTCGAATTTTAGTCATTTTATATTAGTGTCGCTTCTGTCGGAACCTAGATTTTAGTTATTTTTTTACTTAATTTATTTGTCCCATTTTATCCTAGTTTTTAAAGTCATTCAGAGAGATAATGTTTCTATTTAAAAATATAATAATATAAAATAAATATAGGGCCATGAATCACTCGCGTCGCTCAGGATTCTAACACTTTTCAAACATTCAAAATCATTTATTCAAATAGACCTTCACAGGCACTTATGAAAAGTCTGACTCTAATACTCTAATACCGGCTCGGAAGGTTGCATTTGCTGAGAAGAGCTGGCAATAAATTATATAATAATATTAGACGTTAGAATCCTGCCCCCCTAAAAAGGAAGCTAAAGCAATATTGCTAACGTAATTCATTTTTTCGAATTCTCGGCAGATCAGAATTCATCAATTCCGAATCTTTTATTGAATTGAATTGTATATAATGAGTGACTAGTATACCAAAAAATATTGAAATTACTTAGGATCTGCCGAGAATTCGAAAAAATGAATTGCGTTAGCAATATTGCTTTAGCTTCCTTTTTAGCCCCCCTTCACTTGCTCGTGATTCATGTATGGCCCTCGCTTGAAATTTGTCTTTTATTCACGAATTGCATAATATAATTGTATTGTGTATAGATGCGCAAGCAGCGGACGCGCAAGCGATGATCTCACGAACACCGCGCGGCCGCGGCAGGGGCGGTCGCGGGACGAGGTTAGTTTTACTGATATAACGTATCGGAAAGGGTATATATCCATAAAAGTACACGACTTCTTTGGTACAGGGGCTCTACCGCGTAACTTTGGTGGTAATCGTAACGAACACCATTAATAAATTTCATCCAATCAGGGCCCGCGAATGGTCATCGTCGCGTCACATCGCGTGCGCGTCATTGGATGAAATAATTAATGGTGTTCGTTACGATTACCACCAAAGATACAAAATAGCCCGGCATATCGTGAAAGAGATAATTGAACTGTTGAACAAATAATTGCACTATTTTACAAAAACCTTAAACCGACTTCAAAGTACACTATAAAGTAATCAATTCCTGATCTGATGACAATGGGACCAAACGAGAAGTGTACCCTTTCAAATAAAAAAAGATTTTTCCAAATCGGTTAATAAATGACGGAGTTATGAGGTAACAAACATAAAAAAATAAAAACATACAACGGAAACACAAACCTTCTCCTTTTTTTGAAGTCGGTTTAAATTTTTAAAATAATATGAGCAAAAGACGTGAAATAATTATGATTGTCACATGTATTATCATTTTACGTTTTTTGATGACGTGATGCATTGATTATGATTTTAATTCAATCAATATTGAAGTAAAAATTTTGTATGAATTGTTGAGTAATTTATTTTGAGCTGAAACTTTTTATATAGAGTCTGTACCTGATGTAGTTTTCACCCCTTTTGGATAGACCCTTTCCGTTATATAAATAAATAAAAAATAATACTCCTACGTCCTACTGACCTATGATATTTTCAGAGAAAATGTATTACTTTTCCAGCATGAAAGTCCTTTATTTTTTAACACATTGTTTAATGGTGACCGTTATGTGTTTGGCGACAGATTTACAACTTCAGGGTGGTAGGCAGCCAGGTGGGTACTACAAAGTACCCGACTACCGTGCTATCGTTTTCTCACGATGTTTTTCTTCACCGAAAGCACACAGTGAGTGATTACTTTGTCAAGGTTTTTTTCAAGTTGATGGTTTATTATAATGGTGTCGATTCTGTTGTATATAGCACTAAACTAATTTTAGTCACATCACATCTCTTTCCCACGAACATTATTGAAAAAGGATATTGGTGCCGATTCTGTTGTAAATCGCACTAAACTAATTTTAGTCACGTCACATCTCTTTCTTACAAGCTTTATTGAAAAAGGATAGAACATATTTAAAGCTGTCAAATTAATCGTTGCCGTCAACATTTGCGGGTATTTAGACGTAACCGCGATAGATGGCGACTAAAGGGGTACGAACTTTTTTGTATGGGAGCTGGCATAGCCACCCGCCGCCATTTTGTTTTTTTTTCAATGTGGCGGCGCACTGTGTAAGTGGTATATTTGGGTAGAGGTCACTTATACAAACAAAAAATGTTAAGCAATATGGTGACCTAAAGTGTCACGTTTCCGAGATATTTGGAGGTAAAGATCGCCATATGAGAATAACGATAATCATTAAAATTGAACTTATTACGTGTTTATATGCATTAGATTGTATTCAAATAATAGTTCCCAGGTTGATTTAACTTTTTATTAGAATATAGCAAAACAAATAGCACGAAAAAACAATATTCATTAATTGGTTACCTACTAAACCGCATCGCTATATTCGCAATGAAACACAATGTTGTCAAGTAGCTCGGATCGTAGTGGTTAACTTGTTTTCCATGTCTCCGTTATTAAACAAAAATGACAATACTTGTCTTAAAATATAATGTTACCGAGATTTTGGAATATCGATTTATAAATAATATGAGAAGAATGACAATAGTTTCAAGTTGATTAAGTACAATTTATGTTATTGTTTTTAAGCAATAAACTGTGGTCAACTAATTATTGCATCACGGTTTTAAAAATAAAATAATACACATAATATAAACAAGCCGTGACCTGAAACTTGTAAATAAAAGGATTTTTTTAAACTACTTAGGTAGCAAACAAACATGTATACGGCATGCCTAAGCGGTAAGCGCTTACCGTAGCCTATGGACGCTTGCAACACCAGGGGTATCACTCGCGCTTTGCCGATCCTACAGAAATATCTTCACACCTTTTTAAGGAACCCCACGCTCCGTTGGGAAAACCACGGCGGGAGCTCATTACATAGTCTAAGCGTCCGCGGAAGAAAGCTCCTTTCAGACCGCATAGTTCGAAACTATTTTGGTTCCAATGTGTGAGGATGGACTCCCCGTCAATGGCGAGACTTGCGATGGTAGAAGGTAGCCGTAGCAATTCTACAGAACACTGTCCGTTGTACAAGCGGTAAAACACACATAAGGAGGCAAAATCTCTCCTCAGATTGAGGGGCCCTAAGCCGCTTGTGAGCTGGGGACCGTCGACAATTCTAATAGCACGTCGCTGAACCGAGTCTCAAGGCCCAAACTGGTATCCAGGAAAGAGCAGTACTCCATATAAGGCCGGACTTGCGACTTGTATAGTTGCAGCCTTTGCCTCGATGTTAAGTACTGCGTCGCTCTGTTGAGCACTTCCAGTTTTTAGGAAGCTAGCTTAACCTTGTCTTCTAGACGGCCTATTGACGTCGTTAGAAATGTCGATGCCGAGAATCCCGATGCTTTAACTGATGTTCGTGTTCTGGAATTGTGAAGTCACAGCAAATTGGGTTTTCTTAGCGGTGAACGACTTGACTCTTAGTGGGGTTGAAATGGGTTTAGTCGACCGTAATCAGAGACACTAGTTAGTGTGCTCTCGATTTCAGAATATTTGCAATGAGCGTCCTCTGTACAATGAATGCCGTCAATAGACAGCATTTCATTGATATGCAGCAGGAACAGTGTTTGGGACAGTACAGACCCTTGCGGGACGCCAGCATTTATGTCTCTCAGCTCGTATGCATCTGCTGGACAAAAAATTGGCGACCCATTTGCATAGTCCCTCGGGAAACCCATATGCTGGTAACTTCGTTAGAAGACCCCAGTGAAAGACCCGATCGAACGCCTTCGCCACATTGACTCTCGATGGCGAGTGACCACTCGGCTGGTGACCTTCTAGTGTATACATAGACACATCAAATAGCCATATTGTTGGTCACTCAACAAATCGTGATCCTCTAGGTATCTCAAGAGCTGCGTGTTGATCACTCGCTCCATGCCATTGGAGAAAATGGGAGGTGATGGCAATAGGCCTGTAATTCATCGGGTCTGATCTATCGCCCTTTTTGGGCATTGTGTGCACGTGAGCAGTCTTCGAGGAAGACGGGACTTTCATTTAGGTAGAAGTTTTATTAGGTCGGGTCGGGCCGGCCGCGGGACTGGGTTTTTTTATGTATTTTCAACACACTGGCTCGTAAAATAACATTTATTGCACCGCTTTTAGTATCTTAATGCAGCTTATTACCCATTTGTGCTTTTTACTTTACATTACTGTACAGTTTTATGAAGGTATAATCCCGATTATGATATGTTTGTACCTCACTGCAAGTGATATGTGTAGACCAAGCATTCTTAATTTAAACGGGTAAAATAGTTTGACAGCTCACCGCTGTCAAAAAAAAATCCTTGCGTGCCATATTTGTAAACGTTCTCATTGTGTTGATTTGATTATTATCAAAAAATCTACTTAAAAAAATACATGTCTGTTTTTTTCCTCGCAAGTGTGTTGAAAAACGTCGTATGACACGCGTGTGCATTGATTATTACACTCTCGGCTCACTTATTGCTTTCGCCTACGGCTCACGCGCTTAATACGCCTCGAGTATTAATAACCAACTTTGCACACATGTATCATAATGTACTATTACGTCGCTATTGCAATTTTGGCGCCCAGGGAGCATTACTTAGCGATTTTTAGTTCCAATTAACTTGGTAACATGAGATTTTAGAACAAGTATTGTCATTTTTGTTTGCATAATAATGACAAGATGGAAAACAAGTCACGATCCAAGCTACTTTGACAACATTGTGGTTCATAGCGAATATTACGATGCTGTTTAGTAGGTATGTAATTAAAAATATTGCTTTTCGTGCTCCTAGTTAAACTCTCTACTAAAAAATTGATAAATCAACCTGGGAACTATTATTTGAATACAATCGAATGCATATAAACACGTAATAAGTTAATTTTTAATGATCGTCGTAATTCTCATATGGCGATCTTTACCTCCAAATATCTCGGAAACGTGACACTTTAGGCCACCATATTGATTAACATTTTTTGTTTGTATAAGTGTCCTCTACCCATATATACCAGTTTCATCGTGCGCCGCGACATTGCAAAAAAACTAAAATGGCGGCGGCTACCTATGCCACAAAGGTTCTAACCCCTTTATATTGAAAACAAGCATTGGACTAATTTGACAGGACTAAAATTCTTACATGCTTTTCTTATGTTCTTTGTTAGAAAGAGACGTAGTGAGATTAAAATGAGGTTAGTTGTAAACAACAGAATCAGGGGCAATATTTGTTTTGTGTTACAGAGGTCCTCGAGGTCGCAGGTCTGCGGGTGGTGGTGCGGGAGGAGGTGCGGGAGGAGGTGCGGGAGGTGCGGGTGCGGGTAGTGTTGCGGGTGCGGACGCGCCGCCCGTCGACGACGCGCTCGCTAAGCTCGTCGGAGTCAAGATTAAAGGTTACCTTTACATATACATTCACTTATACGAGTCTACTGGTCGCGCAATACTTTTTTTTTTCTTCAATGGCGTCACGCGGCTTGTGTATTTTGCCAATTTCCAGTAATATTATAAGTTCTAGTCACAATAAATTACTTTCATATAGTCCTCAGTCAGTTACCGTCCATAATAGCATGGACGAATAGATAAGGACGAGCAAGCCCATACAAAAAAGCGTAGCACCGTTGCTTAGTTCTCGTAGGCTATGTAGATGTCACTACGGGTAGTGAATCCACGATTTTTAAACGATTTAAAAGTGAAAACGCATTCTGAAGAAAACCTTATCATTGAATCTCATTTGCGATCTTAATAACGCAAAGACAACCGTTAGATGGCGTTGTAATATTAGACAGTACGTATATAGTAGATAGTAGTAATTAGAAAATAAATACAAAATAATAATGCTAATAATCAAAAACTAATTATGTGTTAACATTAAAAAAAATACTATTATTTTAGTTAGACTTTCAATTGGTCCTAGCTTTTAAACGCTCAACGACTTGATGCGGTAGCCGAATTTGTAAGCTTGCGCAAGCGCCGGCAAGAGCTAACAGCGCGAACACGAAATAACCTAGGTAGGTAGGTATGTCTTCGAACGCAAAAATGATTTCATGTCAAAACTATTTTCAAATACCGTTATTGAACGAATTTCAAAAGAATATTGTTAATTTTAAATAGATTGTGTCTAAATCGTTTTTCTTTTATTAAGTATATCCATTATACATGAAAAAAAACGATAAAAACGAATACCTACACGGAGGATCGAACCTCGGACCTTTAAGTTTATAAAACTAAAAAGCAGTATTACAGATACCTATACATCTAAATAGATGATGCGAGCACAGACGCGAGTTAGGTAGGTACTTCGCGTGACAAAATCTGTGCAGAAATGGGCACAATGTTTTTCTTTTGAAACTGTTTCGCGCGGACAGGGAACTCGCATAAGGCTGCATGTCCACCAGAGATGAGGACCGGCGGCGCGTGGAGTCGCCAATGACCTGGGGTGTGACCTTGCTTCCCGCTCCGCCATCCAAACCCCTACCCTCGCACTAAAACAACGCACGCGCTTGCGTTGCTGTGGTTATTATAGCACGATAATGTAAGTAGGGTAAACAGGATAGTTATCGGCACTTAATCATCATACCTATCATTATATTATTTTTATGATATAAGAATGGAATAAAAGCTGCTACTTGTAGTCTAATTCAATTGCACAATTTTGGAGGCCGTATAATTCTAATCAATATGATTTATTTATTTATTTATTTTATCATCATGGAAACAACAGCACTTAAAATTAAAGGTACAGTTTGAAACATACTTTTAAAACATTGCCAATTACAGTTTCATTCTTTTTAAACTATACAAATAAGTTTTGATATAATAACGAAAAGCAAAAGTGAAAATAAACCAAACCTACACGCATATATGATAGGAGCACCTACACGCTACATAAGGACACGTAAGACCCGGTGGATTGAGAGAGTAAAAAAAAATACAGGATAATTTCCGACTCATCAATATCGACCATGGTGGCAACAGAATTATAAATTATTTCTATACCTATGAATGTTTTTATCAACATTTCTTTGATAGCAGCGGCTGTGTCGGTTTTGGGAGTCCAAATGGCTCTCTCGCATAACCACTCCATGGTTTATGTTTAATATTTTTAACATCAATATAAATTGTATCTGTAAGTTCCGCATAACTCATCTGGTATTTGAATCAGCCCATCTATTTTTGGAAAGTTTCCGTTTCCGATTCGAAAAAGAATATCTGAAAATTTACCGGCAGAAACATACATGCATTGATTGTTCGATCAGCCGTTAGGGGTCTATGTATGTGGAGGTAAATTATTTTTTTATTTCCCGAACTGTTGAAAAAGCGGTGTAGTATCGTTTTTTGTGTGGTGTCGTGGTCGGGATTATTTGTCTTAAATTACGCTATGAGATCTATCCACAAGTTCCTCAACCATTTCCTGACCACTGAGATATTTGCTCGTGGCAGACAGATAGACAGACCGAAATACGGGCGGAGATCTTTCCATAAATTTCTCAATAATTTCCAGACAGCTAAGATATTTTTTTAATTTTTTTTTTTTTTTTTTTTTTTTTTTTTTTTTGGCGGGTAGGCAAGATATACGGTTGTCGTTATATTTCGGGTTAAAATTAAATTCTTTTAAAATTATTAAAAACTATAATAACTTATTTAAAACCTTACATTTATGTTTGTATAAGTGTTAGCACCGCCAGTAAAAGAAATCCATACGAAATCACAACAACTTTACTAACTTGCATATCACTACACTATGGAGTCTCTACAACAGTCCATGGACACAATGGCACAGTTGTTTAAAACACAAATGGACAATTTTCACGCCGATCTCAAAAAAAAGGAAGGTCCAGCCCCTGTTACAACCTCATCGCTGTCTGCTGAGTTTGGAGCTTTTCGCAGCTTTGTAATCAAGGCTCTGGATACTCTTCAAACACAATTGTCTCTTCTGGCGAAGGAGCAGGACCGTTTGGAGATGAGAGGACGGCGTAAAATTCTCCTCTTCCACGGTGTGAAGGAGCAAACCAGTGAGAATGTTCTGGAGGTATTACTCAAGGTAGTTACTGGTGATATTAAGCTTCCCAATTTCAGCAGCATGGACATAAGTAGATGTCATCGGATGGGACAACCTACTGACAAGTCGAGGCCTATTCTATTAAAACTTAAAGATGGCTCAGTGCGGGACAAGCTGTGGGTCAGCAAGACCTCTCTTAAAGGCACTGGCATCACTATGTCCGAGTTCCTCACGCGTGAGCGTCATGTCGCATTTATGGAGGCACGGCAGTCTTTCGGCATATCAAAATGCTGGACAAGAGATGGCTGGATACTCATAATTGGGCCAGATGGAAAGAGGCACAAGATTTCTTCAGTCTCTGAGCTGCGCAGTATACAGAGTTCACAGGGCCAGAGTGCATCAGCCAGCGTGTCAGAGGAGAGTCCTGCATCTGCTGTGACTAAGACTACGACCTCAAAGATGAAGAGGACGACGAGGAAGTAGTTTCTATGCTGTCTTTTGTTTTATATTAATTAGGTAGGTACTTTCGTGTTCAGTCTTATAATTTTGATTCAAATAGTAGGTGGGTAATTTTAAATTACCTATCACTTGATGTGGCACCATAGTAACACAAGGTACCTTCTTACTTTAACTTTATTTATAAATTTTTTACCTTTATTTTAAAATTGCATTAGTATAAATACTACCTAACCTACAAAACAAGCCATTTTAATGTGACATCTGACATTACTGACAGCTCAGATGTTATGTTGTCAGTAATATTAATTCTTTTCATTGTTGCCATTGTTCATAAACTTTCTTTCTTTGTAACGTTCCATTCTACTCTTTTTGTTGTTATAATTTTTCGAACTCTTACATTCTGCTGGCGGGTATACTAGAAATATTGTTTTAGTTGTTTTTTTTTTTTATTTGGTCTTTATTAATATTATTATTGTTATATATTTATTTATTTTATACTATAAATATTTATTAACTATTTAAATGTCTGACCTTGAAGATGATAGCAACTTATTTCTCTCATTATCTGTCTCCTCTAATAATCTCAGCAGCAATGACAGCTTTCACTCTATTCCTCCTTCTTTGTGTGATACCCTAGACAGTCACTTCGAAGATGTTCCTAAAAACTTCAACGTAGTCCACATTAACGCCCAAAGTATTCCGGCTCACTATCCTGATCTGCTGACATCTTTTACGAACAAAAATATACATGCCATTCTTGTGTCGGAATCCTGGCTAAAACCCTGCTTACCTTCTACCTCTTACTCCTTGCCCGGCTTTCATTTAATACGCAACGATCGTGTCGGTAGAGGAGGAGGTGGGGTAGCCATTTATCTTCGAGAACATATTCCTTTTACTATTGTCAACATGTCCACTCAAAGTTCATCTCTAAGCGGAGCAGAATACATCTTTATTGAAGTTGAATTAACCGGTGTAAAAACTCTTTTAGGTGTTCTATACAGCCCTTCCCTTCTTGTTAATTATTTCTCTAGTTTGGAAACGATTTTAGAAAATCTTGTTCCTTTATACAGCCACACCATTTTGATGGGTGACTTCAATACTTGTTTACTGAAACATGATAATCGTTCAGCTCTGCTGAAATCAATCACAGAGGCGTGCAACCTTAGTATTCTTCCTCTAAATCCTACACACTTTTTTCCTCATTGTGATCCTTCACTTCTTGACCTTATTATTGTCTCCTCTATTGACCATGTTGCTAAACATGGGCAATGTACCGCTGATGCTTTTTCCTTTCATGATCTTGTTTTTCTTTCCTATAAAATACGTCCTCCTAAGCATAAATCGAGGATTTTACTACAGCGCAATTTTAGTGACATGGATGTGAACCACCTTCGAGATGACGCGCAAAATATTGATTGGTCTGTTATTCAAATCGCACCAACAGTTGACGAACAGGTTAGTATATTTAACTCGCTCCTTACTCAATTATATGATATACATGCTCCTGTTCGTCCAGTTCGAGTTAAGCATCTTCCTGCTCCCTGGCTCACAGATGAGATCAGGTCTCTACAAACTAAAAAGAACACGGCCAAATTAAAGTACAAACTTAACTCTGACAAATATCGTGAGAAATACAGACAGACTCGGAATCACTGCAATATGGTGTGTAGAGATACACAACGACGCCATATTCACAAATCTGTAGAGAACGGGGACCCAGCTAAAGTCTGGAGATTTCTTAAGACACTGGGAATTGGAAAATCCAATAAAACCACAATTTCTAATGCTGTAAACTTAGACCAACTTAATCAACATTTTTGTTCTTCATCAGTTGTTAATAATGCAACCAAATTTAGTACTTTAAACGATCTTAATTCATCCAAGTCTCCCAACACTTCCTCTTTTTGTTTTAATCAATTCACTGATTGTGATGTTAAGAGGCACATTCTGTCCATTGCTTCCAATGCTGTCGGTGGGGACAACATCAGCCGGAAGATGATTCTTCCTCTCATTGACATTCTTACTCCTGTTTTGACTTTTATTTTCAATTATTCAATCTCTACTAGTTTCTTTCCGTCTCTTTGGAAAGAAGCGTTTATAGTTCCTCTTCCAAAAAAAAGCAATCCCTCTTCTTTTTCGGAATATCGCCCAATAGCAATATTGCCTTTTTTATCTAAAACTCTTGAACGTCTTGTACACCAACAGCTTAGTTCTTTTCTCTCCAGTAATAATTTACACAATCCTTTCCAGTCTGGTTTCCGTCCTGGGCATAGTACCGTGACATCGCTTGTCAAAATTACAGATGATATTCGCTCTGGGATGGAGAACAGACAACTTACAGTTCTAACACTATTGGATTTTAGCAATGCATTCAACACAGTTGATTTTGATATCTTACTTGCTATACTGTGCTCTCTTAACATATCTCCAACGGTAATTGACTGGTTTCGTAGTTACTTGTATGGACGCCGGCAACGTATTCGCGTTGATGAGACATTGTCCTCATGGTGTGATACAAACGCCGGCGTTCCTCAAGGTGGCGTCCTTTCTCCTCTTCTGTTTTCTATTTTCATTTCATCTATAACTGATAAAATTACTTCTTTTTACCACCTTTATGCAGATGACCTCCAACTATACAGACAATCCTCTTTAAGTGACCTTCCTCATGCCATTAATTTAACGACTATAGATCTTGCCGCAATATCTGATTGGAGCTTGCGTTTTGGGCTTCAAGTTAATCCAGCAAAGACAAAGGCTATCATTATTGGTAGTAAAACTTTAATATCTCGAGTAAAGTGGGACCAACTGCCCCAATTAACATTTAACGGTGTCGCTATACCATACAGCGAAGTTGTAAAAAACCTTGGTATCCAGATTGACCGAACCTTATCTTGGGCTCCGCAAATAGCGGAAGTGAGCAGGAGGGTATTTGCCGCCGCTGGATCCCTTAGACGATTGAGAAATTTCCTACCTATGGACACTAAAATTGCGCTCTCACAGTCTTTACTCTTACCGCATCTCGATTATGCTGATGTCAGCTACCTTGACCTGACAGAGGAGCAGTTGAATAAACTTGAGCGTCTCCAAAATTTTTGCATACGGTTCATTTTTGGCTTGCGCAAATATGACCACGTCTCCCAGTTTCGTGCTCAGCTCAAGTGGCTCCCTATTCGCCTTCGCCGGAATACTCACATACTTTCACTTCTTTATACCATCCTATTTAATCCGAAATCCCCTCCCTATCTTAAGGAACACTTCGAATACTATAGCTCCCAACATCACTCCCTTCGTACTTCTCTCGAACTTTGCCTCAAAACTCCTTTGCATACTTCCCAGTTCTTTAGTAAATCTTTCTCTGTTCAAGCTGTTCGTCTTTGGAACGCCTTACCTCAGTCCGTCAGACAAGCTCAGACTATTGAATCTTTCAAATCTCAGTTATTCTCCTACTATCACTCTCTTTAATTCCTTCTTATTTTCCTTTAGTTACTGTTATTATGTAATAGTAGTATTTAGTTTATTTACATATTTACTTTTATTTATTTTATGTATGTAAGTATTAGAATATAGCTTTAATATATCTCGAAGTATTGTAGTATTTGTGTATATATAGTATTAGTTTATTTCGTATATATTGTATTATTTGTAGGTAGACGCTCAACCTGCCACCTTTAAATTTCTTTCCTGTACCCAAAGGTTGCCTGGAAGAGATCGCTTAAGCGATAAGGCCGCCTACATTGTATAACTTCCCTAATGTGTATTACTTTTGTTATTTTTTAATATGTCAGTATATACAATAAAGAATATTTCATTCATTCATTCATTCATATTTCTTAAGACCTGTCAGTCTGAGGAGAGACTTTAGCTCCTTATGTGTGTTCTACCGCTTGTACAAAGTACAGTTAATAATTTACTGAAAATTCTTATAGGTGATGTAACTGCCTTTCAAATGAATCCTTTTCAGTATCTTTACGGCATTTAGAGGCAAAGCAATCGCATTTTTTCTGCACAGCTATCTAAATAAAAATAAGAAAATTAAAATTGCGGCCATTCCAACAGGAGAGGGTATGGACATTATTTGAAGATGGTTTTGTCGATACATTTTGTTGTATTACACTACACGCCATTAAAATATCGTTATTCCGAGACCAAACACAGTATATACATTTGTCCAACATGTATAGTTGGACCGCGGTACCCAGGCACGACGACCCAGCCTGGCGTAAGATTTTCCCTTTTTAATGAAGATGTCATTTTTAACCTTGCACATCCATATTGGTGATCCCGACGTATTGGATGGGAAAATTCACAACCCTCCAATCACAGAACATGCAGTAGCACTTCTGAGCAGCTACCAAGCTCATCACTCCCCACCGACAAGCAGTCACACAGCAATCCAGCTTCGCCTTAACCAGTTCCAACGCAGCCGATTCACTGTGCTTCCTGGTCCTGCAAGGCACACATCTGCGACAGCACTCATCGCCCGCACTGTCCACCGCAGCATACGTCTGCATCTCTTCGACTGGCTCACCCTCGCCGGAGTGGCAGTCTCGGCACTACGTGGACTCCCATGGCTCAACCCGTCACAGCACCGACGCAACAGAATACTGCTCAGCCTCGACATGCTACAGACTTCCTAGAAGCACAGGCACTTGCAAGCTATACACAATGACGCAACAATAGACCGACCTCTGGTCTAGGAAGGGAGTAATGTATAGGGAATGAAAACCGGTTTCACCGAAAATCGAAAAACCGGTTATTCGGTACGGTTTTGACCAACAAGAAAAACCGGTTTCACATAACACCAAAACCGGGTTTTCGATTTTTTTCGGTTTTTCTTTCAATGTTTGGAAAAACTAAAAAAGGAAGATTTGCCGCCGTTTTTTAAACTGAGTGCAATGCAGTGAGTATTTTTGTGATGATGTGTAGTTTACTGAGCTGGTAAGAAAATAACTTAAAATAATGATTGTTTTTATGATAGATATAAAACATGTAAAACTTTTTTTTACAATACTTAGGTAGCAAACAAGCGTACGGCCCGCCTGATGATAACCAGTTACTCTAGCCTATAGATTCTTGCAACATAACGGTTATCACTCGCACGTTACCAACCCTCAACCTTTTTGAAGCGGGGAGCTCATTCCACAGCCTGAGCATCCACGATAGGAAGCTTCTTTGAAACCGCACAGTATGAGAACATTTTGGTTCCAACGTGTGAGGATGGACTCCCCATCGGTGACTACGATGGATCAAGGTAACTGGGCATCAGGTCAATCAATTCTTCAGAACACTGTTGGAAAAGCGGTTGAACACACATAAGAAGGCAGTCTCTCCTCAGAATAAGGGGCTTTAAAACACTTGTGAGCTCGGGATCATCGACAATTCTAACGGCACGTCGCTGAACTGAGTCTAAATACCCAAGCTGGTATCCAGGTGCCCACAGAAGACAGCATTACTTCATTTGGGCCAGACTTGCGACTTATATAGTTGCAGTCTTTGTCTCGATAAGAAGTACTGCTTCGCTCTATTAATCACACCGAGTTTTTTGGATATCTTGTAGATGACTTTGGAACAGAACGTCGCTACAAATATTAACGTGAAGGATCCCAATGCTTTTCGTGATGTTGAAGGACATGTTCTATAAATGAGGAGCCACAGCAAATGGACTTCTCTCAACGGTGAATGCAGGCTTGCGTGTGATTTAGTGGGGTTGAAATAGACTAGGTTTAGTCGACCCCAATCGGAGTCACTAGTTATTGTACTCTCGATTTAAGACAAGTCCTTCGCGCCTTTTTAATTTCATCCCATGTAATTTCATCTGCATAGCAATGAATGCTGGCAATAGAGAGTATATTATTCACATGCTGGAGGAACAGTGTTGGGGGTAATTTAGAGCCTTTCGGGACGCCAGCATTAATGTCATGCTATCGGAGCAACTACTATCAACGAAGGCTCTTATGTATCTGCCAGACAGCAAGCAAGCAATCAGTCATGATTGGTGTTATTTTTTACCCGTCTGCAGGATAGCAAAAACTAGTATTTTTTTTATCTAATGAAATCATTCGTATAATAATAACCACGTTTTAGTGTACACGCAAGTTGCTGTGCCGCTACAATATGCCATGTATATTACGTGTGAAATTAATATTATAACTTACGAAACATAAACGAACCGTGTAGTCTATATAAACGAGTATCGGATCTACAGAGTTAAATAAACGATTTTTTTCATAAATTTTATGAAAAAGAGATGGATTGAGTGTGTGAAAGCCAATAACGGATAGAAGAAGCGTACATATTGCGCCGATCCCAAATTATAGGGAACGGGACAGGCAAATGGTGATGGTGTCTTTGATGTCTTTGAAGTTAATGAAGTGGGTATAAATACCCACTTCATTAACTTTAACTGACAATAATTCCTCAGATTGCGATTTTTAAATCTTAGGCACGGTTATTATCTATAATTCGAGCTATAGAAATAACTTGAAAAAAACGAGCGAACATTAAAAAAACCGGTTTAAAACCGGTTAACCGGTTTTTAAATCTCATAACCGAAATAAAAACCGGTTTTCATTTTGCCACGGTTTTGCATTCCCTAGTAATGTAGCAACCACCTACATAATGGAGTTCACACGTCGATAGATAGATGCAGCTCCAACATCCTGCATCGCGCTTACGAAGTTTTCTCGGCGATATGCATATATAATCATATCAACCTAGGGATGTCCACTGCTGAACATAGGCCTCCCTTCCATTAACTTCCACTTCGAACGGTTTTGGGCCACTTGCATCCAGCGGTGCCCAGCGATTTTGACCAGATCGTCGGTCCACCTGGTGGGAGGTCGTCCCGCTCGGCGCATTCCAGTACGTGGTCGCCATTCGAGAACCTTCATTCCCCATCGGCTATCGGTTCTTCGAGCCGTGGCCGGCCCATTGCCGCTTCAGCTTACTAACTCTACGAGCTATATCGGTAGTTTTCGTTCTCCCCTTATTCGGACCCTGTCACGTAGAGAGATTCTGAGCATAGCTCGTTCCATAGCGCGCTGAGTGACTCTGAGCTTATTTATTCGGCCAGCAGTAAAAGACCACGTCTCTGTTCCATATGTAATCACTGGTAACACGCACTTGAAGACCTTTGTCTTCAGACTCTGAGGTATTTTAGACGTGAAGATGTGCCGGAGCTTCCCGAACGCTGTCCAGCCAAGTTGGATTCTTCGATTGACCTCTTTGTCGAAGTTGGACCTACCTAGTTGGACAATTTATCTTAGGTAAACATACTCGTCTACAACTTCGAGAACAGTGCTCCCAACAATCATCGGCATTGGCGGAATATGAACATTAGACATAATTTTTGTCTTGTCCATATTTATTTTGAGGCCTACCTGTTGGGAACTCTGTTGAGATCATTGAGCATGATGTTCAAAGCTTCCAGCGATTCCGCCATTATGACTATAGCATTGGCAAATCGAAGGTGAGTGATGTGTTCGCCATTGAAGTTGATGCCATATCCCTTCCAGTCCAAGAGCTTGAATACATCCTCCATTACAGTGGTGAAGAGTTTCGGGTTTTTTTTTTTTATACCACTAAGGTGGCAAACAAGCATACGGCCCGCCTGATGGTAAGCAGTTACCGTAGCCTATTGATGCTTGCAACACCAGGGGCATCACTCGCGCGTTGCCGACCCTGAAGAAATCTCTTCACACCCTTTTTTAAGAACCCCATGCTGTACTCCAATGGGAAAAACACGGCGGGGAGTCTTACACCCTTCTGCAACTGGATTGGTACCGTACTCACCTCCTGGACTCAGATCGACATGGTGGCTTTGCTGTACAAACACTTCAACACTTCGATATAGCGATAGTCGATTTGGCATCGCTGTAGACTCTGTAACACCGCCCATGTCTCGACTGAATCGAAGGCTTTCTCATAGTCCACATACGCCAGGCATAATGGCCGATTATACTCCTCAGTCTTCTGTATAATCTGGCGGAGTGTATGTATGTGGTCTATGGTACTAAAGCCTTTACGGAAACCGGCTTGTTCGGCCGGCTGGAAGTCGTCAAACCTACGAGCGAGACGATTCGTAATGACTCTCAAAAACAGATTATAAACGTGGATTAGGAGGGATATCCTTAGAGCCTTATCGCCTTTCTTAAAGAAGAGCACCACCATGCTTCCACTCCATACCTTTGGCGTTGTACCTTCGTGTATGACGGAATAAAATAGCTTCTGAAGGACTACAAGTACCGGTTTACCACCCGCTTTCTAAAGCTCTGTTGTAATTCCGTCTTCACCCGCCGCCTTGTTGTTTTTAAGCTGTTTCAGAGCCATTCTAATCTCGTACAGGCTGACGTCCGGGATATCTTCGGTGTAATATCGGGTCAACTTGGCTCTTGCGTCACTGACCGGTAATGTATCTGGTTTCGGTGACGAGGTGTACAGCTGTCCATAGAACTTCTCGATCTCTGGCTTTGACGTAATGATGTTGCCGGTATCGGTCTTCAGCTTGGTCAGTTAGCTTTGACCAATAGTCCTGTTTTATTTCCTCTTCAATAAATGACTTATTAAAGAGGCGTATATCGTGTCACATTGCGTTTGAGATCTGTCTATTTAGCTGCCGATATTCGGCTGTATCAGCTGAAGACTGCAAACTCATTTCACGTGGTCGCTTCATGAATTTGAAAGTTTCATCTGAGAGTTTTCGGGTTCTATTCGTACGGCGGGTTATATGTTTTTAAATAATTGTGTATATGGATTTTATATCTGAAATAAATGTATTATTATTATTAAAGAATTTAGATCCTACCGCATGGACAGTTTCCACGAGCCTGTAGTTGGTATCGTCCGCTGTCAGGCAATCATCCAGGCATTGAAAGCGATTCTGAAGTTCGAGCTGAAAGCTTTCAGGGTCCTGGATATAGGCAGTTTGGAGTTGGAGCGTAGACTTTACCAGACATCTCCACCTGGATGTTCAGGTTCAGTGTGCCTCTTACTAATTGGTAGTCGCTGCCGGTCTTAACCCTGTTGATCACAGAAACAACACTGAAGATTTGCCACTTTGTCGTCAAGATAAAGTATATCCCGTTTTTGGTGGATCCATCGGGGCAGGTTCATTTCCTGTGTGACCGCTTTATGAAAAAGGAGTTCATCATAAAGAGTCCCTCCAACTCTATGAAGTCAGCCAACCGTTGGCTCCTAGGATTCCTCTGCCCAATTCCAAACTGCCCTCAGCTCATCGTCATTTCTTATGCCTAGCTTCGCGTTAAAGTCCCCCATCAATACCATATAGTGAGTTTTAGAAGCATGTATGGCTCGTGAGATATCATTGTATGACAATGTCTCTATCTCGTCATCTGGGTGTGATGAGGTCGAAGCATATACCTGGATGACCTTCAGCGAATACCGTTTGGTAATACTGAGTATCAGGTATGCGACTCTCGGTGAGACACTCTCTATCCTCACTATATTTTTGATGAGGGGCTTGCGGACATTAAACCCGACACAACCCTGTGACAGACAGGTGATCACCCTCCCGGTAGAAGAACAGGTTGCCGGATTTAAGGATTATCGTGTGCTCCCCCTCTTCGGACTTCTGATAAACCCATTATATCCTATCGCAACCTGTCCACTTCTTCCTCCAGCTCAATGAGCTTCTCGTCGGTCCTCAGAGTCCGTACATTGTATGTTACCAGGTCAAGTCGTCGTTGCTGGTAGTCGGATCTCTGCCGAAGACTCTTAGCACCCTCTGCCCCGCCGTTACCGTGATCGCTACCGTAGCCCGGGGACTAGGGGCCGTGACTGTGTGTTGTGTACCATATTAAGGGGTTTTGCCGTAATCACCACGCTTGGCAGGCGGGTTGGTGATCGCAGTGGTGATGACGTTACTCAGGTAGACGCTGCTTTCCGTCCCCTGGTGTATTCCCTTAGTCGCCTTTTACGACACTCAGGATTGGAAGGGTTGGCCCTATTCTATGCCGGGAGCCACACGGCCACATGTATTCGCTCGCTCGAATTTCGTAGGGTGCAGACGTGTGTTTTAGCTTTCGGTGATTTATTTAAATATTATTTAAATATTACGCAGTAGTAATTTGTGCTATAATCAGTTTAATGTACATTGACAATTGGTGAAATAAGTACCAAATTGGAGTGAAGGTTTTTGGTGAATTTCTGTGAGCGAGACCTAGCACGCGCTGATAAATAAGCCGGGGTAAGCTCCGCCACACCTCGGGGAAAGGAGACGGGCTGTGGATTTAAATAATTCGTCTCTGTCACACACCCACTCTGCGCACACAGGGACTACGCACGCAGACATTATTATTTGGAAACAACTGGTATTTTACGAATTATTCTTATTTCTATTTTGCTGAAATGGCGGATAGCAATTGCAATGCTTGTTGTTCACCGATGATTGATATGGTATATATGGAATGTTCGAATCACAAATGTATGAAAAAGTACGACCTGAAGTGTCTCAACATTGAACCGAATGTTTTCAAGGGTTTTACGTCGGATTACAAGTTAGCATGGATTTGTCCGGAATGTGTGTGTTCAAATCCGAAACAGGGGAATATTAATACACCAATAAGGGCAACCGATTCCGATTTTAAGACACCGCCACTTAGTACACCCAAGCGTAATGTAAATACGAAGCGCGGGGGTCTGGCAATTTTTACACCAACACTTATGGATACCGATTCCTTGCTACTGGATGAATTAAGACGATTGCGGACGGAGATGATTTGTCGTTTGGATAGTCAAGCAAATACTATATCCCACTTACAAAATCAGTTCTTACAAACGAAAAGCGATCTTGATAACATACTCAAGGTTTTGAAGGTGGTTGAAGAAAAAATTGTTACCAAACTGGACACTAAAACACAGGACTTTATACCGGAAGCAGTCGCTGACACGGGGTCCGCAGCCAGTGAGGTCGTGGGTCAACAGAGTGACCCTTTATCTACCAAAAAACATGATAATAGTAGGAAACATACCACCAGGAATCCAAGTGTTGGTAAAGGTGGGGCCACAAAGTCTGATGCGCAGTTTGCAGCGGGGACGGCTGCTGGCGTTTTGGCACCTGTGTCGGAGGAGCGAGATAGGAATGGAGAGGAGGACAACCAAAATGCGGGATATACGACAATACAAAGCAAGAGAGCGGGCCGAAGACAATCGGTTAATGTAGGTTCAGGAGGGAATACGGGGTCATTGGCAATTAAGGGTATGGAACAAAAAAAAATACTTACATGTGTGGCGTTTACACCAAGAGACCACGCTAGAGTCAATGACTGCCCATGTCACGAGCATATGTGGCCCAGAAGCATTTATCAAGGTTGAAAAAATTAAGCATAAAACAGAACGGGACTACGCGTCGTTTATAGTAGGCGTACAGGAACATAGTTATGCTAAATTAAATCAAGCTGAAATGTGGCCAGTAAATGCAGAATTTAGTGAGTGGATTTGGTTTCGCAAATCCGGCAGAAAATCAAGTAACTAGCAGAACAATAGAATTATTTTACCAAAATGTGAGAGGTCTTCGAACCAAACTGAATGAGTTTAGAGATAGTTTACTGGTTTTTAATTCTGATTTATATGCGATCACTGAATCGGGTTGCAATGAATCCATACAAGATGCTGAAATAGTTCCATCAGGATATCAAATATTACGCTGTGATCGAGCGGATGGTCGAAAACAAGGCGGCGCTTTTCTCGTGGCCACACACCGGTTTGAGCTGCGACGTGTACTCGTGCCTAACGTATCGATAAATACCTGCGCGTTTGAAATTGTTTGTGCCACCGTACATTTAAATAATAACTTTTTATTTTTGTGTTGTGTGATTTATATCCCACCGGGTAGTTCGGAAACTGATTATTTAGTTTTATTTAGATTAATAGAAGAATTATGCACTAGGTATAAGGAAGTTATTGTCATTGGAGATTTTAATTTATATTCTTGTCCTGTAAATGTTAGTAATTATTATGAATGTTTTGTGTCTTATTGCGAATTCACTCAAATTAATAACGTGCCGAATAGTTTAGGACGTCAGTTGGATTTGGTGTTGTGTACGGGCTTCCGCGGAGCGGTGTCGGTGTCGAGGGCGCGAGCGGACGGGGCGCTCGTGCCGGTGGATGCGTATCACCCGCCGCTCGAGGTGAGCGTGGGACTCGCCCCCGCCCCCGCCCCCGCACCCGCACCAGGCCTCGCTTGCGCTGCTCCCAATTGCGCGCCGCATACACCGCGGGATATTAGAGCACAGGTTTTGCGCCCTTGTTGGAATTTCTACAAGGCTGATTATGAAACATTATATTCATTGTTAGGTTCTGCAGATTGGACGACAATATATGAAATGCACGATGTAGATGAAATGCTAAATTATTTTTATAGCATGCTTACCAGTATTTTAGATAGTTGTGTACCCAGGAAAAAGCCAAGGATTGATAATTCGAGGTACAGTTATCCTAAATGGTACACGAGTGATATTATTAATTGTATTAAAACAAAAGCTCGGCTTCACAAGCGGTATAAGGAAACAAAACTCTGTTGTGATTACCGTGAATTTGCTAGGTGCAGGACGTGGGTTAAAAAGGCAATAGAGGTTGCACATATTCATCACAGGGATAACATTCAGAGTCAGTTCGCTAAAGATCCGAAGGCATTCTGGCAATACATGCGATCGAAAAGAGGGACAGTTAATAGGCAGGTTATTGTAAAAGATAACCGTAATCTATCGGATGACGAGTGCGCTACACAGTTCGCACACTATTTTGAATCTGTTTATAGTAGCGAACCACCACGGCTGGACGCCCGAGCAGCGGAGCGGGCGGCATGCAGTATGACAAGTGAGCGTGTACATTTGGAAACTCTAAGCTTGAGTGAAGTAAGAGAAGCACTAGCGCGCCTCAAGCCCAAACAATCGGCAGGCCCGGATGGTATACCAGCGTTTCTTTTTAGGGACTGTGGTAGGGTACTGGCTGAACCTCTTTATTATATATTTAATACCTGCTTAAAATATAACATTTTCCCAGACCAATGGAAAATAACTCGAGTTATTCCAGTACCTAAGGGGAGTGCAGGGCCAAATATTGTTGATTACAGGCCAGTGGCCGTGCTTTCTACACCGGCTAAGGTATTTGAGTCTGCGATCCAGCGCGCGTTGTATGCACAGGTGAAGGCGCAGCTCTCAGACGCACAGCACGGGTTCCGACCGGCGCGCAGCACTGCCACCAATCTACTCAACTTTATGGTTCAGGCCGTGCCAGCGGTAGATTCTGGAGTTCAGTTGGATGTAGCTTACTTTGATTTCAGAAAAGCCTTTGATACCGTCGATAATGACGTGTTGTTGACAAAGTTGGCAAAAGTTGGATGTACACCAAAACTTCTGGATTTTTTTGTGAGTTATATGAGAGGCCGACAGCAGTACGTAGATTACAATGGATGCGAGTCAGAACCATATTTCACTAGATCAGGCGTAAGCCAGGGCAGTAACCTGGGGCCTCTCGAATTTATCATAATGATAAATGACTTGCCGGAGGTCATCAGGCATGGCTCGTGCTTATTATTTGCAGATGATCTCAAGGTACTGCTCAAGATAAGAAACATGACCGATTGTGAACACCTTCAGGAGGACATACGCAGATTAGTAGATTGGAGCCGCGAGAATAAACTCCACTTTAACGTATCCAAGTGCTCTATGATGAGCTTCACCCGTGCTCGTACACCTCTCTTGTATGAATACCGGATCGACACAGCGGCAATGCAGCGGGTGACACAGGTACGGGACTTGGGTGTTTGTTTTACTCCTGATTTATGGTTTAGGGAACATATTGCTAAGGTTTGTAAAAAGGCGTACAGAAACCTGGGGTTTGTGCTGAGGCAGACTAGGAACTTCACCAACATGACCACAGTAAGAGTACTATATGATGCGCTGGTCAGGAGTCATCTGGAACATAGTGCAGTCATATGGGCTCCTCACGAAGAAAAGTACAGAGTCATGTTGGAGAGAGTGCAGAATAAGTTCACGAGGCACCTCTACCTGAGGCTGTATGGGGTATACCCCTTTTATCCCTTAATGTACCCTACGCTATTTGTATTAGGCATGGTAGGGTACAATGAATTGAGAGTGAGACGAGAATGTACTCTTGCCACGTATCTAGTTAAACTGGTACGTGGTATAGAACATAATCCGGAGGTCCTACAGCGCTTGAGCTTCTGTGTGCCGGACCGCTACGTGTGGAGGAGGCATCGCCCGCCGCTGTTGGCCGTGCCAGCTGCTAGAACCAACTTGCTTGCAAATACGCCTCTCACACGCGCTATTACATCAATAAACAAAGCAAATAACATCATTGATGTATTTTCATGCAGTTTGAGGGAGTTCGCAATGGCACTACTACATATAATTTGTTACTCCTAAGATTTATGTTTTTTCTTTTTAATTTGTATTTATGTTGTTAACATGTGTTTTTATTCTAAGTATAATATTTATTGTGTGTACTATAATTGTTATAATTGTTGATTTATAATTTTAGATTCTATTCTTATTTTATTGTTAGATGTAAGGCAACACTATCGCATTGGGATTCCTGTAATGATAGATGTTTTGTAGTAAATAAATAAATAAATAAATAAATAAATAAATGTATATATAGAACTGTCCAACATGTACAGTTGAACCGCGATGCTTAAAGAAAGAGTCCCGTGTATCCAGACTCTTCTGGCTCATTGAGTTCATGGTTAACAGTAGGCCCCTGACTTATGTACCGCTTGACCATGTAAACAATTTACCCCTAATACCGACTTTCTTCTGACTAAGTCACTTGGACAGTTTTCTGAGCACAACTTCTATGACGAGGCTAGCAAGATACAGGTGCTGGCTGACTTAATGTGGTGGAGATGGGTTAACCTGCCGACACTAACACGACATGACAAGTGGTTTAGAGTAAAAGAACCCCTTGCTGAAGGGGATCTGGTGATAATTGCTGAATACCAGATGCCACGTAACATGTGGTTTGGTTACGTGGTATTGTTTGCAAAACGTACCCTGGTAGTGTTGGTCAGGTGCGGGTTGTGGATGTTATGACAGGACCTGATGTGACTGGACAGCGACGACTCTACAGATGACTTGCGACAAAGCTGTGCAAGTCAGACGTCTGCCGCTCCTCATCTTAAGTATTTATTTATTTTATTTTTACGATTTGAACACCATGATAGGGTTTGATAGGACGACGTTTTATATCGACATTTTTTTTCCAAAAATATTAATTGTTTACTTTCAAGACAAGCAGGTTTGATTTCACCGCAATTTCGATTATAATACATTTAAACTTGCAATTGTGATTCACTAAAAAGAACACAAGAAAATATACTATTTTTCATTTTATTTTTACCACTCCGAATTCTGGGTTGGAACTCAGTCGTGACCTAATCTTCACATTTTTTTTTTTCAAGTTTTGGGAATATGGTAGAAATGTAGCAGCACACCAGCCGGGCTATTGCGTATCTTTGGTGGTAACCATAACGAACACCATTTATTGATTTTATCCAATGACGTGCGTGGCATGACGATGACCATTCGTGAGCCCTGATTGAATGAAATTCATAAATGGTGTTTGTTACAATTACCACCAAAGTTACGCGGTAGAACCCCAGGATCCTCCGAAACCAGTCAATTTTGAAAGATTAGGTATAGTTTAGAGTAGTGTTTATTATTATTATTATTTTAGTATACTTAATTTAGTTGTTTACAGGTGAAAATAATTTGGCGGTTAGATCATTTTTGATCCAAATAAAATTCAACTTTTTCAATAAAAAAAAACAGCAAACATTTTAAAGTTTAAACCATCCAAATGAATGACTGCTAGGGCTAAGTTCGATTTCGTCGGTAGGTTTGGTGAGAGGCTGACTGGCCTTCCCTCTGGAAGTCACGCTTTCTGGTCTCTTGCCAAAGCTGCTGAAGGAAACTTTTGCCAGTCGTCCTTGCCACCACTCCGTAAGCCGGACGGAAACTTGGCCCATAGTGCAAAGGAGAAAGCTGACCTTTTGGGCTCTCTCTTTGCCTCGAACTCGACTTTGGATGACAGGGGCGCCACACCGCCTACCATCGCGTAGTGTGCTAGCTCCATGCCGGAGATAAGCATTACCCAACGGGAGGTCCGGCGGGAACTGCTTTCTCTGGACATCCATAAGTCGAGTGGGCCAGACGGCATACCGGCAGTGGTTCTGAAGCGGTGTGCTCCTGAATTGTGTCTAGTATTGATGCGTCTTTTCGCACTTTCCTACACCAAAAAGGAAGTCCCGTCTTCGTGGAAGACTGCCCACGTGCACCCAAAAAGGGCGACAGATCAGACCCGACGAACTGGAACAGGCCTATCGCCATCACCTCCCTTCTCTCAAAAGTCATGGAGCGTGTGATCAACACGCAGCTTTTGAGATACCTGGAGGATCACGAGTTGTTGAGCGACCGACAATATGGCTTCCGCCACAGTCGCTCAACTGGTGACCTACTTGTGTATCTCACGCACCGTTGGCCCCTTAGTCTGAGGAGAGACTTTGCCTCCTTATGTGTGTTCTACCGCTTGTATAACGGAGAGTGTTCTAAAGAATTGTTCGACTTGATGCCCACAGCTACTTTCCACCATCGCAACTCTCGCCATCGACGGGGAGTTCATCCTCACATATTGAAACCAGAATTGTTTCGAATTGCGCGGGCTCAGATTGTGGAATGAGCTCCCCGCCGTGGTTTTCCCATTGGAGTACATCATGGGGTTCTTCAAAAAGAGTGTGAAGAGATTTCTTTAGGGTCAGCAACGCGCGAGTGATGCCCCTGGTGTTGCAAGCGTCCATAGGCTACGGTAACTGCTTACCATCAGGCGGGCCGTATGCTTGTTTGCCACCTTAGTGGTATAAAAAAAAAACCAAATCGCATAAGCCGTTACCGAGTAATCGGTGAACGTACATAAATAAAAATTACAAACGCATCGACTATATACAGGGTGTAAGGGACATCGCCGCACAAACGGATACCATGGGTCCAGGACATGATTCTGGACTCCCCCATGTTGGAATTTTTCGTCGGTTTTTCCCAAATTTAAAAAAAAAAAAAAAGTTTTTTTTACTTTAGACTGTTCATAATCGTTATTCTTACCTAACCCAAAGAGATTTAAAATAAATAAGTTATTAATTCATTACTTTCACTAAAAGTAGCAATGTAAATAAAACTAGAAACGGTGTCTTATGGCGATATTCGCCTGCAGTCAGCGACATACTACGTAGGCACAACGTTATCGCGCGTTTAAATCGCGGTGTTCACAATACATTGCACGCTCGAAAATGACAATTTCTATAACCGATCATTAGCGAGGTGAATGCCTTTCACAATTTGATTAGTGGCATTAGGTGTAGCCTTTTCGCGAAGTTTGCGTTACCATGCAAAATACACCCTGTATATATATGAAAAAAGGAGGAGGTTCTCCTCCTTTTTTTAAATCGGTTAGTAAAACTACATTTCCAAGAGTAATGTTACTACCTAGGTATAAAAATTGTAAGTCCACTAAGTGGTCGTGAACTGGTATAATCACCCTACGTAAGATGATTAAATAAAACCAAATTATGGATAAAAATCTCTAATAAATTATAATATATTTTTTTTAATATACAAATGAACAAAACAATTTTTTTTCTTAATGATTAGTACCTATTCATTGGGTACATAATGTGGGCTGCGTTTCTAAGACGAATAAAAAGTCACGGTGTATTTAGTAGTTGTGTTTACGGTTGGGTTTGTTCCCGGGAATAAACCCAACTTCGAGTAAATTTCCAATTTGGTGGGAAAACCCGGGAATTTTCCCATTGGCTGGGAAAATACTCAAATGGTCACAGTTACTAGATTTTGCGTAGGTATAGCGAGAGACACCTTAACAAAATCGTTTGAATAACATTTAACAAGATTTCTATTAGGGTACCACATATATCATACAATAAAAAATATATTTTTTTTGTGATGAAGGAGTGCATTGTTTTTAAAAAAGTGACGTGTTGTAGTGGACAGGCGGCGGTCCCACACAATTACCACGCCATGGTAGTACATAGGTACTCGTCCGACTCGAAGTCGGGAAGTGTGATACTCGGTTCAGTCCGCGCAAGGTCCGCGTGGGTCCGCGCGTAGGTAATGTAGGTACATACAACAGCGAGTATGATTAAAATAACAATCAAAAGCATCTAAAAATATTTTTTTAGGTACAACTAGCCACTTGAGTATTTTCCCGCCATTCGGGAATTTACCCGTATTTTTCCATTCTTTCCCGTATTTTCCCGTATTTTTTTTTTAGTTGTGTTGTTCATTTTCTCGTTCAAAAAGAAAGTCCGTAAGTAAATGATGCATCGTCAGTTAGAGGACTATGGAAAGTTGGTTCAAAATTTGATTTAGGCCCGGTTTCAATAAACAAAACGAATCGTTTTGCTTACCCATGGTAGGTTTTTTTATTGCCAAACTGGGCATATAGATCATTTCATAAGCTAATTTTACCTGTGATAGCTACTTCCATATGGGAGGGTCTGATATGCAAAGCTTTGAGGTCTTTGCTTCATTTTTAGTAAAGATATAAGACTCTTAATTTTAACAAATCTTAACTGATACCGGTCGGTAAATTATTGAAACCGGGCCTTAGTTGTCCTGAACCTACCCAGAACCTAACAACTAACAAATGAAAGTAAATAAAAGAAAAAAGAATCCCTTCAACTGTGATTTTAAAATTAATTAAATTGACTAACATTTTAATCAAAATTTATCCTTAAAATAATACCATTATAATCTAAAATAGTGTACCTACCCAACCTACTTATAGTAAGCTGTGCTAATGCGTTCTGTACCTACCTACTTGTGTGGCGACAAGCACAGCTACAAGTCTCGCTCGATCAAGTAAAATACAAATTGTGAGCGCGGTTATCCAATCTATACAATTCTACTTATATCTACACATATTCCGTATCTGTCGTCAACAAATCCATCTATCGTATTGCTAAACAACGCCATCTATTTATAGTGTTATCATGTAATGCATGGATTTTACAGTAAGACGATATTAGCGCTCCCGTGTCTTTTTTTGGCGACTTATATCATACTCAAAATTAAGCGCCATCTAGGTTTAATACGAAATTTCGGCAAAGTTCCGAGACACGCTCAAATGTATGGGGCTTGTCACTCTAGACACTTTACTCTATGATAATAGTCATGTTTTAGTACAATGGTGGTCATTGTAGTAAAACTTTTCACGGACTTCTTGAGACAACTTGAAAAGCCACGATACACATAATTCATTTCATTTCACTTCTCTGATGCACATGGATTGATATGCAATAAAACTCAAAATACACGAATTTATGAATATAAAAACGCAACCTCACTCTGCAAGTTCCCGCCAAAAAGTCTAGCGCACTACTTCAAATTACACCGTTATTCATTATATTTGTAAGTTTGGATAAAAACATAAATTTTCAACACGCTTGCTCGTAAAGCGACATTAATGTCACTGTTTTTAGTATCATAATGCGGCTTATTACGCACTTGTGCTTTTTACTATACATTACCGCACAGTTTTATGATAGGTATAATTTAAGTTTGTACCCATTGCAAGTGATATGTGTGTAAACGAAGCATTCTAAATTTAAACGGATAAAACAGTTTTTATTGCGGCTAAAAATATGCTAGCTATTTTTTTATATATAAATTGTATACCAAGTCCTACCAATTCCTATCAAGTGATTTCAAAAATACAAGTCTGTATTTTTTCTTCGCAAGTGTGTTCGTTTTTCAAAACGTCGTATGACACGCGTGTGCATTGATCATTACACTCTCGGCTCACTTATCGCGCGCGCTTAATACCGCCTTGCGTTTAATGACCAACTTTGCACACATGTATCATAATGTACTATTATATGAAATTGAATATGGAGTACCCATTTTAGCAATTTGTTCGATCAAAAAATGAACTTAATTTGTTTTGCCGTCCCTATACTATACCAAATTGTTTTGTACAAAAACATCATTTATATTTGTAAAATAACCATCCACTTATTATTTTTCTCATAGATCTGAGAGCGGATAGTTCACCTTTAAAACCAAATCAAGTGAGTCTTTTTACACTTAAAGTATACCACAAGTATACACTATAAACTATGAGCGAACATTAATCGAATATTTTGACAGGCCGAACGCGAGAAAAAGAAACTGGAGCGCGAAGCAAAAATGGCCGAGAAGGAAGCGAAAAGAGTAGAGAGGATGCAGAAGAAGGAGGAAAAAGAGAAGATGAAGGAGCAGAAAGCGAAAGAACGGGAAGAGAAACGCTTAGCTCGACTCGCGTTGCAAGAAAGTAAACGGTTGAAGAAGGAAAAACCGGAGTACCCTATATCTGGTCCCATGCCAGGATATGGGATGCCCATCAGACCCTTAGGACCAGAGATGCAGAGGATACCGGAGATGCAAAGAATGAACATGTACGGCAACCCTCCCATGCAGAGACATCCGGCTGACTTTCAGGACCAGAGGTTTCCCACCACACCAAGGTTGCAGGTTGGTTTTATTTTCATAACTACCTTAGGCCTTATGGAGGAGAATTGAATTTGTTTTTTTTTACTGTGTATAAGCCTGTTTGACTACAATCTTACCATGTTAAGTGATTATGTGGCCGAAGGTGGTAAACACACAAAGCCTAGAAGGAACTGGCTCTCAAGTGCAGCTGTCAGACCGATAGGTGCTTAGCGACACCAATTTTGCTTGGTTTATTCGTTGTTTTGTGTTATTTCTTAGCAGTCATTTTATCACGTATTTTTAACTGACTTATCTATGCATTGCTATACATCTTATTTCTGCTACAACTATGAACATGTAGCATGAATTCATGTCTTTTCTAATATATACAAACATGTCCTATATCATTTCCTATAATGATGATTTTTGAAAAACACTGGAGCATATAGCACTGGATCATTCATAATGTTCAACGGAAAGACTAACTACTTTTCATGTTTTTTGCCGAGGAAAGATCAATGCATTAGTAGATTATTACGAGAATCATGTTTTTGGGTACCCAATCACAAATATACAATTTGAAATCTTTGATTATTCAATATGAGTGTTTGTATTCTTGATATGGATGCAAAATCCATACTAACATCTTTACTTCCTTACTAATATTATAAACGCGAATGTTGATGTTTGTTACTTTTTCACGCAAAAACAACTGAACGGATTTGGCACATAGATAGAATATGTTCTGTATTAACAGATAGGATACTTTTTATCCGGGAAAAACATACGATCCCTCGGGAATGTGGGTCAAACCGCGCGGGACAGCTAGTCCTAACTAATATATAATAATATCATAAATGTGAAAGTGAGTTTGTTAGTTCGTTACGCTTTCACGCCTTAACTACTCAACCGATCAAAATGAAATTTGGCATGCAGATAGCCTATGGTATAGAGAAGGACATTGGCTTATTATCCCGGGAACGCGGGCGAAGCCGCGGGGGACAGCTAGTAGTATATATGTAATATTTTCAGGTCCGTGCGGAGTTGCGCGGTGTTTTATCGGCTGAGGACAGAGTGCCGCACCCCCACCCTCACCGACCGGACCAACCTCCTAACGCACTAAGAGAAGGTAATTATATGTTTTCACCTCTATAGCAGCAAAAGCGCGCCTTTGTTCTCTAAAACCAGTGAGGAAAGCTATTTTCCTGACACCGTGAGGAAAACTATTTTCCTAACACAGTGAGGAAAAGTCTATTTTCCTGACACAGTGAGGAAATCTATGTTCCTGACACAGTGAGGAATGAAAAGTGTGCTTAAGAGGCAGAAATGGTCAAAAGTCTCTACATTGCAGCCCAAATTATATGAAACCTACCAGCTCTACGGTATTGAAATTGAAATATATGATACTTAAGGATATAACAAACACATCGCCCGAGCCGAAAACACGATTTCAATTAAAAGCCTCGATAAAAAAAAATGCCAAACATACCTCTGAAAATCAAGAAATTCCCAAATATATCCAACGCCTGAAGGTATTTTGATACGATTTTTTTCATCAATATAGTACATATCATAAGCAAATAAACGCCCGAGCTAGTTTTTTGAATTTGCGATTCAGTTTTTCATAATAATGATTTTTTAAAAAGTCGCTTACGTCAAATTGATCTGAGCACCATCAACATCATACCGCACTCTATTGTCCTGCAACTGGCGTATTTTGCTTCGCGCTCATTCGCATTCCGCGGTGATCCGCGTTGCTAGACGGACCTGTGTCATTTTTTTTCAGAACTTTCACATGATAAAACCCTCTCAAATTATTAAAAAAATATATCAAATTATCTTCAGAAGACACTGGAAAATGCATGCTCGTAAAATTAAGGCAATTGAGCCTATTAACTGCTTGTTATAAATAAAAATATATAAAATAAAATCTGTTGAGATTGATGCTTTTGAAAATTGTCACCGAGCCATGTCGTGGTACTGACAGAGACTGATTGTTATTTTCGTCTTTGCTAGGTACGGCTAGGGTAGCCTAAGGGGCTAAGGCGCAGGGTATTTAAGTACTCGCGACTGAAGGAGGTGATGAGTCAAATCCTGGAAAATGTTTTTTTTTTTTCAAATCATACAAAATGAAAAATCAGCAATATATATTATTTTTAATGAGCAATTACCTATTTCGTTACTTACCTGATTAAATAACACCTCATTCAATATTATTTATTTTGAGATCAAAGAAAAGGTATGAAAGGTAGGTTGACTGATACTGCTAACAGTAGGTGCCCGGAAGTCGGGGCGGGCATGCCAGCCACTACTGCGGTCATCAAGTCATCTGTAGTCATCGAGTCGAGCCGGTAAACTTTTATTTTCATTGTTTTATCACAGTATTATTGTGGTCCAGTCGCGTAGTCGTCAAGTGTCAATGGCACAGTAACATTAGTAACAGTAAGAAAAATATTACACACACACCTTACGTTGATTAAGTTTCTACTACTTACTGGACTGGTTAGTTGGAATGTGAACCCATCGTATATTTACAATTACTAGTAGTGAGCTCGGCTATCATTGTGCCGATTATCGTAACGGTCAATGGCCTGATGGTCAAAAGCCTCGAGGCTCTCGGCAGTACTCCTCGATACAGCTCGCATTGTGAGGAGGTTCCTGTTTCTGCAGCCCTACCGGTAGCTTAGCTTTTTCAGCCAATCAGCGAGCCAGGCACAGTTTTATATCAATAAAATTAATAAAATTAGAATAACTTTTTTTCCAAAACATTATATATTACTTCCTTAAGGTGGATGCTCAGCATGAGGCAGGAAATTTTATATTATATGGGTCAAAATAGCTTTTTGAGTTAGATGCCTGCAATAAGGATCATTCACATAACAAAATTCAAACTTTTCGATTACTACAGCGGATGCACATAACCTTTTTGAGCATAATGTTTTTTAAATTATTATAGTATATTTCAAATAACATGAGTTCGGTGACACATGGTATTTTATTAAATTTCTCAATGGTTAATGTTAATTTCGATATAATAAAGGAATACTATGATAGAGCTAGGTTTCACGAAATATTGTGAATATTATTTTAGAGTAATCAAATGGAATTTCACTAGATATTGGTAAAAAACCCTTGACCTTGACGACTCATCCTATGTGAAATAGAGTATAATATCCATCAATAAATGACAAAGTTATTAAAGTTTTAAAAACAGCTTAATTAATACGCTTGCTCCCGCTTGTACATTAACGTTGACGTCATAATTCGGCCACCGTGCAACTCTGTTTGTAACCTTTTCACGGCTTAACCACTGAACAGATTTAAATACAATTTAGCAGGGAAATAGTCCAATTAGTGGAGAAGGACAAAGGATACTTTTGAACGTAAATGATCTTCATTGCTCAAAAATACAATTATGTTACATTTTACATACCTCGGTGATACCTGCAGATTTTTAACTACCGCGGTAGTACCTGCGTTTATCCTATATTATCACTCAGTAAATTTGACAGCGATAGCTTAGAAGTATCACCTCACCTGCCAGCTTTATAAAAAGAAGTCCTTATGCACGGTTATGCCCTACCTTTTAGCTGGTAGAGCATTTTTTTTGAGTTATTGTTAATGCCATATAATGCGCCTGGAGTGCTTTTCTTTAACAGTTGATAGGAAATGTTCTGATTGAGTTATAAACGTGATATTTTTAACTAACTTCTAAAAAAAAAGGAGGTTCTCAATTCGATTGTATTTTTTGTTTTTTTTTTTATGTTTGTTACCTCATAACTCCGTCATTTATTAACCGACTAGCTGTTCCGCGCGGTTTCACTCGCGTTCCCGGGATATAAAGTAGCCTATAATACTCGGGGATAATGTAGCTTCCTATTAGTGAAAGAATTTTTCGAATCCGACTGATAGTTCCAGAGATTAGCCCGTTTAAACAAACAAACAAACAAAAAAAC